>OW052183.1:5811722-6490196 GCA_932526625.1 Rhingia campestris
AAATAAGTAACATTTTTATGAATTTTACAATATTGTCATCAAACAGTTGTCATTTTTCTTTTGACAATAATTCTACTGTCATTGATCGAAGATTTACGCAGGAATTTCCATACACTTCAAAGATTGAAATTTTATAGAAATGTCTATTTGAAAATATATTTTATTTTGGACTCTGTCACTTTGACAGGCACTAGTAATTCATTAAAGCAGTTGGAAAATGTAGCATAATAGGTCTGTTCCCATACACTATTATTTTTACTGATTCTTGCTAATTTTTTACAAATTTTTACTTTAAACGTTCCCGTACGCAAGTTTTGCATGCAAATAATTTTCCGCAGTAAAAATCGGTAAGAATCAGTAAATATTATTTTGTGCGGGAACAGACCTAATAAGAAGGTAAAAACTACCCACCTATAAAATAGTTTACTTCATAAATTTCTGCTGGTAACAATCAGTTAACTGTCAGTTCAATAAGTTCCCGACATTTTCGGTAAATTTGTCTATTTTTGAGAGAATTTCCTCCACTTCAAGAAAATTGGGAATCTACTTTTCCGCAATAGTACGGAAACAGACTTAAAATGTTTATATAAACAGATTTTCCTAAATGGTGGTTCAAATTGGTATACGCAGGTATTATTTGAGCCGGTTCTTAAGGATAGTGATGCGATTATATGAAGACACAAGCGTTCTCACTCTAGCCTCTCACTATCAACACCTACTCTCACCTACACGCTGGTGACTGGTGGGTGCCTAGTACCTCGACTGGAGATGGTGTAATAAACCACTGTGGAATGTCGTTGGTGGCAGCAAACGAGCGAGGGGGGAGGAGTGTCCTCTTATTAAGGCACTCACTCTCAGACGGCAGCGGAGGAATAACTTAGATGGAGTCAACGGTGGCGCCTACAGCTCCAGTTTGATCGAACTGGTAGTGAAATCCCCATATGAGCTGCTTTGACATATTTGAACACCAGGTCTATAGGGATTTCCAATACTGAGTCAGGGTATTGGAAAAGAGTTGGTGGCGGAGGAGCCCTCAATGGGTCAACGGCAGCGCTCATATCCCAAAATGGGCTCTTGACATCAGTATTTTTTCCGGCCCGCTGTCCTAGGGTCAAAACAAGGGCCTGGCCCTCCAGGTTGGGGGTTGTGCTTTGGGTTAACTACCCACCCATGGAAAAATCCACTGTTACGAAGCAACCAACGGATATCCACCACACCACAAAAAACAGAAATACTGTGAAAAAAATTTAATGTCGAAAGACTGCAATCGCCAGAGACTGCCAAGACCTTCGCGCAACGCGTATCCCTTAACCTCTCGACTCACAACACACCACCAGCATCGAATGTCGAAGAACAATGGCAACGATGCCAACAAGCCATTAGATTAGCCGAAACTGATGTGCTAGGTTTCTCTCGGCCACCAGCAAGAAACCCCTGGTTTGATGATGAATGCCGACAGATGCTCGCAGCTGCCATTGAGCTCTATAGGCAAAGAAGAAGGGAAGAACATCGGCTTTTCAGAAAGAAGAAAAATGAGCAAGAAAAGCGCGCGATCGAGGATATAGAGAGGTGCCACTCCAGGAACGATGTTCGCAAGTTTTACCAAAGTGTAAAACGTCAAAGCCAAGGATACAAGGCTCGAACAGAATCGTGTCGAGATGAACAAGGAAATATCGTAGTTGAGACACAGTCGATGCTGAGGATGTGGAAGAACCACTTCTGCAGACTGTTAAGCGGCGATGACGAACAACATTCCGCTGTCAGGCAGAACGAACCATTTAATATTGGCAACGACAGCGAAAACTGCCAACCACCCGACCTAAGTGAAGTGAGGATAGCAATATCTAAACTCAAGCTTAATAAGGCCGCCGGAAATGATGCCCTACCCGCTGAGCTTTATTAAGCTGGCGGAGATGACTTGGTATGTAACATCCACCAACTCATAAGCCAAATCTGGTCGGTTGAAAGCATACCTGAAGAATGGAACCTCAGCATCGTTTGCCCGATCAACAAAAAAGGAGACCCTCTGAGCTGTACCAACTATGGAGGCATTAGTCTGCTCAACATCGCCTACAAGATCCTATCTGCCGTAATATGTGAACGCCTGAAACCATTTACCAACAACCCCCTTATCAGTGTGGTTTTAGGCCAGGAAAGTCCACAATCGATCAAATTTTCACACTTCGGCAGATCCTGGAAAAAATCCAAGAAGTCCAAATCGATACCCACCACCTATTTATCGATTTCAAAGCGGCATACGACAGCATTTATAGAGACGAACTATACAGAGTCATGGCTAGTTTTGGCAAGGCGATGCGCTGTCATGTGACTTCTCCAATCCCGTTCTTGAGAGGATTGTGAAAAACTCCCGAGCCAACACCAGAGGCAAATTTTTCCAAAAATCGGTGCAACTACTAGCATACGCCGACGATATTGACATCATTGGAAGGACTCAACGTGATGTTGATGTCATAGCCACCTTTGCTAGTATAGAGAAGGAAGCGGCAAAAGTTGGTTTAGCAGTAAATGAGGGTAATACTAAGTATATGCTGGCAACACGAAAGGACACACAACATCGACGAATTGGACAGAACGTCACCATTGAAAGATATAACTTTGAGGTAGTACGGGACTTTGTCTACCTCGGATCCGCTATTAGCTCTGACAACAACATCTCGTCAGAAATCAAACGAAGAATTACTCTTGCCAACCACTGTTTCTTCGGGCTAAGAAGGCAATTTAGTAGTAAAGCCCTCCCTCGGACTACTAAGGAGATCCTATTTAAGACCCTGATCATCCCAGTCCTGCTCTACGGCGCTGAAGCATGGACCGTATCAAAAGCGGATGAAGAAATCCTTGGTCGATTCGAGAGAAAAATTCTTCGGAAAATCTTCGGTCCCGTTTGCGTTGACGGGATATGGAGACGAAGATTCAACCACGAACTATACGAGCTGTACAGCGACATACCCCTGGTCAAAAAACTCCGCCTTGGACGTTTAAGATGGCTAGGACATGTAGAAAGAATGGACACCAATACTCCGGCTCGCAGAGTCTTTGATTCCCAGCCAGACGTCGGACGCAGTAGAGGAAAACCTCGCCTTAAGTGGCGCGCACAAGTAGAAACCGACCTCAACCAACTTGGAGTGCGCAACTGGAGGCAGTTTGCTAAGGAACGGGCTAATTGGAGAGGCATGTTGGGTGAGGCCCAGGTTCAATCCGGACTGTAGCGCCACTTAAGTAAGTAAGTAGGTATAGGTATTATTTACAAACAATATTCCTTGTGGTTTGCAATTTTGTATAAATGTCATTTTGACAGTACCTACTTTTGAACGCCGCATAAAAAGAAATATCACTTTGGAGGGTAATAATAGGTCTATTTCAGTACAAACTTATTTTTACTCATTCGTACCGATTTTTACTTAATTCTGTTTCCGTTAAGAAAGGAAGAATCGACCGTCCATAACAAGACAGTCTTACTAATTCCAACGTTACACTAAAGCCTTCTAAAAGAATGAATGTTCCTTGCAATAGAGTACTTCAGGAAACTATCTCCCTTACAAATTCGTTGTCTCTTTCCTACGATATGTAGGAAAACAATGAGACAAATGAGATATATGGCGAGTGTACTGTTCGAATTTGTTTTCATAAAAATGTCAGTATTCACATGACGCTGACGTTGTCCCGAAGTTGTTTTTTTTTTAAATCCTCCCAAATCATAGGGTAGACCAATATCGCTCTCAAAATATACCCCGCTGTTTATACAAAATCAAATCCTTGTTAAACATAATTTCAATCCCCATTTGAAGACCTCTTCATACCGAAAGTTCATAATCTTTTGAAAGATAATTCTCCGTGGGAAAAAAATCATTCGCCATCAAAGAAAAACACAACAACCATGCCAAACGCAACAAAAATGAAGAAACAAACTTACAAATCCTTTTGGAATCCCTCCTCGGGCAATTGTTTCGAAGTATTAATCCGAAAAATGTAGATACAAACACCTGTAAACGCACACGTCCAACCGTCTGTAAGGAACAATTTCTTTGGTTTCTGATTGCCGCCCGCTGGTGAAACACCTATATCGTTGTTTGCGTATTTGTTGGTGGGTGTAAAAGGAGATTAACGGGATAGAAAAAAAATGCAGATAAATACTTTCAATCGTCTCTATCGCCCACACATACCTTGAGGTGTTTTCGAACTAGTGGAAACAGCACCTGCTCGTGATGGCCCCGGCTTATTCCCATCCTGAACGGGCAATGATTCTGGTTCATCAACTTCCTGATAGAACCACAAAAGTTTATTCTTCATATTCGGCAGAAACAGTTGGTTTATCTCGTCCAACTGTTTAAGAAATAAACAACCTCGTATAGGAATCTCATAATGTTTCTCCTAAATCAAACCTCTTACCATGTCTCCTTCAAAAATGTAATCCATCAGCTGATGCCTTGGCAATGCTGTGCCATCGATTAACAGCTGAAAGGTAAATTCAAGTCGAGGGTCCATTTCACCCCGACGGGCCTTGCGTTCACATTCTTCACGTCGGCGCTGCGCTTCGTCATCGGTTTCGGCCATTGTTGTATGTTGAGATGTTTTGTTTGTTAACGGTAAGTGCGTTCAAATGACGGTTAGGGTCAAAAAATTCGTGTATGTGTGTGTGGATTTTTTTTTTATTGAGAGCAAAATTCAAAAAATGTATCTCAATTTTTGTTTACACATACAGAAATATTTTTATCAAAAATTTTCAGCTACAAATTTGTTTTTGTTATAAAAAAATATCTAAAATGCAAACATTTTCAGTTAGCACTGTATATACACGATTCTTGCATTGCAGTTTGCGTTCAAAAATATTCATTTGTGCAGTTCTATAGGGATTTGGGAGTGTGTAATATCTACAAAATGCCGAAACTATCTCAGACTTTTTTTAAAAATGTTTTTTTTTATTGACATTGTTTCTGAAAATATAATTTGTTTGATGGAAATGATATGATTATTGACAAGTAAATGTTTGCTTTAATTTTTGATTGCTTCATATTTAATTCGAAGGTAAGCTTTATAGAAAATATTAACTTTTTGATAAAATAAAATGAAAAAAACATCGAAAGCCTGGTAACACTGAAATTTATTTGTAGAATGGTAAACGCAAACTATAGTATAAAAAAGATATTAAAGTTTTAAGGCTGGTTTTCCTATGTATGGCCCTATGGACCATGGAAAATCATCACTAACAGCTGTGTGAGTCAGCAGAGCACCATCCTACATGGAAAAGATACGGTTTGAGAGAGGGTATCTTCGATTCTCAATGGAATTGTATCGAACAACATAAATTGGGTACATAAAATACTATCCCAAGAAGGTCCTACATGTTTTGAACATTTCCTGACAATTTCCTTATTACTGTGACTTGAAGGCTCATTGCAATCTGGCTTTAGAAGCAACGAGGGTATGCCTATTGCAGGCTTTATTTCATCAGAAGCATTTGTTAACATCTATTATTTAGGGTTAGTGCAAGTATGGAATGATATCTGGCTAGTAAGCTAAAAGCCAGCACATGGTTGGGTGTTGTAGAACGATGGTAGACCCTGATTGGCTTAAGTTGGCAATGCCCAGTGGTTGCAACTCTGACTACACATCAAATGTGCTTATTTTTTACCTCCAAGTGGTAACCATCGGGTACTGGTCTCATCCAACCGGATTTGACTTGCTAAACGATAAGTGCGAGTGTTGATAACACGACGAAAAACAGCAACACTATAAACACCCTGGTGAGAATGGCACGGATGAATACCCGGCCTGCTGTCCCAGGCGAACCTAGATGAGCTGCTCTGACATATTCGGACAACAGGTTGTCTAGGAATTTCAAGGGTTAGTCAGGCCCCTTGAACAGAGATGGTGGCGGATGAACCGAAAGGCCAACGGCAACGCTTAATCCCATAGTGGATACTGATGGCCACGTGTCCTAGGGGTATCTAATAAATTGGAACTGGCCCTCCAGGTTGGGGGTTGTGCTTTGGGTTAACTACCCACCCACAGAAAAAAAACATGGTTACGAAGCAACCAATAGCCTCGGAAAGGACTGATATTATTGCTGACGACCCTGCTAAACGAAAAAAAGGCCAACGACGTTCGTATCTGCACCTGGAATGTGAGAGCAATTAACAGGAGAGGTGCAGGCGAACAACTAGCGGAAGCCCTAAACTGCTACAAAGCAGACATTACTGCCATCCAGGAAATACGATGGGATGGGCCGGGCAAAAAGAGGATGAAAAACTGTGACTTCTACTATGGACCGTGTTATAGTGAGCAGAAACAGCGAATATTCGGATGCGGATTTGTTATAAGTGCCAGACTTAGGCAAGAAGTCTTATGTTTCCAAGACATTAGCGAACGCATTGTAACAATCCGCAACAAGGCCAGATTCGTCAGCATAAGCCTTATATGCGCTCATGCTCCGACGGAGGAAAAAATGATATAACTAAGGATTGCTTCTACGAGCTCCTCGACAAAACCTATGAGCGACTACCAAAGAACGATGTTAAAATCGTGCTGGGAGATTTTAACGCAAAGGTAGGAAGAGAAGACATCTTTAGCAGTATTGTCGGAAAATGTAGCCTACACGACAACACGCCAGGTAACGGACTTAGGCTAATTGACTTCGCTACGGAACGAAATGCCACTATAGCCAGCACACGGTTTCCTCACCTCGATATCCATAAGGGGACATGGCGGTCTCCAGATCAGCGAACAGTCAACCAAATTGATCACATTGCGATAGACAAGAGGCACGCATCCAGTATTTTGGATGTCCGAACATTCCGAGGGGATGACATCGACTCGGACCACTAACTTGTTGCAGCCAAGGTAGGGATGCGGATATCCACCACGCCACAACAAACCAGAAATACTATGAAAACATTTAATGTCGAAAGACTGCTATCGCCAGACACCGCCAAGACCTTCGCGCAACGCGTATCCCTTAACCTCTCGACTCACAACACACCACCAGCATCTAATGTCGAAAAACAATGGCAGCGATGCCAACAAGCCATTAGATCAGCCGCAACTGATGTGCTAGGTTTCTCGCGGCCACCAGCAAGAAACCCCTGGTTTGATGAGGAATGCCGACAGATGCTCGCAGCCAAGAACGAGGCCTACAAGGCTAAGCTGCAGGTGAAGACGAGAGCTGCCATTGAGCTCTATAGGCAAAGAAGATGGGAAGAACATCGGCTTTTCAGTGAGAAGAAAAAAGAGCAAGAAAAGCGCGCGATCGAGGATATAGAGAGGTGCCACTCGATGTGAACGATGTTCACAAGTTTTACCAAAGTGTAAAACGTCAAAGCCAAGGATACAAGGCTCGAACAGAATCCTGTTGAGTCCAAAACGATACCCAAATCCGCATACCCAAAGCCGCATACGACAGCATTTATTGAGACGAACTATACAGAGCCATGTCTGGTTTTGGTATACCGCCCAAACTCGCCCGTTTGTGTAGAATGACGATGGAGAATTCTCGCTGCTCCATCAGGGTAGGAAACGACCTCACCGGCACATTCGATACCAAAAAGGATTTAGGCAAGGCAGTGCATCTGTCAAGTGACTTCTCTCGTTCTTGAGAGGATTGTGCAAAACTCCCGAGCCAACACCAGAGGGACAATTTTGCAAAAATCGGTGCAACTACTAGCATACGCTGACAATATTGACATCATTGGTAGGAATCAACGTGATGTCATAGCCACCTTTGCTAGTATAGAGAAGGAAGCGGCAAAAATGGGTTTAGCAGTAAATGAGGGTAAGACTAAGTATATGCTGTCAACACGAAAGGACACACAGCATCGACGAATTGGACAAAATTTCACCATTGACAGATATAACTTTGAGGTAGTACGGGACTTTGTCTACCTCCGCTATTAACTCTGACAACAACATCTCGTCAGAAATCAAACGAAGAATTACTCTTGCCAATCGCTGTTTCTTCGGACTAAGAAGGCGATTTAGTAGTAAAGCCCTCCCTTGGACTACTAAGGAGATCCTATATAAGACCCAAATCATTTCAGTCCTGCTCTACGGCGTTGAAGCATGGACCGTATCAAAAGACGAAGAGATCCTTGATCGATTCGAGAGAAAAATTCTTCGTAAAATCTTCGGTCCCGTTTGCGTTGACGGGCTATGGAGACGAAGATTCAACCACGAACTATACGAGCTGTACAGCGACATGCCCCTAGTCAAAAAAAACTCCGCATTGAACGTTTAAGATGGCTAGGACATGTAGAACGAATGGACACCAATACTCCGGCTCGCAGAGTCTTCGATTCCCAGCCAGACGTCGGACGCAGTAGAGGAAGACCTCGCCTTAAGTGGCGCGCACAAGTAGAAACCGACCTCAACCAACTTGAAGTGCGCAACTGGAGGCAGTTAGCTAAGGACCGGGCTTCATGTTGGTTGAGGCCCAGGTTCATCCCGGACTGTAGCGCCACTTAAGTAAGAAAGTAAGTAAGTATACGTTGAACTTATATCGCGATATTGATTAAAGAGTCTTTCTCAATCACTTTTTATCTACGTACTGAACTTCAAGCTTGGCTAGCAGTACATAAATAATTTTTTACTGGCCCTCCCCCTATCAATTGTCAAAAAGAGCTTGTCTCAACTTAGCAGTTCGAGGTCGGCATTAAACAGGAGGTCCAGCCATCGTGCAAGAAGAAGAGTTATAAAGCTAAGCCCGGGGTACTAACGACCATGTTGCGCCAAAAATGTATATTTTTTGAACTCCAAGATTGTCGATCTGAGACGGGAGAGGATGGGATTTCATTCAAACGTCGTATTGAGACATCTGCCAAGAGAAGCAGTCGATATTTTCACCACCCTGTTTGACAATGCACTGAATAATGCACATTACCCGGTGCATTGGAAAATGGCGGTGTACATCCTATTCCTAAACAAAAAGGACAAAACACACCCACTAATCTTCTGTCAATAAGCCTTCTGCCGAATGTAAGCAAAATAAGAAGAGATAGTCATTAAAGCTCTGTTTACGTGGTCGAGGAAAATAAAATTCACTCGGAAGATAATTTAAAACGGTTTACATCAGGGGGCGGTAAACTCCCCAATATTGTTTAACATTTATGCAAGTAATTTTAAAAGTCCGCTCAGACACGCTATAGCGTACCTACGCAGATGATCTAGTGGCTTACTTTTGCTTAGGGACCAGACAAAAACTGGAAAGTTGTGTTTCAATGTACACCATGGACACTGGACAGTGGTTAGCGGTCAAAAGTAAAGTCAAATATCTTGGCATTTGGCTTGACAAGTGTCTGTATATTCGAATAAAAATGTATATGCTTGTCTGGTCAGGGCTTTGGGTGCTAATGCTCCGACAAGAAGACTGTTTCAAAACAGTCAACTTGATTCATAGGATGGTACTACAATGTGGGCCAAAAGATATCACCCTATTGGATGATGCTCTTATTTTTGCAAATGGCCGCCAATTTCAAATCTGTTTAGACATTTGTGGACTAGACAGATGTAGAATACAAGTGAACAAGCCATGGAGCGATAAACTTCCCAAGAACGCGGAATAATCGTTTTTTGCGTAACAATTCGTCTTTGGTGTTGGCGCAGCGCGAATTCCGTCGCCGATTCCCCGCCCGTCCGACACCGACAGCGCAAACACTGTGCTGTTTGGCCACCAACCTTGAGAAGAGTATGGGACTATACGAGGCGTTGCCAAGAGTGGCCGGTCCCGGAGCGCCCGTTGTGCCGAGAATATCCCTGCTATTGCCGAGGATGTCGGGCTGTCGCCGGAATAATCGACCAGACGCCGTGCCTCGCAATTAGCCATCAGTCGGTCGTCGCTAATTCAAATTTTGGTCAAAGACTTGCGCATGTTCCCGTACAAAGTCCAATCCGTGCATCAGCTGCTGCCTGTCGAACTTCAAACTCGTGTAACCTACGCCCAAGCCATTCTCAATCTCGAGGACGAAGTGGACGATTTTTCGACCAAAATTATAATGAGCGATGAGGCTCATTTCCAGCTCAGCGGGTACGTGAACAAGCAAAACTATATCGCTTCTGGGGCACCGAAAATCCACGAGTAATGCACGAGGAGGAGGTTACTGCATGGTGCGCTGTTCCCGCTGGTCGGGCGCTGGAGTGGTCATCGGGCCACTTTTTTCGAGAACGCCACTGGTCAAACGACAACAGTGGACGGTGCGCGCTATAGGGCCATATTAACCGAGTTGTTTCTGCCGCAATTGGACGAATTAGGACTGGAGGACATGTGGTTCCAACAGTCCGTCCTGTTGGAACCACATGTCCTCCAGTGTGTGCAACGGCGAGCCACAACCGATATTCTGAAGGCGGATCGGATGACTTCTATTGGCCCACCTTGTACATGGAAAAGATACGCCTATTTGAGACGTGGTGTCTTCGATCCTATTAAAGATTGTACCGAATGCTAGAACCCGAGTACATAAAATATTATCGCAACAAGGTCCTATAAGCTGAGGCTCTGCTGAATAGAATTGAGAATTTCCATACTTAGGTGATTCGAAGGCACGTCTCAAAGGCTAGCGATAACAATAACAGCCTGATCTTCCGGGATTACTACACCAAATACATATACATAAAGAGCACACGTATGTCCAGCTTTAATTCACAAGCGACTGATCCACGACAGGTACGTCGTGCACTTCTATAACGTAGCAGATTTTTATTTCACTCCTTATAGTTTTAAGCAAATTAGCTATGAAGGCTGGCTGGGCACCCAAAGACTCAATTTTGATGGCGACCACTCGGGGCATATGGCTACGATTTATGATTAAATTTATGAAAAAGTAAAGTAAGTAAAAGAAATTTTCTAAAATTTCATTAAAAGCTACACATTATCATAATTGTAATTAAATTCGATTTCCCTTAAACTAAATTTTAACAAAGCTTCCTGAAATATTTAAAAATAGTGCAACATGATTGCATGTCAATCAATTGATGTCTTTTCTGCTTACTAACTACATTATTGTGTGCGACAAATCTTATATATATATACATAACGAAAGGGTTTTCGGAACCCTTCTGCTAATCAATATCAACTGAAAATATATTACAAGTTATCGATCAAGCAATATTGTACAGCGATTAAGTTTAAACGTAATTTCACTAAAAAAAGTTAATTATACATAAAAATCGTCTGAAATAAATTATTTATTCTATTTTCCAATAAATTTATTTACAAAATTTTACATAACATTTTAAATTTGTACATACCTGGAGAATATCACCCTCTTCCTCTTCTTCATCTGAGCTGGCCGAATCTCCAGCACCCACATATGGGACATGATGATTTTTATGGACAAACATTTCGAAAATCTCCCAAAAACAAATCAAACATGCACAAATGAATATAGAAGTGAGTTTATTTAATTATTTTACTATTTTTCTATCTGAGAATTTAAATTCGTCGTCAAACTGTTGGAATTCCTTGTGAAACTTTGATTATGTTATCGATCAAACAAATTGATATGAATGAACCAGAGCGAAGGTATTTCTATGGATTTTTTGTTTGTGTTTACATGGATTTCAAATGTTGCGTGAGCGGTAGTGATTTCAAAGAGAGAGTTAAAATCCTTTGAACCGTCGAAGCGAACCACCTACCACCACCTGATCAACAAGTTTGTTGACATAATGCTACTGCCAGACGACAGGATTGGATCTAATTGCATGCCACACATAAAACTAAACAATGCACCCAAAATGTAAACAAACAAATTATATGATTTAAGGATTGAAACCTTGATATATCTATATTGATATGATATATCCCTATATGAGCTGCTTTGACATATTTAAACACCAGGTCTATAGGGATTTCCAATACTGAACCAGGGTGTTGGAAAAGAGTTGGTGGCGGAGGGGCCCTCAATCGGTCAACGGCAGCGCTTATCCCAAAATGGGTTACTGACATCGGTATTTTTCCGGCCCGCTGTCCTAGGGTCAAAACAAGGGCCTGGCCCTCCAGGTTGGGGGTTGTGCTTTGGGTTAACTACCCATCCATATAAAAAAGCCTATGTTACGCAGCAACCAATAGCCTCGGAAAGGACTGATATTATTGTTGACGACCATGTTAAACGAAAAAAGGACAACGACGTTCGTATCTGCACCTGGAATGTGAGAACATTAAACAGGAGAGGTGCAGGCGAACAACAAGCGGAAGCCCTAAACTGCTACAAAGCAGACATTACTGCCATCCAGGAAATACGATGGGATGGGCCGGGCAAAAAGAGGACGAAAAACTGTGACATCTACTATGGACCGTTTTATAGTGAGCAGAAAGAGCGACTATTTGGATGCGGATTTGTAATAAGTGTCAGATTTAGGCAAGAAGTCTTATATTTCCAAGACATTAGCGAACGCATTGTAACAATCCGCATCAAGGCCAAATTCGCCAACATAAGCCTTATATGCGCTCATGCTCCGACGGAGGAAAAGGATGATATAACTAAGGATTACTTCTACGAGCTCCTCGACAAAACCTATGAGCGACTACCAAAATACGATGTTAAAATCGTGCTGGGAGATTTTAACGAAATGGTTGGAAGAGAAGACATCTTTAGCAGTACTGTCGGAAAATATAGCCTACACGACAACACGTCTGGTAACGGACTTAGGCTAGTTGACACGGTTTCCTCACCTCGATATCCACAAGGGGACATGGCGGTCTCCAGATCAACGAACGTGTCAACCAAAATGATCACATTGCGATAGACAAGAGGCACGCATCCAGTCCGAACATTCCGAGGGGCTAACATAGACTCGGACCACTACCTTACCTTGTTGTTGCCAAGGTAAGGATGCGGATATCCAGCACGCTACAAAAAAACGGAAATACTGTGAAAAAATTAATGTCGAAAGACTGCAATCGCCAGAGACCGCCAAGACTTTCGCGCAACGCGTATCCCTTAACCTCTCGACTCACAACACACCACCAGCATCTAATGTCGAAGAACAATGGCAACGATGCCAACAAGCCATTAGATCAGCCGCAACTGCTGTGCTAGGTTTCTCGCGGCCACCAGGAATGCCGACAGATGCTCGCAGCCAAGAACGAGGCCTACAAAGCTAAGCTACTGGTAAAGACAAGAGCTGCCATTGAGCTCTATAAGCAAAGAAGAAGGGAAGAACATCGGCTTTTCAGAAAGAAGAAAAAAGAGCAAGAAAAGCGCGCGATCGAGGATATAGAGAGGTGCCACTCCAGGAACGATGTTCGCAAGTTTTACCAAAGTGTAAAACGTCAAAGCCAAGAATACAAGGCTCGAACAGAATCCTGTCGAGATGAACAAGAAAATATCGTAGTTGAGACACAGTCGATGCTGAGGATATGGAAGAACCACTTCTGCAGACTGTTAAACGTCGATGACGAACAACATTCCGCTGTCAGGCAGAACGAACCATTTAATATTGGCATCGACAGCGAAAACTGCCAACCACCCGACCTAAGTGAAGTGAGGATAGCAATATCTAAACTTAAGCTTAATCAGGCCGCCGAAATGACGGCCTTCCCGCTGAGCTTTATAAAGCTGGCGTAGATGACTTGGTAAGCAACATCCACCAACTCATAAGCCAACCAACTCAAAGCCAACCGACCAGGTTGAAAGCATGTCTGAAGAATGGAACCTCAGCATCGTTTGCCCGATCCACAAAAAAAGGAGACCCTCTGAGCTGCACCAACTACAGAGGCATTAGTCTGCTCAACATCGCTTACAAGATCCTAACTGCCGTAATATGTGAACGCCTGAAACCGTTTACTAACAACCTGATCGGACCTTATCAGTGTGATTTTAGTCCAGGAAAGTCCACCATCGATCAAATTTTCACACTTCGGCAGAACCTGGAAAAAAACCCAACAAGTCCAAATCGATATCCACCACCTATTTATCGATTTCAAAGCTGCATACGACAGCATTTAACTACTAGCATACGCCGACGATATTGACATCATTGGTAGGACTCAACGTGATGTCATAGCCACGTTTGCTAGTATAGAGGAGGAAGCGGCAAAAATGGGTTTAGCAGTAAATGAGGGTAAGACTAAGTATATGCTGTCAACACGAAATGACACACAACATCGACGAATTCGACAGAACGTAACCATTGACAGATATAACTTTGAGGTAGTACGGGACTTTGTCTACCTCGGCTCCGCTATTAACTCTGACAACAACATCTCGTCAGAAATTAAACGAAGAATTACTCTTGCCAATCACTGTTTCTTCGGGCTAAGAAGGCAATTTAGAAGTATAGCCCTCACTCGAACTACTAAGGAGATCTTATATAAGACCCTGACCATCCCAGTCCTGCTCTAGGCCCTGAAGCATGGACCGTATCAAAAGCGGATGAAGAAATCCTTGGTCAATTCGAGAGAAAAATTCTTCGGAAAATCTTCGGTCCCGTTGCGTTGAACTATACGAACTATACGAGCTATACAGCGACATACCCCTAGTCAAAAAACCCCGCATTGGACGTTTAAGATGGCTAGGACATGTAGAAAGAATGGACACCAATACTAGAGCTCGCAGCGTCTTCGATTCCCAGCCAGACGTCGAACGCAGTAGAGGAAGACCTCGCCTTAAGTGGCGCGCACAAGTAGAAACCGACCTCAACCAACTTGGAGTGCGCAACTGCAGGCAGTAAGCTAAGGACCGGGCTAATTGGAGAGGCATGTTGGTTGAGGCCAAGGTTCATCCCGGACTGTAGCGCCACTTAAGTAAGTATGTAAGAAGCAAATTATAGGCTTCGCAAAGTCATTCCGAAAATATTTGCAAATCTTCTCGAAGTTGAAAAATCAAATTTTTTTTTTATTATTTTCTTTTTGTTTTCATATTTTCTTATTATTTTTATTTACTTTTATTAATTCCAATTTCAATCTCTTAATTCCAATTTCAATCTCTTATAAACCCAATTCGTTATTATGAATGACATCTTACTCATCTTACTGGGAGTCGAACTCGGGTTCTCTCGCACGGTAGTCCAACACGCTATCCACTAGGCTGTACTCTCGAACATGAAAGACGAGTAAGTATAACGAAGTAGTTGAATCGTGTTGACTCATTCTCCGGTAGGTTCCCGATCTTTTCACCTTTTTTTCCAATCTTTACACCTTATCCCGATCTTTTCACCTTTTTCCGATCTTTTAGCCTTAGCTTTTTTAAGCCTTCTTTCGTAAGCTCTATACGTGCTATGCTTCGGATTAAGTAGTGCGAAGTTCTACCGAAACATCTTAACTTATGGTACATGTACACACATCTCCGGAAGCTTAAAAACAACATTACAGAAGTTTCGCTATCACAATTTCGGTTATGCTTGTGAATTTTCCTGCATAATGTCTTAAACACGCTTCTACCCAAACAATCGACTGCCAAAATACTTAACCTCCGTGCACAAGTACTATATAAGGCCTATAGAAATAATTGCTTGTGGAAATTACATTTTTGTGCCTTATAGAGGAATAATTGTTAGTTGGGTACATATTTAAAATTAATATTTTAGACAAACTTATAAGTATGATTCAAGTGTTCGAAAAGAGAAAACCTGTTGTTCGCCTTTAGGAAACAAGTGTTCGAAAATAGGGGAAATTGGTTGGTTTTCATATTTTTTTGATTTGTTAATAAATTGTAATAATTAATAAAATCAACTATATGGGGTTAAAGAATATTTGAATATTTCTTTAAAATAAATTAAAAACTATTCAAAGCATTTGTCGATGGTAACGTTCTCAACAAAACTTTCGTGTCCTTACCAGTGACACTGGTTCCTACAAGTACAGAAACCACATTACCGTTTATAGATCAGTCAGATCGCCCTGGTTTTGGTTTTTGCGCGATAGATAGTGCTGATGTTCTTGAAAGTTGCCTTTCTATAAAGTCAAATGCTGTTGGGCTGGACGACATTCACCCTAAATTTTTGTATATGATTCTACCAATAGTGCTGCCTTATATTACTTTTGTGTTTAATACAATTCTGATGTCAGGTGTGTTTCCAGACCTGTGGAAGGTTGCTAAAATCATACCATTTCCAAAAAATGGGGAAGGGGTTGAATTTAGACCAATCTCAATATTACCCTATCTGTCTAAAGTCTTCGAAAGGATTTTACAAAAACAAATTAATGCTTATCTCACGGCGAACTCGATGCTTACCCCGAAACAATCTGGTTTTCGTAAAAAACACAGTTGTATCACAGCTCTTTAAAAGTTACTGACGCGACATCAGACAAGCGTTGGATAAAGATGAGGTAACGTTTTTGGTTCTGCTTGATTTCTCAAAGGCTTTCGACACAGTCAATCACGTTAGTCTATGTAGAAAGCTTATGCAGAATTTTAATTTTTCGTCAACTGCTACGAAACTTATTTTCTCATACTTACTTACTTACTTACTTAAGTGGCGCTACAGTCCGGAATGAACCTGGGCCTCAACCAACATGCCTCTCCAATTAGCCCGGTCCTTAGCTAACTGCCTCCAGTTGCGTACTCCAAGTTGGTTGAGGTCGGTTTCCACTTGTGCGCGCCACTTAAGGCGAGGTCTTCCTCTACTGCGTCCGACGTCTGGCTGGGAATCGAAGACTCTGCGAGCCGGAGTATTGGTGTCCATTCGTTCTACATGTCCTAGCCATCTTAAACGTCCAATGCGGAGTTTTTTGACCAGGGGCATGTCGCTGTACAGCTCGTATAGTTCTTGGTTGAATCTTCGTCTCCATAGCCCGTCAACGCAAACGGGACCGAAGATTTTCCGAAGAATTTTCCTCTCGAATCTACCAAGGATTTCTTCATCCGCTTTTGATACGGTCCATGCTTCAGCGCCGTAGAGCAGGACTGGGATGATCAGGGTCTTATATAGGATCTCCTTAGTAGTTCGAGTGAGGGCTTTACTACTAAATTGCCTTCTTAGCCCGAAGAAACAGCGGTTGGCAAGAGTAATTCTTCGTTTAATTTCTGACGAGATGTTGTTGTCAGAGTTAATAGCGGAGCCGAGGTAGACAAAGTCCCGTACTACCTCAAAGTTATATCTGTCAATGGTGACGTTCTGTCCAATTCGTCGATGTTGTGTGTCCTTTCGTGTTGACAGCATATACTTAGTCTTACCCTCATTTACTGCTAAACCCATTTTCGCCGCTTCCTTCTCTATACTAGCAAACGTGGCTATGACATCACGTTGAGTCCTACCAATGACTTTTGGAAAATTGTGCCTCTGGTGTTGGCTTTGGAGTTTTGCACAATTCTCTCAAGAATCAGATTAAAGAAGTCACATGACAGCGCATCGCCTTGCCTAAATCCTTTTTTGGTATCGAATGTGTCGGTGAGGTCGTTTCCGACCCTGATGGAGCACCGAGAATTCTCCATCGTCATCCTACACAAACGGATGAGTTTGGGCGGTATACCAAAACTAGACATGGCTCTGTACAGTTCGTCTCTATAAATGCTGTCATATGCGGCTTTGAAATCGATGAATAGGTGGTGGGTATCGATTTGGACTTCTTGAGTTTTTTCCAGGATCTGCCGAAGTGTGAAAATTTGATCGGTTGTGGACTTTCCTGGCCTAAAACCACACTGATAAGGGCCAATCAGGTTGTTGGTAAACGGTTTCAGGCGTTCACATATTACGGCAGATAGGATCTTGTAGGCGATGTTGAGGAGACTTATGCCTCTGTAGTTGGCGCAGTTCAGAGGGTCTCCTTTTTTGTGGATCGGGCAAACGATGCTGAGGTTCCATTCTTCAGGCATATTTTCATCCGACCAGATTTGGCTTATGAGTTGGTGGATGTTACTTACCAAGTCATCTCCGCCGGCCTTATAGAGCTCAGCGGGAAGGCCGTCATTTCCGGCAGCCTTATTAAGCTTGAGTTTAGATATTGCTATCCTCACTTCACTCAGGTCGGGTGGTTGGCAGTTTTCGCTGTCGTTGCCAATATTGAATGGTTCGTTCTGCCTGACAGCGGAATGTTGTTCGTCATCGCCGTTTAACAGTCTGCAGAAGTGGTTCTTCCATATCCTCAGCATCGACTGTGTCTCAACTACAATATTTCCTTGTTCATCTCGACAGGATTCTGTTCGAGCCTTGTATCCTTGGCTTTGACGCTTTACACTTTGGTAAAACTTGCGAACATCGTTCCTGGAGTGCCACCTCTCTATATCCTCGATCGCGCGCTTTTCTTGCTCTTTTTTCTTCTTGCTGAAAAGCCGATGTTCTTCCCTTCTTCTTTGCCTATAGAACTCAATGGCAGCTCTCGTCTTCACCTGCAGCTTAGCCTTGTAGGCCTCGTTCTTGGCTGCGAGCATCTGTCGGCATTCCTCATCAAACCAGGGGTTTCTTGCTGGTGGGCGCGAGAAACCTAGCACATCAGTTGCGGCTGATCTAATGGCCTGTTGGCATCGTTGCCATTGCTCTTCGACATTCGATGCTGGTGGTATGGTGTTAATCGAGAGGTTAAGGGATACGCGTTGTGCGAAGGTCTTGGCGGTCTCTTGCGATTGCAGTCTTCCGACATTAAATTTTTTCACAGTATTTCTGGATTGTTGTGGCGTGGTGGATATCCGCATTCTTACCTTGGCTGCTACAAGGTAGTGATCCGAGTCGATGTTAGCTCCTCGGAATGTTCGGACATCCAAAATACTGGATGCGTGCCTTTTATCTATCGCAATGTGATCAATTTGGTTGACCGTTCGTTGATCTGGAGACCGCCATGTCCCCTTATGGATATCGAGGTGAGGAAACCTTGTGCTGGCTATAGTGGCATTTCGTTCCGTAGCGAAATCAATTTGCCTAAGTCCGTTACCAGACGTGTTGTCGTGTAGGCTTTGTTTTCCGACAATATTTCTAAAGATGTCTTCTCTTCCTACCTTTGCGTTAAAATCTCCCAGCACGATTTTAACATCGTACTTCGGTAGTCGCTCATAGGTTTTGTCGAGGAGCTCGTAGAAGCAATCCTTAGCTATATCATCTTTTTCTTCCGTCGGAGCGTGAGCGCATATAAGGCTTATGTTGGCGAATTTGGCCTTGATGCGGATTGTTACTATGCGTTCGCTAATGTCTTGGAAACATAAGACTTCTTGCCTAAGTCTGGCACTTATAACAAATCCGCATCCGAATAGTCGCTGTTTCTGCTCACTATAACACGGTCCGTAGTATATGTCACAGTTTTTCATCCTCTTTTTGCCCGGCCCATCCCATCGTATTTCCTGGATGGCAGTAATGTCTGCTTTGTAGCAGTTTAGGGCTTCCGCTAGTTGTTCGCCTGCACCTCTCCTGTTTAATGTTCTCACATTCCAGGTGCAGATACGAACGTCGTTGTCCTTTTTTCGTTTAGCAGGGTCGTCAACAATAAAATCCGTCCTTTCCGAGGCTATTGGTTGCTTCGTAACCATGTTTTTTTTCTGTGGGTGGGTACTTAACCCAAAGCACAACCCCCAACCTGGAGGGCCAGTTCCAATTTATTAGATACCCCTAGGACACGGGGCCATCAGTATCCACTACGGGATTGAGCGCTGCCGTTGGCCTTTCGGTTCATCCGCCACCATCTCTGTTCAAGGGGCCTGACTAACCCTTGAAATTCCTAGACAACCTGTTGTCCGAATATGTCAGAGCAGCTCATCTAGGTTCGCCTGGGACAGCAGGCCGGGTATTCTTCCGTGCCATTCTCACCAGGGTGTTTATAGTGTTGCTGTTTTTCGTCGTGTTATCAACACTCGCACTTATCGTTTAGCAAGTCAAATCCGGTTGGATGAGACCAGTACCCGATGGTTACCACTTGGAGGTAAAGATAAGCACATTTGATGTGTAGTCAGAGTTGCAACACTGGGCATTGCCAAGTTAACGCCAATCAGAGTCTACATTCGTTCTACAGCACCCAACCATATTTTCTCATACTTAACTAAAAGAAAGCAAGCAGTGCAAGTTGGGGATAATTTGTCTAATTTTCTACCGAATGTTTCCGGTGTTCCTCACAAATTGCTCTACTCATTTGTATGCAGATGACGTCCAATTGTACCATAGCTGTCCCCTTGGGCTCATTGAGCATGGAGTTTCATGTGTCAACGAAGACCTTGAGAAAGTGGAAAATTGGTCCCAATTAAACGGCCTTATTTTAAATCCAAAAAAAATCGAAATGTATAGTAATTTCAAGGAAAAGTCTAGATCTTATTTATTTTCCTTCGATTGTGTTGAGCAACGCTCCCATCCAATATGTTGCAACTGCAAAAAATCTCGGAATAACTTTCAACCGCTTTTTGACTCGGGATAACCATATAAACATACTTGTCGGCAAGGTATATGGTGTACTACGTAATTTATGGGTAACTCAGTCTTTCACACCGGTTAAAATACGTTTACTTCTTGCAAAAACACTGGTAATTCCGATTTTGATATATGGTTGTGAAATTTACTGCAACTGTAATTATGTAAGCAAACAAAAACTCAATGTCGCCTTTAATAGTACTGTACGTTATGTCTTTGGCCTACGAAGATACGACAGAATATCTGGATTTGCTACGCGTCTGCTGAATATGCCTTTAGAAAATTATATTGAACTTCGGAGCTTACTATTGTTAACCGATATACTGCTTACACACCAACCACAATACTGCTTTGACAAAATTAAAATTGCAACCTCATTAAGATCTCGTCAATTGATTCATCCTCGATGCTCGTTTCTTACATCCGAGGGTCAATTTTTTGTAAATTCCGTCCGCCTTTGGAATACTTTACCACGGTACATAAGAGAAATTCAAAATGTAACAAGTATTAAAAGGGCTTTAAGAAATTATTTTTCAATTAATGTCTAAATAAAATTGCAAAAATTATGATAGAAAATTTAATTTGTTTCATGATCAATTAGTTTAAGTTTTATGAAGTTTACGAAGTTTGCTGAATTTTGTTAAATTAGCTTATGACTAACTAATAAGATATTGTATCTTACTGTTATTAAGCATTCACGAAAATTAAATAAAATAAAATTAAATTTTTTAAAGACTATTCATTATTCAAAGTCTGTAAACTGTTCGAGAATAGGCGACTCTACCCTACATATTGCTTACATACGTACATTATGTAGTATATTTGAATTATATGTATACTTCTATTTGAAAAAAAAGGTTTTGAAAAGTTTTCGGTTGTTCATTTGTATTTAATTCTCTATAGTCCGGACATTTCGCTATTCCGGACACGGTGGAAACTTTATGTGTCCGGACTAGCGAGGCTGTACTGTACTAGATAGTATAGTTGTTGTACCAAAGCCTGATCTTACATAGATTGATAATCGTGACTTTATATCTTTATTGCTATTGTCTAATGAGCACAGATGTTAGAAACACTGTGATTTTTGACATTCCTTTAAGAAATCCGTGTTGGTTTGGCGATATTGTACGTTGGAGTGAATGTATTACCTTAGCATATAACAAATTATATTGGAAATCGTTATATAAAATGTATCGAGTAATAAACCACCCAATAGATAATTTATAATATATATTCAGATATACTGAATATACTGTAAGTAGGTACATATTTACTAAAAATATTTGTAGATACAACTATTGAACAAATGAAAAGACCTTATACCTAGGCACCTCCTCCGAAAGGAACAATCCTTCACCCAAGATAAACAGAATGCATTTATCATATCCATTTCCATAATTAATACAATTTCCATACAAAAAGTAATTGAATTCAACATTACAATTTATTTTACCATACCTACCCACCCACAATATAACGCCTCCTCCCCCGCAAAAAAAATGTATTCCATAAAAATACAAGTACATAGTACCTAGATACATTTTAATAGTAAATACCAATGTAGGAGGTATAATTTTAACGTAGATACTGAGCAAACAAATTTCGGTCTCCTATTGATTTTCAATATGCTCCCAATCCCAACATCCCCAAAAAGAGAAAAACGAGACAAATAGCTATACCCAATAGTCCCGATTTCCCACAGCAAGAAGAGTGCAAAACGACAATTTTATTGTACAGAAAAACCAGTTTAAATTGTTTGTATTGTACTATTGTGGAGCAGAGCAAGAAACAAGTAAAAGTGTAAATCTGATATCTCGCCGGGAAAATAGTCTACAAGCGACATTATCAGTGTGACGTTGATATCGGCTCGGTGGTGTGACAAGTTGATAAAAAAATTGTAAAAAAATTGCATAAATTGTTTTACACTTATGCACACTTGAAAATTCCAAAACAAAAAAAAATAAAGAAAAACAAATTTCCTACCCCCGTTGTGCACATTTTGCGTAACATTTCAGTGGTAGTGTTGAAAAATGTCAACATTTAGTAATTATAAAAACAAAAAGTGTAATTGTAAACCACAGATACAAAGTGCTCTTCGCTAATGTCAACTCAGCTGTGGTGAATTTATGCTGAGCAATAAAAAGACGGAAAAAACTTCAAAACAAAGATAACAACAAAAAAAATACTTTTATCCCTTAAATACGATTGAAACGACATGGCTGGCGAGGAAGGTAGGTTAGATCTGAGATGACATGCGCGAAATTAAAAGTCTCTTCCAGAGAAGGGAGCCAAATGTATATCAACGAATGTTACAACTATCTGTATTCTGTACCCACTTGTATTTTTTTATGAATTCGCTTTTACTTCGCGCTTCGTAAATAGATTGTGCCGGGTGCGGGGAACGCATGTTGAGTTGTTTTATTTTTGTTGATTTTTCATGAACGGTAAAAGACGGCGCCAAATTTCATTATTTCGTAATTAAAAGTTTTTGATTGGGCAGGCAGTTGATTTGTACGTTGAGACTTAATTTGACTCTAACTGAGAAGCTAATTTATTGCAAAATTGTTTTTATTTGTACAGATGTCAGCACATCTGAGAGTAATTATTTATTCTTGAATAAGCTGTTATCGGTATGCGCATAATATTGTTTATAGGCTCTACTTAGGAATAACTTTGACGCAGAAATAGTGTAATTGGTAATTAACTCGATGTCCTTACAATTTGCCAGCAAGGGAATTATTCGCTTATGATAACATTAATTATTAATTATTTTTTGGGAGAAAGATGGGATTGTAATTCTATAACCTCCATTCAATAAAAAAAAAGTAATATTTCATGAATTATTTGTGGATTAACTACCTACCCTGAGAATAAGCAATTTAGTGTAGTGAAGTGTAATATCTTTAACTTTCTCTTACAAAGAGAAAGATATTGTTTTCGTGAAAATTTTCGACCTCGAGATTTTGATTGATTCTAACATTACGATGATAGCGGAGCCTAAAAAAGTGGTTTTTGGAATTCCGTCCGTCGGTCCGTCTGTCCGTAATGGTCTTCCCCAGCCTAAACGGCTTGGCCGATTTTCTTCAAACTTCGTATCCAAGCTTGTTTTGTTCATAATTCTAGGCCATTTTTTTTGTTTGCTTTTAGCCATGTTATTAACGGTACCTGCCATATAAAAAATTACAGATAACCTCAATTTTCTCGAAAACGGCTCTAACGATTTTGATTAAACTTTATATATGCTTTAACCATAGTAGTTCTAACAAAATTGCATACTCAGTTTTTTTCGAGAAAATCCATGTAACGGATTTTGTCATTCAGGCCATATAAAGAAAATTGTTAATTTCTCGCAAACTACTTTGTCAAATTGAATGAAATTTAATATATAAACTACTATAATAGTTTTAAACAATTCCACATTATCAGTTTAAGCCCAACTATCACTTAACGGAATTTTCAGTTTTGGCCTATAACGAAAATTATTTATTTCTCATATAGACACCGATTCCTTCAAATTTCGGAGTAAACGTTCGTATAATCACATTTCGACATTTTATATAATTTTTAGCATTAATAATCAAAATGTGCACTATTTGATCTAACACCCAACTCGCTGTGAAAGAGAAAGTTGCGTACGACCCAGTCGTGCACCCACCACTCGTTTTCTTAATGAAAATATAGTTAGTGCGATGGACTATCAAGTGCGGGGTCCCTGGTTCCAATCCCTTAAGTGACAGACAACACCTAAGTTTTCTCACTAGTCTTACAATCATTCAAGAGTAATGGCGTTTTCCATTGGGAAAAAAATCAATTTTTTTTTTGATCTGAAGACCGATTTTGACAGTTGTTGTGTTCCATTGGGCGAAAAAATTGATTTTTTTTTTTGATCAGAGATCAATTTTGTAAATCTGAATTTTTCGGCAGATTTACCTATACCAATACAAATGATAGCTGTCAGTTTGACAAGAGTGATTTTCATTTTGATTTTTTACTTCGGTTGTGAAAAACAAGGGTGCTTTGGGTTTAGATATTAATAATGGATATAGACACAGAAGAGAAAGTTATACGTGAACTATTTAATTGATTGAAAAAAAATTTTTTGTTATGTTTTTAATGTTGGCAGCTACACCGACGCTAACTTCACAGACACGAAATGACACCAATACAAAAAAATAAATCTGAACCGTGTTCCATTGACACTCAAAAAGATCAAATTTCAGATCAAAATCAAGATTTCCCAATGGAAAACGCCATAACACTGTCATGGAAACCTTCTCAAATTTGCCGTTCGGACGGGAGGTCCTCTTTGTGGAAAAAATAATAGGGGTATTCATGCAACGTCGGAAAGTCGTCGTAAACGTTGTAAATGTGATAAAATTACGACGTAATAAATGAACTGTCAAAATTTGTATGGGAAATCTTTTCTAACAATATTTTCTCACGGGAATTGGCGTAAACTGAGGTGGTCAATGTTGTAAACTTTTGAATTGCTATTTTGACATTTAATCAGTCACTTTCACACAACAAACGTATGCGCTGAACTAAAAAAAATTATCGAGAACGGAAAGAACAAAATTCTATCAATAAATAAATTACTAACATGAGATTAAATTCAGTGGGTTACCGCATTATTTATGGCGTTTTCCATTGGGAAATCTAGATTTTGATCTGGAATTTGATCTTTTTGAGTGTAACACGATTCAGATTTATTTTTTTTTGTCATTGTTTGGTGTTTTCGTGTCTGTGAAGTAAGCGTCGGTGTAGCTGCCAAAATTTAGTGTGCCATTTGACAGCTTATTGTTTATCTTTAGGCCGCAATTATAGCTATTAGCTATCAATTTAAACCATCATTTGAAATTTTCTTTTCTTCATTGCGGCTTTTTTATAAACTCAAACATTGGCGAGTTGGTGTCAAAACAAAGCTTATGAATTTTAGAAAATGATTATCCAAAAATATTTTAATTTCTAATTATAGTTTTCCCCGAAAATCACTTATTAATCATCAAAATGCGAAATGCAAACTTCAAATTGACATATTAAGTCAGATGTTAAATGTTTTTGTGTTGGTGCATGTTGGTGTAAATCTGACTTGGAATCCAGATTCTTCAATAGTACTCTAGAGTAAAAAAAAGAGTGCTTTTTGTATCCCAATCGAAAACGCTATAAGATAAAAAAAAAAATCAATTTTTTTCCCAATGGAACACAACAACTATCAATATCGGTCTTTTGACAGCTTCAGATAAAAAAAAATGATTTTTTGATTGATGAAAACGCCATTAGTGATGCTGTTTTAGGGTCGTTCATGAAACGTCGTCGTAAAATTATAATCCTTCGCACGTAATTAAATTACGACGTTGCATGAATACCCTTAATAGTTTCGCAAAAACAAATAATATTGGTATGGTTCAATTATGTATGGAACAAAATATCGGCCAAATGGCCGCCGCGACCTCGGCGACACACCTCCATCCGATGGTCCAAATTTTCGATGACGCTGAGGCATAATTTAAGTTCTATGCCGTTAATGTGCCGAATTATCTCATCCTTTAGCTCTTGAATTGCTGCTGGCTTATCGACGTACACCTTTTTGTTTCAAATTACCCCAAAGAAAAATGTCCAACGGTGTCAAATCACATGATCTTGACGGCCAATTGACATCGCCAACACGTGAGATAACACGGCCATTGAATTAATCGCGCAAAAGAGCTATTGTTTCGTTAGCTGTGTGGCAAGTGGCACCATCCTGTTGAAACCACATATCGTCCACATCCATATCTTCCAATTATATAATAAAAAGTTCATTATCATCTCACGATAGCGAACACTATTCACAGTAACTGCCTGACCTGCCTTATTTTCGAAAAAAATACGATGATGCCCCCAGCCCATAAACCGCACCAAACAGTGACCCTTTGTGGGTGCATTGGTTTTTCGACAATCACTCTTGGATTATCATTCGCCCAAATGCGGCAATTCTGCTTATTGACGAATCCACTGAAGTGAATATGTGCCTCATCACTGAAGATGATTTTCTTCTGATCATGCACTGTTGCCATTTCTTGAGGTCGAGGTCGAGGTCTTCCTCGTCTGCGTCCGACGTCTGGCTGGGAATCGAAGACTCTGCGAGCGGGATTATTGGTGTCCATTCGTTCTACATCTTAACCATCTTAAACGTCCAATGCTCGTATAGTTCTTGGTTGAATATTCGTCTCCATAGCCCGTCAACGCAAACGGGACCGAAGATTTTTCGAAGAATTTTCCTCTCGAATCTACCAAGGATTTCTTCATCCGCTTTTGATACGGTCCATGCTTAAGCGCCGTAGAGCAGGGTGATCAGGGTCTTATATAGGATCTCCTTAGTAGTTCGAGTGAGGGCTTTACTACTAAATTGCCTTCTTAGTCCGAAGAAACAGCGATTGGGCAAGAGTAATTCTTCGTTTGATTTCTGACGAGATGTTGTTGTCAGAGTTAATAGCGGAGCCAAGGTAGACAAAGTCCCGTACTACCTCAAAGTTATATCTGTCAATGGTGATGTTCTGTAAAATTCGTCGATGTTGTTTGTCCTTTCCTCTTGAGAGCATATACTTAGTCTTACCTTCATTTACTGCTAAACCCATTTTTGCCGCTTCCTTCTCTATACTAGCAAACGTGGCTATGACATCACGTTGAGTCCTACCAATGATGTCAATATCGTCGGCGTATGTAAGTAGTTGCACCGACTTTTGGAAAATTGTGCCTCTGGTGTTGGCTTTGGAGTTTTGCACAATTCTCTCAAGAATCTGATTAAAGAAGTCATATGACAGCGCATCGCCTTGCCTAAATCCTTTTTTGGTATCGAATGTGTCGGTGAGGTCGTTTCCGACCCTGATGGTGCAGCGAGAATTCTCCATTGTCATCCTACACAAACGGACGAGTTTGGACGGTATACCGAAACTAGACAGTTCGTCTCTACAAATGCTGTCGTATGCGGCTTTGAAATCGATAAATAGGAGGTGTGTATCGATTTGGACTTCTTGGGTTTTTTCCAGGATCTGCCGAAGTGTGAAAATTTGATCGATTGTGGACTTTCCTGGCCTAAAACCCCCATGATAAGGGCCGATCAGGTTGTTGGTAAATGGTTTCAGGCGTTCACATATTACGGCAGATAGGATCTTGTAGGCGATTTTGAGTAGACTTATGCCTCTGTAGTTGGCGCAGTGGATCGAGCAAACGATACTGAGGTTCCATTATTCAGGCATGCTCTCAACCGACCAGATTTGGCTTATGAGTTGGTGGATGTTATTTACCAAGACATCTCCGCCAGCTTTATAAAGCTCAGCGGGAAGGCCTACATTTCCGGCGGCCTTATTAAGCTTGAGTTTAGATATAGCTATCCTCACTTCACTTAGGTCGGGTGGTTGGCAGTTTTCGCTGCTCTTTTTTCTTCTTTCTGAAAAGCCGATGTTCTTCCCTTCTTCTTTGCCTATAGAGCTCAATGGCAGCTCTCGTCTTCACCTGCAGCTTAGCCATGTAGGCCTCGTTCTTGGCTGCGACCATCTGTCGGCATTCCTCATCAAACCAGGGGTTTCTTGCTGGTGGCCGCGAGAAACCTAGCACATCAGTTGCGGCTGATCTAATGGCTTGCTGGCATCGTTGCCATTGTTCTTCGACATTAGATGCTGTTGGTGTGTTGTGAGAGGTTAAGGGATACGCGTTGCGCGAAGGTCTTGGCGGTCTCTGGCGATTGCAGTCTTTCGACATCAAATTTTTTCACAGTATTTCTGTTTTTTTGTACCGTGGTGGATATCCGCATCCTTACCTTGGCTACAACAAGGTAGTGGTCCGAGTCGATGCTAGCCCCTCGGAATGTTCGGACATCCAAAATACTGGATGCCTCTTGTTTATCGCAATGTGATCAATTTG
This sequence comes from Rhingia campestris, assembly GCA_932526625.1. NCBI lineage: Eukaryota > Metazoa > Arthropoda > Insecta > Diptera > Syrphidae > Rhingia > Rhingia campestris. The sequence continues at coordinate 5,839,893 of OW052183.1, forward strand.
GTTGACTGTTCGTTGATCTGGAGACCGCCATGTCCCCTTGTGGATATCGAGGTGAGGAAACCGTGTGCTGGTTATAGTGGCATTTCGTTCCGTAGCGAAGTCAATTAGCCTTCGTCCATTACCAGACGTGTTGTCGTGAAGGCTATATTTTCCGACAGTACTGCTAAAGATGTCTTCTCTTCCTACCTTTGCGTTTAAATCTCCCAGCACGATTTTAACATCGTACTTTGGTGTGGCTCATAGGTTTTGTCGAGGAGGTCGTAGAAGCAATCCTTGGTTATATCATCTTTTTCCTCCGTCGGAGCATGAGCGCATATAAGGCTTATGTTGGCGAATTTGGACTTGATGCGGATTGTTCCAATGCGTTCGCTAATGTATTGAAACATAAGACTTCTTGCCTAAGTCTGGCACCTATAAAAAATCCGCATCCAAATAGTCGCTGTTTCTGCTCACTATTACACGGTCCATAGTAGATGTCACAGTTTTTCATCCTCTTTTTGCCAGCCCCATCCCATCGTATTTCCTGGATGGCAGTAATGTCTGCTTTGTAGCAGTTTAGGGCTTCCACTAGTTGTTCGCCTGCACCTCTCCTGTTTAATGTTCTCACATTCCAGGTGCAGATACGAACGTCGTTGTCCTTTTTTCGTTTAGCAGGGTCGTCAACAATAAAATCCGTCCTTTCCGAGGCTATTGGTTGCTTCGTAACAATATTTTTTTTTTCGTGGATGGGTAGTTAACCCAAAGCACAACAAACATATGCGCTAAGCTGAAAAAAATTAGCATGAAAAGGATTCGGTGACGGGCGACAGGTGAGGTAGAATTTTTCGGAGGGTGATACGCAAATTTTTTTAAAACATTTTTTTAAAACCCGGGAGGACGATTGAGTGGATAGGAAACTCGTGCGATTGTTAAAGTTTGCGTTTCATGAAAAATTACATTAAACCTTTTATTGGGCGATTCTGGCTAAATTCGAGAATAAATGTAGAGAAATTATTATTGTTGTTACCTATATTATGCTTCTGTTTAATTTTTCCTATTTTGTTCAGAAGTTTGACTCAAAAAGTTGTCCTAAATATGCAGAAACACACATGTTTATATTATTTGTTTCTCTTTTAGATATACCTGCGCCCTTCATACACAATGATCCCGTTCTAAGAGAAAATGTCTCTTCACTCCTTCAGTCATGGGGCTTGTCTGATCTCAAACCCAGATTTAAAAGTAAGTATGTCCAGTCTCGGTCTATATATACAAAAAACCATCTTAAATCTTAGCACATCAAATTGAGGCTCGAGCTCTCTTCTGCCTCACTGAAAAGGACATTTGTGAGCTTATACCAAAAATCGGTCGCCGTGCTATTTTTCGCTCAAGTCTTATGGATTGGAGGCGGCAAAATAAGCGATTCAGTTCTTCGATTCGTTTTCACCGAAGACTTAATTCTAAGGCCGAAGCAAATATTCCAATTCCTAGGCAGATTATCAAAGACGAAGACCTCGACGATGACTCAGTAGAAATGAACGAAGATGCAAACATTATCAATCATGCGGTGTCTGAAGAAATAGACTCAGAAGAACAGGAACATGATGAAAGACCACTTTCGGAATCGATTGAAGGAAAAAACGAAGTGATTGCTTCACGAACAAAGTCCTCAAGTAGTTGTCAAATTGTAAGTTATTTGTCATCTGATTGTAATTGACATGTAGTGACTAATCCCTGTAGGATGTCAGGGAAATTTTAAACAACAGCTACGAGGGACAGCAGATTATCGCCTACTACGAAGTCAATGGGAATTTCGACTATAGCCATCGTAGGCGGCTTGTTACCTTGTTGATCACAGAAGTTATCCGCAAGAACAGATGGTTGGTGCAGGATGATTTCTCGAAGATTTCACACGATCTCGTTATGCTATTCCCAAGGGAAGATGAGGTATATTTAACGTAGTGTATCCTATCTACAATCGATTTATGTTTTTTATATCTCCAGAGTACCTATTACACAGCACGGAATGGCTTAAAGAATCCTAAAGGTTGCCTGTATAACAAGTTTTTAAATTTGACACGAAAACTGCGACAAGAGGGAGTTCTGCAGTATCGCAACAATGTACACATGATGCCGGAACGTACTTCAGCTCGGCATTATGGAGAAACAAAATGTTATAGGGAAAGTTCTTAAAGATCGGAATATTTAAGCAATCGGTTCTTTGGACTGCCTACTTTATTAACTGACTGATGTAAGCGGAAAACTAGCACCAACCGATATTAAAGCGGAGTTAATGTTTTCTCCATTTGTTTAGATTAATTAAATTAAATTTTAGATCGGAATATAAAATATTTTGAAAAGTATGCAAAGTAGAGTAAGAAAGATACAATAAAACTATACAAGTGTAAGATTATTTTGTTTTACTTTATGAACCATTCAAAGTCCTTCATTTGGTATTTGGTAAGTCTTGTTTTGGCGTGTGGCTTATGCGTCACTTTATTTTATACGCAATTTATAAGCCGCGTATAGACGGAGGACGGTCCAAATAAGTTGATTCGCGCTATCCACTAGAACTTTATGTTGCAGCAATGAGCCTATTTTACGATTCATATGCAAGTTTAATTTAGTAAGCAACAAAATTGATTTTTTATGTCGGGTTGATTTTAAAAATGGTTTATAAGCGTGTTTTTTCATCGCAATTTAATAGTCTGCAGAAGTGTTACGACACTACGATTTTTTTTTCAATTTGGTTCTGTTTGACCCTTGTATTCCTCGCAATTATACCTCACGTGTCAATAGATCATCCAAACTTCATTCATTAATAAGCTCCTCAATATATCCACAGTCATGTGTATTTCTTGTTCTTACTAAAAACCGACTGTTCTTTTTCGACTACAACCCGACTGTATTCCAAGTCATCGCCTCAAGTTTTACCTTGGCTCCAAGCATCTGTTTGTGTTAACATTATTTCTAGAATCGGAAGCCCAATCTCGAAAGAGGGAATTTTGCTTTCAATATTTACAAATTTCGCTACAAGCCTCATTGTTCATAACTAGGCAATTCGTCAAACTTAAATAACTTACGGAATGCAAACCTCGTGAAACTCTTTCTAATCTAAGTACCTGCAATACATATGGCGAATCCCTTATGATGGACATGTCTCCCAACTTGGGTCTGACTATAAATATGCTTAACGAAAAAAGGGAAACAACGTTCGTATCTGCACCTAAAATGTGAAAACATTAAACAGGAGAGGTGCAGGCGAACAACTAGCGGAAGCCCTATACTGCTACAAAGCAGACATTACTGCCATTCAGGAAATACGATGGGATGGGCCGGGCAAAAAGAGGATGAAAAGGATGTGACATCTACTATGGACCGTTTTATAGTGAGCAGAAACAGCGAATATTCGGATGCGGATTTGTTATAGGTGCCAGACTTAGGCAAGAAGTCTTATGTTTCCAAGACAGTAGCGAACACATTGTAACAATCCGCAACAAGGAAAGATTCGCCAGCATAAGCCTTATATGCGCTCATGCTCCGACGGAGGAAAAAGATGATATAATCAAGGATTGCTTCTACGAGCTCCTCGACAAAACCTATGAGCGACTACCAAAGTACGATGTTAAAATCGTACTGGGAGATTTAAACAAAGGTAGGAAGAGAAAACATCTTTAGCAGTGCTGTCGGAAAATATAGCCTACACGACAACACGTCTGGTAACGGACTTAGGCTAATTGACTTCGCTACGGAACGAAATGCCACTATAGCCAGCACACGGTTTCCTCACCTCGATATCCGTAAGGGGACATGGCCAAATCAACGAACAGTCAACCAAATTGATCACATTGCGATAGACAAGAGGCACGCATCCAGTATTTTGGATGTCCGAACATTCCGAGGGGCTAACATGAGGATATCCACCACGCCACACAAAAACCATAAATACTGTGAAAAAATTTAATGTCGAATGACTGCAATCGCCAGAGATCGCCAAGACCTTCGCGCAACGCGTATTCCTTAACCTCTCGACTCACAACACACCACCATCATCTAATGTCGACGAACAATGGCAACGATGCCATTAGATCAGCCGCAACTGATGTGCTAGGTTTCTCGCGGCCACCAGCAAGAAACCCCTGGTTTTATGAAGAATGCCGACAGATGCTCGCAGCCAAGAACGAGGCCTACAAGGCTAAGCTGCATGAGAAGACGAGAGCTGCAATTGAGCTCTATAGGCAAAGAAGAAGGCGAGAACATCGGCTTTTCAGAGAGAAGAAAAAAGAGCAAGAAAAGCGCGCGATCGATGATATTGAGAGGTGCCACTCCAGGAACGATGTTCGCAAGTTTTACCGAAGTGTAAAACGTCAAAGCCAAGGATACAAGGCTCGAACAGAATCCTGTGGAGATGAACAAGGAAATATCGTAGTTGAGACACAGTCAATGCTGAGGATATGGAAGAACCACTTCAGCAGACTGTTAAACGGCGATGACGAACAACATTCCGCTGTCAGGCAGAACGAACCATTTAATATTGGCAACGACAGCGAAAACTGCCAACCACCCGACCTAAGTGAAGTGCGGATAGAAATATCTAAACTCAAGCTTAATAAGGCCGCCGGAAATGACGGCCTTCCCGCTGAGCTTTATAAAGCTGGCGGAGATGACTTGGTAAATAACATCCACCAACTCATAAGCCAAAATCTGGTCGGTTGAGAGCATGCCTGAAGAATGGAACCTCAAAAAGGAGACCCTCTGAACTGCGCCAACTACAGAGGCATAAGTCTGCTCAACATCGCCTACAAGATCCTATCTGCCGTAATATGTGAACGCCTGAAACCGTTGACCAACAACCTGATAGGCCCTTATCAGTGTGGTTTTAGGCCAGGAAAGTCCACAATCGATCCAATTTTCACACTTCGGCAGATCCAGGAAAAAACACAAGAAGTCCAAATCGATAACCACCACCTATTTATCGATTTCAAAGCCGCATACGACAGCATTTATAGAGACGAACTATACAGAGCCATGTCTAGTTTTGGTATACCGCCAAACTCGTCCGTTTGTGTAGGATGACGGTGGAGAATTCTCGCTGCACCATCAGGGTCGGAAGCGACCTCACCGACACATTTGATACCAAAAAGGCAAGGCGATGCACTGTCATGTGACTTCTTCAATTTGATTCTTGAGAGGATTGTGCAAAACTCCCGAGCCAACACCAGAGGCACAATTTTCCAAAAATCGGTGCAACTACTAGCATCCGCCGACGATATTGACATAATTGGTAGGACTCAACGTGATGTCATAGCCACGTTTGCCAGTATAGAGAAGGAAGCAGCAAAAATGGGTTTAGCAGTAAATGAGGGTAAGACTAAGTATATGCTGTCAACACGAAAGGACACACAGCATCGACGAATTGGACAGAACGTCACCATTGACAGATATAACTTTGAGGTAGTACAGAACTTTGTCTACCTCGGCTCCGCTATTAACTCTGACAACAACATCTCGTCATAAATCAAACGAAGAATTACTCTTGCCAATCCCTGTTTCTTCGGGCTAAGAAGCCAATTTAGTAGTAAAGCCCTCACTCGAACTACTAAGGCGATCCTATATATGACCCTGATCACCCTGCTCTACGGCGCTGAAGCATGGCCCGTATCAAAAGCGGATGAAGAAATCATTGGTCGATTCGAGAGAAACATTCCTCGAAAAATCTTCGGTCCCGTTTGCGTTGACGGGCTATAGAGACGAAGATTCAACCACGAACAATACGAGCTGTACAGGGACATAGCCCTAGTCGAAAAAACTCCGCATTGGACGTTTAAGATGGCTAGGACATGTAGAATGAAAGGACACCAATACTCCGGCTCACAGTGTCTTCGTTTTCCAGCCAGACGTCGGACGCAGTAGAGGAAGACCTCGCCTTAAGTGGCGCGCAAAAGTAGAAACCGACCTCAACAAACTTGGAGGTTGGAGTGCGCAACTGGAGGCAGTTAGCTAAGGACCGGGCTAATTGAAGAGGCATGTTGGTTGAGGCCCAGGTTCATCCCGGACTGTAGCGCCACTTAAGTAGTATATAACTACAAGAGTGCGCATCTCATAAAACGAAAATTTACTTTGAGGGGTACTGATATTGATACCCCAGCGTGTGCACATGTCCATGCAAGCATCAAGCAACAGCATAGCCGCTGCAGAAGAACCACGAAAATTCCCCTTCGCTCTTACCGCCCGCGTCTGTAACAGCTACAACATTTCTAGCTGTGATGCGTAATCCATATATATATACCTCTTTGATACCAAAATTGAGAACAAAAAATTTACAATTAATTTAAAATCGCACCACCCTGCAGAAGCCCGTGCAACTACACATCCCAAACTGTTGCTGTCACTTGACTGACATTTTCGATGACAGTTGTGAAAAGCAGAAAAAAACACCAAAAACATACAAATTTCGTTTCCTAAATACGAACATTTTCCAATTGCTCTCCTACTTAGTGATGGTTTCATTTTAAACCCAAAAAAAGTACAAAACAAGCAAAACATTTCAGAATGTCCGAAATAGATTCACAACACGACTCACAATTGGAATTATTTGGCGAACATATGGAAAACTACAGCGTCGAGGTGAGTGCAATTGAAATCAATCGAGAGAAGGTCCTTTCAACCTCTGAATTGCAGGCATCAGCGATTCATCGCAAGTTGCAGAGTAAAATGGAAGCCTTGCGAATTCTCCGCAAAGAGCTGGAACAGTTTCGTACCGAACGAGATCAGTTCAAGCTAATGGCGGAGACTCTCCAGCTGAGGTACTCTGCCATTCGACGGAACACTGACTACAACAATTGTGGCTTTGGAGGTAAGTCAAGTGTGGCAAATATGTTACACGACACAAGGGAGCGCAATATAAAACTCACCACCGAGTTGGAGGCCATGAAACAAAAACTGAGCGAACTGCAGGGTGACATTGAAGTGCTTAGAGGCAAGGGAATGCCTAGAGATGTGGATGTGGACACAAGCAGTAGCCTGAACAAGGAACACGCTCAATGGAAGGATGAAAAGACGAATTTCATCTGTCATTTGGAGAATCTGAAAAAGAAGGTGATTAGGAATTGGGGGTGGTACTACTTTAGAGACGATCGCTTATAATTGTTCTGTTTAGAATGCTCAACTCGCATTTGATTTGAAGGCGATCATCGATGAGAAGGAGGAGGCTGTCACCGAGCGGGATGCCTACAAGTGCAAAGCTCATCGATTAAATCATGAACTTCTGTTGGCCCTTAAGGCAAATCAATCACATCCTAGGGTAAGTGTTTGAATCAGTGACAAAATTCAGAGCTAAACTGTTACAATTTCCAGCTATTGGATGTGGACAGTATAGTTCTGGAAAACAAGTACCTGCAGGAGAGACTGAAGAACACAGAGAGCGAACTTGAATTGACCAAACAATCGATGAACAAGTACAAGGTATGGTAGTGTCAATCAATTTATCCACATTGCATGGTGTGCCATTAACAGTGCTAACTATTTCAAAATGTTCTCATTATTGCTTGCATTCGATTAAGACAATGCTGGACACAAAACGCAAGAAAGGTATCATTAAGTTAGGAAATAACAGTCAAGACATTATGTCCCATACGCAAGGTAAACGCTAGCTTGTTGCTGTTCGATTCATTTTGTTGTTGTGATAGTTGATGTTATTTTGCTTTTTTCTTTTTTTTTAGTTTGATTCTGTAGACCTGTTCTGTCGCCACAAAAGTCACTGATTTTCTGATGAACTACGCGTTTTATTGATATAAATGTGAAGGAGGATCTAACGTAGGTCATAGAACAGTTTCCAAGTGTTCTCATATTCCCCAAGAGTACTTGGCTATACGACCATACAATAGACCTAAGATATCCCACCTAAAAGATATCACAGATTGGTGTAGAAATTGCCCTGTAATTGACCCATGCTATTCCAGGAAGGATCAGATTTTGAAAATGTTGTTCATCTCAAACAGAAATAAAACCCCAACGCATTTCTTGTAAACAGGCTGCTTTTACCCCGCAGTAACTGACTATCCAGTTATGATTTAAAGAGACTGCTTCCCTCAGCTTGTCCAACGAAACATATTTTGTCTTTTCAGCCCATCCACCACCATCTTTGTTCAAGGGACCAAAGCAGCCTTGTAGATTCCCAAATGACCTATTGTCCGAATATGGCAGCTCATGTATGGTTAAGTCTCAGAGGCGCGAAGAACCGCCGTGCAGAAGGATTGGGTTTGATTTCCCGTCATAGCAACACCAACATGTTTTTGCTGGTTTTTTGCTGGCCCATCTCTCACGATGATCGGACGAATCATTCGAATGCATTCAACTATTTTAACTCAGTCGTTCTAATTCGGCATGAAATTGGATAAATCAGCAGCTTGCAAGCGCACACATGAATGGTTGTGAGAGAAAATTTGACTTTGAGTGCTAAAGAGCCTGTTGCGCCAAAAATGTTAGCTTACTTGTTGAATCCTCACTGTGATTGTAGGCGTCAACGTTATTTCCATCTTGGGAATTGAAAAAAGAATGAGAATCCCTATTGAAAGGTTGTGTTTCCCTGATTTGATCTGCCGTCACCAAGGGAGTCAAGGGGGTAGTAAGAGTCAGAGGTAATAAGCATATTAGCCAGCTTATGCCATTGCATGCTCTTTTTGCTTTATAAACATAGTTCAGGTGTAACACAACACCCAACATGGAATATCAGACCTATTGCCTTAGTTGCGCTACAGTCTGGAATCAACCTGGTCTTCTACAAATATGCCTCTCCAATTAGCGCGGTCCTTAACTAATTGGCTCCAGTTCCCCACTACAAGTTGATTGAGGTCGGTTTCTACTTGTGCGCGCGACTTAAGGCGAGGTCTTCCTCAAACCTCTTGGAAGAAAGGGTCGAATGATCAGGTCTATATTTTCCCACAATCTTACTTAAGTTGCGCTACAGTCTGGAAACAACCTGCTTATCTACCAACATGCCTCTCCAATTAGAGCAGTCCTTAGCTAGTTGGCTCCAGTTCCCCACTACAAGTTGGTTGAGGTCGGTTTCTACTTGTGCGCGCCACTTAAGGCGAGGTCTTCCTCCACGCCGTCCGACGTCTGGCTGGGAATCGAAGAATTCTCTACATGTTCCAGCCATCTTAAACGTCCAATGCGGATTTTTTTTTGAGCAAGACTGAGTAGATGTACTGAGTAGCTGTACTGTAAGGTTCTTGGTTGAATCATCGTCTCCATACCCCGTAAACAAAAACGAGACCGAAGATTTCCCGAAGAATTTATCTCTCAATACGACCAAGGATTTCTTCATCCGCTTTTGGTATGGTCAATGCTTTAGCTCCGTAGAGCAGGACTGAGATGATCATGGTCTTGTATATGATCTCCTTAGTAGTTCGAGTGAGGGCTACCAAATTGTCTTCTTAGCCCGGAGAATCAGCGGTTGGCAGGAGTAATTCTTCGATTTATTACTGACTAGATTTTGGCAGAGTTAATAGCTTGGTAGACAAAGTCCCGTACTACCTGAACGTTATATCAGGAAATGGAGACGTTCTGTCCATCGCAAATATTGAATTGTTCTGGCTGACAGCTGGAGACTTTTCGCCATCGCCGTTCAACTGTTTAATGAAGTGGTTCTTCCATATTCTCAGTATCTACTGTGCCTCGACTACGATCTTTCCTTGTTTATAACGGCGGGATTCTGTTCGAGACTTGTGTCCCTGGCTTTGACGTTTTACACTTCGGTAAAACTTGCGAACATCATTCCTGGAGGGGCACCTCTCTATATCCTCGGTAGAGTGCTTTTGTTGCTCCTTTGCCTTCTTTCTGAAAAGCCGCTATTCTCCTCTACTTCATTGCCTATAGCTTAATGGCAGCTCTCGTCTTCATCCGCAGCTTAGCCTTGTATGCCTTGATTTTGGTTGCGACTGCAACTTTCGGCACTTTTCTTCAAACCAGGGGTTTCTCGCTGGTGGTCGTCATAAACCTAGCACATCAGTTGCGGCTAATCTAATGGCTATTGGCATCATTGCCATTGTTCTTCGACATTATTTGGTAGTGGTATGGCGTAAATGGAAAGGTTAAGTTCTGCGAAGGACTCGTCGGTCTCTTGCGATTTCATTCTTTCGACATAACAATTTTGCACAGTATTCCTTATTTATTGTGGCGTGGTGGATATCATCATTCTTACCTTGGCTGCAACAAGGTAGTGATCCGAGTCGACGTGAGACATCGTGTAGGCGATGTTTTCCGACAGTATTGCTAAAGATATCCTTTTCCTATCTTTACGTTAAAATCTCCCAGCACGATGTTAACATCGTACTTCGATAGTAGCTCATAAGTTTTGGCCATGAGCTCGCAGAAACAGTCTATCGCAACATCATCTTTTTCCTCCGTCGGAGCGTGAGCGCGAAATAGGCTTTAATGCGGATTGTTACAATGGATTCCCTGAGTCTGGCACTAATAACGAATCCACATCCGAATAGTCGCAGTTTCTGCTCACTGTAACAAGTTCCTTAGTAGATGGCACAGTTTTTCTTTCTCTTTTTAGCCGGCCCATCTTCTCATATTTCCTGGATAGACTAATGTCTGCTGTGTTGCAGCTTAGTGTTCGCTCTAGTTGTTCGGGTACACATCCCCTGTTCAATGCCCTTTCATTCCAGGTGCAGATACGAACGTGGTAGAGCATGGTCGTCAACAATAAAATCAGTCCTTTCCGAGGCTGTTTGTTGCTTCGTTACAAGCTGTTTTTTATGTGAGTGGGTAGTTAGACCTGGAGGGCCAGCATGCCGGATATTCCGTGCCAGTAATTTTGACCACGCTTTTTAGTGTTGCTGTTTTTCGTCTTCTTATCAACTTTCGCACTCATAAGTTTATCAAGTCAAACTCGGTTGTGTGAGAGAAGTATCCTATGGTTACCAATTGGAGGTAAAATAAGCCCAATTGTGTAGTCAAAGTTACAACGACTGGACATTTCCAAGTTAAAGCCAATCTGAGTTTGCCCTCGTTCTACAACATTTGATTCCTATAATCAGCAAACAAAAAATCATCTTTTCCGATTATGTTAAGGTAGCACTCATGGAAGAAGAGGAGGAAGTAGCCCTAAATAATGTGTTCACCAATTTAGTTGTCCTAACTATTGGCGTCACCTTTGATTTCTTAAAAAAATATATTTCCTGCTACCCCGGAATTCAAAAGTGCAATGGAAACATACTATTGTCGACCTTTAATTAATCTTTGACCCGTTCAAAGTGAGACGTTCTTTTACAAAAAAAAACAAGTTTTGCGTTCGTAACTTCATGTACATTGAAGGACCATAATGAATGACCTTATCGGAAAGTGTCATAGATTTCTTAAATGGCGTCGAATGTTTTGACCTTTGTGAAGCAAGGTTAGGTTAGGTTAGGTGGCACACTTAGACCAAGAAGGTCCGTTGTGGTACCACATGGATCAAACATCTTTTCCTATGAGTCGTCTACCTAGTTGAACCAATCCGAGCTGCAAATAAAACGGCCTGACGGTTCCTGATGTCAATGTTAATCAGGTCACCTAGGTTGTCGAAGAGTACTTTCCTCCTCCTCCTCGTCCATGCAGCTTCTGCAGAAGTCGTTGCTATAAAGGCTAAGTCTTTTAGCATGTAGACCTATGGGGCAGTGTCCTGTACGGACACCGATGATGGTGGATCTGTTCAGCATTATTAAACTGAGGGAGCATTTCCGGCTATATATGGGCCAGATTTGCCGGGATATAAGACATGTTGAGTCGTTTGTTCATCTACAATTAGCTTTTTTTATCGCATCTAAGATTTCTACATGTGGTAGAATATCAAGCGTGGTGCCCTTTATGGCAAGCTCGCCCGCCCCTGGGATATAACCGTGCCCCGGCACCCAAAATAGGTGAATGGTAAATAGCTCTGCCATCTGGTTAAGAGACAGTCGACATTCTGATTTTGCTGATTTTGAAGTGAATGCGGTAGATCTCAAGGATTTGATTGCCGTTTGGCTGTCACTGAAGATGTTTATATTCTTCGCGGATATTACATTACACCTCAGCCAGGACAGGACTTCTTTGATTGCCATGATTTCTGCCTGGAAAACGCTACAATGATTGCGAAGGCGAATGGATATGCTCAGGTTGAGCATCTCGGAGAAGACACCTCCAACTACCCCCGCTTCAGTTTTAGACCCATCTGTGTAGATGTGAATCGAATTATCCAATCTAACTGAGTCTTGTTACCAGTCGAGTCGACTGGGAATTGTTGACTGGAAGTTACAATCGAAGCTGAGTTGGGTAGTGATGTGGTCGGTGTTTTCCGTAATGTTTAGATAATTTAATATCTTTGTGTGTACACCCTGAAGGGTGTCCATTATGACGAGGCTCTTAGTCGCATAGCTGCACAAGCTGCGGTCTGTTTGCCGAAGATGTCTAAGGGCACTAGATGTAGAACAGCATCTAGAGCTGCGGATGGGGTGGTTCTTAGAGCTCCACTTATTCAGATGCAGGAGAATCTTTGAACTTTCCCCAGAAGGTTACCTATTGAGGCTGTTTCAAGAGCAGTCCACCAGACCAGCACACTATACAGAAGTATGGGTCTAACGATAGACACGTAAAGCCTTTGTGAAGCAAACAAAATTAGAAATTATGTTGAGTAACCATTGGAACACTGATCCTTAGTATCTCAGAATAATCGTCACGATGTTTTTTTAAGATCGAATCGTCAATGATTTTGGAGCAACTTTCATTGCATGTCCGCCTGCCTCCAACTGGTCATTTAGCACCATGCATCTTATATACTGAAAAACAAAATGAAACTGAGCAATCCCTCGATTCGTCAGTGATTTTTGCGAATTGTATCTCGTGCCCGTTTTCTAAGCCCCCAGCTACCACTCGTCGTTCAACGCGGCATTCCTCTAAAAAACAGCCAAAACAGGGTACCTAGGAAACCTTTGAAGATCCCGTACCTGACGTTCAGCCGAGAATATCGCTGCCGTGTCTGAGGCTCCGGTGACATTCATCAGTGGAAGAGCCACTCAATTTTCTTTGATGAATTCGGGACTGGAAACATTTAATTTCAGTATATTGGAGGAAAAGCCCATTCATCACGAGCCACAACCGACATTTTGAAGCAGAGATTTCCTAGTTTTTCGATACCTAGTTTCGACAGTTTCCACTTGCCCTCCCGGGACTTAATTCTTTGGGTTTATTTAAAGTCACGGGTTTATGTAATCAATTCACAAACTCTGGCAGACATCAAGCAGAACGTTGGTGAAACTATAGCCCGAAAGAATGTCTGAAGCAACCATTGTATGTCACGCCCTATATTATTGCAGCACGAACAGAAGCATCCCCGCTTCCAAAAGGTTTACCAAATGAGTCAATCTTGGGTTAAGGATTCCATAAAATAACGAAAGGGGCTTTTCGTTTTTGTTGAATAGTTTTTCCTTTTGTACTCTGAATCGTTCTCTTGGTCATAATCTTCAATTAAGAGCGACGGCGAAACCAGAAAATGCCAACAATGATGTATCCTAAGCGCCCCAATAAGCTAAAAAAAACATTTACAGGTTTTTCGTGATATTTTCGGTCCATTTTTATCAACTTCTCATTTTGCATACAACTATCCTTCAGCTTAGTTTATTTTTTCCTTTTTTAAGTTTTCCTTTTGCTTATTCTAAAAAAAAAACATTTCCACCATTTTTGAGCTCAATTAAATATTTACCGCTTCCATTATTTTAGTGAAAACACTGCTCGATGGTGGCGTAGAACTGCCCACCAAAACAGAAACCATATCGGACTTGAAATCTCTCTGTCTAGCGCTGCTAGATAACCTCAACGATAAAAATCTCGCGCTGAATCATCAGAAGAAAACAAACAAGTACACAATTTCATTACACGCCATAAGCCCATGATGTCTGTATGTTCTTCTTGTGTTTTTCAGAATTTTAGCAACTAAAATCGCCGAACTGGAACAACGTATTCAAATTCTATCCGGATGCGAGTCCGGCTCGGATGTTTGTTTCTCGCCATCACAAATTCTTCTCAACGGTTATTGTCCATCCAGTGTCGACATCGAACCGAAATCCTCAAACGTTACAGAAGATTCTGGCACAATGTCTTCCGAACCAGAGGATTCGCAGAAAACCTCAAGAGTGTCCGACGACGGAATGTCATCATCGCTATCCACGGAATCTGGCCGGAGTATTCTTTCGTCCGAGTACGATGGCAATGCACCGTGTAATATACTCGGCGGTGAGTTGATCTCAACGCTATACGCATACAAAGATTCGGATGTTAGTGGGCGGTCGATATCGTCGTCTATTGCCAAGGAACGCTTGGATGACCTCAAGGATTTGCCACCGGAATTGGCCGCAATGGTTCAGAAGGCATTGCATGACTTGGACATGCAAGAGTTCGAGGAGACGCTGATTGAAGAAGCAGCTCACTAAATGTTTCTCTATGATTGTGTTGACGTATGTGTGTGTTTGTTGTCATTATTTCTTTGTCAATGCTTTTATTCTATAGTCAGGGAATTGTTAACGCGTATAAATGCTTTCTATCCATCCAAATATAATGTTAATATCGCATTCTATAATGAAATGTCCTTATCCCTCCTTTCTCCATGTATATTGAACAGTTTTATTGTAAATGATTGTAAATTGTAAAGAGCGAACATAGATCGGACGAATACAAAGATTTTAAACTTACAAATCCGAGTTTTATTTCAACGTATGCATGCGCTACAAAAGCTCTTTCCAATATTCGTGGTGAAATCGATGGCGAATGTATCATCTTCTTTTTTTAGAAGGCAGTGGATGAATTCCGATCCGAACATTCCGAGGAGCTAACATCGACTGGGATCACTACCTTGTAGCAGCCAAGGTAAGAATGCGGATATCCACCACGCCACAACAATCCAGAAATACTGTGAAAAAATTTAATGTCGGAAGACTGCAATCGCAAGAGACCGCCAAGACCTTCGCACAACGCGTATCCCTTAACCTCTCGATTAACACCATACCACCAGCATCGAATGTCGAAGAGCAATGGCAACGATGCCAACAGGCCATTAGATCAGCCGCAACTGATGTGCTAGTTTTATCGCGCCCGCCAGCAAGAAACCCCTGGTTTGATGAGGAATGCCGACAGATGCTCGCAGCCAAGAACGAGGCCTACAGGGCTAAGCTGCAGGTGAAGACGAGACTGCCATTGAGCTCTATAGGCAAAGAAGAAGGGAAGAACATCGGCTTTTCAGAAAGAAGAAAAAAGAGCAAGAAAAGCGCGCGATCGAGGATATAGAGAGGTGCCACTCCAGGAACGATGTTCGCAAGTTTTACCAAAGTCTAAAACGTCAAAGCCAAGGCTACAAGGCTCGAACAGAATCCTGTCGAGATGAACAAGGAAATATTGTAGTTGAGACACAGTCGATGCTGAGGATATGGAAGAACCACTTCTGCAGACTGTTAAAAGGCGATGACGAACAACATTCCGCTGTCAGGCAGAACGAACCATTTAATATTGGCGACAACAGCGAAAACTGCCAACCACCCGACCTAAGTGAAGTGAGGATAGCAATTACTAAACTCAAACCTAATAAGGCCGCCGGAAATGACGGCCTTCCCGCTGAGCTTTATAAAGCTGGCGTAGATGACTTGGTAAGCAACATCCACCAACTCATAAGCCAAATCTGGGCGGTTGAAAGCATGCCTGAAGAATGGAACCTCAGCATCGTTTGCCCGATCCACAAAAAAAGGAGAACCTCTTAACTTCGCCAACTACAGAGGCATAAGTCTCCTCAACATCGCCTACAAGATCCTATCTGCCGTAATATGTGAACGCCTGAAACCGTTTACCAACAACCTGATTGGCCCTTATCAGTGTGGTTTTAGGCCAGGTAAGTCCACAACCGATCAAATTTTCACACTTCGGCAGATCCTGGAAAAAACTCAAGAAGTCCAAATCGATACCCACCACCTATTAATCGATTTCAAAGCCGCATATGACAGCATTTATAGAGACGAACTATACAGAGCCATGTCTGGTTTTGGTATACCGCCCAAACTCGTCCGTTTGTGTAGGATGACGATAGAGAATTCTCGCTGCTCCATCAGGGTCGGAAACGACCTCACCGACACATTCGATACCAAAAAAGGATTTAGGCAAGGCGATGCGCTGTCATGTGACTTCTTTAATCAGATTCTTGAGAGAATTGTGCAAAACTCCAAAGCCAACACCAGAGGCACAATTTTCCAAAAGTCGGTGCAACTACTAGCATACGCTGACGATATTGATATCATTGGTAGGACTCAACGTGATGTCATAGCCACGTTTGCTAGTATAGAGAAGGAAGCGGCGAAAATGGGTTTAGCAGTAAATGAGGGTAAGACTAAGTATATGCTGTCATCACGAAAGGAGACACAACATCGACGAATTGGACAGAACGTCACCATTGACAGATATAACTTTGAGGTAGTACGGGGCTTTGTCTACCTCGGCTCCGTTATTAACTCTGACAACAACATCTCGTCAGGAATTAAACGAAGAATTACTCTTGCCAACCGCTGTTTCTTCGGGCTAAGAAGGCAATTTAGTAGTAAAGCCCTCACTCGAACTACTAAGGAGATCCTATATAAGACCCTGCTCATCCCAGTCCTGCTCTACGGCGCTGATGCATGGACCGTATCAAAAGCGGATGAAGAAATCCTTGGTAGATTCGAGAGGAAAATTCTTCGAAAAATCTTCGGTCCCGTTTGCGTTGACGGGATATGGAGACGAAGATTCAACCACGAACTATACGAGCTGTACAGCGACATGCCCCTGGTCAAAAAACTCCGCATTGGACGTTTAAGATGGCTAGGACATGTAGAACGAATGGACACCAATACTCCGGCTCGCAGAGTCTTCGATTCCCAGCCAGACGTCGGACGAAGTAGAGGAAGACCTCGCCTTAAGTGGCGCGCACAAGTGGAAACCGACCTCAACCAACTTGGAGTGCGCAACTGGAGGCAGTTAGCTAAGGACCGGGCTAATTGGAGAGGCATGTTGGTTGAGGCCCAGGTTCATTCCGGATTGTAGCGCCACTTAAGAGAAGAGAGAGTGGATGAATTCCCACCATTGAATTCGACTGTGGCGCCAGTTAGGCTAGACAAAGTGTAAACATGAGCTACTCTGGCATATTCGGCCAACAGGTCAAATCAGGGAATCTCTAGAGCCTGTCGGAAACCATCGATAGCTGGAAATGCAAATGACCGACACGTTAGCTGGAATGTTTTAAAGATACGATAGAGCACGTACCCTAAAGATGCCCAAGGTACCCTGATTGTAGGAAAGACACCAGAACTGATGAATAAAGTGTGATGCGCAGTTTCATCAAGCTGCATTGTCGGGTCATATTTTTGTAAAGAAAACTGTAACTGGAAACCTTTTATGAATCACAATTGTATCACAGGATGGTCAAGCTCGATTTCTTTGGAAATGGTCGTCTTATGGATAAAAAAGAAACGACGTTGTCCACGGACAACCAGAAGATACCTTGGCGAACGCTTCAGGGTCACACTTCTCTGGGTTTCAGGGCACAGTGACATTAAAGGAAACGTGCGCGCAGCCGAGCTGGCCAGGCAGGGCTCAGCTCTTCACGGCTCACTTGCGGCAGGGCTCCAAATCTCGCTAGGCGCGGTTAAGGGGCAAATACGCTCATACAAAAAATACAAATTTTCGGCGCAACAGGCTCGTTAGTACCCAGGGCCTAGCTTTCTCACAACCATTCATGTGTACGTGTGTACTTCTTGCACGATGGCGGGACCTCCTGTTTTATGCCGACT
Organism: Rhingia campestris; assembly: GCA_932526625.1. Classification (NCBI taxonomy): domain Eukaryota; kingdom Metazoa; phylum Arthropoda; class Insecta; order Diptera; family Syrphidae; genus Rhingia; species Rhingia campestris. The sequence goes on from OW052183.1 coordinate 5,857,697, forward strand.
CCGAACGGCTAAGTTGAGATAAGCTATTCTTGACAATTGATACTACTCGGACGATTTGTCAGATCATCACGAGCAAATACGCTCATACTTCCTGAAAAAGGCCGACTCCAAATGGAGAAGGTAAACAAATTGCGTCATATCGAGGACGATATGGCCCTCCTACGACTAAAACAAAACAAACGATCCACTAAATAGAACCCAGATAGATTCCCCAAGAATTACGGCGATAGTCACGGGGCACTGGCCAATTGGAGACCATGCAACCAAACTAAGGATCCCATACAACCCTCAATGCCGCAGTTGCGGGAATACAAATGAGAGAGAAACCCTCTCCCATTTCATCTGCAAATGTCCGGTACTAGCAAGATCCAGATTGCGTGCGTTGGACCAACCATTTTTCGACAACCTTAGCGACATCTCGGGTAAAAGGATTAAAGATCTTATCCATTCTCTAAACCTCACAGATCGCCTGTATCACATCCACAGCAACAATCATAATAAAGGTCACACGTGGTAACAAAAAGGCACATAAGTGCTACCTGGGTTCATGCCAAACCGCCACTTCTACCTACCATACCCAAACACTCTCAGTCGACTGGTTGTCGACGCTGCTAGGAGTTCACCCCCAAAACTGCCGATTTCGATAATTCTTCCAATAATACCAAGCAGGAACGAATGGTCTTCAAATAATGTGCTATCCAGCTTAGGAACAGCAATCTACACTGATGAACCAAAAATGCAAATAGGAGTGGACTTTCAAATTAACTCTGAAATGATCGGGCTACCCACATCCTTATGACTATTATATTCATGCAGTGTATTCAAGGCAGAGATCATAGCCAAACTCGAAGCTGCCGAATGGGCTAGGGAACTGGTTACAACCTGTTCGGATTACCCACCTGGGAGGCTTCGTGCTCTCGTTGTTTTCCTATGCTCTATTTTTCTTTCTTCTGGCTCGATACTCTTCCCGTGTTGTACGTAGTAGTGCCTTGATATGAGCTTATTTTGTCACGTCCTTTTGGTACTAGCTAATGCCGGCATAATAAGGAGTGCATAACGAGGAGCCTCTTACTCAGCTTTTCTTGTGGACTCTGGCAATCTCCGGCTCACTAAGGCGACCAATGTGAAGTCTAAAAATTAACAAAATCGACGTTTGACACTCAGAATGAATACAACCAGGATGTTGGATGCGTGCCACACATCTATGAGCACATGTTCGATATGGTTGGCGGTTCGAGCATCTGGAGATTACCAGATTGCCTGTGGATACGAAATCGTGGAAACCCAGTCCTCTGTAAGCTGTGTTTTCCAACTAACCCACCGTAGATGGTTTTCTTACCGATTTTTGCATAGAAGTCCCCAAGCACGATTTTCACCTCGTATTTCGGACAGGCTCCATCTAGAAGGTCGTAAAATTCATTTTCAGTAGGGTCTTCAGTTTGAACAGTCTTAAAAGCCTCAACGCGTTGGCCATCATTTTTAGAGGATCTTGAACCTCTGATCCTCTTACGCAATCTCAGCAGCCAACTAAGCTTTTGTGACGCTTAGGATCGCTGCGGCGAGTAATTACCGTACAACAGCTACCTAGTGTTGAGTCAGCCTCTCCTTGCCCATGTGTCAGTGTCTCACAGCCCCCTGGCGGTGTTGAGGTTGGCCGATTCCATTTGCTTGATGAGTGGTTGTGCATCATAGCGCTGATGAATTCGGTAAACTTTAACTCCTCCTTCGGGTTCTAATTGAAACTTGTGTCCTTTCTGTCCTCTTATCCATTTTAATAGGACCGGGAGATATTGCTCTGCGGCTGGATTGTCCAAGGTCACTCGTGACCGGAGCAGTCTCTTCAGCTCACAAACACCCTTAACGTTCGTTATCTCACCACCTAAGGTACGAACAAGGGGCTCATTCTCTTCTGTAGTCAGATTCTTCAGAGTATGGGAGTTTTTATTAAAGTTCCCTTTTTCGGGGGCTAAATGGATCATGTCATCTCATGGTGGGCATGCGCACATAACGGCGGTGACCGATCCATTCAGCTCTCCTTTAGCTTCGATTCCTGTATCTCCTCTCAGCAATACACGGGATCATCTGCCAAGATTTTGCTTTCGACTTTCGCAGGATCTGAGGAGACCATTATTTGTCCTAGTGGACTAGTGCTCTTCATCATAGGTGGTCCCATCAGGTGCTTAATGCTAGAGGTACTCCGTCCGTGCATTGCGCAGGTTCGAGCGAGCGGTTGATTCTCTGCTAATGGCACACTTTGTAAAAACACCTTTTCTCCTAGAGTTTCTTTTTTTCCTAGTCTTCTGATCGTCAACTTGCGGATGGATGCAGTTCACGATATGGAAATTTTAGATGAGCTGACATTAAAGCAGGTGTCATCCTCATCGAGAAGGTGTTTCTACATTTGGATTTCGATTGCTCCTTCGCTTCCATCATTTGAAACTATCTTTGAGTTTTGCCGATCTCGGAGTAAGAGGCTTTCCCCATCCTCCGTCAGTTGTCGTTGAGAATCGATGTTTATAGGGTTTGGACTTTATGAGTCCCCGATCTCTCCCTTTTTTGTTTGGTTTTGAAATATCTATTTTGGACCACGAGTAAGGAGGAAAGAATGTCATCCTGTACTCACCCCCTGTATGCAGAAAAGGGGGAATTTGATTAGAACTAGAAGTCCCCTGGTATCTTTGAGCTATCGACTGAGCACTTCCTCAGCCATGCAGGTACCTTGGAGTCCACCTCTTAGCATGGGTAGCCCTGCGAAGGAGTGACCCATAACATAAGCCTCCGGTTTTTTTTTACCGATCTTGGTGGTACTGCAATACCCGCGTGAGGGAGGGCAAGGACCTAGCACTCCGTCTACTTCCGAAAATCAGTTTAACATTTGTTGTCCCCCGATGGAGGATCTCAGATGTTAAGCTGATAAGAACAGATACTACACTTTGATCGGTTAGTAAGTGGTCGTTCCGCGTCTAGTTGGTATTTTAGGGGATCCGTCATACAAAGCTATTGGCTGGCACACAGGTGGGCGAAAACTCTGATACTTCAGATCTTAGTCTACCTGGAGATAACTTAGTGCCATTATTCTTTTCTCATCGCGGCCTCGCCATTTATATACGAAGTGATGTAGCCTACCGATTTCAACAGCAATACGGCCAATGTTCCAATCCGGAATTTAATTCTATATGGCTGAAGTTCCATGTCCGTAGGCAATTAATCCACTACTGTTTCATTTATAGAAGCCCAAACCTGGATAGCAAATCTACTTTTAACGAGTTTGATGCGCTATCTGACTCCATCTCAAGAATTGTATCCCTAAACCCTCGCACTGAAATCGTCATTACGGGCGATTTCAATGTACACAATTCTTCGTGGCTTCGACATTCTGGACAGTCAACACCCGAAGGAAGGTATGTCGAGATCTTTGCTGACATAAACAACTTTACTCAGCTTGTAAATGAGCCAACGCGCATTCCGGATATTGAGAGTCAAGCCGCCAACACCCTGAGCTTGTTTTTAACATCTCACCCCGACAAATACACCATAAATGTATTATCGCCTCTAGGCACGTCAGACCACTGTGTCGTATCAGCTAATTTCTCGTACTCCAACCACATAGTCAAAGAACAAATTCCTAAAAGAACTGTATGGCATTACAAGAAAGCCAACTGGGAAGCTCTAAACGGTTTCTTTAAGAATTTTAACTGGTCATTATGCTTATGCTGATAATGACGTGGATGCTACGGCTGATGCGATAACTAACATCATTCTCCTGGGTATGAAATCCTGTATCCCTCACCGGGTAAAGAGTATCAAACCGAAGGTAAACGGGTGGTATGACTCGAGCTGTGAAGAGGCTGTTAGGGTGAAAGAGTTATGTTTTCGGTCATATAAAGCCAACCCAACTGAGGAAAACCGTTTAAAATTCAAACGAGCCAGAAATGACTGCAATGCCCACATTAAGCGTGTCAAATTCTTCCACGACCAAAAGTTAAGGCAAAAAATTCTACTATGTCCCAAAGGTAGTCAAAACTTTTGGTCGTTTGTAAAAAAACATTAAGAATTCGACCTCATCTTCCATCCCAACGCTCATCTACAATGACATTCCAGCTGTCACCTCTCTAGACAAAGCCAATCTGCTCGCTGCTCATTTTGCAGCCAATTCCACGCTGCCAGATTGTGCCCAGTCTCTCCCTGTACTAGAGAACATTCTATGGGACCAATCCACTTTCGTACTCGTACATTCGCAAGAGTATTAATCGATCTTGACATACACAAATCGTCTGGCCCAGATCGTATCTCTCCCATAATTCTGAAGAGGTGTTCTTCAACGCTGGCAAAACCACTGCGTTAGCTTTTCCATCTTTCCTATTCATCAGGACTCTTTCCGAGTCGATGGAAAACTGCATTTGTACAGCCTGTCCCCAAAAAAGGCGAATCTTCTCCTCTCTCCAACTACCGACCAATTGCACTTACCTCCCTTCTTTCTAAGGTCATGGAAATGCTGATAAACCGTCAGCTTATGAAATATCTTGAATCACGAAAACTCCTCAATGACCGACAATACGGTTTTCATAGCAACAGGTCCACTGGTCATTTGATGTCATATCACCTTGGTGGCGAAAACAAGATCATTGCACTTGATATTTCAAAGGCATTTGACAGGGTTTGACATCAAGCCGTTTTGTCGAAAATGCGTGCTTTTAGTATCGATGATACTCTTCTTCAATGGATTAGAAACGACCTCTCGAAACGTTCAATTCAAGTAGTTTTGGACGGTTTCAAGTCTGCTACTCACCAAATAAATGCTGGTGTTCCCCAAGGCTCAGCTTTGTCTCCGACACTCTTTCTCATTTTTATCAATGACCTATTGTCTGCAACTTCTAATCCAATCCATTCCTTCGCTGATGACAGTACCCTCAGCTTTTCATATTCGTTCTCGAATTCACGCCCCTCACCTTCGGATGTGGACAAAATATGTTAAGTTCATCAAATTCCGACCTCGACAGCATAATTAAATGGGGTAAATCTAATAGACTGGAATTTAATGCTTCCAAAACGCAATGCTGTCTTCTGTCATCCAAGCGAAACCAAATTTTACAGCCACTATCCATGAATGACACTTGCATCGTCGAAACCGAAAAACTTTACTGTTAGTAACGACCTTCGTTGGATCGACCACATATTCGAAATCGCCAAAAATGCAGCAAAATGTCAAGGTTTCCTTAATCGATGTATGAAATACTTCACCCCTTCTGATCTGGCCTCACTATATAAGCGTGCATACGCCCCAATCTTGAGTTCAACGCCCACATATGGTCAGGTGCAGCCAAAACATCATTGCACCTACTAGATAGGATACAAAAGCGTGCGATAAAATTGATAGGAGATCCAACCATAGCGAACTCCATAGTTTCGCTCGAACATCGTAGGAATGTCTCCTGCCTTACACTCTTTTACCGCTATTACAACATTAAACGCTCTAACGAAATAGCCAGCTGCATTCCGCCCCTTCAACAATTCAACCGTAATACTCGCCGTACCACGAATAGTAATCAGTTCACCCTAAAGCCTATCTTCGGATGTACAAGGTGGCGCAAAAGTAATCCTCCTATCAGAAAATGCTATAAATTTTGCGATTGGCCCCTAATGTCAGTTCTGTTTTGACATTTGTGTAGTAAACACATGCGAAATACACGTTAATAAACAATGTTACGCTACACTGCTCCAGAACGCGGAATATTGGTGACTATTTATTCGAGCAATAATCGGTCGGTGACTTTGGCACAAGGTGAATTTCGTCGCAGATTTCCTAGCCGTACAACGCCTACTGGTGAAAAACTGCGACGTTTAGCCGCTCGCCTCGAAGAGACTGGTACAACACGAGATGCTGCCAGGCGTGGCAGACCCCGGAGTAGCCGTTCTGCAGAGAATATTGCTGCTGTAGCCGAAGATGTCATGGAAGCGCCGTCGACGTCGACCAGACGACGTGCCACGCAAATGGGTATCAGTCGACGGTCTTTACAGCGAATTTTGGTACAAGATTTGAAGATGTTTCCGTACAAAGTCCAGACGGTGCATCAGCTGTTAGCTGCTGACCGCCAATCGCGTCTAACATACGCTCAAGCCATCCTTAATCACCACCAAGAGGAAGATGATTTTTCATCAAAAATAATCATGAGTGATGAGGCCCATTTCCATCTTAGCGGGTACGTAAATAAGCAAAATTTACGCTTCTGGGGCACTGAAAATCCGCGTGTAACCCACGAAGAGCCATTACACCCGCTCAAAGTCACTGTATGGTGTGCTGTTTTCGCTGGAGGAGTCATCGGACCTTTTTTCTTCGAAGACGTCGCGGGCCAAACGGTTACTGTGAATGGTGAGCGCTACAGAGCAATGATCAACGAGTTCTTTTTGCCGCAACTTGATGAATTGGGATTGGAAAACATGTGGTTCCAACAGGAGAGTGCAACGGCACACACTGCACGTGCCACAACCGATATGCTGAAGGATGCATTTCCCGGGCGCCTAATCTCCCGTTTTGGCGATTTGCACTGGCCAGCAAGATCGCCTGATTTGACCGCTCCAGACTTCTTTTTGTGGGGGCTTTTTGAAGTCGCGGGTTTATGTCAACAAGCCTCAGACTCTTGCAGCTCTTATAGACAATATCCGTCAAGAATGTGAGGACCTATCGCCGGCAGTTTTGGCCAAAGTGATGGAAAATGCCATAAAAAGGGCTCAAATGACAATCAACCGTGGCGGCGGCCATTTACATGACATCATATTCTCGACTTGATGTAAAAAAAATTAAAAGACCAAATAAAAATAATCCACAAGAAGAATCAAAGTTTTTTATTTTTTTTTAAATTACAGCCAAAAAACATCGGAAGGTTATTTTTGCGCCACCTTGTATAAGCGCTTACGGATTGCCTTGTTTTTAACTTTTCACTCAGCTACAGATACCAGCTACAGATGCGTATTCTGGTCGGCCCTTAAAACTAAAGCAATCAATTAAAAACGATCCCAATATTATTTAGGTACTCCTTTATTACTTTGCGTTTCGTTATAATGTAAAAGAAATAAATTAAGTTTTGTTTTGGTCCTTAATATTCGACTATCGCGGTGGATTTAATGTAGATCACAGCTTATAATGAACAGCTATATGTTTAACGAACGTAAAAACAAATTGTTTACAAAAATGAACAGGGAATATAATTTGTTGTTAATCGTATACATAAAGGAAGTGCATGTTGTCAGCCAAATACAAATATCATCGAACCCAATCTGTAACAGATAAATAAAAACAAACGTTCAGTTGAAACATTTTCAATTTATTTTTTATTTTTTTGGAAAAGTGAAAAGGTATCTAGTAAAACATGCATGTGTTATGTTATGAGCGATTGGTAAGTATGCTATACATGCAAGACAAGTTTATCTACGACATGATGGTAAATAGCTGACACCGTGTTACTTACATACTTGTTAAGATTTGGAAATCCGATCACACCCTGCTTTCTAGATTCAGTCAAGAAGTCTTTTTACGTCTTGGGTGTCTTTCATAATAATTTCATGACAGCAACCATGTGCCCACCTAATATTTAAATTTTGAGATATTCCCTACGAAACCCAAGTTCCTTTGGAGTCCACCCAAAAACAAATCAACAATCTAGCCTACAACATATAGTTTATCTTGAACCTTCGTACTCTACAGATACTTACCTAATAGGCGTTGCAAATCGGTTTCTTAAGTAACACGACTCTTAAAACAGCCTGGTCCTTAGTTTACTGAATCCAGTTGTATGCTGCGAATGGGCGCCAGTTAAGGTCAGGGCCTTAACTACTGTAGTGATTGTTTACCTGCGAATATTGTGGTCAAATATGAGACGTCAGCCAAGTGCCTACCGTGTATTGTTTGTAACATCATAAGCCTTTTAGAAACTGCCTTTGAAACTGTGTTGTATTGTGGTTTTTCTTCCCCTAAAAGCACCCTGAACGGGGCCGATGTTTGTTTATCAGGTATTCACTTTGTATGGCAGATGATGCCTTGTAGGCGAAAGCGTTTCGTGAAAGCGATACCAAAATCTACATCTGTTATCCATAAATGGCACTTACATCGAAGGAACTGAAAAGCTTTCCATGCTAGATAAGTGTGTTAGTAAACGACTTACGTTGGAACGACCACATATTCCAAGTCGCTAAAAATGCAGCAACATGTTTAGGTTTCCCTAATCGATGCAAGAAATATTTCAACCCTTCTGATCTGGCCACAATATATAAAGCAATTATACACCCTAAGCCTGAGTTCAACGCACACGTCTGATCTTACTTACTTACTTACTTAAGTGGCGCTACAGTCCGGGATGAACCTAGGCATCAACCAACATGCCTCTCCAATTAGCCCGGTCCTTAGCTAACTGCCTCCACTTGCGCACTCCAAGTTGGTTGAGGTCGGTTTCTAGGTATGCGCGCCACTTAAGGCGAGGTCTTCCTCTACTGCGTCCGACGTCTGGCTAAGAATCGAAGACTCTTCGAGCCGGAGAATTGGTGTCCATTCTTCCTACATGTCCTAGCCATCTTAAACGTCCAATGCGGAGTTTTTTGACCAGGGGTATGTCGCTGTACAGCTCGTATAGTTCGTGGTTGAATCTTCGTCTCCATAGCCCGTCAACGCAAACGGGACCGATGATTTTTCGAAGAATTTTTCTCTCGAATCGACCAAGGATTTCTTCATCCGCTTTTGATACGGTCCATGCTTCAGCGCCGTAAAGCAGGACTGGGATGATCAGGGTCTTATATTGGATCTCCTTAGTAGTTCGAGTGAGGACTTTACTACTAAATTGCCTTCTTAGCCCGAAGAAACAGCGATTGCTAAGAGTAATTCTTCGTTTGATTTCTGACGAGATGTTGTTGTCAGAGTTAATAGCGGAGCCGAGGTAGACAAAGTCCCGTTCTACCTCAAAGTTATATCTGTCAATGGTGACGTTCTGTCCAATTCGTCGATGTTGGGTGTCCTTTTGTGTTGACAGCATATACTTAGTTTACCCTAATTTACTGTTAAACCCATTTTTGCCGCTTCCTTCTCTATACTAGCAAACGTGGCTATGACATCACATTGAGTCCTACCAATGATGTCAATATCGTCAGCGTATGCTAGTAGTTGCACCGATTTTTGGAGAATTGTGCCTCTGGTGTTGGCTCGGGAGTTTTGCACAATCCTCTCGGCTTGCCTAAATCCTTTTTTGGTATCGAATGTGTCGGTGAGGTCGTTTCCGACCCTGATGGTGCAGCGATTCTCCATCGTCATCCTACACAAAAGGACGAGTTTGGGCGGTATACCAAAACTAGACATGGCTCTGTATAGTTCGTCTCTATAAATGCTGTCGAATGCGGTTTTGAAATCGATAAATAGGTGGTGGGTATCGATTTGGACTTCTTGGGTTTTTTCCAGGATCTGCCGAAGTGTGAAAATTTGATCGATTGTGGACTTTCCTGGCCTAAAACCACACTGATAAGGGCCGATCAAGTTGTTGGTAAACGGTTTCAAGCGTTCACATATTACGGCAGATAGGATCTTGTAAGCGATGTTGAGTAAACTTATGCCTCTGTAGTTGGCGCAGCTCAGAGGGTCCCCTTTTTTGTGGATCGGGCAAACGATGCTGAGGTTCCATTCTTCAGGCGGATGTTACTTACCAAGTCATCTCAGACAGCTTTATAAAGCTCAGCAGTGCTCATCAAACAAGGGGGTTTTTGCTGGTGGCCGCGAGAAACCTAGCACATCAGCTGCAGCTGATCTAATGGCTTGTTAGCATCGTTGCCATTGTTCTTCGACATTAGACGCTGGTGGTGTGTTGTGAGTCGAGAGGTTAAGGGATACGCGTTGCGCGAAGGTCTTGGCGGTCTCTGGCGATTGCAGTCTTTCGACATTAAATTTTTTCACAGTATTTCTGTTTTTTTTTTGTGGCGTGGTGGATATCCGCATCCGTTACCAGACGTGTTGTCGTGTAGGCTATATTTTCCAACAGTGCTGCTAAAGATGTCTTCTCTTCCTACCTTTGCGTTAAAATCTCCCAGCTCCCAGCTACTTTGGTGGTCGGTCATAGGTTTTGTCGAGGAGCTCGTAGAAGCAATCCTTAGTTATATCATTGTTTTCCTCCGTCGGAGCATGAGCGCATATAATGCTTATGTTGGCGAATTTGGCCTTGATGAAACTTAAGACTTCTTGCCTAAGTCTGGCACTTATAACAAATCCGCATCCAAATAGTCGCTGTTTCTGCTCACTATAACACGGTCCATAGTAGATGTCACAGTTTTTCATCCTCTTTTTGCCCGGCCCATCCCATCGTATTTCCTGGATGGCAGTAATGTCTGCTTTGTAGCAGTTTAGGACTTCCGCTAGTTGTTCGCCTGCACCTCTCCTGTTTAATGTTCTCACATTCCAGGTGCAGATACGAACGTGGTTGTCCTTTTTTCGTTTAACATGGTCGTCAACAATAATATCAGTCCTTTCCGAGGCTATTGGTTGCTTCGTAACATAATCTTTTTTCCGTGGATCGGTAGTTAACCCAAAGCACAACCCCCAGCCTGGAGGGCCAGGCCCTTGTTTTGACCCTAGGACAGCGGGCCGGAAAAAAATACCGATGTCAGTAGCCCATTTTGGGATATGAGCGCTGCCGTTGACCCATTGAGGGCTCCTCCGCCACCAACTCTTTTCCAATACCCTGGCTCAGTATTGGAAATCCCTATAGACCTGGTGTTCAAATGTGTCGAAGCAGCTCATATAGGGATTTCACTACCAGTTCGATCAAACTGGAGCTGTAGGCGCCACCGTTTACTCCATCTAGGGAATTCCTCCGCTGCCGACTGAGAGTGAGTGCCTTAGTGAGAGGACACTCCTCCCCCCTCTCTCGTTTGCTGCCACCAACGACCTTCCACAGGGGTTTAATACCCCATCTCCAGTCGAGGTACTAGGCACCCACCAGGTATACTGGTCTCTCTGTTTGATAATTCAACTTGTGTCGCGCACTTCTCCGATGATTAATATTTCGTCTCTATCGATCGCTTTGCACCTCTGTTTCCCCGATTGGTGATCATTAATTTGAACAGAGATATGCCAATCATACTGAACCACTCGTCAAGTCGGAGAGCAGGCAAGGATGTAAATTATTAGTAAATGCATTTAAAGGTAAAAGAGCTCTCAGCCAACTATGAAATGCGAAATGTGTTAGAGAATGCTCGTGTTAATCACCAACTAAGCCAACCACAGAAAGCTGAAAGGAAATCCATAATCAAATAGACAAACAAACACGAAACGCGCAAGTGTTTTCAAACATTCTTATTGTTTAACAAAATCTTTTATTATCTCTCTCTAAATGTATTTTTTTAAATTTTATCTAAGTGCTTCATATTTTTTTCACATCATTAAATATTTCTTGTAGCGTTTTACTATTTTCGTTTTCTTGCCGTTATTGTCACAATAAACTAATAAAACATGATTAACGTTAATAGTAACTAAATTTAAAAAAATATCTCTATGTGTGTGTGATTAGTTTCTATTCTAATTCGAAATAGAATAGCCATACCTTTATATTTTAAATATTCATAAAGTATATACCGACTAGTGTAATATCATCATTTTGCTTTAAATTAAAAATTAATAGTTTACTGTTAAGCTCACTCACGTTGCGGTCAGGACATCATACAATAAATGTGTACGAACAGAATACAAAAAAAAATACAAACTTACGAATAAACAATTACAAACTAAAGACAGTCGCACGAACAAAATCAGTTAAACAAACAATTTATTGTTCTTTTGTGTAGAAATAAATAACGGTATTATTTAACATTTATGACCTAAGTACTCGCATGGGGTAAATTCAAATTTCTCGGCCTCTTCCTAACGAAGAAGACGCCAGACTTGACGAAACATTTACGCGTGGTGACTATGTTTGTCTGGGTTAGTAAGCACATAATGACAAAATGATATTACATGGGACTTCCTGATTAGTAGATGTAATTATGAATAGAGCCGCGTGGTAAACGAGTATATAGAACGAACAGGCAGTCTAGCAATGAAATGTTCATTTTGTATTTAGAACTTGTGCCTTTTGCGTGCAGCCCTTGCAACAGCTGCAGCCAAGGCGGCTGCAACCGTTGGTCGCTGCTTGGCGAAATATCAGTTAATGAATGACATATAGTTGGTGAAGAGAACGTAATTTTCTACTAACCGGGCGCAGAGCTCTTGGCGCACGGTTGCGGTGAACTTGTTCGCCAGGCATAGTGCTGTTGTGGTGCCGAATACCAAATTGTATAGGAGAACAATTTGAAAGTTGCCCAGCCATTCGATGGCGCCAAAGTCTCCGAGTAAATCGAAGTTTGTAATACCTGTAAAAGAAGATGCATTAATTAGGAGATATGGGTTTTCTGAAGGGTCTGTCAATAAGGGCGCTCGATTTTCAAATCTAAATTAAGGAAGGTTCGGTTTACGGGTTGGTGGAGTAGAGGATCCTCTATTCCGCCACACTTAGGTCCATGTGGAGCCATTGTGATACCCTTGGTGGGATTTCGTATTTCCTTATCGTTACTACGGGTTACTCCACTCTATCCAGCCATCCTGATGTTCGTAGGAACCTGTAAAGATAGGTGGAATATCGGAAAGCTCTTGGATGTCTTGGAAGTAAAGGGCCGCCAAATAACCCTTTTGAAAATGCTATAAAAAAAACAACTGAATATCTTCTCAAATTTCTTTTTTTACTTGAAAGTACAATCCTACAATCCTAATAATGGAAAATAATTTCATTCAAATGGCTGCCTCTGCTGGCCATGCAGTAGCCTACACGATCGGTCCAATTTTTAAGCACATTATCGATTGTGTGCAGCTGTATTTCACCAATGGCTTCACGAAAATTGTCCTTTAAATCGTTGTCTCTGGCTTGTCGGCGTAACACTTATCTTTTACGGCACCCCACAAATAATAGCCCAACGGTGTCAAATCGCAGCTCCCAGGTGCCTAAACGACATCATCTCTGCGGCTGATAATGCGATCTTCAAAAACAGGGCGCAAAACATCGAGTGTAGCTTCGGCTGTGTGGCACGTAGCGCCGTCCTGTTGAAACCAAATGTTGCCAATATCCTGCTCTTCAATTTTTGTGAACAAACATTCGTTCAACATGGCCCGATAACGATCGCCATTGACTGTAACGGCCACTCCTTGCTCATTTTCGAAGAAAAATGGCTCAATTATGCCTCTGGACCAAAATCCGCACCAAGTGACAGTGACCCGTTTTGGGTGTATCGGCTTTTCAATGTATGCGTGCGGGTTTTCTGTGCCCCAAATGTGACAATTTTGCTTGTTTACATACCCGCCAAGATCAAAATGAGCTTCATCTGAAAAGATGATTTTTTTGGCAAAATCGGCATCTTCTCTAAGTCGATCGCAGGCCCACTTAGCGAAGCGAAAACGCATTGGATGGTCAGTTGCCTTCAACTCCTGAACCAATTGGACTTTGTATGGCGTCATACCAAGGTCTTTATGCAAAATTCGTCTCAATGATGCCTCCGAAATGTTCAATTGTTGAGAACGACGGTGAATTGATGTTGATGGCGCTTCACGCACACTTTCTGCCACAGCAGCAATATTCTCGCGTGTACGCACTGTTTTTGGCTTTTCACGCTTTGGTTTATCGATGAGGATGCCAGTTTCTTTCACTTTTTTCACAAGATAACGAACATACGGAGTTGACGGTGCTTCTCTTCTTCCAAAATCCGTACGCAATTTTCGCACACATTCTGCAACATTACCATGATTTTCAAAGTAATGTCGCAATATTTCCCAGCGTTGTTCAAGCGTAGACACAACCATTGTCGTTCAGCGGAAGGATAAAACTAATTATCTGTGAAATCAGACGTGAGTGTTACCATTAACGAAATAAGCACTAATTGAAAAAAAAACGTTTGATGGCGGACCCGTTAGTAGCTTCCAAGTGTTCTGTTCCTCAGGTGATAGAGACTCGGGCAGTGACAGAGGAAATGAGGTGTATCCTCGTGTATTTCCTCATCGCCGCAGCCTCTATCGTCATCCTTGAGATTTAGTTTCATTGTATGGGTTCTGGGAAAGTTGTGACCAGTGAGAGCCCCTACCAGTTTAGATGAGGAGCTTCTGTCGTACCGCAAAAGTTTTTTGGCCCGGTTTCCGTTGTATTCTGGCCAGAATTTCCGAGATATTTCGCAGGTAGTCAATGACTTCCACCTGGTATTGGCTTTCATTCGGGGCTTTCATTCTCTGAGGTTACAGAGTGGTGGTTCGACCGTTTGTACTGCCTGGTCATGATCTGTAGCAGATCCATTTCTTGCCAGTTCGTCGGCCATCTCGTTGCCGTCTATGTCCCTGTGACCAGGAACCCAGCAGATATCAGCATTATGCTGTGAGCAGAGAACCTAGGGCTCTTCGCGACAGCGGCGAACTAGCTTTGGTTTAATTTCGATAGCAGATACTGCTTTTAAAGCCGCTTGGCTGTCAATGAATATGGGGATATCACTGTGTGGTATTTCAATTATTGACGATTGATAGCACCTCAGCCTACTATGATCAGGAAGCCTGATTGATTTGTTTATTACTAATTCCTCTGAGAATATGCCAGCACGTGTTCCACAGTCTATCTTTGATCCATCCGTGAAGATGAATATCGATTTCCTTTTTGTGGGTTCATTCTTGTCCCATTTGTCTCTGCTCGGAAACGAGCAGGTGAAGGGTCGATCGAAGTCTATATAGGGAGATAGATAGTCAGAGTTTACTACGCTCCCTACGTATTTCTTTGGGACCTGCGCATGCCTAGCGAGGCTCGGGATCCAGCTGTTCGTTTGGCTGATCCTCGAGGAGCTTTTGGCAGCTGAGTCCTGCATGTATAGATCTAAGGGCAGCAGATTCAGAATCACCTCCAATCTAGAGTTTGGGGTTGTTCTCATCACACTGGTTGTCCCTATACACGCTAGTCTTTGTATTTTTGTCATTTTCTTCAAGTTGGTTGCTCTGTCTGTGGCTTGCCACCAGTCTATACTGCCATATGTGAGTATTGGTCGCACGATAGCCGTATACATCCACAGGATTATTTTGGGGTTAGGTCCCCACTTTCTGCCGAATATTCGGTTGCATGCATAGAAAGCATTTGCTGCTTTCTTAACTCTTTCATTGACATTAAGTTTCCAATTGAGCTTTCTGTCTAGAATTGTTCCCAGATATTTCGCACTTTCAGCTGGTGGTTCGAAGTGTGGTATTGTTCTTCTATTTGTGAACAGCACAAGCTCGGTTTTTTGGGGGTTGGCCCAAGGCCGCATTGCTTTGCCCACGTGTTAAGTGTCCGGAGCGATTTTTCTTACAGCTCGCTTATGGTTGGTAAGAATTTGCTTGTCGCAAGCAATACTACATCGTCTGTGTACGTAATTACTTTAACCCCCCTGTTTTTGAATTTCATTAACGACAAGAGCCCATAGTAGAGGGGAGATGACTCCTCCTTGTGGTGTGCCCCTTGAGGCGTTTACTTTGAGTTCAGTGTCGCCCAGTTTTGCCTTGATATTCCTTTCTTTGAGAAGACTTACAATCACGTTAGTGAGTGCCTGGTCAACGTTGGAATTCTGCAATGCCCTTTCCACTGCGCATGTTTTGAGATTGTTGAAAGCTCCTTCAATATCTAGGAAAGCTGCGAGTGTGTATTCTTTGTCTTTTAGAGACTTTTCCATAGCACTGGGTTGGGGAGATATCATTGTAGTTAAGTTTTTCACGAATGTATATGTTCATTAGTTTTTCAAAAGTCTTCAGAATAAAGGACGTCAGACTTATAGGCCTAAAATCTTTTGCAGTTGTATGGCTAGAGTTACCTGCATTGGGAATGAAGAGGACCTTTACTTCTCGCCAAGCCCTTGGAATGTAGCCACACATTATACACATTATGTATGTGAGATATCCACTCGATGGAGTGTAGCGTGGTTCAAATGTCGGCCGAGGCTTTGCTTCCGACGATTTTGCGCATAAATTTGCCTGAATGGCGTCCGTTATGTTGAAATTTGAGGGCATCAATTGCTCGCTGTGGTTTAAAATAGCCTCGTGATACATTGTCTAATGTCAAAGTATCACACGATATCGATCCGTTCATCGTCCCCAAATACTTACGAAAGTGGCGCTACAGTCCGGAATGAACTTGAGCCAACCAGCATGCCTCTCCAATTAGCCCGGTCTTCAGCTTACTGCCTTCAGTTGTACAATTCACTGGAAATCGAAGTCTGTGTTAGAGTTGCTGCCAGCGTTCGCCAGCACACTTAGACCATTTTGGTCCATTGTGATACCACGTGGATCTTGTCACTTTTCCAGACTATCCGTGGGAAAACTATTCTGAGCTTTTGATGAAGCGGAGGAGGTTTTTGCCAAATCACTGAGATTTTCAAAATATGAAGCTCCAAGATGGAGCAAATATACGGGCTATCAAGCGAAATCAGTCCCTTTGATCTTCTCAAATATAGCTTTGGCCAAATTAGTTTGGTTGTTTGACACGTCGTGCCAAGACTCCATCTGAGGTTTGACTTGCTGTTAGCATGTTGCGCTTATAAGTTTTTGCATGTAGCGATAGGAATACCTAGTGCACCCGTGTCGAGTACAACTGGTAATTTGGTTCCATTTTTAGGGAGTTCATCCGCCTTTAAGTTCTCTGAAATGTCACTATGCCCAGGCACCCAGCATAGGTGAATGTTAAAATGCATGGACATCTCCTGCAGAGATGATCGGCAATCTAGGGTTGAAGACTGTGTTAGCCGGAGTATTTTTTGCCCAGGTCTATATCTCTTGATATAGACCTTCATCTTCGTCTCCATAGCCCATCAACGCAAACGGTATCCAAGATTTTTCGAAGAAGTTTTCGTTCAAAACGACCAGGGATTTCTTCATCCGCTTTTGGTACGGTTTATGCTTCAGCGCTGCAGAGCAGGACTGGGATGATCAGGGTCTTGTATAGGATCTCCTTAGTAGTTCGAGTGATGGCTTTACTTGTAAATTGGCCTTCTTAGCCTAAAGAAACAGCGGTTGGCAAGAGCAATTCTTCGTTTTATTTCAGATGATAGTATAAATATCGGAGCCGAGGTAAACAATGTTCCCTACTACTTCAAAGTCATATCTGTCAATGGTGACGTTTTGTCCAATTCGTCGATGTCCAATACTGCTTAATCCATTTTTGCCGCTTCCTTCTCTATAATAGCAAAAGTGGCAATGACATCACGTTGAGACCGACCAATGATGCCAATATCGTACCGATTTATGGAAGATTGTGCCTCTGGTATTGGCTCGGATCCTCATGACATGACAGTGCTTCGCCTTGCCTAAATCCTTTTTTGGTATCGAATTGGGGAGAATTCTTCATTGTCATCCTGCACAGACAGACGAGTTTGGGCGTTATCTCTATAAATGCTGTCGTATGCGGCTTTGTAATCGATGAATAGGTGGTTCGTATCGATTTGGACTTCTTGGTTTTTTCAGGATCTGCTGAAGTGTGAAGATTTGATGAGTTGTGAACCATCCTGGCCTAAAACCACACTGATAAGGGCCGATGAGATTGTTGGTAGTCGGTTTCAGCCGTTCACATATTACAGCAGATAGGAAAGGTGATGTTGAGGAGACTTATGCCGCCACCTGCGAAGTATGACACGTCGGGCCATCATGTTGGAGACCCATGTCATCAGTCCCAAACATCCAGTCTTGGATACAAGAAAATTTCAATAATCGATCTTTAGAGATCGCCATTGACGTTTCGTGTTTTAAGAAGAACCGAGCGATGATTCCGTCAGACCAAAAGCAGTGACCTTTTCAAAATGCATTTAGTGCTTGTATATCACGTGTAGATTGGTGTCGCTTTGAATCCGTCAACTTACTCAAACGACCAATTATTCAAAAAATGGTGCTTGCCACCTTTGCCTTTTAACCAAATTCGAGTCTACTTCCAACTGCACCAGACTCCAATCAGCCAATACACAATGGTACATATGGTGGTTTCCTTAAGGTTCTTACAGTTTGATTTCCTACCGGAGGACCGCCAAGTTCCTATGCAACATTCGTCAGGTTGAAGTCAAGTTCTCATGAACGACGAGAAAACAATTAACTGCCTCGGGTTTTCCGGTTCAATCTTAAGCATAAAAGCAACTAACGAGTGTTGGTTAAGTTTGTACCGAATTTCGCCATCGAACCTCGAAGAGTCGATTCGCCAGGATGGTTATAACGAGGATCAAAATCACGTAATGCACGAAACGTTTCCTTAATTCCTTCTTTTGTCGACAATCCACAACAAATTGGAGACTTTTCGTTAAAACCTAACAATTTTCGAGCGTCCCTATTGAAAGAACCTTCCTGTGAACAATGCTTACCTATAATTCTAGAGAGAAGAGGCAGCGCTGATGTTAATATCAGCACTAGTGCACAGTTCATGATTAACTGTGACAATGAGGTTTTTCTCTTCTGCGGCCGTACGTTCTTCATAAACGGCATTGTATAGAAGCCAACTGCAGAGGTGGCGCCCAAATAGAATATCAAACACACTTCCAGACCGGCACCAAAGGGTCCCAGCTTCGAAAGCGATGAGATACCAAGTGTGAATTGCTGCAAACACAAAATCATTATTAAAACTTCTCACAATCACATCGTATCGTGTCAACTTACCCGTGTGCTCAATGGCAGTGCCTTAATACCTATTAGTAATTCCAGGGTGTTCTGCACCACCAATAGTATCGTGACACCGGTGAAGAACAGCAGCAAGAGCATTGCCAGCGGATAGACAAAGTTCCGCTGCAGTGCCGAGGAGCTGCGTAACTTCTCCAGCTCTTGCCTTTCAGACTCTAGCACTCTCAGTCTTTCGTTTAGTTTAGCCTGCTCGGTGATTTCACCGTTGATTGGCTTACGCTGGTAGATACTTTCAAAACTGGGATGAAATCTACGGCTACGGCCATTTATATCAGAGACACCGACATTCAGTAGTTCTAGACAAGATAGATGAACGTATAGAAGAGTTTCTTAACTTCAAGGGTGTTAATGGATGTCTTACCGATATTTGCTAGTTTGCGCTTAACACTAGCCTCTTCCAGATGAAATGCGGTGTATTCCTCGTTGACGTCCCGCAAGAGATGAGGCTTCACTAGGACTTGTCCAACAACTCCAAATAAACGAATGAAACCAAATGGCGTACAAACTGGAAAGAGTTACAAAGAAAGTTACAATTTAAGTCGACAGAATTCAAAAATAAAATTATCATTCCGTAATATATGCCTATGGTCCGAAAAATAGAGACAGCGGAACTGAAAATCTTGTTTAACCTGCTACCCTCGAATTAATAAAATTCGACGCGAACAGAGTTCTAAGGCTAACTTCTGGAAAAGAATATATTAAGTCACGCAGAATGAATATCTCTTGGCAAGTCGTTGGGACTGTCGATAAAAGTTCATATCTGGTGCGAAAGCGATTTAAAGTGTGAAACTTGATTAACATTGCCGTGTAATGCAAGTAAGACTCTCTTCCTGCGTGTCGTAGCCAAACGTGGTTTTGCCGCACAAGCCAGTCCCCGACCCCTTGGCAAAGCATCTGATGTCCAATCTACCGTGCTCCCAAACAAAGTTGTGGTTGCCACAGCCGATAGCTCTATGCCAGTGACCAAGGTCTCTGTCGTTTTCCGTGCTGGATCCCGCAATGAAGGCTACGAACACTTGGGTGCCAACCACCTTTTGAGAGTCGCTGCTACCAAAAACAGGACTGGCTGTAACATTACCAGAAATTTGCAGCAGATCGGTGAAGTCTTACCGCTTCCTCTGACAGGGAATTGTTTACCTACACCATTGAGACAACCAGCGATCAACAGGAGGTTGGTTTAAAGCTGTTGACGGACATCATACAGCCAGCATTTAAGCCATGGGAAATCACCGATGCTTTGCCACTAGTGAAGAACAAAATTGCTGCCATCACTCCCCAGGTTCGCGCTGTTGAGCTTCTCCACAAAGCCGCTTTCCGAACTGGACTCGGCATTTCTGTGTACATCCCAAAGCATAAAACTCGGCAAGTTGTCTAGCGAATCAATGTTGCTAGCAACTGCACCGCTGCCAGTTGCTCCGTCGTCGATGTTGGCATTGACCAAAATACCCATTCTGAATTCGCCCAGAACTTGGAGTTGGAATCAGGAGGCAGTGCTAGTGTTGCTCCTTCCAAACATCGCAGTGGTGAAATCCGCAAGGAGAAGGGAGGTGATCTTGCCTACGTTGCTGTCGCCGGTGAGGCTGCATTTGCCAACCCACAAGAGGCTCTTACTTATGCTGTTTTGGAACAAGCCCTTGCTCCACAAGCCGCAGTCAAGTGGGGTAACAGCAATGGCTCTTTGGTCAAGGCTGTTGCATGCGCCGTAGGTAACGCCCCTGCATGCGTTCGTGCTTTGAATGCTACCTACTCCGATGGTGGTTTGTTTGGGTTCGTTATTGCCGCTGATGCTAGTGTTGCTGGAAAGGCCGTTGAAGCTGCCGCAAAGGTCTTGAAATCTGGCGTTGTTTCCGCTGATGATGTCAGCCGTGGCAAGACTCTCCTTAAGGCTGCTGTTTTGGAGGCATATCGCACCGATAGTGGTTTGATTTCGACCCTCGCCCTTCATGCAGGCACCCAGGGATCAGTGCAGAGCGCTGACAATGTTCTTGCTGCCATCGATTCCCTTTCCCAATCAGATGTTCAAGCTGCTGCCAGGAAAGCCGGTTCATCAAAACTGTCGATGGGTGCTATTGGCAATCTCTCCAACGTACCCTATGTAGCAGATTTCTAAATAATTCCCCTGAGTAATTTAATTTCTATTATAATCCGATGTAAGAGGCACTTGACGAGCAATGAGAAGATTGCTTGAACCCACAAAGAATAAAAACAATTTGACTATGGTCCGAAAAATAGAGATAGTGGAACTAAAAACCTTGTTTAACCTGCTACCCTCGAATTAATAAAATTCGTTGCGAACAGAGTCTAAGGCTAGCCAGTCTAACTTCTGGAAAGGAATATATTAAGTCACGCAGAAAACCTGATAATACTGATGCGATTATATGAGGACACAAGCGTTCTCACTCTAGCCTCTCACTATCAACTCCTACTCTCACCTCCACGCTGGGGACTGGTGGGTGCCTAGTACCTCGACTGGAGATGGGGTATTAAACCCCTGTGGAAGGTTGTTGGTGGCAGCAAACGAGAGAGGGGGGAGGAGTGTCCTCTTACTAAGGCACTCACTCTCAGTCGGCAGAGGAGGAATTCTCTAGATGGAGTCAACGGTGGCGCGTACAGCTCCAGTTTGACCGAACTGGTAGTGAAATCCCTATATGAGCTGCTTCGACATCTTTGAACACCAGGTCTATAGGGATTTCCAATACTGAGCCAGGGTATTGGAAAAGCGTTGGTGGCGAAGGAGCCCTGAATGGGTCAACGGCAGCGTTCATATCCCAAAATGGGCTACTGATATCGGTATTTTTTCCGGCCCGATGTCCTATTGTCAAAACAAGGGCATGGGCCTCCAGGTTGGGGGGTTGTGCTTTGGGTTAACTACCCATCCAGGAAAAAAGATTATGTTACGAAGCAACCGATAGCCTCGGAAAGGACTGATATTATTGTTGACGACCATGCTAAACGAAAAAAGGACAACCACGTTCGTATCTGCACATGGAATGTGAGAACATTAAACAGGAGAGGTGCAGGCGAACAACTAGCGGAAGCCCTAAACTGCTACAAAGCAGACATTACTGCCACCCAGGAAATACGATTGGATGGGCCGGGCAAAAAGAGGATGAAAAACTGTGACATCTACTATGGACCGTGTTATAGTGAGCAGAAACAGCGACTATTTGGATGCGGATTTGTTATAAGTGCCAGACTTAGGCAAGAAGTCTGATGTTTCCAAGACATTAGCGAACGCATTGTAACAATCCGCATCAAGGCCAAATTCGCCAACATAAGCCTTATATATGCGCTCATGCATCGACGGAGGAAAAAGATGATATAACCAAGGATTGCTTCTACGAGCTCCACGACAAAACCTATGAGCGACTACCAAAGTACGAAGTTAAAGTCGTGCTGGGAGATTTTAACGCAAAGGTAGGAAGAGAAGACATCTTTAGCAGCACTGTCGGAAAATATAGCCTACACGACAACACGTCTGGTAACGGACTTAGGCTGATTGACTTCGCTACGGAACGAAATGCCACTATAGCCAGCAAACGGTTTCCTCACCTCGATATCCACAAGGGGACATGGCGGTCTCCAGATCAACGAACAGTCAACCAAATTGATCACATTGCGATAGGCAAGAGGCACGTATCCAGTATTTTGGATGTCCGAACATTCCGAGGGGATAACATCGACTCGGACCACTTCAGCAGACTGTTAAACGGCGATGACGAACAATATTCCGCTGTCAAACAGAACGAACCATTTAATATTGGCAACGACAGCGAAAACTGCCAACCACCCGACCTAAGTGAAGTGAGGATAGCTATATCTAAATTCAAGCTTAATAAGGCCGCCGGAAATGACGGCCTTCCCGCTGAGCTTTATAAAGCTGGCGGAGATGACTTGGTAAGTAACATCCACCAACTCATAAGCCAAACCTGGTCGGATGAAAGCATGCCTGAAGAATGGAACGATCCACAAAAAAGGAGACCCTGTGAACTGCGCCAACTACAGAGGCATAAGTCTACTCAACATCGCCTACAAGATCCTATCTGCCGTAATATGTGAACGTCTTAAACCGCTTTCCAACAACCAGATCGACCCTTATCAGTGTGGTTTTAGGCCAGGAAAGTCCACAATCGATCAAATTTTCACACTTCGGCAGATCCTGGAAAAAACCCAAGAAGTCCAAATCGATACCCACCACCTATTTATCGATTTCAAAGCCGCTTACGACATCATTTATAGAGACGAACTGCACAGAGCCATGTCTAGTTTTGGTATACCGCCCAAACTCGTCCGTTTGTGTAGGATGACGATGGAGAATTCTCGCTGCACCATCAGGGTCGGAAACGACCTCACCGACACATTCGATGCCAAAAAAGGATTTAGGCAAGGCGATGCGCTGTCATGTGACTTTTTCAATTTGATTCTTGAGAGGATTGTGCAAAACTCCCGAGCCAACACCAGAGGCACAATTTTCCAAAAATCGGTCCAACTACTAGCATACGCCGACGATATTGACATCATTGGTAGGACTCAACGTGATGCCATAGCCACGTTTGCTAGTTAGAGAAGGAAGCGGCAAAAATGGGTTTAGCAGTAAATGAGGGTAAGACTAAGTATATGCTGTCAACACGAAAGGACACACAACATCGACGAATTGGACAGAACGTCACCATTGACAGATATAACTTTGAGGTAGGACGGGACTTTGTCTACCTCGGCTCCGCTATTAGCTCTGACAACAACATCTCATCAGAAATCAAACGAAGAATTACTCTTGCCAATCGCTGTTTCTTCGGGCTAAGAAGGCAATTTAGTAGTAAAGCCCTCACTCGAACTACTAAGAAGATCCTATATAAGACCCTATCATCCCAGTCCTGCTCTACGGCGCTTAAGCATGGACCGTATCAAAAGCGGATGAAGAAATCCTTGGTCGATTCGAGAGAAAAATTCTTCGGTCCCGTTTGCGTTGACGGGCTATGGAGACGAAGATTGAACCACGAACTATACGAGCTGTACAGCGACATACCCCTAGTCAAAAAACTCCGCATTGGACGTTTAAGATGGCTAGGACATGTAGAACGAATGGAGACCAATACTCCGGCTCGCAGAGTCTTCGTTTCCCAGGAAGACGTCGGACGCAGTAGAGGAAGACCTCGCCTTAAGTGGCGCGCACAAGTAGAAACCTACCTCAACCAACTTGGAGTGCGCAACTGGAGGCAGTTAGCTAAGGACCGGGCTAATTGGAGAGGCGTGACTGTAGCGCCACTTAATGGAATGGATGGAAAAACATGACATAAGTAGATAACAAATGGAAAGATCAATCACCCATTCAATAGCGCCAGAGTTCAAATCCAATGATCGAATTAAAGTCTGCATAACGGACTTCATTCGAGTTTTAGACCTTTACGATAAGGATTCTATTTTTTTATTCTATGTTTTCCGATCTAATAGAAGTTGTTTGAAAAAGAAAATCCTTTTCATCAGTTTCTACGATACAGACTATACTACCACTGTATCTTAGCAACATTACAAACAATCCTTGCTTTATCAATAGTTTTCAAACACACACCGACATTGAAGTAAACAATTAATTATAAAACCAAACAAAAAAAGTGAAATAAAAATGTCAAAGGACAATTTCGAAAACGCGGATATTGCCAATTTCGAATCCAAAATCAATCAGGTGATGAAGATCCTGGAAAACATGAATTCTGGGGACCCTAATACCGAAGAAGCCGCTATACAAAAATCTGATTTGTGAGTTTGGAAACATTTTTATCAAATAAAAATCACGCCATTGATACATTTCAGACTGATAAAAGGAAAGTCCAACTTCGACGACATAGACGAGGAAAATTTTATCGTAAAAGTACGTGAAAATCGTACCGTCATCAATAAGGTTAAGGCGGAGTCCACAGCAAATACGCCTGGACAAATGGATAAATTCACATTTATGCAACAAATCGAACAGGATGCAGCAAAACGAAATGAAATAAGGCAGGAACGGGAAAAGATAGCTCAACACTTTCGAAAGTAATTTTGGAATACAACTGTAAAAGAGATTTTAGAAAAAGACAAATGTTTCCCTCTCTCCTACATAGGCTAGGAAATGACGCCTTCCATAAGCAGGAGTTTGAAAAGGCCATTAACATGTTCACAAAAGCCATCGAACACGTCAAGGATAGTCCAATTCTTTATAATAACCGAGCACTTAGCTACATGAAGTTCGTTACATTTTTTTTTAACAATCCAAACTAAAATATAGCAAAGCCTTTTGAAGATTGCAGGTTCACAAACGAGCCGTTATTGATTGTGATTTTGTCATAAACAAGTTGGATGATAAGAACCTGCGTGCCTGGCTATATAGAGCGGCTGCATATTACAAGTTGGGCGACGAGAAGAACTTCGAGACGAGCATCAAGTGGGCAAAGAAGAACAATTCCAAGGAACTGGATACCATTGAGAAGTTTGTGAATAATGTCAAGAGTGAGAAGTTTTAAATAAAGATTCTGAGATTGATATTGTTTTTTTAGGTTTTTATTTACTATAGCTGTAAAAAAAAAATGTATTATCATACATTTCTTCAACTATACTGATGCCTTAAATCTATCAAGAAAATGACTGAACAATTATTGACCTAATCACTGATTAGTGGGATAAACTAGATATTGCAAATAATCTTTAAATTTATTTTTACGGGGTTATTTCATTCGACATTCATTTTGCAAAAAAGCCATAAAAGACTTTTGAATATTGGCCGCTAATCAGATATAATAATCATAAACGACAATTTAAAAAACAAAAAAAGGAATTCCACAATGATTACACATACAATATGCGTTGTATTTAACAAAAACTTCTCAAGTACCACATTAATACATCTACTTATTCAAGCAAAACACAGGCATACATCCGATCTGTTTGTGAAGTCCCCTACTAACAGGGGATTCCCCTAAAACTATGGGAAAACCATATAAAAAGTACCCACACTTCTATTGAAACAGTGGGTAGGCGTAGGTCTAGCGTGCCATCAAAAAAGCTCTCAAAAGCTCGTAACAAATCATACAACTACGGTGTTACCATTTCCAAAATTAAAACAGAAACGCATGTCATACTGT
Organism: Rhingia campestris; assembly: GCA_932526625.1. Classification (NCBI taxonomy): domain Eukaryota; kingdom Metazoa; phylum Arthropoda; class Insecta; order Diptera; family Syrphidae; genus Rhingia; species Rhingia campestris. Next base: position 5,883,518 of record OW052183.1, read on the forward strand.
GTAGACAGAAACTAATTTATGGCTGAAACACAATCACGCTTTATCTCGTTGAGTTGGCTGACGTTCCCAGTTCAACCATATAAAATCAATGGGCCTGCGCACACGAGTATGCTTCAACCGGTTGAACGTCATGTTTGACGGTTGGACGGGTGAGGAGGGAGCACAGTTTGAGAGCCACTGGAGAGCAATTTTTCATCCGAAATTAAGTGGGTGAAGAGGTTGAATCTACCAACACATGCATGCGTTTCTGACAGTTGTGGTATTTAAAAAAAAAAGACGGCGGCTAGTTCGGTGTCAATCGAATTAAAAAAATCAACAAACAAGAATTTCAACAAAAAATATATATGTATACGCAAAACAAATCGGTGTCACTCAGTTTTAATGGTTTGTGTTGTACATTCTCGCGGAAAATAAAAGTTAAAACAAACCATGTATAAAGTTTGTTATATTACACAAAATTCAACCGGTTGAACATATTCCCGTGTGTTTGGAAAGTAACCATAATGACTACGGTTGAAGCATACTCGTGTGCGCAGGCCAAATGGCCGGATTTTAGATTTCAGCTGCAAAATGAGGTGAGGCGATGTGGAACGCAAAATCTTAATGAATGGCAAGGTAAATGTCAAACTATACCAACTCTTATTTTGCAATTTCGTTTTTCCACATTTATAGATTTTATTTACTTTTATATATTCAGAATAATTATTCTTCAACAAAAAAGTAAGAAAAACCTAAATAAACCCATAAAACTGGGTAACGCTACTGAAATCAAAAACATCTTCATGACAGTTCGACGCAAAATCAGCTGTTTCACTCTTATCTGGGTGTCCATGCGTAAATTTTCAACTTGTTTCGCCAGTCATTTCCCCTCAAATGTCACGTGACTAAAATTGGTCGATTGACCAATGAGAGGAATGTACGGGCAAAGTTAACTTGGTAAAACTAAAATCCGGAACGCACCCAATGTTACCTATCACAATGTAGCTTTGCCTTCAACCTCAAAATGTAAAAGTACGTTTCCAAACTTGCCATTTCATTAACGAAATTCAACATTTGAAAAAAGTGTTCCCACCAAAAATAAACGCATTGAAACTGTCAAAAAAAATATTTTTTTTTTCACTGGTCTCCTCTTGCTATGATCTGACAAAACATCCTAAACTATCAACTGCCAAGAAAAGCTTATCTCAACATACCTACTTGTTCTGATTCCCAAAAAATAAGAGCTATGAACGGTTGAGAGAAAAAGCCAAGCCCCGGGGTCTAACGATCGTGTTACACCAACAAAATTGTATTTTTTTGTATGTAATCAATAAAGCAAACACCAGGGACAACGGGTATCGAGCCCATCTGGCCCATGTTCAACAATTTCATAATTATGTTGTTATTCCGAAGATATTACATTTAAATTTGTTTTCCGAACCATTTTTCCAAAACAAATTACAGAGCAATTTGACGTTTCTGGGAGAAAAAACTCATTTTTCAGGGTAAGTAATGTTTGATTTGACTTAACTCGGTTGGACGTCATTTGAAATTGCATTTCAGCGGAATGCCGAATTTCAGAATGTGAAATTATATGGCGGAATGCTTTGCATTTCGGCTAAAATCACGAATTTCGCTGAAATCACGCATTTCGACTCAGTGGACACGTACTATAAAACGTAAAATATTAACGTAAAGTTGTGTACAGTTACGAAGGTTGGAAAAAGTGTGAACTGTCCAAAATATTATCTGTTGTTTTCTGTAATATTTTCTGAGAGGGTTGTGGAGTATGATATTTTAAACGGAGATTTTAATCAATTCCGCCATTTTTGTAGGAGAAGTTGAAACCGCTTAACAAGTGAACAAGTGAATATTTCAAATAAACTTGAACTGAATCGTTTTGTTAAAAGTATATATTTTTTAAAAACTTCATCCACATATTCTTATTTCCCTGAGGTATTTCCCCACCCATATAGTTATACAGGGTTTGTGTCAAATATATTACCAAACAGCTCGACAGAATTACCAAGGGATCATTTTTATGGTTGCGAAACTCATGGTGACAATTTTATTTTCTTCATTTTTATAACAAATTGATGACTTATGTTGACTCAATAACATCGTTTACAATGTTGAGTCTGTAGGTAAAGAAGAATTACCATTTGAACAAAGTAAACAGTGAAACACAACTGCTAAAATACAAAAATACCCTGGATGACTTACAATTGAACCTTTGGTAACCATGATGCTCAGACGTCTGTGTATACAGAAATAAAAAAAATATTATATACCCTTATACAGTCACTATATATTCAACCATCAGACGTGTTTAACGTTGTATGTTTTATGAATAAGGTTTTTGCGTTTAGAGGCATTTTAAGGAGTGCATAACTTTATACACTCCTTATAATGAGTTTATGAATAGGTGAGGCTGAAATTGTTTAGATCACATAAAATAACACTTCCAATGTTTGTTTATTATTTGTAATATATACGCCTATGACAAGGCTTCTTAAAGGCCTGCTCAGAATGCATATCTGTAGCTGGTATCTGTAGCTGAGTGAAACGTCAAACGTGAATCTGAAGCGTGAAGTTGAACCCCATTCAACTTCAAGCTACAGATTCACGGGAGATACACATTGTGAAAGCGCTTACGGGTTGCCTTGTTTTTAACTTTGCACTCAGCTACAGATACCAGCTACAGATATGCATTCTGAGCAGGCCTTAAAACTTGAAACTGGATACGTTTTAACTGAACGTAACGTATACCAAATATCGAATTTCTAATTTGTCGATAAGTAGAAACAAAATAAAGACTGGCAACTCGCTGCATCCAACAGCTGACTTATTCAAATTGCTTATGAGCCCGACACACATTTCTTTCAATATGTGTCAGTGTATGTGTATGCATACTCGTGGAATCGTGATTAAACCGAATGAGCAACACAAAACAACAAAATAGAAATCAAAAGAAACAACGAAAGGAAACAACAACAGGGAACCCAGACGCAGAGTAATACAAAAATGTTTTTACTCGTTTTTCTTGTTTTTTTTTATAAATACAGGCGTGCTATCGCTATATTGATACTAGCATGTGACGGTGTGTTATATTTCCACAGCACATCGTTAGGAAAAAACCCCCAACATTCTGTGTGATGTAGGTAGTGTGAAATAGTAATGGGCGCCACGGGGGTTTTAAGGCCCAGTAAATTTGGAAAATATTTTTGTGGTCATTGCCATGGGTTTTGGGTTAGCCAAACTTAAAGAAACAAAAGAGACAACTTAATATCTGAATCGGTTTTACGCAGTTGGGATGCAGCTGATGCCTCATAATTTTTTCAGAGTAATTTCTTCTCCCATATTTTACTAGTATATGTGAAAGCCTTACTACGTTCTCACTGGGGTTCATATAAGATTATTACCAATTTCACCAAAAAGGTGTTCTCACTAAGTTTTCGAATTATGTTTGAGAAATGGCGTTTGAAAACAGAGGAAGCGGGATATGCAAAGACTTCGGTTCCGGATTCAAATGTTTTCGACTCTGAAATTAAAATCGAAAACTCCAAGGAGGTTTTGGACGAAATAATAGCAGCAAATAGAGAGCAATAAATGTATAGTGCGTACCAAATCTGTTGGCCAACGGTCGATTGCGCAGAGAGAGGATTTAAGAGAAATTTAAGATATTTTACAATAAATTTTAAGAGACCTGCGCAGTAGATTGGCCAACTGATTTGGTACGGACTATACCATCAATTGTTGTATAAATAGCAAACTGAAAAGATACATTTTCGGGAGAAAGTTTCCAATGTTTACATTTTTACATACAATCAACCCTTCCTTTTTTTGTCACATGAATCCCATCCAATTTGACATTTTAGCTGTTCCATTCCAATGAAAAAGGTTTTTTCTTTTTTTTGACCTCTTATTTTTTCATATTAGAAACCAAAATTCCCACAAATGTGATCACATTAAGGAAATTTGATTTTGTATAGAAAATTTAATCGTATTTGCAAATTGATTTCTGAAATGAGCTTTTTTTGCTCAGGGAGAACGTAGTATTAGACAATGACGCGCAGAACTAACGCAACAACCAAACAATAGAAGCCACAAGTAATGTTTAAAACGAATGAGTAAAGGCTGAGCTAACCTTTTATCGTTTTATATAAAAAAAAACCATAAAAATGGTTCGATATTTTGTTGGTCCAAATATTACAAAATATTTGCTTTAAGATGATTAAGAATTCCTCACGTGTTTATTCCTCATTCAATTAAACATTCATGACCAAGACAAGACAACGTCTGTTGGGACTGATAGTTTTTATAAAATAGATCACGTACCCTCAAAGACGAAAGTGAAATTTTGTCCTCGAAAAATAAGGTGCATCTTGAATTCTTGAACAATTTCGAATGTTAATTAATGTATTTCAAATATTCACACGTTTTTTAGATTATTTTCTGTCATTTTCAGGTTTTTCCCAGTTAGTCGGTGGCAAAATTGCTCTAATCCAACCGATTCCCAGAAGAAGAAGGAAATGCATGCCCGAAAACTAGAGACCCATAGCTTTTATATCCATACTTTCAAAGGTAATGGAGAATCGAGGGAAAATCGTAAATAAGAAAAATGCATGCATCTGCTAGGCATCAAAATTGGGCCAGTGTATCATGGTAACCTTTATTGTACGTAATGCAACGGCAGATGTTTGTAGGAGAAATCATTACTACACCCAACTAACAATTTCGCTTCGATGAAGCACTTTCGAAGCTATTTCCCCTCCAGCAATATTCGGCCCTAGCGAGATATCCGTCGGAGCGGAAAATTCTCTGATTTTCTACGATTCCGATGATTTTTTAGAGACCCATAGCTTTTATATCCATACTTTCAAAGGTAATGGAGAATCGAGGGAAAATCGTAAATAAGAAAAATGCATGCATCTGCTAGGCATCAAAATTGGGCCAGTGTATCATGGTAACCTTTATTGTACGTAATGCAACGGCAGATGTTTGTAGGAGAAATCATTACTACACCCAACTAACAATTTCGCTTCGATGAAGCACTTTCGAAGCTATTTCCCCTCCAGCAATATTCGGCCCTAGCGAGATATCCGTCGGAGCGGAAAATTCTCTGATTTTCTACGATTCCGATGATTTTTGCTTCGAGGTATTCTCCCAAAAAGGTGTTCGGAATATTTCTCCGACATTTTGTAACGCATCCCAGCGAATTGCGTTGAAGTGCGTTTAGGTGCATTTTTCGTTCAATTTTTGACAGCCAAGTGCTATTCTTTTCCCGATTTCCTCCAACACAAATTCTTCGCGGAATTTGTTTACGAAGTGAAGTGGAGTAATAGAAAAATGTATGTAATTATATAAGACTATTTATTTCAGTAATTTTCGTACTGATCGTTTGAATTTCGGTTTCCAATGCGAGCTCAAAGGAAAAAACCACCCCTCAACAGTACGAGCTTCTTCGACGCATTTGTGTAGTATTTCTTTCCGATAACACAAACCTCGAATGGAATTTGAATCTCCGACGAAGTATGCGCTGCGGAAAATTTTCCGCTCTGACGGATACCTCGCTAGGGCAGATTACTCGTAGGAAGTCTTATGGAAAAACATTTGGCGCACTTTTAAGAAGCTATTTACTTCTATAAGACTTCTTTCAATACTTCTAATAAGCCATAAAGAAAAATGTTAGTTTGGTTATAAAAGGCCATACAGAAGCAAATTTTTGGCTTCGCAAAAAGTCATTCCGAAAATATTTGCAAATCTTCTCGAAGTTGAAAAATAACATTATTTCTTATTATTTTCTATTTGTTTTCATATTTTCTCATTATTATTATTTTCTTTTATTAATTCCAATTTCAATCTCTTATAAACCCAAGTCCAACACGCTATCCACTAGGCTGTACTCTCGAACATGAAAGACGAGTAAATACAACGAAGTAGTTGAATCGTGTTGACTCATTCTCCGGTAGGTTCCCGATCTTTTCACCTTTTTTTTCCAATATTTACACCTTGTCCCGATATTTTCACCTTTTTTCCGATCTTTTAACCTTAGCTTTTTTTAAGCCTTCTTTCGTAAGCTCTATAAGTGCTATGCTTCGGATTAACTTGTGCGGAGTTCTACCGAAACATCCCAACTTATGGTACATGTACACACGTCTCCGGAAGCTTAAAAATAATCTTACAGAAGTTTCGCTATCACAATTTCGGTTATGCTTGTGAATTTCCCTGCATAATGTCTTAAACAAGCTTCTACCCAAACAATCGACTGCCAAAATGCTTAACCTCCGTGAACAAGTACTATATAAGGCATATAGAAATAATTGCTTGTGGAAATTACATTTTTGTGCCTTATAGATGAATAATTGCTAGTTGGGCACTTATTGCTTTTCAACAAAACAAGTAGTTGGAGCCCATAAGCACCAGAGTTCAGGTAAAGAAGAGATAGGAAACTTTCCGGGACTTAACGTTTTGCCTAAAAGCTAATCCTGAAATTTTCCAGGATTTTGATAGATAAATTCCCCACCACGCCCCAACCAGATACAGACTTGTATATAGCTTTACAAAAACAAAAAAACAAATTTTTGGCGCAACAGGTTCGTTAGTACCCAGGGCCTAGCTTTCTCACACCATTCATGTGTGCGTGTGTACTTCTTGCACGATGGCGGGACCTCCTGTTTTATGCCGACTCCGAACGGCTAAGTTGAGATAAGCTATTCTTGACAAATGATACTACTCGAATGATTTGTCAGATCATCACGAGAGGAGGGTCAGTGAAAAATCATTTAGGTGTTGCTACGGCTGGGAATCGAACCCAGACCTTCTGCGTGGCAGTTCATCGCACTAACCATCGCGCCACTGAGCCCGTATGTATATAGCTTTGGTAATATAAAATATATGTGTCAAAAATCGGGTGATAAAGGGGAAACACGAAAGTTGTATATCTCTTCTCACTTGATCTCTGATAAGCACCCTGTCCATCATAAGCACGACACGAACAGCACAGTTTATAAAAAAAAATCGCCAGACCGCCAGGACAAGTTCATCATCTACGTTAGGTTTACTTCAAATGCACAAATTCGATTTTTTTTTTACTAAACAAGTAACAAATATTTAAGCTACATGAACGTACGACGCCTGGGCCCCACCCGATATGAGCTTTCCGCCAAAGCGCCCCTGGTAATCAGATAAGTGTGTGTGTTGTATTATTCACCAACCAGCTAGGGGATTTACCCAAGCTCTGCGTTTAGTATATTTCCTGGAACTGCGCTTGCAATTATTTTGCGGTCAAAATAAATTTCATTTCATCAGTCTTTTCTTGTTATTCGAAGACGTAGTGGTTGTGTCGCATCGAGTTGATGCATTCAGTGCAACATTACCTATCAACGAGTGAACTGTGATTAAATAAAATCGACGAGTGATTAAATAACATTTTCCCTTTGTAAATCCGTGAAATTCACGTGTTTTCTCTTTATCGGTGCGCAAAATAGTGTCCAAAATATATGATGGCCATGCATAACCAGATCTATGATATGGATAAGCAATTGTGCTTTAGTGATGGCTCGATGTCGGTTCCTTCGCCGTGTTCATCTATATCATCATCGACGTCAGGATACTCAACATCCAATAACGCACAGACCATGAATTTCTCACAATACAGTATGACTGGAGGCGATATCAATATGATTGTGAACTCCCTGCCACCAACCCCACCCCTACATCCCAATCTCTCACAATTGGGACAAAGGATGCATATGAATCCTGTAAGCAATGACATTTCTGGAGGATACGTTAGCCAGCTTATTATCCTTGAACAACCAACTGAAAAGTTTCGCTTCCGTTACAAGTCGGAAATGCACGGAACTCATGGTTCCCTAAATGGTGAACGTTCAGAAAAAAACAAGAAAACCTTCCCCGAAGTCGAATTGATCAACTTTAACGGCACCGGGGTAATACGCTGCAGTTTGTATCAGACAAATCTGGATAAGCCATCGCCGCACTCCCATCAGCTGGTTGTGCGTAAGGACGACACGGACGAATGTGATCCACATGAATTGACCGTTGGTCCAGACAAAGGGTACATCGCACGATTTGAGAACATGGGCATTATACACACGGCAAAGAAGAATATCTGCGAAGCACTTTATATGAAAAAGATGAAAAAACTAAAATTCGAAATGGGCTATGAGAAACTGTCACAAAGTCAAGAGAAGACCTTGCGAGAGGAAGCAGAGCGCGAGGGAAAGCTAATGAACTTAAATCAGGTAGGTACCCCCTAAAATTAATTATTTTCTATCAGCTATGCCATACGTTGAATCTATTTATATCGATGCAGTCATTGGGGGGTTTACATTTATTGCAAATGTGTGGTTTTTTCTTTGGGAGTGCGCGAAAAAGTATTCAAGATAAGTATGCCACGTTCTTGTTTACGAATACGTACGTAATGAAATAAGTGTATCAGATGTTGCCAGATTTAATGAAATGTGTTTAAAAAAAAATAATTGGTACTCAATTTTAATAAGGAAGCAAAATAAAAGACAAAAATTCCCAAATATTTTAGGCAATATAAACCTTAAAATAATATTTTATTTTTTAAGGGCCGCTTTTTCAATCACCAGATAAGCAATCAGGTAACACCCAACAGTCAGATAACACAAAAATACATTTTTCAATAGGCGTATAGCACACTCTAGCACCCTTATTCATTAGATTTCACTAAAACACATCTCAACTGTTGTATAGTTAGACAGTGCATAAGTACAAGATGGCGCAAAAGTTGTCACCCGTCGCAAAAGTTGTCACCCGATGATTCGAAACAATTATTATAGGTGGCGCATAGGACATGAATCGTGGAATAAATTTTTCTACTTTTTTTGCGGAAGAATTCAAATATTTGCAACCAAAAAACATCGGGTGACAGCTTTTGCGACGGGTGACAACTTTTGCGCCACCTTGTATTTTTACAGCCTCTAATCAGAGTCGCACAATTTCTTATTCATAATCGGCCCTATCGAGGTATCCGTCGGAGCGGAAAATTCTCCGATTTTGTACGATTCGGAGGATTTTTGCTTCGAGGTTTTCCTCCGAAAAGCTGTTCGGAATATTTCTCCGACATTTTGTAACGCACCCCGGCGAATTGCGTTGAGGTGCATTTTTCATGCGATTTTTGACAGCTTAGTGCCATTCTTTCTCCGATTTCCTCCGACACAAATTCTTCGCGGAATTTATTTACGAATTGTAGTGAAGTGAACCCGTCGCATTTGGGAAGATTTTTTTTCCGATAACACATACCTCGAATGGAATTTTTACCTCCGACGAAGTATGCGTTGCGGAAAATAGTCCGCTCCGACGGATACCTCGATAGGGCTGAATATATTTCCCCATCGATAATAGTTAGGTATACAGGGTTTGTGTCAAATAAGATACCAAAAAGCTCGGCAGAGTTACCAAGGGATCATTTTTATGGTTGCGAAACTCATGGTGACAATTTTATTTTCTACATTTTTATGTTTTTATGTTAACTCAATAGATAACATCATTTACAATGTTCAGTGTGTAGGTAAAGAAGAATTACCATTTGAACAAATTAAACAGTGAAACACAACTGATAAAATATATTTGATTTTTTTTTCAACTTGCAATTGAACCTTTGGTAACCCTGATGCTTAGCCGTCTGTGTAAACAGAAATAAAAAAAATATATATATACCCTTATACAGGCACTATTCAACCATCAGGCGCATTTAGGATGTGCAGCCTCTATTCAACGTTGTATAAGTTTTATGAATAAGGTTTTTGCGTATAGAGGCATTTCAAGGAGTGCATAACTTTATACACACCTAATGAGTTTATGAATAAGGCTGTAGGTACATAACAATTATCTTATGAATGAAATTAACTGCTCCTCAGTGAGCTGGGTAAATTTTTACTGACTGTTTATGAACTGTCAACAGTAAGAAAACTAGTCTGCTAGCTCTAACATATAGGATTGTCACTTTATCTCTCTTATTTTATTTCAGTTTCGTGAAGTAAGACACAATTGAGTTTGATAAAATCGTTCAGTTACAATCTAGGAGTTATTCAATGATTGAAAAACCAACACCTTAGCTAGTAGATAAATTTATTCATTAGACAGCAATCAGACTGTTTAGCTGACAATTGAAAAATCGACCCTAAATAATAACATTTCAAAATGTATCAAATTTAATTAAGATTTTAATTTAAAAGCATCATTTAAGATTGATATTTTCTCCATACTAAGGAAAAAGAATGTGAGCGCCTAGATATAAAAAAAATCTGCATTGAGTCGTCTGAGCACGACCACCCTGTGATCTGCTCTAAACATTGACCGTGTTCCGGATTTTAGATTTCAACTGCAAAATGAGGTGAGGCGATGTGGAACGCAAAATCTTAATGAATGGCAAGGAATATGTCAAACTATACCAACTATTAGATTTTTATTTACTTTTATCTAATCAGAATAATTATTCTTCAACACAAAAGTAAGAAATAACCTAAATAACCAAATAATATTAGGTTTTGCTACTGAAATCAAAAACATCTTCATGACAGTTCGACGCAAAATCAGCTGTTTCACTCATATCTGGGTGTCCATGCGTAAATTTTCAACTTGTTTCGCCAGCCATTTCCCCTCAAATGTCATGTGACTAAAATGGTCGATTGACCAATGAGAGTAGTGCACCGGCAAAGTTATACTACGTTCTCACTGAGGTTCAAATGAGCTTATTTGCATTTTCACCAAAAAGGTGTTCTCACTAAGTTTTTGAATTAAGTTTGACAACTGGCGTTTGAAAACAGAGGAAGCGGGATATGCAAAGACTTCGGTTCCGGATTCAAATGTTATCGACTCTGAAATTAAAGTGGAAAACTCCAAGGAGGTTCTGGGCGAAATAATAGCAGCAAATAGAGAGCAATAAATGTACCATCAATTGTTGTATAAATAGCAAACTGAAAAAATACATTTTTTGGGAGAACGTTTCCAATGTTTACATTTTTACAATCAACCCTTCCTTTTTTGTCACATCAATCCAGTTTGACATTTCAGCAGTTCCATTCCAATGAAAAAAGGTTTGTTCGTTTGTTTGACCTCGTATTTTTTCATATTTAAAACCACATTTCCCACAAATGTGATGGTATTGACGAGTAGAAAAGTTTGAAAAGCACCTCTACGTGTGGAAAAAAGAACATGTTAAGTGCTATAGAATTCAGGGAAATTTTCATTTATTCACGATTGCCATAAGAAAACTGTGTTTAATAGTGCTTACACACCGAATCATAAACTGAGTTTTTGGCAAAAAGTTTACGTAAACCACAGGATGCTTTCACACCGACTCTGACCAGTTTTTGTTTGACATTTCAATCAGCTGTGAATTGTGATACTAGCTGCAACATTTGTGTGTGAAAATATTGTAATTGAATAATAAAATGAATTCTAATAGAATCAAACTAATATTGGCATTTGAAGTTCAAAATTAAACAAATCTAAAGATTTTGACAACAGTTTTTGTCTCTCAAGCCCGCCGCTTGTTTTGTTTTTATTTCATCTGGTGTGTAAATTTCTGAAAAAAAAAAACATTTCTTTTGACAGCGAGTTCATCAGCTGTTTTGTGGGACGTGTGGAACACGTGTAGAATAAAGGTGTGTTCTTTCCAATAGCCTGCAACGAGATGACGTCTGCGAAGTGATTATGAGAAGGTTACGTCGTAACCTACTAGGTTTTGAGAACTGACAATGTATGGGAAAACTCGGTTTTCGAAGAAGGTTTCAGGTGTTTTTGCGAAAACTCAGTTTTTGGTTAGGTGTGAATGCACTATAACATGTTCTTTGTTTTTTTTTTACATGTAGAGGCGCTTTGAAACGTTTCCACTCGTCAATTGGGTGCGTAAACTGAGATGGTAAACGTTGTAAACTTTTGAAATGCTATTTTGACATTGATTCAGTCACTTTCACACATCAAACGTATGCGCTAAACTGAAAAAAAAAATTATCGAGCACGGAAATAGAACAATAGGAACAAAATTCTCTTAAAAAACAAATTTCTAAAATGAGATTCAATTCAGTGGGTTACAGCATTATTTGGTCAATGGTGCAGTTTTAGGGTCGTTCATGAAACGTCGTCGTAAAATTACAATCTTTCGCACGTAAAAAACATGACTAGTTGTACTCTTTTTAGAAGAAAGGGTGAGAAGCCGAATCCATTCAACAGCGTATAGAGTTATTCAGGACAACGTCAGTGTCAAATGACAAACTGACATCTGCGGGAAAACAAACGCAATCTGACATTTGTATGTAGGCAAAGTTATTGGCGGGGGACAGGGGGTTGTTTTTTTTTTAAACATTTTTTAGATTTCTTCAAAATTGGGTAAAAGTGCCAAATAAGAACAGAATAATTATAAACAAAATAAAAATATTCAGAATTGTTTGTTTAAACAAGAAAATAATGGCTGAAACACAATCACGCTTTGGTGCGTTGCGTTGGCTGACGCACCTAGTTCAACCATATCAAATCAATGTTACCTATCCCAATTTAACTTTGCCTGGCGTTGAGTTTCCGCCTCAAAATGAAAAACGTAAAATCTTAACGTAACGTTGCTGTAAAGCGCCATGGACAACGCAAAGGTTGGAAAAAGTGTGAATTGTCAAAACATTTGTTGTTGTTTTCTGGATTATTTTCTGAGAAGGTAGTACGATATTTTTAGCAAAGATTTTAATCATTTCCCCCATTTTTGTAGCAGAAGTTGAAACTGCTGAGAAAATAAATATGTCAAAGCGTGCGCAAAGCAGTTGGGCGTAACGTTGGTAAAGCGAAGCTCCAAAGCTTTATTGTGTTTTAGCCATAATAATCTTTACTACACGAAAACTGATCTACCTACTTCGTTTGCAATCGCATTTTTGTTCACACTTTGCAACCCAACTAACCATTTCACTTCGATGAAGCACTATCGAAGCTATTTCCCCTCCAGCAATATTACTTGCAGGAAGTCTTTTGGAAAAACATTTGGCGCACTTTTAGGAAGCGATTTACTTCTATAAGACTTCTTTAAATATCCTAACTTATGGTACATGTACACACATCTCCGGAAGCTTAAAAACAATCTTACAGAAGTTTCGCTATCACAATTTCGGTTATGCTTGTGAATTTTCCTGCATAATGTCTTAAACAAGCTTCTACCCAAACAATCGACTGCCAAAATGCTTAACATCCGTGCAAAAGTACTATATAAGACATATAGAAATAATTGCTTGTGGAAATTACACTTTTGTGCCTTATAGAAGAATAATTGTTAATTGGGAATGGCACTGGTTATCAATTTAACTCTTTTTATTTCTATTTTAAAAATTTACACACTCTTTTAGAATTGTTATGTAATTGTAATTTGTGTTTCACTTTGAAAAACTTTTGTTTTCATATTTCAAAGCAAATAATCAAAAAATTCGTACTTCCGAAATATAAAACAATTTATTGTTTTCCTGCAAGTGATTTTGACGTTTTAATGGAAGAGACAACGCTCTTGTGAGGGAGAAAGTCTATCTCCCTTCCAATTGCGTTTGTCATTTGACACTGACGTTGTCGTGAACAACTCTATGGCAGCAAATTGCCGCTCAGTCAAGCGAATAATCGTGTTTCACTTACGGAGATCTCTGAGGGACCTGTAAGTGGAACACGGTTAAGTACTTTTGCTGGAAGATTAATCAAAACAGCCAGTCAATAGAATATAATGACATGACATGAATAAATATAATTTGCACCCACTTCACAAGAGTTTACTGAATGCGAATCGTAATGAAAGTTTCATAATGACGTAAGGAAGTTGTCAAATGTGTTGATTTGGTACAAGAATTTGTAACACTGGCTTGAAATTTTCGTTTTTCAAAATTGATCTAGAGCAACAAAAATTGAATACTATAGGTCTGTTCCCGTACAAAATAATATTTACTGATTCTTACTGATTTTTACTTATTGCCGTTCCCGTACGTAAAAATAAGTAAAAGAGACAGCTCAGGAGAGAGCTAAAAACTACCCCTCCATAAAAATCTGTAAAAAAAATTTACTGCAGAAATTTCTGTTGGTAAAAATCAGTAAACTGTCAGTTGGTATCTAAAAGTGACAACTCGCTTGTTTTGACAGCTGATTTATGTCATTTGTTCTTTAAAAGGCATACAAAATATAAAATTTTACTGTTTTTTACTTAAATGCGTTCCCGTTTCTGAGATAATTAACCCCCACTCCAAGAAATTTGAGAACAGGGAACAGACCTTATATCACAATTACTAATTTTTGCTGCATACTTATACCGATCTTTTTTTTTATAGGTACGCCTCTGTTTCGAAGCCTTCAAAGTAGGCGATGGCAATGTTTGGACAAGAATCTGTGAGCCGGTATTCTCTCGTCCAATAAACAATCGCAAGAGCGCTCTAACGGGGGAATTGAAAATCTGTCGCCTAAGTACAGTCGTTGGCAGCGCTGCTGGAGGTGAAGATTTGATACTGTTAGTCGAGAAAGTCAGCAAAAAAAATATACAAGTTCGCTTCTACGAATTGCGCGATGATGAAGTAGTTTGGGAAGCATACGGTGACTTTTCCGATGCCGATGTGCATCATCAGTATGCTATCACAGTACGTACACCAGCATATAAAAATAAAGACATCGTCTCGAATGTAACGGTTCATATCGAACTAGTCCGTAAAAGTGACGATGAACGAAGTCATTCACTTAGCTTCCGATATAAGCCGCGAGACGTAGTTATGTCGCGGAAACGCCGTCGAACATCATACATGTCATCGTCGTCAACCCCGGTCAGCTCTTCGGAAATTCCCGAAACAGTAAATGCAGTAACAACAGTCCCGCTACCACAGTATATACCAGAACCTTACCAGCAGCAAGAATTTTTTCAACAAGCCCCGCAGACAATCAGTCAAGAGTACAACAGAGAAGAGTGTCTGCGTGGGCTAAGTGCAGAATTAAAAGAATTCATTATGCAATCGGAAGAATTGCAGAACACTATAAATCCCATGTACCTTCTTGATGATATGTGTAGTAATTACGTGGAAATGGATGGTGAGGCATCAGGACCGCGACATAAACATCCAAATAATACAGTTGCGGGTGCACAATTACCACATCTACATTATCCGGTGATAAAGCGTCTCACGTTGGTGTATAACAACAAAGAGGTTGGCAGAATGTCAAAAATTATTCAAATATTCGAAGATTACACGGCTGAAAACGACAATAGAGACACCATTGTCCATGACGTCGTCAAGAATGGTGTTCAACAAGATGCGCTAATCCTCTTTAAAATCCTTGTGAACATGAAGTTATCTAATCTACTGACGCAAACAAACAATCTCGATCAGACGCCATTGCATTACGCTTGTACATTTCGTCATGCTATGTTTATAAGGCCGCTACTCGGTCTAAAATGCGATCCCAATGTTCAAGATACTAATAGCAACACAGCGCTGCACATTGCCGTAAGTGAGAATTTTAAAGATTGCGTAGAGAGTTTCGCTTCCTTCGATGAGCCCAACAAGATCAATGTAAATCTTGCAAACGACAAAGGCTTTACGCCCCTCCATTTGGCCATCCGAAACAAAAACCTCAGCATCGTTCAGATACTTTTAACTAAATTCAATGCATCTGTCAAGGTGGCGAGTTCGTGTGATGGCAACAACGCCCTACATTTGGCAGTCCAACATCAAAGCAAAGAAATCGTTAAATACCTCCTGGAGCACAGTAAAGTTGATGTGAAGGCGAAAAATCGATCTGGCCATACCGCCGAAGATCTGGCCAAAGGATTGAGCGGCAATGTTAAACAGGAAATTGTTGATTTGCTATCGGAAAAAATGACTCCCTCGAATGACGATGACTCGGTGACTACAGACTCCATCAAAGACGAACCAGACGATGAGAACGACAGTGAAACTGAAGAAGACGGTGAGAAGTCAAAGTCAGAGGTCGTGATGGGCAGCGAAGAGGGACTTATGAAACGTCTCCTTCAAGACGACAAAGTGCTTAGTAATCTGGGTGGATTATTGAATATTGACAGCAAATGGAAGAAACTCGGCAGTGAACTCAACTTGGATCACTTGTTTTGTCTGTGGAGTAATGCAGAAGCCATGCTGCAACACCTTGCCGCAGTCGAAGACGTTAATCCTACGAAAATGATTAACGCCCTAAGGAAAATCGATCCAGAAGCTGCAAGTATAGCAACTGATTTGATGAAAACATGAGCATACAATGAAATAATAAAATTTGTTTACTTTAACTATACCGCTAGCATTTAAAGAGTATTCTAAGCCATCTTTGTACAATTTATCATCCCTATTTAACGTATTCGAATAAAGAATTTATATATTCAGTTAAACTTTATAAAAACAAGTCGGTTCTCATTTTTATTTTGCGATATTGAGGGTGAAGGTAAGTCCTCAACAACACGGTTAGGCAACAAGTCTTATGATGACGCACGTCTGCGAAGGCATTGTAACAGTCTATATCAAGGTCGAATCTCGGCCACGAATGACGCATTATAAGGCGTTATTGTTTGTAAACAAAAATACCAGACACAGAAATTAATAAAAAAAACTGAGGTAAGAAATCAGCGCGATCCAGTATCATGAACCTCGATCAAGCTGCTTTCTTACGCCGATTTTATGATTTGAATTAATTTATCATAACACTTCACTTTAATTGCATCCCTGCCTGTACACATTGAGGTTTGCTCACCATAAATTATGTTCAAGATTCCACCAATAGGCAAACACCCAGGAATATATAGATTGGACAATATTCTGTCAAGATAAAGAAGGGAACTCGTAGTGTAATAGCGCGTTTGTGACGACCCACCTGTTGGAAATAACCAACCGTTTACTTACTTTTACGATGAAAACTAAAACTACAGAATGCTTCAGAAGGGCTTTGATTTTAGCTTGCGATTGTCGCCCATGAGAGCAAATAAATTTATAAAGAAGAAGCAAGAAACCACCCCTGGTTTTATGAAGAATGGTCACAGCCAAAAACGAGACATACAAGGCAAAACTATTGACCTCTGTAGGCAAAGAGGCTTGCCTATTAAAAAAGAGGAAACAAAGCATCGAAGACAGAGCGGTGCCACTCCAAGAAAGATATTCGTAAGTTTCAACAAAGTGTAAACGTTAAAGCCAGGGATATTAGGACGCAAACTGTTGCTGTTTGTGAACAAGGAAAGGTCGTAGTTGAGACACAGTCGATGCTGAAGATATGGAATTTCACTGCTGCAGACTGTTAATCGGCGATGTCAGGCAGAGCAAACCTCTTAATATAGGCGACGACAGAGAAACCTACCAACCAATCGACCTTAGCTAAGTGAGGACAGCAAAATCTATACTTAAGCTTAACAAGGTTGCAGGAAATGACGGATTTCCCGCTGGTGGAGATGATTTGGTAACTATCATTCACCAACTCAGAAACTTAATTTTGTCGGATGAAAGTATGCCTAAAGAATGCAACCTCAGCATCGTTTGCAGGCTCTCTGAACTGCGGCAACTATAGAAGCAGAAGTCATTTCAACATCGTCTACCAGATCCTTTCTGCCTTAATATAAAAGGAAAGTCCACAAATGATCAAATCTTCACACTTCGGCAGATCATGGAAAAAACCGATGAACGATACCCATCACCTATTGATCGAATTCGAAGCCGCATACGACGGCATTTTTAGAGACGAACTATACAATATGCCCAAACTCGTCTGTCTGTGTAGGATGACGGTAGAGAAATCTCGCTGCTCTATCAGGGTCGGCACGACCTCACCGACACATTCGATACCAAAAAAGGATTTAAGTGATGCGCTGTCATGTGACTTCTTCAATTTGATTCTTGAGAGGATTGTGCAAAACTCCCGAGCCAACACCAGAGGCATAATTTTCCAAAAATCGGTGCAACTACTAGCATACGCCGACGATATTGACGTCATTGGTAGGACTCAACGTGATGTCATAGCCACCTTTGCTGGTATAGAGAAGGAAGCGATAAAAATAGGTTTAGTAGTAAATGAGTGTAAGACAAAGTATATGCTGTCAACACGAAAGGACACTCAACATCGACGAATTGGACAGAACGTCACCATTGACAGATATGACTTTGAGGTAGTACGGGACTTTGTCAACCTCGGCTCCGCTATTAACTCTGACAACAACATCTCGTCAGAAATCAAACGAAGAATTACTCTTGCCAATCGCTGTTTCTTCGGGCTAAGAAGGCAATTTAGTAGTAAAGCCCTCACTCGAAATACTAAGGAGATCCTATATAAGACCCTGATCATCCCAGTCCTGCTCTACGGCGCTGAAGCATGGACCGTATCAAAAGCGGGTGAACAAATCCTTGGTCGATTCGAGAGAAAAAATCTTCGGAAAATCTTCGGTCCCGTTTGCGTTGACGGGCTATGGAGACGAAGATTCAACCACGAACTATACGAGCTATACAGCGACATACCCCTGGTCAAAATACTCCGCATTGGACGTTTAAGATGGCTAGGACATGTAGAAAGAATGGACACCAATACTCCGGCTCGCAGTCTTCGATTCCCAGCCAGACGTCGGACGCAGTAGAGGAAGACATCGCCTTAAGTGGCGCGCACAAGTAGAAGCCGACCTCAGCCAACTTGGAGTGCGCAACTGGAGGCAGTTAGCTAAGGACCGGGCTAATTGGAGAGGCATGTTGGTTGAGGGCCAGGTTCATCCCGGACTGTAGAGCCACTTAAGTAAGTAACCGCTCGGCTACCAGATCCTTTCTGCCTTAATATGTGAAAAAGTTTACCGAAACCCTGATTGGCCTTTATCAGTGTGGTTAAGGCCAGGGAAGTCCACAAATGATCAAATCTTCATACTTCGGCAGATCATGGATAAAACCGATGATCGATACCCATCACCTATTGATCGAATTCGAAGCCGCATATGACGGAATTTTTAGAGACGAACTATACAATATGCCCAAACTCGTCTGTCTGTGTAGGATGACGGTAGAGAAATCTCGCTGCTCTATCAGGGTCGGCACCGACCACCGAAACAGTCTATTGACTGTTGGCACTCGTTTTGACACTCGTTTTAAAAAAAAACACAAAGAAACTATGTGTTGAGGAAAATCTTTTTTTGAGGTGTAAGTTTGGCTCATGCCATTTAATGTTTAAACATAATTTCCATAAAATGTTGCTCACGACTAACTTTTAAATGGTTGGTCCAAAAAAGAAAGACGGAATGTGGCAAAACTCCCGAGCCAACACCAGAGGCACAATCTATCATAAATCGGCGCAACTACTAGCATTCGCCGATAATATTGACATAATTTGTCGACCTCAACGTGATGAAATAGCCAACATTTGGTTCAAATAAGACGGCGCTACTTGCCAAGCAGCCCCTGAAACAATGGACATATTAATTTCACGCTTCGGACCAGTGAATTGGCAAGCAAGATCATACGATATCACACTGTTTTCGTTGGGGATACGTAAAGTCTAGGGTGTGTGCGGATAAGCCAGCAACGATTTAAGCATTTGAGTCCAATATTATCCGTGTTATTCGCGAGATACCGACGATTGTGCACGAACGCGTCAATGCAATGTATATCTGCGGAACTGTAATATTATCTAGGTGCTGGACTCTCGCATGTACAACGGGCGTTCCGGTACTGACAAACGCTTCAAAGCGACTGAATTTCCAAGAGCTAGGCTACTGATTGACATACCCCCAGCACCCCTGTGATTAATTGGGTTAATGCAGTTAGCTAGACAAATATCAACTTTTGCACGGGTAGGATATTCTATAAATTTTGACTTGAAAACGTCAGGAGCTATTTGCAACATAAATGGCACGTCTTGAAAGGAGACATAGAAAATTGCATACAATTTGGCAAAACCAAGCAAAAAACGTTCCATCCAGAAGTATCTGCTGGACACTGATCACCTCGTGCTTCCTAACTCTATCTCGGTGAGTTACTCTATCAATGCATCAAAGAAATTCAAGGCTTACAAGAGTACTGTGAGGTTTCATGTAAGAGGGCCTAATGTTACTTAATCCTCAAAATACCCAATTCAGTTTATTAGTGGTTAAAACACAAGTAAGGCCTGGTCTTGAGTACTGCTCTCATGCTTAAAGCTGAAAAATCAGAGCTCTATTTTATCACCGATTTTGAAAAATAGGGACGATCACTTCAGTTTGCCAATCGTTTAGTACGCCACAGCTTTCCCAGGCTACTATTATGACATGAGTAAGCAATTTCAGTCACTTTTCATCCAAAGCTTTAAGAATTTCTTGCTGAACTGTATCCACGCCGGCTGATTTTCCAATATTAAGGAATTTACCCAAACCTACAGTTTCGACAGGACATTGAGAACCCAGTCCGGGGTTCTAGCCTTTAGCAAGAGTATAACAAAAGGCTTGGACAGGCATGTGCGAGTTCGATGACACCTCAGAACTTTAATAGGCAAATACAACGTAAGTCATATTTTTTTTCAACCCAGTTAAATAGAACCTTTTCTTCGTACATCATAATATAGACCATGGTACTCAATAGCAGTATTCCTAAGTAATTCCAATCCGGAATTTAATTTTATATCGCTGAAATTCCATGTCCATAGGCAATTAATCCACTACTGTTTCATTTATAACGGGTGATTTTTTAGCTGGTTTGGTTTTGGCAACACTGGTTTTGACAGCTGACGTGTGTTTAGTACCTTGTGTCACTGTCAAACAGCTTCAGTTTGGTTTGCAATTTAACCATGATCGACTTACAAATGAACAACGCTTGCAAATTATTGAATTTTACTATCAAAATTCGTGCTCGGTTCGAAATGTTCATCGCGCGCTGCTTCCATTTTATGATCGGCATTCTCGACCTTCTGAGCAGTCTATTCGGAAGATTGTGACCAAATTTCGCACCAAATTTACTTTGTTGGACATTAAACCACCAACACGTTTACGTACTGTGCGTAGTGAAGAAAATATTGCGGCCGTATCAGCTAGTGTGACAGAAGACCGCGAAATGTCGATTCGGCGCCGTTCCCAGCAGTTAGGCCTTTGTTACAGCACTACGTGGAAAATTTTGCGGAAGAATTTGGGCGTAAAGCCTTTTAAGATACAGCTGGTGCAAGAACTAAAGCCAGCCGACCTACCACAACGCCGAATTTTTGGTGAATGGGCTCTTGGAAAGCTGGCCGAGGATCCGCTTTTTTATCGAAGAATTGTGTTCAGCGATGAGGCTCATTTTTGGTTGAATGGGTACGTAAATAAGCAAAATTGCCGCATTTGGAGTGAAGATCAGCCAGAAGCATTGCAACAGCTACCAATGCATCCCAAAAAAGCCACTGTTTGGTGCGGTTTATGGGCCGGCGGCATTATTGGGCCATATTTCTTCAAAGATGATGCGAATCGCAGCGTTACTGTCAATGGTGAACGCTACCGAGCGATGATAACAAACTTTTTTTTGCCCGAAATGGAAGTTCTTGACTTGCATGATATGTGGTTTCAACAAGACGGTGCCACATGCCACACAGCACGCGAAACAATGGCGCAATTGCGAGGCGAGTTTGGTGAACAGTTAATTTCACGTTTCGGGCCGGTCAATTGGCCGCCTAGATCGTGCGATTTGACACCATTAGATTATTTTTTGTGGGGGTATGTCAAGGCTAATGTCTATAGGGACAAGCCCGCTTCGATTGACGCACTGGAAGCCAACATCCATGCACTCATTCGTGAGATACCGGCCAATATGTGTGAAAGAGTATGCCAAAATTGGACTCAGCGGATGGGCTACCTGAGACGCAGCCGCGGTCAACATTTGCATGAAATTATCTTTAAACATTAAATTGCAAGGTTCAAACTATCGATTCAAATAAATATTTCATTCATTTTTTCGAATTTTTTGTGTTTTTTTTTAAAAAAAAAAGTTCTAAACCTCTTAAAAAATCACCCGTTAGAACCCAGACCTTGACAGCCATTCAACTTTTAATGAATTTGATGCGTTGTCTGACTCCATCTCCAGAATTATATCCCTGCATCCTCACACTGAAATCGTCATTGCGGGCGATTTCAATGTACACAATTCTACGTGGCTTCAACATTCTGGACAGACAACACCCGAAGGAAGGTATGTTGAGATCTTTGCTGAGGTAAACAACCTAACCCAGCTTGTAAATGACCCGACACGCATACCTGATATTAACAGTCAAGCCGCCAACACCCTGGACTTGTTTCTTACCTCTCACCCTGATAAATACACCATCAATGTATTATCGCCTCTAGGTTCGTCAGAGCACTGTATCATATCAACAAATTTCTCGTACTCCAACCACTCAGTTAAAGAGCAAATTCCCAAAAAACTGTATGGCAATACGAGGAAGCCAATTGGGAAGCATTAAACAGTTTTTTTTTAGGAATTTTAACTGGTCACTATGTTTCCTCGATAGTGACGTGGATGCTGCTGCTGATATGATATCAAACATCATTCTCCTTGGTATGAGATATTTTATTCTTAACAGAATTAGAGATGGTTGGGTGTTGTAGAACGAGGGTAGACTCTGATTGGCGTTAACTTGGCAATGCCCAGTGTTGCAACTCTGACTACACATCAAATGTGCTTATCTCTACCTCCAAGTGGTAACCATCGGGTACTGGTCTCATCCAACCGGATTTGACTTGCTAAACGATAAGTGCGAGTGTTGATAACACGACGAAAAACAGCAACACTATAAACACCCTGGTGAGAATGGCACGGATGAATACCCGGCCTGCTGTCCCAGGCGAACCTAGATGAGCTGCTCTGACATATTCGGACAACAGGTTGTCTAGGAATTTCAAGGGTTAGTCAGGCCCCTTGAACAGAGATGGTGGCGGATGAACCAAAAGGCCAACGGCAGCGCTCAATCCCGTAGTGGATACTGATGGCCCCGTGTCCTAGGGGTATCTAATAAATTGGAACTGGCCCTCCAGGTTGGGGGTTGTGCTTTGGGTTAACTACCTACCCACAGAAAAAAAACATGGTTACGAAGCAACCAATAGCCTCGGAAAGGACTGATTTTATTGTTGACGACCCTGCTTAACGAAAAAAGGACAACGACGTTCGTATCTGCACCTGGAATGTGAGAACATTAAACAGGAGAGGTGCAGGCGAACAACTAGCGGAAGCCCTAAACTGCTACAAAGCAGACATTACTGCCATCCAGGAAATACGATGGGATGGGCCGGGCAAAAAGAGGATGAAAAACTGTGACATATACTATGGACCGTGTTACAGTGAGCAGAAACAGCGACTATTCGGATGCGGATTTGTTATAAGTGCCAGACTTAGGCAAGAAGTCTTATGTTTCCAAGACATTAGCGAACGCATAGTAACAATCCGCATCAAGGCCAAATTCGGAAAACATAGCCTACACGACAACACGTCTGCTAACGGACTTAGGCTAATTGATTTCGCTACGGAACGAAATGCCACTATAGCCAGCACACGGTTTCCTCACCTCGATATCCATAAGGGGACATGGCGGTCTACAGATCAACGAACGGTCAACCAAATAGATTACATTGCGATAGATAAGAGGCACGCATCCAGTATTTTGGATGTCCGAACATTCCGAGGAGCTAACATCGACTCGGATCAATACCATGTAGCAGCCAAGGTAAGAATGCGGATATCCACCACGCCACAACAATCCAGAAATACTGTGAAAAAATTTAATGTCGGAAGACTGCAATCGCAAGAGACCGCCAAGACCTTCGCACAACGCGTATCCCTTAACCTCTCGATTAACACCATACCACCAGCATCGAATGTCGAAGAACAATGGCAACGATGCCAACAAGCCATTAGATCAGCCGCAACTGATGTGCTAGGTTTCTCGCCGCCACCAACAAGAAACCCCTGGTTTAATGAGGAATGCCGACAGATGCTCGCAGCCAAGAACGAGGCCTACAGGGCTAAGCTGCAGGTGAAGACGAGAGCTGCCATTGAGCTCTATAGGCAAAGAAGAAGGGAAGAACATCGGCTTTTCAGCAAGAAGAAAAAAGAGCAAGAAAAGCGCGCGATCGAGGATAAAGAGAGGTGCCACTCCAGGAACGATGTTCACAAGTTTTACCAAAGTGTAAAACGTCAAAGCCAAGGATACAAGGCTCGAACAGAATCCTGTCGAGATGAACAAGGAAATATTGTAGTTGAGACACAGTCGATGCTGAGGATATGGAAGAACCACTTCTGCAGACTGTTAAACGGCGATGACGAACAACATTCCGCTGTCAGGCAGAACGAGCCAACCACCCGACCTGAGTGAAGTGAGGATAGCAATATCTAAACTCAAGCTTAATAAAGCTGCCGGAAATGACGGCCTTCCCGCTGAGCTCTATAAGGCCGGCGGAGATGACTTGGTAAGTAACATCCACCAACTCATAAGCCAAATCTGGTCGGATGAAAATATGCCTGAAGAATGGAACCTCAGCCTCGTTTGCCCGATCAACAAAAAAGGAGACCCTCTGAACTGCGCCAACTACAGAGGCATAAGTCTCCTCAACATCGCCTACAAGATCCTATCTGCCGTAATATGTGAACGCCTGAAACCGTTTACCAACAACCTGATTGGCCCTTATCAGTGTGGTTTTAGGCCAGGAAAGTCCACGACCGATCAAATTTTCATACTTCGGCAGATCCTGGAAAAAACTCAAGAAGTCCAAATCGATACCCACCACCTATTCATCGATTTCAAAGCCGCATATGACAGCATTTATAGAGACGAACTGTACAGAGCCATGTCTAGTTTTGGTATACCGCCCAAACTCGTCCGTTTGTGTAGGATGACGATAGAGAATTCTAGCTGCTCCATCAGGGTCGGAAACGACCTCACCGACACATTCGATACCAAAAAAGGATTTAGGCAAGGCGATGCGCTGTCATGTGACTTCTTTAATCTGATTCTTGAGAGAATTGTGCAAAACTCCAAAGCCAACACCAGAGGCACAATTTTCCAAAAGTCGGTGCAACTACTAGCATACGCTGACGATATTGACATCATTGGTAGGACTCAACGTGATGTCACAGCCACGTTTGCTAGTATAGAGAAGGAAGCGGCGAAAATGGGTTTAGCTATAAATGAGGGTAAGACTAAGTATATGCTGTCAACACGAAAGGACTCACAACATCGACGAATTGGACAGAACGTCACCATTGACAGATATAACTTTGAGGTAGCTAATTGGAGAGGCATGTTGGTTGAGGCCCAGGTTCATTCCGGACTGTAGCGCCACTTAAGTAAGTAAGTAAGAATTAAGAGTATCAGACCAAAGGCAAAAGGGTGGTATGACTTGAGCTGCAAAGAAGCTATCAGGTTGAGAGAGACAAACTTTCGGTTCTACAAGACCAACCCAACAGAGGAAAACCGAGCAAAGTTCAAACAAGCCAGAAATGACTGACGGCCCATTTAAAGCGTGTCAAATTCCTCTATTACCAAAAGTTGAGGCAAAAAATTCTACAATGTCCCAGAGGTAGTAAAAACTTTTGGCCATTTGTTAAAAATATAAAAAAATTCGGCCTCATCATCAATTCCGACGCTCATTCACAATGTCAGCTCTTTAGACAAAGCCATTCTGCTTGCTGCGCATTTCGCAGTCAATTCTACATTGCCAGATTGTGTTCAGTCTCCTCCAGTACTTGAGAACGTAGATCATTGTATGGGACAAATTCACTTTCGTACTCGTACAGTTGCAAGAGTTTTATTTGATCTTGACATACACAAATCCGCCAGATGGTATATCCCCATCATTCTGAAGAGGTGTTCTTCTACGCTAGCAAAACCACTGCGTAAGCTTTTCTATCTATCCTACTCATCAGGACTCTTTCCGAGTAGATGGGAAACAGCATTTGTCCAGCCTGTACCAAAAAGGCGAATCTTCTTCTCTCTCCAACTACCGACCAATTGCACTTACGTCCCTTCTTTCCAAGGACATGGAAACGCTGATAAACCGTCAATTTATGAAATATCTCGAAACACGAAAACTTCGCAATGACCGGCAGTATGGTTTTCGCAGCAACAGGTTTACTGGTGATTTGATGACATATCTCACCGAAAAGTGGAACCAATCAATCCACCATGGTGGCGAAAGCAAGATTCTTGCGCTTGATATTTCAAAGGCATTTGACGGGGTTTGGCATCAAGCCCTTTTGTCGAAAATGCGTGCATTTGGAATCGACGAAAAACTTCTTCTATGGATAAGACATTATCTTTCGAAACGTTCAATTCAAGTTGTTTTGGATGGTTTCAAGTCTGCAACTCACCAAATAAATGCTGGTGTGTCCCTCAAGGCTCAGTTTTGTCTCCGATTCTATTTCTCAATTTTATAAATGATCTCCTGTCTGCAACTTCTAATCCAATTCATTCCTTCGCTGATGACAATACTCTCAGCTTCTCATACTCGTTTTCAGGTTCACGTCCCTCATCTTCGAACGTGGACTCCAAACGACAAAATATGTTAAGCTCATTGAATTCCGACCTTGACAGCATCATCAAATGGGGTAAATCCAACAGAGTAGAATTCAATGCTTCCAAAACACAATGCTGTCTTCTGTCGTTAAAGCGAAACCAAAATCTAGAGCCATTATCCATGAATGGCACTTACATCGAAGAAACCGAAAAACTTTCCATGCTAGGTATGTGTGTTAGTAACGACCAGTGGCGAGGCGTCCATATAACTCGATTCCTACCGAGTTACCTTTTGAAATTCTACTTTTCAACAATGTACCAATAAAACAAGCAACATGAATCTTAATATCCCCATATAAACACAATATTTGTGTTTCCCACACCTGCACAGCACACGCAAGCCACAAATTCTATCAACAACCCATCAACCTGCTGCAAGTCATCCGCTTTCATATCGTTCTACTGCTTTACGCACACACATACACACATCATTGCATGGTTATTCTCTATCCCATACTCCACATATTTCATAGCCCATAAGAAAGACAACTGCAAAGCGCTAGCAAAACAAAGCAAAGTGTAACCCGACAAACGCCGTGTTATAAAATATCTGGCTGGCTAGAACAAATTGGTTTTCTTTCCTTGTTTTCCCTTTATCGTTCACCGTGTTTGACTCCTCTCTGTTTAACACACGTTTTCTTATGCAAAAAAATAACCGGATGTTCAACGACTTATTGGTGAATTTTGTCTTTTCTTTTAGATTATTTCTGTTAAAAAAAATTAGTTATGAAGCAGATTGCGATGCGTAACTTAAAGAAAATTTTGAGTGTAATTATTGATGTGCAATAAAAAAGAAATTTAAAACAGTGAAAAGTGTGAAAAGTTTAAATTGTGGTATTTTCAGTTGAATTCAGATAATTTCAAATAGCTAATTATTAAGAGATAATGGCATTATTAACTGTAAATTGTTGTTTGGTAGATTTGCTTTTGGAGGAAGAAAATGCTTTTTGTAAGTTGAATTTTCTTAAAAAAAAAAAAAGTTATAGAGATAGGGCGCTCTACTCCTTCTATGAAAATAGATTATAAGCGCAAGGATGGTTTTGTTTCGCATTTTAATGCATCCATGTACCAAAAATATACTTGGTTGACTTAACAAAATGTTTTGCTTTCCTTGTCTTCTTTTTTCAAATTCCCCTAGTGTTTGGAGCCGTACTGGCTACGCTGACATAAACAATTTAGTTAATTCCGCAAATAAACATGTCAAAACGGAAAAACATATTCGAAGCTGTTTATCTTTGCACGAATTCGGCACTAATCGCATTGAAACCTCCTTAGGTAATTCCTTTGAAGCTCACAACAAAAAAGTTGATAGAAACCGTAAGTTAATGGAACGTTTTATAGATACAGTAGTTCTTTTAGGCAAACAGGAACAAGCATTTCGGGGTCACAACGAAAAGCAAGATTCTATTAATCGTGGTAATTATGTTGAAACAATTTTATACTTATCTAAGTATGACACATTAATAGACTCCCATTTAGAACAGTGATCAAGTGCACATCGAGTTTTTTCGGGTCTTTCAAATGACATACAAAACGATTTGATACATAGTATCGCTGCAGTGATTAAAGATGAAATTAAAGTTGAAATAAGTGAAACGCGATTTGTGTCCATTATGATCGATGAAACACCAGACGTGAGCCATAGGGAACAACTAAGTGCCGTATTGCGATACTTATCGGAGGAAGGAATAGAGGAAAGGTTTCTTGGTTTTTTTGACGTGAGTGAGAGTCGAAATGCAGAAGAGCTCTCAAAACACATTTTTAATATACTTGATGTATACGGTTGCAAGGAAAAGTTAATAGGGCAATCTTACGATGGTGCCGCGGTTATGTCCGGGGAAGTAGGTGGAGTTAAAAAAAGGTCCTCGATGCATGTCCAATGGTTAATTTTATTCCTTGCTACGCACATGTTTTAAATTTGGTGTTATCCCGATCACTTGAAAATATACCTGAGTTAAAATTTTTTTTTGGCAATATAAATACTGTAGTGCGCTTTTTCAATAAATCAACTAAACGTTCAAATCTTTTGAAACAAAAAGCAAACCGACGCATGCCGGGAGTATCAGAAACTCGCTGGCATTACCATTCACGAATAATTAACGTTATTTGTAACTGTAGATTAGATATAATTGAAACTTTTAACCAAATATTAGGCAATCCAAAAGAATGGGATAATGACGCACTTTCAATGGCCGAAAGTTTATTGCTTAAATTAGAAGGGAAAGAGTTTTGTTTTATATTGAACACGCTTTCCGAGATTTTTGCTAAAACCGATGTATTGTTTAATTTAATACAAAATAAACAAACGGATGTTGAAGTTGCTAAGCGAGAAATCGAGTGTTTTGAGTCTTGGCTTTGTACTGACTTTCTAAACAAATTTGATTCCATTTTTGAAAGCATAAACGATTGTGCTGAACCTCCACGAAAACGCAGATTACTCGATATTGATTTAAAAACTCACTATAAGCGCCTTCTTGTAGAAATAAAGGACAATATTATATCCCAACTTCAGACAAGATATAAATCTTTCACGAATTTAATTTTTTTGGATCTACTTAATAAATCAAAATACAGTAATTTTGCACTATCAAGCCCAGATGATAAAATATCTTCTCTGATTAATTTTTTTCCTGGAATTTTCGATTTCACAGCTTTGAAAAATGAACTAAAAGTTCTCTATACTACATCTTCAACAACTTGAAGTTCTAGCACTTTATAACCATTGGAGAAGCGAAATATTGCGTGAAACATTTTCCCAAATTTTAAAATTAACTGCACTATTTTTAACACTACCGCTTACTGTTGCCTCCGTGGAGAGATCTTTTTCCACTCTGAAAAGAATTCATACATATTAAAGAAATTCTCAAGGAGAAAACAGGATCTCTGATTTAGCACTTTTATCAATAGAAAAGCGACTCCTTTTAAAAATGAAAAGTAGACCTAACTTTTATGAAAAAGTTCTTGCAGAATATGTTAAAAAAGATCGGAGAATAGACTTAGAGTACAAATAAAAAAATCAGTTTAGCAAAACTTTTCACAATTTTTTCAAACTTTTGCTGTTTTTAAATTCCCACTTATCATTAATATTTCCCATTTTTAACTTTTTTTGTATATATTATATGTGGATTTTTTTATTATTGTATTTATTTATTTATTTAATTTAACAAAAAGTAATTTGTGAAGTTCCTTTTTTTACCATCAATTTTCTTAAAGGTATTGCATTTGCATCTGCCAAAAAAGGTTTCTTTCGAAGCCACTTTTATTATACTTCAGGTTCGTTGTAAATTTTGGCTTTAATGACTTGAAGTATACGAAATTGGCTTGAATTGCTTTACTTATATGCGATTTGCAATACACAATATAATTTCAGAAAGCGTTTGCAGGTGCATATTTTTGCCGACTTACCATATAACATTTTCCACGCCACGCCACTGGTAACGACTTACGTTGGAACAACCACATATTCCAAATCGCTAAAAACGCAGCGAAATGTCTAGGTTTCCTAAATCGATGTAAGAAATATTTCACCCCCTCTGATCTGGCCACAATATATAAAGCGTTTATACGCCCAAAACTTGAATTCAACGCCCATGTCTGGTCAGGTGCACCAAAATCAACATTGCACCTGCTAGATAGGATTCAAACACGTGCGAAAAAACTTATAGGAGACATAAGAATAGCGAACTCCTTAGTTTCGCTCGAACACCGTCGAAACATCTCCTGCCTTACCTTGTTTTATCGCTATTTTAACAACCAATGTTCAAATGAAATAGCCAGCTGCATTCCTCCTATTCAACAATTCAGCCGCAATACTCGTTACGCAATGAATGCAAATCAGTTTACCCTCAAGCATATCTTTGGACGAATGCTGAAATATAGAGTTTCGTACATAAACCGAACAACATGAATGTGGAATGCCAAACTCTGTTTTCCCTTTCCATTATAACCTACAGGCATTTAAAACCATCCCGAATTTCCTTAACGCCCGCACTGTAGGTCTTCATAACCCCTTGAGAGCGCACAAATTAAAAACAAAACTTGCATACGTGCTTCAGGTTACGCACGGGCCAAATTGCAATGGAAATGTGCGGCAATTCAGTTGAAAGATCGCCAACGGTTACGGGGATTTACATGAACACCAGAGACTAGAAGAATACGTGCTATGACACATGGGTAATTCCCATAGGGGATCTTCATAGACTTGCTATTTTCATGTAAATAGACGTGTGTAGGAAGTAAAGTTCTTAAGGTTAATTCCAGTGATAAGGGAAGATTTGATTCTATTTTGCTTGTTATTTCCCATAAAGATTGCTAGTAGTAGTTGACAAATATCTGAAAAATGATCAGGACACTTGCGTAAGTTATAGATAAGGCGAGAAAAAAAAATATTACGAATGGTACTGAGGAGCACAGTGGTATGTTAGATGAGTTCGATGAGCTCCCACGCAGTTCGTACTAACACCAGGATGTGTTAAACAGACCTCCCACCTGCTATTATATGGCAAATCCTCACAGTAGTATCCATGGTCATGAAAAATCTCATGCTTTGGGGCCAGCATGCCAAAAGTACACGCGCTAGGCCATTAGTTCTGATGCACAAATGATTGGTGCTTGTAACGGGTGATTTTTTAGCTGGTTTGGTTTTGGCAACACTGGTTTTGACAGCTGACGTGTGTTTAGTACCTTGTGTCACTGTCAAACAGCTTCAGTTTGGTTTGCAATTTAACCATGGATCGTCTTACAAATGAACAACGCTTGCAAATTATTGAATTTTACTATCAAAATTCGTGCTCGGTTCGAAATGTTCATCGCGCGCTGCTTCCATTTTATGATCGGCATTCTCGACCTTCTGAGCAGTCTATTCGGAAGATTGTGACCAAATTTCGCACCAAATTTACTTTGTTGGACATTAAACCACCAACACGTTTACGTACTGTGCGTAGTGAAGAAAATATTGCGGCCGTATCAGCTAGTGTGACAGAAGACCGCGAAATGTCGATTCGGCGCCGTTCCCAGCAGTTAGGCCTTTGTTACAGCACTACGTGGAAAATTTTGCGGAAGGATTTGGGCGTAAAGCCTTTTAAGATACAGCTGGTGCAAGAACTAAAGCCAGCCGACCTACCACAACGCCGAATTTTTGGTGAATGGGCTCTTGGAAAGCTGGCCGAGGATCCGCTTTTTTTATCGAAAAATTGTGTTCAGCGATGAGGCTCATTTTTGGTTGAATGGGTACGTAAATAAGCAAAATTGCCGCATTTGGAGTGAAGATCAGCCAGAAGCATTGCAACAGCTACCAATGCATCCCGCATTATTGGGCCATATTTCTTCAAAGATGATGCGAATCGCAGCGTTACTGTCAATGGTGAACGCTACCGAGCGATGATAACAAACACTTTTTTTTTGCCCGAAATGGAAGTTCTTGACTTGCATGATATGTGGTTTCAACAAGACGGTGCCACATGCCACACAGCACGCGAAACAATGGCGCAATTGCGAGGCGAGTTTGGTGAACAGTTAATTTCCAGTTTCGGGCCGGTCAATTGGCCGTGAACCAGTGGCATAGTGAACCAGTGCCAACAAAAAAAAGTTTAATGGTCGAAAATCATGTATTTTGTAATGTTATTGATCGCTCGAAATATAGCGAAGAACAATACCACCAAATTAAAAAACAATTAAGTAATTTTGGAAGCAAACTAGTACAAAAGTGGAAAGAAAGTCACAGAGTTTTGGCAGTGTTCGAAGAGCGAAATAAGATGTGGTTGGATGAAGACAATATTTTCCCAAATCCGGCCGTTGCCCAACGTAAAGAGAAACCTTTTTCAGAGTGCACGAGCAAGACTCAAAAAAAAATTGCATCAATCGCCAATGAAACACCGAACCAAGAGTTAATGGTAGCGGCGAGCGTTAGTCTTTACAAGGCTGGAAAAAGAAGCGCTTCACAGGTGGTTTCAAAGTTATGTTCAGGATCTGCAATAGCTCCAAAAATGCTTAAATCTGTAGACTCTGAAACAAAAACCCATATTCCGTATACACCTGAGGAAGCTTTAGCTCTTTATAATGATGGTGGTACTCAAAAAGGTCATACAAGCTAATGCAATCTGGTGCCAAAGAACGAAACTGCAATATTTATCCAAGCTACGATGTGTTGGTTAAAACTAAAACGGAGTGTTACCCCAGTGACATACACGTAACTGAACGTTCAGCTGAAGTTGGCTTGCAAAGTCTCGTAGACCATACTGTTGCACGTATAGTACAAGGCTTTTCAACAGCTTTTGAGGATCTCTTGACTGTGGGCAATAATAACGATTGCATAAAAGCAATATTTAAATGGGGCTGTGACGGTAGCAGTGGGCACTCTACTTACCGTCAACGTTTCAGTGTTTCTGATACTGGAACAATTGATGAGCATTTATTTGCTGTATGTATTGTTCCATTACAAATTAAAAACGGACCCGCAATACTATGGCAGAATTACCGGCCTTCTTCAACTCGGTTTTGCAGACCCATTAAAATAATTTTTGAAAAAGAGTCAACGGATTTAGTTAAGGCTGAAATAGAAAATGTAAATAGAGAAATTGCACAAATTCTGCCGACAAAATTAAGTTTTTTTTGAAGTAAAACACGAATTTCATTTGACCATGATAGATGGAAAAGTGTTTAATACCATAGCGGAGTCATCATCAAAAATATATATAACCAACTAACTGACCGATTACTAAGTTGTTATTATTGTTTTTTTTTTATTGATTAAAAAAAAATTTAAATACCAATTTTTAAGATATTTTATCTTAAACCACGGAATTGGTAAATATGACCTTTGACCCTTAACAAAAAAAATCTTGTTGGACACCATTTTAATAGGAACCTCATTAGCTTTAAAATGAGATTTTGTTAAATGTCGTTGCATTAAAATTGACAAAGATATGGCCAATAACGTAAGACTGCTTAAGTAAGATTTGATGATTTTTCACTTTTCATGACCTGGTATCTCCGGAACCATTTGGTCCAGCGATCCCAAAGTTTGTATTTGTCTTAACCATGTAGAACACAATATTTATACCGAATTCCGTCGGTATAAATATTGTGGAGTGCGTCAGGTCCATAATGTCTATTTTATTGGTTAGGTATATATGGATCTACCCATATACTTAAAAAAAAAAAACAAAAAAAAGATAAAATTTAATGAATGGGTTATCTTTAAATATATATGAATTAAAAAAAAAAAAAACTCATTCACAATTTTTTATATTTTTAAAGTTATTTACAAAGCGCCGCTAGATTGGGTATTTCGGCCACTGTGCTACGGTTCCACTTAGACTGTACAAACTGAACAACCAACACGAGCTGCTCTGTCATATAGACATTTTAAAGTCCGCCTAAAACACATGTGGAGGTCAATGAGACGAAATACCAACGACAGTGTTCAGTACCGTAGTGAATACTGAGTTTGAGGATACGTGTAAACTTCCCAATCATGTGAGAACATATTGTTTAGAAGCCTTCAGAGGTCGTGTACTGGAATGCTTTTATTCTTGACGACAATGGTCGTGTTCCGTATTTCAGATTTGGTTAGATATCTCATTCTCAAATATTTAAAATTGTCGATTGGCCAATGAGAGCAAAGCTTCATCTAAGATATCTCAAATCTGGAATACGGAACACTGCCAATCTTTATTGCAAATAGTTTATAATTAAAAATGTTACATCATTTGGATCGCTTTTCAGTCCCAGTCAGTTATGGGTTTGGGCTGAATTCACACGTTTGTTTGGAATGAGGCGTTTTAGCACTCTGGAAATGTACTATAAGGGAATAAATGCTATCCTTTATAAAAAAAATCAGCGGACTCGATCGAAGGGCTTCAAGATACCCAATGAATCTCATCTCGATTTTCTGTGTTTTTCAGTAGTTATACGATTTTTGAGGGATTTCCAATACTGAGCCAGGGTATTGGAAAAGAGTTGGTGGCAGAGGAGACCTAAATGGGTCAAAGGCAGCGTTCATATCAAAATGGACTACTGACATCGGTATTTTTTACGGCCCGCTGTCCTAGGGTCAAAGCAAGGGCCTGGCCCTCCAGGTTGGGGGTTGTGTTTTGGGGAACTACCCATCCACGGAAAAAAGATTATGTTACGAAGCAACCAAATAGCCTTGGAAAGGACTGATATCATTGTTGACGACCATGCTAAACGAAAAAAGGACAACGACGTTCGTATCTGCACCTGGAATGTGAGAACATTAAACAGGAGAAGTGCAGGCGAACAACTGGCGGAAGCCCTAAACTGCTACAAAGCAGACATTACTGCCATCCAGGAAATAGGATGGGATGGGCCGGGCAAAAAGAGGATGAAAAACTGTGACATCTACTATGGACCGTGTTATAGTGAGCAGAAACACAACTATTCGGATGCGGATTTGTTATAAGTGCCAGACTTAGGCAAGAAGTATTATGATTCCAAGACATTAGCGAACGCATTGTAACAATCCGCATCAAGGCCAAATTCGCCAACATAAGCCTTATATGCGCTCATGCTCCGACGGAGGAAAAGGATGATATAACTAAGGATTACTTCTACGAGCTCCTCGACAAAACCTATGAGCGACTACCAAAGTACGATGTTAAAATCGTGCTGGGAGATTTTAACGCAAAGGTAGGAAGAGAATATATCTTTAGCAGTACTGTCGGAAAATATAGCCTACACGACAACACGTCTGGTAACGGAGTTAGGCTAATTGACTTCGCTACGGAACGAAATGCCACTATAGCCAGCACACGGTTTCCTCACCTCGATATCACTAAGGGGACATGGCGGTCTCCAGATCAACGAACAGTCAACCAAATTGATCACATTGCGATAGACAAGAGGCACGCATCAGTATTTTGGATGTCCGAACATTCCGAGGGGCACGCATCAGTATTTTGGATGTCCGAACATTCCGAGGGGCTAACATCGACTCGGACCACTACATTGTTGAAGCCAAGGTAAGGATGCGGATTTCCACCACGCCACACAAAAAAACAGAAATACTGTGAAAAAAATTTAATGTCGAAAGACTGCAATCGCCAGAGACCGCCAAGACCTTCGCGCAACGCGTATCCCTTAACCTCTCGACTCACACCACACCACCAGCATCTAATGTCGAAGAGCAATGGCAACGATGGCAACAAGCCATTAGATCAGCCGCAACTGATGTGCTAGGTTTCTCGCGGCCACCAGCAAGAAATCCTTGGTTTGATGAGGAATGCCGACAGATGCTCGCAGCCAAGAACGAGGCCTACAAGTCTAAGCTGCAGGTGTAGACGAGAGCTGCCATTGAGCTCTATAGGCAAAGAAGAAGGGAAGAACATCGGCTTTTCATAAAGAAGAAAAAGAGCAAGAAAAGCGCGCGATCGAGGATATAGAGAGGTGCCACTCCAGGAACGATGTTCGCAAGTTTTACCAAAGTGTAAAACGTCAAAGCCAAGGATAAAAGGCTCGAACAGAATCCTGTCGAGATGAACAAGGAAATATCGTAGTTGAGACACAGTCGATGCTGAGGATATGGAAGAACCACTTCTGCAGACTTTTAAACGGCGATGACGAACAACATTCCGCTGTCAGGCAGAACGAACCATTCAATATTGGCAACGACAGCGAAGACTGCCAACCACCCGACCTGAGTGAAGTGAGGATAGCAATATCTAAACTCAAGCTTAATAAGGCTGCCGGAAATGACGGCCTTCCCGCTGAGCTCTATAAAGCTGGCGGAGATGACTTGGTAAGTAACATCCACCAACTCATAAGCCAAATCTGGTCGGTTGAAAGCATGCCTGAAGAATGGAACATCAGCATCGTTTTGCCCGATCCAGAAAAAAGGAGACCCTCTGAACTGCCCCAACAACAGAGGCATAAGTCTCCTCAACAACACCTACAAGATCCTATCTGCCGTAATATGTGAACGTCTTAAACCGCTTTCCAACAACCAGATCGACCCTTATCAGTGTGGTTTTAGGCCAGGAAAGTCCACAATCGATCAAATTTTCACACTTCGGCAGATCCTGGAAAAAACCCCAGAAGTCCAAATCGATACCCACCACCTATTTATCGATTTCAAAGCCGCATATGACAGCATTTATAGAGACGAACTGTACAGAGCCATGTCTAGTTTTGGTATACCGCCCAAACTCGTCCGTTTGTATAGGATGACGATAGAGAATTCTAGCTGCTCCATCAGGGTCGGAAACGACCTCACCGACACATTCGATACCAAAAAAGGATTTAGGCAAGGCGATGCGCTGTCATGTGACTTCTCTAATCTCGTTCTTTAGAGGATTGTGCAAAACTCCCGATCCAACACCAGAGGCACAATTTTCCAAAAATCGGTGCAACTACTAGCATACGTCGACGATATTTACATCATTGGTAGGACTCAACGTGATGTCATAGCCACGTTTGCTAGTTAGAGAAGGAAGCGGCAAAAATGGGTTTAGCAGTAAATGAGGCTAAGACTAGGTATATACTGTCAACACGAAAGGACACACATCATCGACGAATTGGACAGAACGTCACCATTGACAGGTATAACTTTGAGGTAGTACGGGACTTTGTCTACCTCGGCTCCGCTATTAACTCTGACAACAACATCTGGTCAGAAATCAAACGAAGAATTACTCTTGCCAATCACTGTTTCTTCGGGCTAAGAAGGCAATTTAGTAGCAAAGCCCTCACTAGAACTACTAAGGAGATCCTATATAAGACCCTGATCATCCCAGTCCTGCTCTACGGCGCTGAAGCATGTACCGTATCAAAAGCGGATGAAGAAATCCTTGGTCGATTCGAGAGAAAAATCCTTCGAAAAATCGTTTGCGTTGACGGGCGTTGGAGACGAAGATTCAACCACGAACTATACGAGCTGTACAGCGACATACCCCTGGACACAAATACTCCGGCTCGAAGAGTCTTCGATTCCCAGCCAGACGTCGGACGCAGTAGAGGAAGACCTCGCCTTAAGTGGCGCGCACAAGTAGAAACCGACCTCAGCCAACATGGAGTGCGTAACTGGAGGCATTATTTAACCGGGCTAATTGGAGAAGCATGTAGGCCCAGGTTCATCCCGGACTGTAGCGCCACTTAAGAAGAAGACACCTTAAGTCCACCAGAGAACTCTCCATTGTAAATGGACAGATAAACCAAGAGTTACTCTCGAGAGTTACCCAGCAAAAGTACCCTCAAATGGACACGCACCTTAGGGAAACGTAATTCTCTTTCCAGTAGCCAAGCAATTTATAGTCTGCTTGATGTTGCCATGCCAGTGAGACTACGTTTTGGCCGAAGTGTGGAGTATATTGATGCCTTACAAGCGTCCATCACAAACGAGCCAAATCATTCAATTTCACGACATTCTCAAGAATTGTGCCTCTCCCAGAATTTTGCGTAAGGATCTTACAAGATCATGCTGACTCATGAATTAAAGCCAGTTGATCATATGAACCGACGTACGGTCTGAAATTGGGCTCTGGACATGATGGAAGAAAATAAAGAATTTCATCCCAAAATCATCTTCAGCGATGACTTCGTCAATAAACAAAATATGCGTTACCGGACAGGTTGGGTTAGGTTAGGTTAGATGGGCGGTTGACGCTCGAGTGAGTCGTCAAGCTCGCATAGGCCTACGTGGGCCCATAGCGATACCCTTCGAAGGAAGTAACCTGAAATAGAGAACGAGGATACCTGGTTAAGTTCGATAGTGATACTTATGCGGTGCTGGTCTGTGTTGCTCCTTCAGCCTCAAAGAGGTAGTTGCTCCATCCTGATCTGCTACAAAAGCGGACTATCTGCGCTATTGGGATAGTCGTTAGGTCTCTTAGATCGTCAAAGTATAGGCTGCCTAGTATTTTCAAACGGCTGCTACTGATCGCAGGGCAGTGACATAGTAGGTGTGAGACATCTTCTTCGACGTTTGGGTCGCTGCATTTCCTGCAAAGTTGGTTCGCACCAGTCAGTTTTATCTTATTGGAGTGCTTACCCAACAGGTTGTGACCTGTTATCACTCTCACCGCTATAGAAATGGATGCTCTCTTGAAAGCTATTAGCTTGTTCGATTTGCTGCCGCTAAACTCCGGCCAGAGAGATTTTGTCTGTATACAAGTGATTGTATTGTGCCATCTTGTTATGGTGTGCTTGGTTATTTCATGTTTTTTAGATGCTATCTAGGGATTGACCCTTTTATCAGATAGGGAAATGCAACTGGACGATCCTAGTCTAGCCAGCTCGTCTACTTTCTCATTTCCTATAATGTCATTATGTCCTGGCACCCAGATATTTGGACTTTGTTCTGGTTACAAAGAGCCTTCAGCTCTTCGCGGCAGCGTCCAACTACCCGTGATTTTACTATATTGATTTAGATTTTTTTTTTAGATTAGATTAGATTTTTATTGTTTTCTTGTTTATAATACAAATTTATTTTACAAAAATCATTAAGCATGGCTTTGCCGTCTGCCTGATTGACATGAGATTAAACAAATAACAAGTTGTTTTAATGTATATTATATTCTTGAATTTAAATCGATTTAAAGATAGCTATGTAAAAAAGCAAAACATAAAAGTAGTAGACATACTAATTTTTTTTTTAACAAAGTTAGAAGTTCTCAGTAATAATTTTAGTACGGTAATTAATTGCAGCTTTATAGAAATAAAAAAGTTGTTTTACATCGCTTTCGCAGTTTAATTTCTTCCTTAGATTTTACGTCGTTTCCGAGAAAATATCTTCTTATTTCTTTAAGGATGGGGCATCTTCCGATGAAATGTAAAACGTCTTCTCTCGGATAAGTTGCAAAGACTACAATAAATTGGTAGGTCTGGACGATGTGGGATATAATTAAGGCGTATTAGTTCGCCTCTCATCTTAAAAAGAGCCGAAATTAGTTCTTTGGTGTTGTCATTGTGGAAATAATTTTTTTCAGACAGATTGTGTTTTAGAACGCTGTACGTAGCTCGGTGAACGGATGATGAAGCCATATTTACGCAATCAGCTCTGTATTGTTCATCTACTTTGGCAATAAGATTGCCAAGCACATCCTTACGGTATCTTTCATTTCCATAAGCTAAATTGCATTCGAATCTACAGTAGGTTGCTAGCTCTTCGAGTTTTTTTATACCAGAGCGAATTTCTTTCTACTACCTTCTTTGCAATTATTTTTGGAAGTCTATCGTCCGACAGTTCTAAGACTTTAATTACATAGTCAACATGCAATTTTAATGATTTAATGAAAAGCGGTGATAGTCCTGTTTCGATATTGATCATATAGTTTGGTGTTGTGCTTGGTAAGTTAAAGCATCGTTTTATGTAGTATCTAAGGAGTTTCTCTACTGTTTCATATTGGCAATATCCCCAAGACTGCGCTGCGTACATCATAACAGATTCTGATACAGCTTGAAAGACCTTGTATTTTACGCTGTGGTCAATTAGTTGATTTGAAAAACATTTTTTCCATGTAGCCGATATAGCACTTTTAGCTTTTATTAGTCTTTCCTTTAGATGCGGTTCCATACTAAGATTACTAGCTATTGTCACCCCGAGGTTTTCACAATTTCAATGGGCTGTCCGTTGAGATGCCATTTTTCATTTCTGCACTCTCTACCTGCTCCCTTCTTAAAAATCAAAATTTTTGATTTTGTAAGGTTAACCGTAAGATTCCATAATTGGCAGTACAAATCAAGACGGTTAATCATTAATTGTAAGGATTCTGGCGAGTATGCAAATAGAACCACATCGTCTGCAAATAGAAGTGCCTTTATTAAATGTCCTGCAAACTCTATTCCTCCAGGTAAAAAGTCGGTGAGGTCATCGATGTACAAAGCAAAAAGATATGGGCTTAGTGTACATCCCTGTCTTACTCCCATAGTTGTTTCAAACCATTCTGATGTTTCGGTCCCGCTCCAGACACTCGATTGGTTCTCCTCATATATATTTTCGATAACCTTCCCGAACTTTTGGCTCATTCCAGCGTTATAAAATTTGAATATTAAGGCTTTTCGATCGATATTATCGAAGGCTGCCTTAAAATCAACGAAAAAGGCGAATAATTTCTATTTTTGTTCTATGAATGTCCCAGCTATATTTTGCAGTATGAAAATGTTGTCTACGGTTGAATAACCATTCCGAAAACCAGCTTGGAATTCTTTGATCAAATTGTTGTTTTCGATCCAAATTGACATACGCTCATTTAAAAGTTTGGTGAACAGCTTGTAAGATGAGTTTAGGAATGATATTCCACGATAATTTGCGGGATCGGCGATAATATCTTTTTTGTGGATCGGATATATTATGGCTTGTTTGAACTGTGGCGGTAGGTTGCCTGTCTCCAACATTCCATTAAAAATCACGACTATTTTGTCGATAAAATTAACTGTCGCATACTTAAAAAATTCAACGGGTATCCGACCAGCGCCAGGTGCCTTTCCATCTTGAAGTTTTTTTAGAACGTTACATATTTCTCCCTGTGTAATAGGTGCATCTAAAATTTCATTTTCAATTAATGGCATTGCGTAGTGAAACGGCTGAATGCTACTTGGTGGGTTCAATAGCGTTTGAAAGTGGTTCATCAGTGTCCTTGCGTCTAGCTGAGTGCCAATTTGGGGTGCTCTACAGTTGAATTTTTTAATTGCACACCAGAACTCCTTTGTATCTTTACAGTTCACCAATTTCAGAGCTTCGTTTTCAAAAAATCTTTTCTTTTTCTTTATGCATAATTGCTTAAAAGCTGTATTTGTTTGGCAGTACATTGTTTTAAAGAACTGATCTCCTTACTATATTGGACGCAAGAGTTTTAATGGCCGCTTGACTATCAACGTAGATGGAGATATCCTCATGTGATATGTCCAATACCCTAGCCGATTCGACAGCTTCGAGTATGGCCAGGATCTCAGCTCGGAATACACTACACGAGTTTGCTAATCTCAGGGATGTAGCTAGCCCGATCTTTTCAGAGTTGACTCCGTCGGTATAAATTGCTATTTCTATGTTAGATAACTCATTGTTTGAAGACCATTCGTCTCTGCTTGGTATTCTGATAGAATAATTAATATCAAAGTCGTGGTATGGGGGTAATATAGTCAGATGCTGCATCCGTTTTGCCCGTTTCTTTGAGTCTTGCTGCGCTTTTTGCTGCTTTGTCATTGATTTGTAAGTCAATTGGTGTTATGTTGAGGATTTTTTCTAAACCTACCATGGGGCTAGTGCGCATGGCTCCTGTCGTGAGTATGCATGCTGTCCTTTGAACTTTCGTTAGTTTGGTCATATGTTTTGCTTTTTTTCATAGCATTCCACCAGACCAAGCAACCGTATGTTAGGATTGGATTGACAATAGTTGTGTATAGCAATTTTGTGACCTTCGGGGATGGGCCCCATTTTTTGCCGCAGATTCTGTTGCAGCTATAGAGGGCAATATTTGCTTTCTTTACTCTTTCTTCAACGTTTAGATTCCAGTTCAGTTTACTATCAAGTACCACCCCCAGATATTTCGCGCTTGCTGACATTGAGAGGGTTGAATCTTCCAAAGACGGTGCCGGAAATGTTGAGATCGATCTCCTGTTAGTAAAGAGAACCAGTTCTGTTTTGTTTGGGTTTACACCCAGCCCGCAAGACTTTGCCCACTTACTGAGTATATTGAGACTTCTTTGCATAATTTCACTCAGTGTCGATAAGGAATTTTCCGCACGCCATGAGGACTACGTCATCAACGTATGCCACTGTTTTTATTGCAGTGATATCCAGTGCTTCGTTGACTACTAGTAACCAGAGGAGTGGAGATAGTACGCCTCCCTGAGGGGTACCTCTTGACGTTGTGATCCTTTTGGTACAATCGCCTAGTGTTGGTGAAATGATCCGGTTATTGAGCATGGTTTAGATCCAATTGCTAGAGACCGTTCCTATTTCAGCTTTGGCAAGTGCCTCAGCAATTGCTTCAGTTTTAACGTTGTTGAAGGCTCCTTCTATATCTAGAAAGGCCTGCTAACGTATATTCTTTGTAATGCAGTGAATATTCTACTGTGCGAACTACTTCGTATAGAGCCGTTTCCACCGATTTGCCCTTTATATAGGCGTGTTGGCTTACAGATAGGTAACCAGGATTCAGGTTACTACGTATTTGGATGTCGAGTAATCGTTCCATCGCTTTCAGTAGGAAGGAAGACAGGCTTATGGGTCTGAAATCGTTCGCTACGGTGTGGCTGCATTTACCTGCTTTCGGTATGAATATAACTTAAACTTCACGCCACGCTTGTGGTATGTGGTTTAGTTTTAGACATCCACGGAAGATGGTAAGCAGTGTTGGAATTATGTGACTAGCAGTTTTTTGTAGCATGATAGGTGTTATGCCGTCAGGGCCCGCTGATTTATGGGCCTTTTTTTTCCTTGCACACTATCGTATTAATGAGGGAGTTGTCACCCATGTTGTCCGATGTCGACAGGTTAGAGCGCTCATGTGCTTCATGTAACAGAACTTTATCCTCAAAGTCAATTTTGGTGCGTTTTTCATGCCGGTGGAGTCTTTGGGCCGTACGTTCATTATTACTTTGAGCAATTGCATGAATTGGACATCAGTGATATGTGGTTCAACAATACGGTGCCACAAGCCATACGGCAGGTGTAACAATCGAGTTATTGAAGTTTTAGTTCGGTGAGAAATTATCTCAAGAAACGGACCCGTCGATTAGAAGCCGAGATCGTGTGATTTAACACCTCTAGACCTTTTTTTATGGGGCTACATATAATCATTGGTCTATGCCAACGAGTCGACGACATTAGGGAGCTCAGAGCCAATATTGCATACGTTCTCGTGGCGGACATATGAACGAAGTCGTATTTCATTCATAATCATTCAAATATCATTCGAATGACAACGCTTGGGATACAAGCCCCGAACAGAATTCTATCGAGATAAACAAGATAAAACGTATAAAAGAGAAGAACATCCGATATGGGTTTCATGAGCAAATTACTGAAGAATAAGACTCCTCCTGCGTAATATGTGAACAAAAACCACCATTATCGATCTGAACGGCAGCTATCTTTGTAATTAAAGTCCAAAAAAGAGATGAAATCTTTA
This sequence comes from Rhingia campestris, assembly GCA_932526625.1. NCBI lineage: Eukaryota > Metazoa > Arthropoda > Insecta > Diptera > Syrphidae > Rhingia > Rhingia campestris. The sequence continues at coordinate 5,927,098 of OW052183.1, forward strand.
CCCGTTGGTAACTCTTAAAAGCCTATAGCTGATCATAACACTTTTAAGGTCGGAGCCAACTGTATGCGGTTTTTTTTTTCAATATTTTACATGAAAGGATCATATACCAGACGCACCGATGATAATTATTAAATGTCAAGATCGACGAATTGCATTCGCGAGTTAGGAGAAGGAATGTAAGTGAGAGAAAAACCAAAAAATATCTCAGTCGACATCTATTATTTTGAAATACTACCCCGAACAGCAGTCAATAAACAACCATTGCCCCTTGTCAGCCTATTCAAATCAAACAAAGTTATCACTCTACGCTTGAATTACAACAGATTACGTTGGCACAGGCACAAATTTATTAAACTTACCCAGCAAGAGTAGCACACCCAGAAATGAAACGCAGGAATACAAAAAGGGCAGATGTACGCTCCCCAGATCTGCAAGATGAAAAGAGGAATGAAATTGAATACAATCAGAGCAATTGATCCGTACTTCCGTTAAATGCAATTTGCTGTTGCACTTTTCCGCGAACAGCAAACAGCAACAACAGGAAGTAGGTGCAGCACAATGAGTATATCGACTTTGCAGTCACATAATCATAGAGTATAGCGAAATCGATACCCTCCATAGGCACACTTACTCAGTAGAGAGAGGAATCCAATTTTCTCGGGATCCATTACTGCTGATAGGACGTACGTCAGCCCAAGTACCACTGTCGCTAATAAGCTAAAGACAGTGAATGTCTCATATGCGCGAGCTATAACCCCCTTCTTGTGGCCAGAAAATCCCGTCGATTCGGAGAATAAATAGGCAAATGGTAGGAACACGAACAGGGATAAGTTCGAGAACAGAAACACATGATTCCATAGACCTGAAAATTAAAAAAAAAAAAAAAATCAATAAATTGTTCATAAGGAACAAATAAAGAGGGATGAGGAGTCGTGCAGTGGTGAGTGGCTTTTTATTCATTTTGGGAGATGGTTTTGGATTGTTTTTTTTACAGAAAAGCAGATCAAAATGATCCATAAAGGATGGTAGTAACAATTTGGCTTGAAGGGGTGTTGGCGGCTTTTAAGATGCAACGAAATCTCTTCTTCAACTAGAGCATTTTAACCGGGTTATCGACTTATTAAACCACGATTATCCATTTCCATATATCTGCGGTTTATGCCTCCATTACTCCGACAGGTTGTTCTTAATTGACCTGGTTTTCAATCGCTAATATGACTCATTTCATTTTTGACGACCATGCTTAACAAAAAAAAAAAGGACAACGACGTTCGTATCTGCATCTGCAATGTAAGAACATTATACAGAAGAGATGCAGGCGAACAACTAGCGGAAGCCCTAAGCTGTTACAAAGCAGACATGACTGCCATCCAGGAAATACGATTAGATGTGTCGTGCCAAAAAGTGGATTACTAACTGTGACAGACCGTGTTATAATGAGCAGAAACAGCGACAAATTAATTGATCACATTGTGACAGACAAGATGGATGCCCGAACATTCCGAGGGGCTAACATCGACTCGAACCACTACTTTGTTGTAGCCAAGGTTAGAATGCGAATATCCAGCTCGAAACAACAAAGAAGAAATACTGTGAGAAGTGAATGTCGAAAGACTGCAATCGCAAGAGACCACAAAGTCTTTCGCAGAATGCGTATACCTTAACCTCTCCATTGACACCATACCACCAGCATCTTAATGTCAAAGAACAATGGCAACGATGTAAACCAGCCGTTAACAAGCCCTCCAGCAAGAAACCCTTAGTTTGATGAAGAATGCCGACAAATGCTTGCAGCCAAAAAGGTGGAATACGAGGCAAAGCAGCAGGTGAAGACGATATCTGCCATTTATCACTCCACTCCAGGAATGATGTTCGAAAGTTTTACCAAAGTGTAAAACGTCAACTTCAGGAATACAAGGCGCGAACAGAATCCTGTAGAGGTAAACCAGGAAAGATCGTATTTGAGACACAGTCTATGACAGAATGTGGGAGAACCACTTCTGCAGGCTGTAAGCCAGCGAATACTACCAACCACTTGACCTAAGTGATGTGAGGATAGTTTAAGCTTGATAAGGCTGCCGGACGGCCTTTCCACCGAGATTTATAAAGCCGGTGGAGATGATTTTATAAATAACAATCACCAACTCAGAAGCTAAATTTGGTAGAATGAAAGTATGCCTGAAGAATATATCCTCAGCATTGTTTGGCCGAAGCATAAGACTCCTCAACATCACAAACAAAAGTCTAATATATGAACACCTGAAATCGTTTACCAACAACCCGATCAGAGGATTTAAGGCCCGGAGCTCCACAACTGATCTTTCGGCAGATCCTGGAAAAAACCCAAGGTACCCAAACCAAACCCAAATCCAAATCGATCCCCACCACCATCGACTTCGAAGCCGCATACGACAGCATTTATAGACACAATCTCGTCCGTTTGCGCAGGAGGACGATGGAGAATTCTCGGCATAAGGGTCGGCAACTACCTCATTCGAAACATTCGATACCAAAAAAGGATTTAGGCAAGACGATGCACTGTCAAGTGATCTTAAGACGATTCTGCAGAACTCCCGAGCCAACACCAGAGGAACAATTTTCCATGAATCAGCATACGCTATAAATCCTATACAAAATCCTGATCATCCCAGTCCTGCTCTACGGCGCAGAGGCAGGACAGAAAGAGGCAGAGACAGAACCGTAGAAAAATTCTTCTGTCCGGTTTATATTGACAGGATATGGAGACGAAGATTCAACAACGAACTATACGAACTGTACAGCGACATAGACCTGGTCAAAAGAAAATCAGCATTGGAGTTTTAGGAAAGCTGGGACATGTCAAGCTAATGTACACCAATACTCTGTCTATCTGGGAATCGAAAACTCAGACCTAGAAGACGTCGCGCGCAGTCGAGCAAAACCTCGCTTTAAGAGGCACGCACAAGTAGAAACCGACCTCAACCAACTTAAAGAGCGCAACAGGAGGCAGTTAGTTAAGAACCGGGCTAATTGGAGAGCATGTTTTATAAACCCAGATTCCCAGTCTGTTTCTGACTTTCAGGAGAAAACTTCTAAGTTTGTCGTTGGACACTGAATGCAGATTATGGTTAGAAGTCAAAACTTCTACGCAATCATGTCGCCTGCTATGAAAAGTGGTTTGGACATTTATCGGGACATTCTTCCCATATAAGTTGGTGGTTGCTATACTCTCAAAGAATATGTTCTCTCATAGCTTAAAGGACTTAATGGTCCCCAATAGCTTTACGAACGAATGTATTCATTAAAGTGTCTTAAATAATACATTTCCAGACCTACATTACATTTTAATGAAGCCACCAGCACCTTTACCACAGCTAGGCACAGTGCTCCATTTAATCTCTACAATGATAGTATGCCTTCCTACCCTCAATATACTTAATAACCTTTGGAAATTCTGTAATTTCGTTAAGCACCATATGCCAGCTCATTCACACAACAGCCATAAACTGGAAACAATGTCAATTCCATTATGAGTGTCTACAAATCAATAACATCAAGACCAAAACAAATATGTTCACCAAAAGAGCGAAAGAAAGCCGGTTAACTTCGTAAAAGGTGTTCCCTTCACTCATCACGCACATGCACATGCCTCTTCATCGATCCCAGATGTCACTCACCTTGGATTAGTGAACTGTTTAACCATTTAACGTAATAGCTGTTGGGGTACAACAATAACACTTCATTACTGGCTATTGACACCGGCAAGAGCAGTGCAGCTCCAACAGCAATTGCCATCGAAAATGTACATAACCATGAGCTGGAAATAAAAAAAAACAAATTTAAGAGCAAAATACAAATTTACAAATGCGAATTCCAAACCTTATACGATAGACGAGTATCTCATCATCGTCATTTGAGAACAGATCTTCACGATCCTTTCGGCGAAAACGTACGATCAACGCATATGAAGATGTGTAGAGAAGTATCAGGAGCAAGAGAAAAATCTGCGAAAAAAGAAAAGAAAAATAATTCAGTTGGATAATAAAGACATCATGGTAGATGGCCCCTTCACTTTGGATGATGTAAGACCTTAAGTGGACAGACACAAGTGAAAAGGAGTCTATTTTTATCGGGGGAATGCTCTACCTCTTTTGTTTTCATTTGGTTTCAATAAATATACGAAAACTTTTGTCATTGTTTACATTTAGAAAAATCCATTAGCAAACCAATGCATCAGCAACTTTCTGGAAGAGTAAACAATTTGCTTAAATCGGTGATCAGGAATAGATAAGATTCAAGCAGTAAATGTGCAGATATCAGGGATAAACTGTCATATCGTTCGTAAGTCACATCTAAAGATCGAGTGACCGAATATCTTAATTCATATCATCATGTCGATTTATCCATGACCTTAGAAAGAAGGGACCTTAAATGGAATTAGTCTGGCTCTGTTAAAGATCTTTTTCTGCACGTGTGAGGCTAGGTCATGGTCAGCTTATAAAATATCTTGAATCACGAAAACTTCTCAATTCGGTTTTAATAGCAGTATTCCAACGAAGGAAAATATCTTGGGAGTGATCCTCGACAAAAAACTAAGCTGGAACTCCAACATTAACAACAAAATTTAAAAAGCAACCAAAGCTTTCTGGGCTTGCCGAAACATGTATGGTAAAACCTGGGGAATCTCTCCAAAGACCACACACTTGATCTACACGATCATGGTCAGGCCTATTATAACATACGCTTCAATAGTATGGTGGAACAGTCACCCAAAACACAACTATAAATAAATTAAACAAGGTACAAGGGCTTGCCTGTCTGGGAGCTATGCGCACCTGTCCCACAGCGGCTATAGAAGCCTCAATAGGACTAACGCCCCTCCACATTTATATAAAAAAGTGGCAATTCGCAGCTCAGCAAGTTTGACACAAGCGGAAGAGTTAAACATTAGCGAACACTTAAAACTAATTGAACTACTATCCGAACTTCCAGAACTTGACATGATCTGTACGGTTATAGACCGCTTACCAAAGACACTATGCTTCGACAAAAGATTCTCAACGGAGATCACAACCAGAGAAGCATGGTGTAGCAATAACCCACTAAACTGTCAAAACGCCCTAAAGTGGTATACAAATGGTTCTAAAATGGACTCAGGGGTAGGAGCTGGCATATATGGACCAAATAGAAACATCTCAATACCTATGGGAAAAACCTATTCCAAGCTGAGCTCTATGCCATAAAAGAATGCGCAAACCTAATACACAACTCAGGTATTAAAGGCGCAAACATCCATATAATCACGGACAGTCAAGCAGCTATAAAAACCCTTAGCTCACACATTTTTGACTCCAAATCGTACTACACTACTTCAATTCCCTCCAAACACTCAGTTCCAGGAACAAAACCAGACTATGGTGGGTCCCCGGACATAAGGGGATTGAAGGTAACGAAAAAGCTGATGAACTAGCCAGAAAAGGCTCGGAAACCCCCTTCATTGGACCTGAACCCTTCTGTACAATCCCCAAATCAGCCATAAATCTGGTTATAAAAAACTGGGAACAAAATAAATGTTTTTCATACTGGGAAAATATCCCAGGCCTAAGACAGGCCAAAAGAGCTATTCAGCCCTTCAAAGCAGATGCTAATAAGATACTAAATCTTCGCAGGCACGATATCAAAAACTTAGTAGGCTACCTAACTGGTCATCGCGGTCTGCGATATCACCTAAATAAAATTCATCTAGTCGACTCACCGGAGTGCAGACTATGTCTAGAAGAAGACGAAACAGCCGAGCATATCATATGTGAATGCCCGGCCCTTTACGGTATGAGAAGGGAATCTTTCTTCAGGGAATTTTAAAGTCCCGAAGAACTAAGAAAATCTTCGGCTGAAAGTATTATCAGCTACATTAGGAAAGTAGAAGCGCTACTAACCTTAAAAAAAAAAAACATCTGACGGCAAGCACAATAGATCTTTCTTTCAGGTCGATGTGCATCTTACTGCTTAGGCAAGTCAGAATTTAAAAAAAAATAGCAATAGCATAGGTCCACTGGTGCAAATCACAAGATCTTGTTGGCCAATTGACATGTCCATTCCGCGAAATTATGCGCTCATTGAATGTTTCCTTCAATAAATCGATTGTGACATGCGCTGTGTGGCATTTAGCGCCGTCTTGTTGGAACCACATCTAATCCACATTCATGCCATCCAATTCGGGAACAAATAGTCGGTTATCATGGCTCTATACCGGTCTCCATTAACGGTAACTAACTCTCCAGCATCATTTCGGAAGATGTATGGCCCAATGGCTCCACTAGCCCATAGAGCACACCAAACAGTCAGTTTTTGTGGATGTAATGGCGTCTCAAGGGTTTCCAAGTGGATTCTCTTCAGTTCAAATGAGGCAATTTTGCTTGTTGACGAAGCCATTCAACCAAAAATGAGCCTCATCACTGAACAACATTTTGCCATAAAAATCAACAACGAGATCAATCTCATTTGTGGACCATACACAAAAACCACGACGCATTGCATTAATTTTTGCACAAGCTGGATTTTGTAAGGTCGTAAGCCAAGATCTTAGCGCAAAATCTTCCATAAAGTTGATGGTCAAAGTTCCAATTGCTGTGCACGGTGGCGAATCGATTCATTCGGGTCCTCTTCAATACTTTGCTATACAGCGGCAATTGTTTCTTCGGAGCGCACTGTTCGACGTCTCTGCCGATGCGTATTATCACATAGAGTAAACGTAGTGCGAAAACGATCCATGGTTAACCGAATTAATTGCGACTATGTCGATTATGTCGACCATAAAATGGACGGAGCTAGCGGTAAGCTTCGCGAACTGAACCATTATTTTCGAAATAAATTTGCACGATTTGCAAGCGTTTTTCATTCGTCAACCTGTTCATGATGGGGAGAGGAAGACTTTCCGAAACCACATATTGTCAGAGCTTTCTTCCCGCAGAGTATACCGGAGTCACAAATGAGAGAATACTGGCAATACTAGACGGTCAAAACAGAGAACTGAATACGAGAACGTGGAGAGTTCTGCAAAGATCGGACGAGAATGACGTCGCCCACATGGTCTTTGCAATAAACGAGAGTGCGATGCGTAGGCTTACGGATCTAAAGGGGATAGTATCATATAGATTTGGACAAATCAAGATCATCCTTAAAGGATCCGACAAGTCTGCAATTCAGACCCGAAAAAATAGTGACACTGACACTGATAAAAAGAAAAAGTCGTCAGAAAAAACAAGCGCCAGCTCGTCGCAACCAGCAGCCAGTATTAGTACTGCCGCCGGAAGCGATATAAAGAAGACTGGTTCACTGCCTACGACAGTATCGCCAAACGCCCCTAGTACGAGCAACGTTAACATCAGCCAGCAACAGTTTAGACCAAAGCTAGCTGCGGAACGGGCGCGTGACAGCGAAAAAACGGTCCGAGAGATAGACACGAAGGTCTCTCTCAACAGGGTATCGTACGTAGAAGAGGCGATAACAAGCCTTATAGGGTACGAAACCCTGAGCACGGTAGGAAACGTTGACCACCCTACTAAATGTGCTGCAGGCAAACCTGCACCGAGCTATAGGTGCCTCGGACACCTACAACCAAAGATGTGCCGAAGGGAACATCGCTCTAGGTTTAATCCAGGAGCCATGGGCAACAGAGGGTAAGATATTTGGTTTACAAAGTAAAACCAGAGAGCTCATCTTTGCCCGGGGAAATTTTAGACCAGGGCAGCTCTTTCAGTTGCAAAAGATATAAAATTCACTCCCATTCCAGGTTTCATTACCAAAGATCTTGTGGCTGTCCTTTTAGAAAGACGCAACGGCCGAGAGGTACAAAAGATTGTATGCGCATCGGCGTACTTTGCTGGAGATGACGAAATACCACCTCGCCCAGTACAGGAACTTATCCAGTACTGCCAGACCCAGCAACTACATCTTATCTTCGGCTGCGATGCCAACGCACATAACACAATATGGGGCAGTCGAGATATAAACAAAAGAGGTATTAGAATACCTATATAGCAACAATTTAGTTATACTAAATAAGGGAAATAAACCCACGTTTGGAAACGTTTTAAGAGAAGAAGTGTTAGACCTTACCATCTCTTCTCCGTTTGTACAAAACACCGTCGAAAATTGGCATTCGGCTGAAAGTATTATCAGCTACATTAGGAAAGTAGAAGCGCTACTAACCTAAAAAGCATCTGACGGCAAGCACAATAGATCTTTTAGGTGGATGTGTATATTACTGCTTAGGCAGGTCAGAATTTAAAAAAAAAAACCTGTTCATGATGAAATGGCAAACCAAACTGATCAGAAATGACATTAGAGTTGCCCGATTTGACCACAAAATGTCAGTTTTATCTCTATTTGATATAAAACTAAAACTTACAAGACTAACTTAACCTATCTAAACCTATCTAGGCCCTGTCATGTGATCTCTATTCCATCGACTAACAAGTCATCGTTAGATCAGAGATCACATGTCAGGGCCTAGTTTTACTTAGCCACCAGTATCGGTCTCTATTTAACCTGTTAGTGTTACTTGTATCGCTTTCAGGTATGCTAATGCAGTATCTAATTTGATCAGTATTCCCGTCCCCCGACTCAAAAGGCTCGTAAAGGATCCTTTTATCTATTGCTCTATATACCATGCTGCAATATTATTGGAACGTTCGTTGAATCCGATAGGTAGCCATATGCATCCAGAAACAGAAATGTTTTTGGCGGAATGTATCCACTTTCCAAGACATTTCTGAAATACCCAGGATTCGGATAGAATAATCCAGAGATTAATTCGTTTTGAACAAAGTGATTCCTTACAAGATCTAGACTGACATTGTCAATTCTGGACACACCGGAAGCATCCAGAAGTCTTTTGTTTGAGACGTAATGCCTATAATCGAAATGTGCAGGCTCTGAGACATTTGCGGTCGAACCTCGAAGCTTTTCCATATAAGATAGGTTAATGTTCCACCACAATGGACTCGCATAAGTCAGAATTGGACGAACGAATGCATGGTAACAAATGATCTTCACATCGGATCTAAGATAGTTGGAATAAAACAGGCTTTTTAGCGACATGAATGCCGCTCTTGCCTTGTCTAATTGAATATTTATTTGCTCATTGTAATACAGAAACTTGTCCAAATGAACACCTGAATATTTTACCACGGTTCTCGACTCGATCCGAAGACCATACGAACTCGTTATTTCGAGATTTCTCCAGTTGCGTCTCAAATCTGAATTACCGTGTCTTATTGGGGTGCGGAACAGTATGGTTTCACATTTCGTATAATTTATTTTAAGCTTCCATTCGGAGCAGAAAGCTTGGAACCTATCAAACTTGCTTTGAAGTTGGATTTGAATGTCTTCAATTTTTGAGCCGCTTGCATATATTTATCGAGTTCCCTAAGTATATCAGAAATGTAGATGTTGAAGAGTTGTGGAGCAGTTACTGTGCCTTGTAGTAGACCATTATGGACATTAAAAATTACTTTGAAAATCATGGTAATATTGCAGAATGTTTGCGAAAAATGCGTACTGATTTTGGAAGAAGAGAAGCACCGTCAACTCCGTATGTTCGTTATCTTGTGAAAAAAGTGAAAGAAACTAGCATCCTCATCGATAAACCAAAGCGTGAAAAGCCAAAAACAGTGCGTACACCCGAAAATATTGCTGCTGTGGCAGAAAGTGTGCGTGAAGCACCATCAACATCAATTCACCGTCGTTCTCAACAATTGAACATTTCGGAGACATCATTGAGACGAATTTTGCATAAAGACCTTGGTTTGACGCCATACAAAGTCCAATTGGTTCAGGAGTGGAAGCCAACTGACCATCCAATGCGTTTTCACTTCGCTAAGTGGTCCTGCGATCGGCTTAGAGAAGATGTCGATTTTGCCAAAAAAATCATCTTTTCAGATGAAGCTCATTTTGATCTTGGCGGGTATGTAAACAAGCAAAATTGTCGCATTTGGGGCACAGAAAACCCGCACGCATACATTGAAAAGCCGATACACCCAAAACGAGTCACTGTTTGGTGCGGATTTTGGTCCAGAGGCATAATTGGGCCATTTTTCTTCGAAAATGAGCAAGGAGTGGCCGTTACAGTCAATGGCGATCGTTATCGGGCCATGTTGAATGAATTTTTGTTCACAAAAATTGAAGAGGAGGATATTGTCTACATTTGGTTTCAACAGGACGGCGCTACGTGCCACACAGCCGGAGCTACACTCGATGTTTTGCGCCCTGTTTTTGAAGATCGCATTATCAGCCGCAGAGCTGATGTCGTTTGGCCACCTCGGAGCTGCGATTTGACACCGTTGGACTATTATTTGTGGGGTGCCGTAAAAGATAAGTGTTACGCCGACAAGCCAGAGACAATTGACGCTTTAAAGGACAATATTCGTGAAGCCATTGGTGAAATACAGCTGCACACAATCGATAATGTGCTTAAAAATTGGACCGATCGTGTAGGCTACTGCATGGCCGGCCGAGGCAGCCATTTGAATGAAATTATTTTCCATTATTAACCGGAAGGATTGTACTTTCAAATAAAAAAAGAAATTTGAGAAAATATTCAGTCGTTTTTTTTTATAGCATTTTCAAAAAAAAAAGTTATTTGGCGGACTTTTTAGTAGTGATTTAGTAGATTGCCGTATGATATCAATAGGTATATGCTTAAGCACGATGTTTGGGATGTTATCCAAACCACTTGACCTTTTAGTATTTAGTTTCCTAAATATGTCAGTCAAGTCGTCGAGGGTCGTGAAGTAATTGTAAGTCTGGTCATCTGTCAGTTCGTCAGCTTTTAACCACTCAGAAAATGTCAATAAAGTAGGGATCTCGCTATTGTGAAATCTCTACATTTCATCTCTTGCTTCGACCGATTTGGAGCTGGGAAGTTCCCTGGCGTGAACCGCCTCAAAATGAGAGCCAATTACTTTGAGCTTGTCTGCTCCACTATCTATAACATGGTGGTTATTGATGATGGGATAACCTGATATATAAATCCCTAACTGGGATAGAAGCATCTGAGAAGACAGTGGTATCTTCAGTTTTGGAATTTTGACAACGTTACGTGGTTTAAACATTTTACCCTCTCTCTATTCTTTTAGCACAACTTTTGTTTTCAGATTTGCAGATGACAGCTCCATGAAAGCTACAAGTTTAACAGGGAAGATCACTCCTCCATCCTAAATATAACAAATATCCATCCATGAAACATGGCAAATACCTTGATAACGATGTTCCTCCTTAACACTCAGTCTTACATCGCACCGACCTCCAAAAGGCATCACCAACACACAATAAAAAAAAAAAAAAACGAATATAATTGAATGAGTCAGAGCCACAAGATTTATAGAAACCATCAGTCAAAGTGGCGACTATTGCCCCCTAGCATGCCAACGACGACCGAGTTGATGTGTGTGTGTCAATAACCCTCCATTCTCAATCATTTGCTATTTACGACCAAATACTGAAGAACCGTTCAGCCGGTTGCTGGCACCCCACATGCCTTTGGCTTCTTTTATATCTACAAATAGAAATTTTATTTAATTGAGTTGCATAAAATTAATAAAATAGAAAAAAAAAAACAATGTCAAGAGAGGGCCTTTAGACAATTAGCAGCCACATCAGACGCTGCTGTGATTAAGCTGGTATGTAAGGCTTCATGAGCTGCATGCGAAGTGCACCTACTACATTCCTGTTTGAGGCTTTTATTGTGATTGTACACGCATCAGAGCGTCATCGTCGGCCCCAATGACTGGTTCTGGTTTAGGTTGTCTTTATGCAAGTGACCCATTGGTTGGACACACCCTTGTATACATTTCCGCATTTAGGAGGTTAAATTTAGACTGGAAAATATTTTTGCTTGCAAGTGTCTATGTTGGATATAATAAAAACGTAGGGTTTTGTTTAGCCTCTTAAGGTTATAAGCAACAGTGATGAAGAGAAGAAAAAGTGTCTGTAGGATAGTTAGAGATTGGAGGTGATGGTGCGCTTTAATTTTGAATCTCTGTAGATTATAATCATCCGGAAATTTTGAAGAAGGAAAGCTATTCCACTTTCGTGTATTTAGGTCAACAGACGATAATGTAAACGTTCTACCGAAAACAGGCTTTAAACAACTTGGATAAGCAGACGAGGCAAGACGACGTAAAGAAGCTTAAGACACCAAAGATTCCGCTTATGTTCGAGCGCTGGTATTTGGCTACAGATTACCTGGGTGTCAATAAGTTTGATAGCATGACGCTGTACTCGATCAAGTAGACTAAAGCTGAGAAACACCCGCCCATATGTGCGAGTTTTATTCCAATTCTTTGTCGAATGTAAGCTTTATAGATAATGGCTAATTCAGTTGGAGCGAAAAACCGTTTACATAGTTTGGGGAACCCCAGGCTACTACAACAACAACTGGGCTAACATACAAGCCGACCAATGACAAAGCCATTGCGATTGGATTCCACAACTTCAACTCCTTCCATTTTGAGTTTAGCTACATTTTTATCCCGCTTCAGAGGTAGGAGGCAGCACTGTGCTTTTGACGCATTAAGGCCTGCTCAGAATGCATATCTGTAGCTGGTATCTTGCATCGCTGTCAAAAGGGAGATACATTTCTTGCATGAAGTTGCCCTCTATTCAACTTCAAGCTACAGATTCACGAAGATACACATTGTGTAAGCGCTTACGGGTTGCCTTGATTTTAACTTTTCACTCAGCTACAGATATGCATTCTGAGCAGGCCTTTAAACTCAACCCCACTTGTGTCAATGTCGGAGTTGAGTTCAGTTGACATTCGCGGTCGTTGCGACTCTAGAACGTAGGATTCTTGTCGTGGAGTCTTTAAAGAGTAATCGATGTCAAGATCGCTGTCATACGCGAATGAATGGATTGGATTTCAAGTCAGAGAGAGTAGGTCCTTACTAAAAATTAAAAACAGAGTGATGTTAGGACTGAGCCTTGTGGTACACCAGCGTTCGTTGGGATGGGGGTGTCAATTGAGCATTCTAATACAACTTGTATTGATCTTTTACCAAGAAAACTAGTAACTTATTTTATAAAAGTATTACCGACACCATCGTTTGCCCGATCCACAAAAAAGGAGACCCTCTGAACTGCACCAACTACAGAGGCATTAGTCTGCTCAACATCGCCTACAAGATCCTATCTGCCGTAATATGTGAACGCCTGAAACCGTTTACCAATAACCTGATCGGCGCTTTGCAGTGTGGTTTTAGGCTAGGAAAGTCCACAACCGATCACATTTTCAAACTCCGGCAGATCCTGGAAAAAAACCCAAGAAGTCCAAATCGATACCCACCACCTATTTATTGATTTTAAAGCCGCATACGACAGCATTTATAGAGACGATATACAGAGCCATGTCTAGTTTTGGTATACCGCCCAAACTCATCCGTTTGGGTAGGATGACGATGGAGATTTCTCGCTACACCATCAGGGTCGGAAACGACCTCACCGACACATTCGATACCAAAAAAGGATTTAGGCAAGGCGATGCGCTGTCAGGTGACTTTTTCAATTTAATTCTTGAGAGGATTATGCAAAACTCCCGAGCCAACACCAGAGGCACAATTCTCCAAAAATCAGTGCAACTTCGAGCATACGCCGACGATATTGACATCATTGGTAGGACTCAACGTGATGTCATAGCCACCTTTGCTAGTATAGAGAAGGAAGCGGTAAAAATGGGTTTAGCAGTAAATGAGGGTAAAACTAAGTATATGCTGTCAACACGAAAGGACACACAACATCGACGAATTGGACAGAACGTCACCGCTGACAGATATAACTTTGAGGTAGTACGAGACTTTGTCTACCTCGGCTCCGCTATTAACTCTGACAACAACATCTCGTCAGAAATCAAACGAAGAATTACTCTAGCCAATTGCTGTTTCTTCGGGCTAAGAAGGCAATTTAGTAGTAAAGCCCTCAATTGAACTACTAAGGAGATCCTATATAAGACCCTGATCATCCCAGTCCTGCTCTACGGCGCTGAAGCATGGACCGTATCAAAAGCGGATGAAGAAATCCTTGGTCATTCGAGAGAAAAATTCTTCGAAAAATCTTCGTTCCCGTTACATATGGAGACGAAGATTCAACCAAGAACTATACGAGCTGTACAGCGACATACCCCTAGTCAAAAACCCCGCATTGCATGTTTCAGATGGCTGGGACATGTAGAAAGAATGGACACCAATACTCCGACTCGCAGAGTCTTCGATTCCCAGCCAGACGTCGGACGCAGTAGAGGAAGACCTCGCCTTAAGTGGCGCGCACAAGTAGAAACCGACCGAACCAAATTTGAGTGCGCAACTGGAGGCAGTTAGCTAAGGACCGGGCTAATTGGAGAGGCATGTTGGTTGAGGCCCAGGTTCATCCCGGACTGAAGCGCCACTTAAGAAGAAAAAGAAGATTACCGACACCAAAAGACTTGAGTGGATTGACAAGAGCGCTATCAATTCTATATTTACCGAACGGTGAACGGCTACGGTTCAATTTCTTAGTAAGGCAGACTATAACGTCACCCGTGGAACGTTGCTGTCGAAAACCATACAGACCACCAAGGAGATGATTTTTTCGGGTGCCGAATAAAAAAATATTTCAAAACATGGCCTTATGACGCTCTTTCGCAATGTGCCATAAAGCCATATTTCGGGGTATGGCCTTATGTCGCTTTCGAAAAGTGGTCAGGGTCATTCATAATCATATTTTAAACACTTTGTGAAAGCGCCATAAGACCATATTTTGAAATAAGGCCTTATGTCACATGGCCTTATGTCTGCCCCTTTCGTGGAATTGGCTGAACATTAGCAAGTTCCCACCAATCCGGAAATATGCTTTCAGAATAAGACAAGTGGAAGATATTGCGCAAAGGTTTGGCCAAAGTTGAGGAACACGTCTCCAGAACAAGGAGAGGAATTCCATCTGTAGCGGAAGATTTTTTGCATTTTACAGCCATTGAACGAGTTTGGAAAAATATCGGCTTTACAGATAATTAAACCGGATTCAGCGAATTTAGAGAAGAAGAACTATCTGGTAAGGTGAAATTAGGTGCAAAAAGTTTTGCAGATTTGCATTTTCTTGGGGGTCCGTGATATTTTTTATTGTAGCCAAGTGATAGGATTGTTGATAAGGCACAATCTTTTATTCATTTAACGAACGACTAGAAAGTCTTGCTGCCTTTAGGACATTGCTTTATATTTTGCCTCAATTTTTCAAAACGGCAAACTGCCCGTTCTAGCTTTTTATTTTTATTACGTATCAGGTTAGAGTTATATTTTAAGCAGCTGACATTCACCAGGACAAGCTCATCACAGACTGAGAAGCAAGTGTCTTTATTAACCAAAAAACAAATACAAATTTTTGGCGCAACAGGCTCGTTAGTACCCAGGGTGTAGCTTTCTCACAACCATTCATATGTGCGTGTGTACTTCTTGCACGATGGCGGGACCTCCTGTTTTATGCCGACTCCGAACGGTTAAGTTGAGATAAGCTTTTCTTGACAATTGATACTAATTGAATGATTTGTCAGATCATCACGAGAGGAGGACCAGTGAAAAATCATTTAGGTGTTGGTACGGCTGGGAATCGAACCCAGACCTTCTGTGCGGCAGTTCATCGCACTAATCGAGTTTGCCTTTTATAACCAGATCTAGAAATTCCTCTTCAGAATCTGCTGAATTATCATTTATAGGCCATAGAGGTATTTGTGGTTTTGTACAAACAGTGTGCAGTATTGAAGATTCGATTTTCGTGTAAGCTTTATGATAGCTTTACAAATCTAGTGATTTGGCTGAACTCTT
The DNA here is from genome assembly GCA_932526625.1 of Rhingia campestris. Lineage (NCBI taxonomy): Eukaryota > Metazoa > Arthropoda > Insecta > Diptera > Syrphidae > Rhingia > Rhingia campestris. The sequence continues at coordinate 5,942,925 of OW052183.1, forward strand.
TATGGGAAATCTCTTTAGGATTATAGATTTGCCTTACGAACAAACACAATTAATATTAACAAACACAATTAATATTCAGTGCGTAGGAGTGATTTGTCCGAAAGATTTCTTTGGTAACATTTATCTCAAACACAACTAGAATATCTTTTAGCTAAATAAAGATAACTTGACTATCTATCAAAATATTAACCAAAATATTTGCTTCCAAATAAAACGAGCAGCGACGTAGGCATACAAAAAAATGAATCCAAAGATAAATTGCTTAATTGCTTAGATGTATATCTAAGTTCTTGATTACTCCACTCTGAATCAATTGTCGAGAATACTCATATGGTGGTTTTGTTTAATGGAAATTCCAAGCATAATTTTTGTGATAAGAGATTTGCAAACAAATTGTTGCCTTGTACACTAGGGTGGAGCGAAATTTTTTTTTTTTTTCAATATATTTTTTTTCCTGCGTTATAAATTGTTGACCCATGGTCTTAAATGTATAAATTCCAAATTTCAGTCTTCGTCAATATCTTCGGGTGGCGCACCAGACTTGAACTTCTCAAACATAACTTCTTGAACATATCTCAAAACGGTCGAACAAAAATGCATTAAAATATTTTTTTTTGTTTTTATTAAATAGGTATATTATATAATTAGATACAAGAACAATAAATAGAATCTCCAATAAGTTTAATTATTTCCATCAGAAGTTGTTGGACCTTCGGTTCGGTTGAAAAATTGCGATTTTGTTTCAAAAAAAGGTAATGCTTGCCTGGATTTAATCTGCTCTAATGTAGCCATCTCTTGCCTCTTGTCCATAAACAGATAATGAAGCCTCGGTGACAAGCTTAACTTATCGTTCTACTGCTTGAGTGTGGCAAGGGAACTTCTGCAAAAACATTAAATTGTCCTTTGAAGAAATCATGTTCGATATTTCTGTATCGCTGTATTTTACTGTCATCGGTGGTTCGGTTACTGTTTCTTTCGACCAGTCTATTAAGTCGTAGTAATTAGATGCATCTATTTGAAGCTTAGGTAGTTGAAACTCACGAACTTGTTTCCCTTTTTTTTAGTTGTCTTGCCTTTATAATTCTTCGGAGAGCTAGCTCTCTTATGTAAGAGTGGTCATCTTGCAACATAGCTAGCAACACATTTTCTGGGTGTGCGAAGAATGCATTTCTTTCGATAGTTCTTATAACAATATTCCTAAGGTCATCAGGCAAGTACAATGATCTTTTAAGCATATTGAAAATGTGAATCGGACCATATTTACATGATGGCTTGGTTTTTATGTCAAACCAGGTTGGTGCGTAGACTTTCACAATGAATATGACAAGTTCTTTGAGGTTTTCCGAAGGATTTTCTGTGCCAACATATAACCGAAGAATTCTGTTTGCGCAAGTTAACCATCGCGAATGTGCCAGCTTTCCTGGATCTTTGCTAGCTAAAGCGGGCAAAATTGAACCTCTAGAAATAGCTGAGCACATTTGATACAAATATTTTTGATCTGTGCTTAAAGAGTCAGCATCCACATCCGGAAGTTCAGCATATACTGCTTCAAAATTCACAACTTTGAAGTTCAAGCACTTTTCAAGCATTTTCCCAATGCTTCCAGAAAAACTATTGGGGCCGGTTGTGGTTCCATCGAGATTTGCAAACAGATGACGAAGCGGTAGCTCATTCGCATGTAATAAGCACACAAACCATTGTAAAGGACGGCCGAAATGTTTTTCTAACAATTCAATGACTCCGTTTTTATGTCCTGTATTTACAGCAGTGCCATCACACCCAATTGCTACCAAAGACATACGAAAATCAAAAGTTTTTTCCAGAAAGTCAACTATACTTGTTTGTATAGTAACTGCTTTTCCCGAATCAATTGAAAGATGTCCGATATACTTTGAATCTGGCTCCGATATAAGTGAAATATATTCTTCAGTAACAGTCTTTCTATGTCAGTCGTAGCGATGAATAGTGTCTTATCTTTACGGCCATCAAAATAAAGTGTGGATATAGGTTTTCTAAAACCTGCAGCTTCACATTGTAAACCTATTCCGACTTGTTGACGCTCTCTTCGTAATTTACTGCGATCTATTACTTTCGATGAATTTTTACTACTTATGACTTTTAAATCCATCATAGCAGCGTTTACTATCATAGCTGCCGATCTATCAGAAACCCCGGTTGTATCACAAGCTGTAGCCAAATTCTGTAGTTTGGTTCTCATTTGAAGAGTTTCTTTCTTTTTTTTTACAGGGTTTTAAGGGGAAAAATTCATTGACTTCAGTATCAGTAGAAGTACTGTCAGACAAACATTCCACAGCTGCAGCAGCAGCAGTAGAAGTGCTTGGAGTATCAGCCGTAGTTTTCAAAAATTGTTGGTATTTTCGTTTCCTAAGATCCTTACGATGCAAAGACTTGGTTGCCACTTGATCAACGGATCCAATATACATTTTACGAGAATTTCGTTGATCTTTTAAAAAGGGTTCTTCTGCAATGGGTACTTTGGTCTTACATTTACACAATCGTCTTGAAATACATTTACAAGTTGCAATATCAAACAGCTTTTGCAGAGAATCTTGATAAAACTCCTGCTTTTTTGTTTCATTGCGTAGTTTCTTCGTACTCTTATACTTATTATAATACGATATCAACCTTGCAACAACTTGTTGATGACTGATGGTAGGAAGTGAAGCCTTATTCCACATATTTTCGACATCATTAGATACTATTTCACTGATCTCCTTGATTGATGTGTCTTTCCCATTATTCAATGCAATTAAATCGTTTCTTATCCACAAATAATGTTTAATTATGTATATCAAAATAAGTTGGCAACATATTATTATTCAGCTGTTGTGGGTCACCAAAGATAGGGCAACGCGAATTTTTACGAGTTTTAGGCATTTTAATAAGTCAATGGCAAAGGAATTTATTACTGTATGAATGGATTTCCAAGAAATGTTTATGAAAGTAGTGGAACGAGTAACTTAGTTAAAGGAATAAATATTAAAATAGTTTAATACGCACAATTAGACTTTATAGACAGCGATTCTAATACATTACTTGAAAAAAATATTGAAAATTACTCTGAATTGAAGGAAGAATTAAATTGTAGGCCTTGAATTTCTTTTTAAATCAAGTTATTTGGGGCAACTGAAAATAAAATCATGGCTTCCTGATTTAAAATAACTCTAATTTGAGGGAAGAATTCAAGTCGTCTGCGACACCTGAAGATAAAGTCACAGGTTCCTAATTTTTTGCATAAATGATGTCCTAATATATGGTCACCAATTAGTAACACAGGAACAAACAAAAATTGAAAAACATTTTTTTTCCCATATTCACTCCACCCTATTGTACAGTGGGGAAATTTATAAGTTTTAATGGTTAAACGTATAGGTGTCTGATCAGATAGATTACTGTAACTCTAAAGAAGCAATCACTATCTGTGAGCAACCAATCTGAAGCAAATGAAAAAATACAGATTAGCGTATATAGGGGGCAACCAGTGCAAAGAAAACTACCCCGTCCCCGAGCGCTAAGTTGAAGATCATTTTGAATCTGCTACCAATGGATCTATATATGCAGGAATCAGCAGCTAGAAGTTCCTTGAGTATAAGCCAAACAATCATTTGGATTCCGATCCTCTCCGGGAACGGACAGATAATAAGAAATAAGATTACTTGGGCCGGTTGTGCACTCCACCTTCATTTTTACGAATGGGACAGACATAAACCTACGAAAAATAAGCTTGAATGCATCAACACAGATTGATTAAAAATGAAGCGCTTAAACGGTGCTTACATTTTCTTACTTACGGTGCTTACTTTCCTGATCACAGTAGTGTTTTCCAAGCTAAAGTGATGGCAATCGCGGAAGATCAAAATAAAGGCCAATAACAGGGAGGAATCTGTTACCACCTTTGACATATCACGAAAGTTTTATCCAGTATATGACAAGTACAGAACCAACAAACTATTACGGTATAAATAAATATCAGTGCCAATGCCTAAGCGGATAGGGGCACTCACCATAACCTCAGAAGCATGGATGACAACATCTGTTTAGGTTGTGGTTACACTTTCTCTACCACTGCCCAAGTCTATGTCACTGATGAATAGAACACTAGCCAAGAACCAGTTGCTTACAAGATATCCAGGAGCTTTTCAAAATTCCAACAATATCTCTTAACAGGTTTCTGAAGACATACAGCTGGGTGACACGATATGATTCCTTTTAAGAAATATAAGGTTGATATGATAGGGTTATGAGTATGACTGATACATTTTTCTAATTCACTGAGTGCTTTAGCTTAGTGAATTAGAAAAATTTGTCTACATTGCCTTTTAGCTTCGATCAGGATAAAAATAAAAAAAAACTGCAACTGGAAACCTGACCATCACACTGTTGAATTGTACAAGTCTGTTCGGCAAAGGCATGTCGCCAAAAATGTCAATTTACTGCAATTTCCGAATACGGTAACATTGCTCGATTGCACAGAGATAAAAACTGTTACGTTTGGATATATCACCTGCTGAACATGTGCTTAAATTAAAGTATCACCATTGGGGTTTATTTAATTTGGATGTTTTTTTTAGAGGTTTGGTTTTTAAACTGGCAACACTGTTTCTACAGATTGTCAATTTGACAGTTGAAAGTTGATTGTGGTTATTACGTTTGGCCATTTTACGGTGAATAGATTTACGCCGGAACAACACGTGTAATTTCAGCCAAGAACGAGGCCTACAAGGCTAAGCTACAGGTGAAGACGAGAGCTGCCATTGAGATCTATAGGCAAAGAAGAAGGGGAGAACATCGGCTTTTCAGAAAGAAGAAACAAGAGAAAGAAAAACGCGCGATCGAGGATATAGAGAGGGGCCACTCCAGGAACGATGTTCGCAAGTTTTACCAAAGTGTAAAACGGCAAAGCCAAGGATACAAGGCTCGAACAGAATCCTGTCGAGATGAACAGGGAAATATCGTAGTTGAGACACAGTCGATGCTGAGGATATGGAAGAACCACTTCTGCCGCCGAAAATGACGGCCTTCCGCTGAGCTTTATGAAGCTGGCGAAGATGACTTGGTAAGCAACATCCACCAACTCATAAGCAAAATCTGGTCGGTTGAGAGCATGCCTGAAGAATGGAACCTCAGCATCGTTTGTCCGATCCACAAAAAGGAGACCCTCTGAACTGCGCCAACTACAGAGGCATAAGTCTACTCAACATCGCCTACAAGATCCTATCTGCCGTAATATGTGAACGCCTGAAACCGTTTACCAACAACCTGATCAGCCCTTATCAGTGTGGTTTTAGGCCAGGAAAGTCCACAATCGATCAAATTTTCACACTTCGGCAGATCCTGGAAAAAAACCCAAGAAGTCCAAATTGATACCCACCAAATAATTTATCGATTTCAAAACCACATACGACAGCATTTATAGAGACGAACTATACAGAGCCATGTCTAGTTTTGGTATACCGTCCAAACTCGTCCGTTTGTGTAGGATGACGATGGAGAATTCTCGCTGCACCATCAGAGTCGGAAACGACCTCACCGACACATTCGATACCAAAAAAGGATTTAGGCAAGGCGATGCGAAGTCATGTGACTTTTTCAATTTGATTCTTGAGAGGATTGTGCAAAACTCCCGAGCCAACACCAGAGGCACAATTTTTCAAAAATCGGTGCAACTACTAGCATACGCCGACGATATTGACATCATTGGTAGGACTCAACGTGATGTCATAGCCACGTTTGCTAGTATAAGAAAGAAAGAAGCGGCTCCGAACTACTAAGGAGATCCTATATAAGACCCTGAACATCCCAGTCCTGCTCTACGGCGCTGAAGCATGGACCGTATGAAGAAATCCTTGGTCGATTCGAGAGAAAAATTCTTCGAAAAATCGTCGGTGCCGTTTGCGTTGAGGGGCTATGGAGACGAAGATTCTACCAAGAACTATACGAGCTGTCCACGACATACCCCTGGTCAAAAACTCCGCATTGGACGTTTAAGATGGCTAGGACATGTAGAACGAATGGACACCAATACTCCGGCTCGCAGAGTCTTCGATTCCCAGCCAGACGTCGGACGCAGTAGAGGAAGACCTCGCCTTAAGTGGCGCGCACAAGTAGAAACCGACCTCAACCAACTTGGAGTGCGCAACTGGAGGCAGTTAGCTAAGGACCGGGCTAATTGGAGAGGCATTTTGGTTGAGGCCCAGGTTCATTCCGGACTGTAGCGCCACTTAAGTAAGTAAGTAAGTTATTTATATGTTTATTTAATTATTTTTTTTTTGTATTTAAATTGTAGGGTTTTTTTGTCGTGTTTCCTTCAAACTATTTATTTTTGTCTCCTTTATATTTTAAATCGAATAAATAATGTTTCAGTAGAAAGATATATCTTATCGAATCTATGTAAAATGTGCGATAAATAAATAAAATATAAACACGATCAGATCTGTGTCGTAGCGAGCTTAATACAAGCGCATCTACGAGCAGAGATTTTCCACAGCATATAAAATGCATGCATTTGTTAGTGGGACATAACAAAACACAGAAGTTATTTTGACGTCACTAACAAAATCAATAAACGATGAAATTAAACTTTATTTTTGTATTATTAACAAAACAAAATAAAATAAACATACACTTATTACGACTCTAGAATACAATTACGCAAACTGTTTTTTAAACTACTTTTACTAGCATGCAGTTCAACTACATCGCTATTTTTATTGTAAACTCTACTCATGCGACATATGATTAGGTACATGTAAAATATTTAGTCTACGAAGGTTATAGGAACCTCCACGGGTATTAAAACCAATAGCACTTAAAAGATCAGGAGCATCTATTTGTCCTGATAATATTTGGTGTAAGAAGACCATGTCATTGTTAAGTCTACGTTGAGACAAATGCAACAACTGCAGTAGTTTAATTCGACACCTGTACGGAGGCAAATTGTGTACATCATCCCATGGAAGTCCTCTCAAAGCAAATCTTATAAATTTACGTTGGTCTGCCTCAATTCTATTTGAATGAACGACATAGAAGGGTGTCCACACCTGTGAGGCATACTCCAAGTGAGGGCGAACTAGACAATTATATAACGAAAGGGTGACATAAGGATCATTGAACTCTTTTGACCACCTTTTTATAAATCCCAACATAGAGTTGGATTTATTCACAATAACGTTTATGTGTTTGTTAAACTCCAATTTAGGATCAAAATAAACACCAAGATCTTTAAAACTGTCTATACGACAGAGAGTGTGCCCCGACAGAGTATAACTAAAATTGGACGGAATACGTTTTCGTGAAAATGACATATGCTGGCACTTAGTGGGGTTCAGATTAGCGTTACCAGACGTCCCGGTTTGCCCAGGACGTCCCGGATTTAAGATGTATTTTCGATTGTCCCGCCGGGGCAGCTTTCGTCCCGGGTAGCGACTCAGTCACAAAATAAGAAAACTAATGCAAGCATTTTTTATTGTTTACAACACACTGACTGCCTTGCAATATGACCTTATCAAATGCACGTTAAGATTTTCAATCAAGCACACCTCACATATTAGAATGTAATTTTTTTCAACTTGACAGATATCATTGAAATCAATAAAAATAACAAAATTTTAAAATGTTTCTCCTGCATTTCGAATTGTTTATTATATTTTCGGATTTGTTTATACTACATACACGTCTCTATATTTAAATTTTTTAGATCTTAACTTTTAAAATGAGCGAATCAAATTCAGCATTAAGCGACAGTGATTCTTATTCGGGTGCTGGGTCGAGTAGTGGTGTCCCCACAAAAAGTTCAAACGGCTTACCGCTTATAAAAGACAATGGGAAGGGACAACAACATGGGAATGAGGACAACATCATTTGAGAACACATGCATCCACAAAATCTCACTTTAATACTGTTCAGAATGTTTTCTAAGGTAGGAACTTCTAGAGCACATTCAGATTCGGAAGAAAGGATTGCTGTTGCTGAATTAACATCTGTCTTTCACACCGTAAAACAGTAAAACATTCGTTAGGCTACAGCAGTATGGATTGCGGGCACAAATTACTGGCATATATTTTTATTTAATGCAGTAAATCTTAAATATATCTGTTAAGATAGTAAAACGAGTGGTGGGTGCACGACTGGGTCGTACGCAACTTTCTCTTTCACAGCGAGTTGGGCGTTAGATCAAATAGTACGCATTTTGATTAGTGATGCTAAAAATAATATAAATAATGTCGAAATGTGTTTATACGAACGTTTACTCTGAAATTCGAAGGAATCGATGTCAATGTGAATAATAATGATTTTCCGTTATTGGCCAGAACTGAAAATTCCGGTAAGTGATAGTTGGGCTAAAACTAATTATGTGGAATTGCTTCAAGCTGTAATAGTAGTATATATATTAAATTTCATTCAATTTGACATAATAGTTTGCGATAAATTATCAATTTTCCTTATATGGCCTAAATGACAAAATCCGTTATATGGATTTTCTCGAAAAAAAACTGGGTATGCAGTTTTGTTGGAGCTAATACGGTTATGGTACATATAAAGTTTAATCAAAATTGTTAGAGCCGTTTTCGAGAAAATTGAGGTTATGTGTAATTTTTATATGGCAGGTACCGTTATTAACATGGCTAAAAGCAAACAAAAAAAATGGCCTAGAATTATGACCAAAACAAACTTGGATACGAAGTTTGAAGAAGATCGGTCAAGCCGTTTAGGCTGGGGAGACCATTACGGACAGACAAACCGACGGACCGACGGACGGAATTCCAAAAAACACTTTTTTAGGCTCCGCTATCATCGTAATGTTAGAATCAATCAAAATCTCGAGGTCGAAAATTTTCACGAAAACAATATCTTTCTCTTTGTAAGAGAAAGTTAAAAATTTCAAGTTAATAACATATACTTCTCCATCGCTACCGATGCAAGCAATAGGAAAAATCGAAAAATGTTTCCAATTTGCATTTGATATTTCTTTGATACAGGTGTTGAGAATCGGCTTCTCGACTTAGTCGAAAATAACATATAAAAATGCACAATATTTGTGACAATTTTAAGCAAAGACTACACGACATATTTTTCGGAAGCAGGGCAAGACAATGTCTTTCTGATTTAATGCCGGATGCCAAAGCAAAATGATTTATTATGTCCTACGTATGCTGTTGCCGTCAACAAAATTGAAAGTGTCCAAAAGCGTTTCCTGTTATTTGCCCTACGTCAACTCCCATGGGATGGTACTTACGTTCTTCCACCTTATGCCAATCGTTTAAAACTATTAAATATGTCTACGCTTCAAAAAAGAAGAGAAGTAAATAATGTTGTGTTCCTATTTAAATTGTTGTCCGGATCAATTCATTCCCAATATTATTTAAGTACTCTTGAGTATTAATACTCGACTTAGATTCACGAGAAATCCTGTCTTTTTTTATACGTCAAGTACATCTGTAAATTATGGTAATAACGAGCCTATTAATAAAATGTTGAAGGACTTTAATAAAAATTATAACCTCATCGATTTCAATATGAATCAAGCCACATTAAAAAAAAGTATTGTTAGAAATTTAAGTTCTTATTTATATTATTTAATATTTGTAATTGTTAGCTGTGATGTATATATCTGTAGCTGAAATAAATAAATAAATTACGATTCTATATTAATTATTGAACATGTAGAAAAATGGCATGATTTTTCTGAAACTAATATTCTATCTAAGCTCTCATTTTTAAGTTTAGATGAACCCTTAAATTTTAAACATTTTTAAAGTGCGCCTGCTACGTATTGAGGAAATAGATTTGGATTCCCTTTATGAAGAATTTAAAAGTCAGATGAATGTCCTTTTGGAACTCAATGATAAAGAAATCTGCTCTTTCACAAAATGAAACAACACTTTTAAAAGTTTTTCATTGGACGAAATACCAAATATATTCAAAATAATTCCCTTTATGTTTAGTTTCCTAGTTGCAATTGTTTTGCGGAAAGAGTATTTTCGCAGATGGTTCTGAAATGGACGTGTTCGGAATTTTACAATTTTGTAAAAAATAATATTGAAATGATTATATTTTTTTCAAAGTTCCTTAAAATATACAAAGTAACTTAATATTATTATTTTTTTGTTTTATAAATTAACAAAGAGAGTGAATATGTATGTTTAATTACATAAATTTAAAAAAATAATAATTATTAATGAGTTTAGATTTAATATGAAATAATTTGAAGTACCTATTTAATTTTATTCATAATGACTTTTTTTGTTCGCATTCTTTTCTTTTATAATAAATATATAGATATTTTGATTTATTTTTAACAATGTTATCTTATGAATTGAAAACTCGTACCCAGTTAACATACCAATACATATGTTCAAACTCATACTTGCGACTCATTTAAATAAAAAAATGGGTTTTAATTTTGTCCCGGGAGAAATTTGGAAATCCCGGCTTTTTTCCATGTTTTTGTCAAATGTCCCGCCGAGCTGCGAGCAAAATCTGGCAACACTAGTTCAGATTCAAACCGTTTTCAAAACACCATGTTGTAAAGCTATTTAAATCAGTTTGAAGTGAAAGCGAATCGCTTAGATCTCCTACACATTTGAAAATTTTCATGTCATCAGCATATATCAGTATTTTGCTCTCTCGAATACAAGCTTTTGCATCGTTAATAGCAAGAATAAATAAGATAGGGCCTAAATGACTACCTTGGGGTACTCCAGATTGGGCAACAAAAGGGTTGGATTTAGAGCCTCTAAATTTAACCTGATAAGTTCTTAGTGAGAGATATGATTGAACCCAATTTATGAAACCTGGAGGGAAACCATAAACCTTAAGTTTATAAATTATGATGTTATGTGATAACTGGTCAAAAGCTTTGGAAAAGTCAGTGTATATACAATCGACCTCTTTTTTATTTTCCAACCTATTGGAACAATGATGCATAAAAGTTAAGAGATTTGTGACAGTGGATCGATTTTTTACAAAGCCATGCTGCTGTTTACAGATAATGTTTCGACACAGGAATACCAATTTATCACAAATAATATGTTCAAATAACTTAGGAATGCAAGAGAGTTTTGAAATAGGTCTATAATTAGAAATGTCTCCTCGTTCACCTTTTTTTAAAACAGGTGTAATAAATGCATTTTTCCATTGGGTTGGGAATACTCCAGTGGCAAGGGAGCTTTCAAACATATACTTAAGGTATGGCAAAAGAGCATCTTTGCATTGCTTTACGACTATTGGTGGGATTCCATCGGGCCCAGCAGAACAATCATTATTTAATAAAGCGATATATTTAATTATTGTCTCATCGTCAAATGTGACGTTGCTGAAACTAAATTGAGAACAGTCATTGAGATAACTGAAATATTGTTCTTCTAAGACAAGAGGGGTATCAATAAATGAATTACTGAAATTATCTGCGAATAAGTTAGATAAAATAATAGAGCTCGATATTTTTGAATTATTGTAAGAGAAGTTGGCGAGATATCCATCCGTTTTTCTCTTCGAATTGACAAAACTCCACTTTTTTTTGGGTCACTTTTAAGAGCGTTCTCCATATTGGCTATATAGCCATTATATAAACTATTTGACATCGCAGAGAATTCCTTAAAATAATTCAGGTACTTATCATAGTCGTATTGATTCTAACTTTTAACAAAATTATTCCAGGCCCGGTTACGTATATTCCGAAGAGATTTAAGGTCTTTCGTGTACCTAGGATGCTGGATGATGTATATTTAACGAAATAAAATCAATCTATCTATCTGTATTTATAGAGTTTTGAATAAAATTACGTGCAAACACCTTAGTCTATATAGTTTTCGTTAAGCCTGCATAATTATTCAGTCTTAAACCCTCAGCCGGGATACAAAATTTACTGCCAAACCTATTTATTGTTGTTATCGAAAACGGTTCTCGAAAATGATAAAAATTGCTGCAAACAAACGCGGCAAAGTATGTGTCAAATCAATGTTTTATAAAATAATTTGATGTCAATTTTTTTTATTAATTGCTTAGATTCTATGATTACAAACTTACAATTAATGTAGTAGAGGATAAAAGAAAACAAAAATGTCGATTTTCGATTGCAAACAAAAAATTAAAAAGAAACATATTCAGTTGTCAAAATGCCAACAGGGAAGTGCTGCCAGATCCCCAATTAGCGTTTTTTTTTCTCATTTTTATTTAAGCCTATTGACTAAGATAAAATAAAACACGACTGATGAATGGTTATTTTAATTAATTTGAAATAACGAATAATGCTGAACAATTGTGTGTCCTCCAAATCAGGCGAATACCCCACTGTGCGTGTTGTCTTGAAATGAAAGTGCAAACAACAAAATCGCTATCAATTGATTCGCTGAGCTACTAAGATTAGTGGTAAAAATGAAATTTCATATCATTACCAGTAAATTGTGCAAAAGCAATTGAAGACCGCACTTGTAGCCAGACCACAACGTGTCGAAAGTGCTGCAAGCATTGAAGATGTAACAAACCACCTCAGAAGATATATTTATTGACGTTCACGCATATGAATGCTGGTTGGCGAATCTCTTTATCTATTTTAGAGATCGCTTTTTTTTTTTGTTGGAAAATATCGTTTTTTTCCTCTATTTTTATAACAAACATAAAATATGAAACGAAACAAAGCAAAATGTTTAATTGAAGTGCTGGAAGCAATTTTGAATTAAAATTCACGTAAATGAATATTGTCTAGGTAGGAGTGGATTTATTTTAAATTTTAAATTTTTGTTAGCATGCGTCAACAATATTAAAACATGGGACCGTCTACGTAGAATCTCCGACAAAGTGTATATTTAAGATTGTTGGCAAAACAAAGCAAAGCTAAGCAAACATGTCAATTTTTAAATGGAATTTAAATTCACACCAAGTGCGTTATCTGGAAAAGGAATTACTTAGCTGGCAATTCGGATTTGGCTGGAAATCAAGGCATGTGCTCATTGGCCAATCTTTTGGAATGAATGAACCCAAGTCGGTTTGAAATATTTGCCCTTCAAACTCATCAATGACAACAGTCAACTTTTTTTTACTACAAAAATAGTTTGTAATCTTTTTAAGGAACGATAACATAGCACCACTCTTATCGGTAATCATAATCTTTCAACAGTCCCTAAGCAATATTATAGTACAGACCCTCTAATTAGCCTTGATAGTATGGTAACTGGTTTATACTTTAATAGCCCCAGCTGATTGGGTGCAATTTTTTTTTATATTTTTCTGGAGATAAACTAAAACTTTGTTTCAAACTTTTTGTTCACATTAGCAACTCGTTTAAAATTAGCTACTTTTAGCTGATAAGTCTGACGTAGCAATCTCATTGACCTTTGTGTTTTGAAAAATACTTTCGGGCCTACTTTCACATGTTAACATCGTTTAGGGTGATTAAAACAATTTTTTGTTTGTTTACAGATGCCTGTGTAGTTTTGTTTATTTTTTTTGTGAATTTGTATAAAAACATAAAACTAACTTTATAAGAGTGGTGCTTAAGAAACAGGTGTACTCAAACCGTAAAGAGGGCAATTGTGATATCACAAGGAGACGCTGGGTTACTTTTCATTAGCCACTCCTGAAACTTATTTGATTTCCTAACAATTCCGTTTTTGTTGGACCGTTTGACAGAGGATGATGACAGTTGCTGGTTTTTTTTTTTCAGAAAGAAGTGTTGGATTAAAAAGACAAAGTGAAACACATTCGACTTCAACGGAGTTTTATTGTAAACTGCACTTATGTATAATAAAGACAAAAGGTTATATTGGAGTTCATACGGAAGTAATATTATAAAGAGCGAAAGTTTAAGAGTAATGTATTGTGGGTTGCCAATTGTATACAATTCAAGATTAATAATATTTAATACTTCTCCTCAATAATTATCTCTTAATGTTTAAGTAGTTAAACCTAATTTTACAAATAATTTACCATGTTTGGTTTTATTTAAAATTTTAGTGAAAATATCCGCTAACATTTCATCTGTAGGGACATATTTTAATTCAATTAAAGATTTGTTATATATCTCACGAATGTAGTGATATTTGATATCAATATGTTTAGATCTTGCATGGAAAACTGGATTCTTAACTAAATGTTGTGCGCTTATGTTGTCTCCACACAGTTCCGTTGGCCCATCTGTTATTGAGCCAAATCCGATCTCTGTCAATAGCCTCCGAAGATAAACGACTTCTTTTGCAGCTGCCCCTAATGCCATATACTCTGCTTCTGTGCTGCTTAATGCCACGGTAGATTGTTTACGGGACTCCCAAGACACTGCTGCACCAGCAAGAACAAAAGTGTAACCAGTGTAAGATCTTCGATCGTCGCAGCTACTGGCCCAGTCAGCATCAGCAAAACCTCTTAAGCGCTCTCCAGATTTTCTAAATGATAATTTATAATTAATTGTACTATTAAGATACCTCAGTAAATGCTTTACTGCAATCATATGTTCCTTATGAGGATCGCAGTTGAATTGGGCCAATTTGCTTACTGCATGCATTATATCCGGCCTTGTTGAGACCGCCAGATAAATCAAAGACCCAATCAGCGACTGATAAGTCTTTGGATCAACTTTGGTTGCGTCGTCAAAGCTCTTCTTCAGCTTTTCCCCAGGATCAAGGGGAGTATGACATCTTCTCGTCGAAGCCATGTTGTACTGCAATAGCATGTTCCGAATATATTGCTGATGACATAATGTTATAGCTCCGGTATCACTGTCACGGTTAATGTCTATACCTAGAAAATAATCCACTATTCCTTGATCGACTATTTCGAATTCGTTGGCTATTGCATGCTTTATTTTAGCGACCGAGTCCTCTTTCGAGCATGCAATTAAAATATCATCAACATAAACAGCGATTATATTGTAGCTATCCATTTTATTCATGGTGTAAACACAAGGATCTGCATCACAACGAGAAAAACCGATTTTCTTTAAAGTTGCATCCAGTTTACTGTTCCACTCTCTTCCTGCTTGCTTCAGTCCATATAAGGATTTCTTCAATTTACAAACTTGTTGCCTTTTATTTGTTGCGACAAAGTGTTCTGGTTGATACATGTAAATTTCTTCCTTAATATCGCCATTCAAGTATGCACTTGATACATCCACTTGATGAACAATTAGATCAAATTCTACAGCCAATGCCAATATCAGTCTAATAGTTGAGTATCTAACAACTGGTGAAAATGTTTCATTGTAGTCAACGCCTAGTTGTTGGCTACAGCCCTTTGCGACGAGTCTAGATTTATAACGGACTGCCTTCCCATGTTTATCATGTTTTACATTGAATACCCATTTTGATTTTATAGCATGTCTATTTGGAGGAAGGTCCACTAGTTCCCATGTGCCATTCGCTATTAAGGAGTTATTTTCGAGATTCATTGATTCTAACCACAATTTTGCATCAGAACGCCCTAATGCTTCTGATACAGAAACAGGATTATTTCCCATGAAGTATGTGACATTTCTTGTTCGAGGTCTGAGTTTCATGCCATGCTCCCTATTGTTTGCCACATCTTCTCTAGTTTCAGCTATTCCATTGTTCGAAATGTTTCTATTCCCGCCATCAATTTTACCATCTACTTCCACAGTTGATTCGTACTTATTGTCAAAATCGGCGTCACAAAACACATCACCGGAGTCACTATCTATTTCCTCAATACTATGTTGTTGAACTTTAATATTTTTACTAGAAGTTGGTAAATCTTGGTTTATATCACTATTACACCCTATGGTGTGATCTACTTGCACATGGTTAGCAATATCCTCTATAAATTTTACATCTCTGCTTTTTAGAACTTTCTTTGTTCCGGGCTCATATAATCTGTAGGCTTTCGATTCTTTAGAGTAACCGACCATCACGCATTCTATTCCTCTTGCCTGAAATTTTGATTTGCCTGGTCGTTTATTCAACATAATAGCCTTGGAACCAACAACTTTAAGGTGTCCTACGTATGGTTTTTGACCGCACCACATTTCGTAAGGAGTCTTGTTTTTCAGTAGCTTAGTTGGGGACCGATTTCTGAGGTACACAGCTGTATTAACTACTTCAGCCCATAATGACTCTGACAAATTAGAACTTAACAATAAGCATCTCGCCATCTCTACTATCGTTCTATTTGCTCGTTCTGCTACGCCATTTTGTTGTGGTGTATATTCCACAGTAAGTTGACGCTTAATTCCCTGCTCCGATAAGTACCTCGAAAATTCTGAACTAACATATTCACCACCATTATCACTTCTTAAGATCTTAACGTTGCATGCAGTTTCACGTTCTACCTCAGTTTTAAATTCTTTGAATGCAGATAGAACTTCGCTTTTTGCCTTTAAGAAATACACATACATCTTTCGGCTAAAGTCATCTATAAACAACACGAAATATTTCGCACCTCCAATAGAAGTTGTTGGCATAGGACCGCATATGTCGGAGTGAATAACTTCCAACAGTCCTCTTGTGGATATTCTATTAGCTTTTGGAAACACTGAGCTACATATCTTTCCTTTAAAACAAGTCGTGCAATTTAATGATTTGGGAACATTTTGAAATTTCATTCCTTTAACCATATCATTATTAAATAATTGGTTCATGCTGTTTACATTGAGATGGCCAAAACGTGCATGCCATAATAAAAAATCATCAGCAGATGTTTTTATATTACACAATTTTAATGTTCTAATACTTTCATGCACAAACAAATCACCATATCTCTCAGCATGCAAAATTAAATTTTTCTTTTTATCAAAAATTCTTGCCATATTTTCGTTGATTTGAAGGGTATTATTGTTCACTACTGCTTTGCTTAATGAAATGAAATTGGTATTTAAATTGGGAACATATAACACATTGCGAAGATCAATTGTACTGTAAGTTGTTACAATTTTGACATTTCCTATACCCGTTGAATTTAGTGAATAATTACCGGCTAACTCTATTTTTTCTACATGTGGTTGCATAGTTGAAAAAAAGCTTTTGTCACAACATATGTGACAGGTTGATCCGCTATCAAATACCCATTTGTTTTTATCCAATGTCAAAGAGTTAGTATAAGAATTATTTAATGCATTCGATGGGTTTGTGTTAGTATTCAGCATTGCAAATGATGACGTCGTTTTTCTTGCTGTCGAGCTTTTTGGTGATCTACACTCAGACGCGTAGTGGCCCTTCTTTTGGCAGTTGTAACACTTCCCCTTAGCTCGAGCTTTGAACTGTGCTTGTGAAGGCCTTTGCTGATGACGTATGAAACATGTAGATTCAGTGGTCTGTTGGAAACTTTCTTCTCTTCGTTTTCCTTCTTCTAGGAGTTTAGTTTTCAATACATCTGTTGTAGGAAGTTCATCTCTTGATTCGATAGCTACAACAAAATTTTCATACTCTTTTGGCAAGCTAGACAACAGCAGAATCGCGAGTAATTCATCTTGAAATTTTATGTCTATTTCTTTTAATTTTTCAGAAATATCGAAGAAACTACTTAAATGACTACACATTGATCCATGTTCAAGCATTTTTAAAGCCAACAATTGCTTGAACAAGGTTACCTTTCTTGCCGGTCCAGTCGGCTGGTGAATCGCTACCAACTTTTCCCATGCTTCCTTCGACGATTGACAGTTTTTGATGTGGTTTATTTGTGAGGTTTTGATACTCAGCATAATCGTTGCAAGCGCCTTCTCATCCTTCGTTGTCCATATTACCAATTCTGCAGGAGCTGCCGGTTTCGGTGTTGCTCCAGAGACATATGACCATAGCTCGCTGTGCACCAAGATAGATTTCATCTGAACTTTCCATCCATCGTAATTTTCCTCATTGAGTTTCTCTATTTGGTATAAAGAACTCATTTTGATTGTTAAGCCCTTTTCAACAACAATAAATCAAGTTTATGCAAATCTTTATACAACGTGGGACTGGGCCCATAACCTTTGTTGGATTAAAAAGACAAAGTGAAACACATTCGACTTCAACGGAGTTTTATTGTAAACTGCACTTATGTATAATAAAGACAAAAGGTTATATTGGAGTTCATACGGAAGTAATATTATAAAGAGCGAAAGTTTAAGAGTAATGTATTGTGGGTTGCCAATTGTATACAATTCAAGATTAATAATATTTAATAAGAAGTGGCATTACAATACATACCAAAACAGTGGAAAGTCGCGGAAGTGATTATGGTTCTAAAACCAGGAAAATCGCCGAATGAAATAAAATCTTACAGGCCTATTTCACTTCTTCCAATAATTTCAAAAGTTTTTGAACGGATATTACTCGGTCGCTTACACCCCATAATTGAACAGAAACGTCTTTTACCTGACCATCAATTTGGGTTTAGAAGTAAACATTCAACGGTGGACCAAGTACATCGAATTACAGCTGTAATTGAGAAAGCTTTCGAAGAAAAGAAAAATTGTTCAGCCGTATTTCTTGACGTGTCGCAAGCTTTTGACAAGGTGTGGCACAAAGGCCTTACTTATAAACTAAGTCAAGTTCTGCCAGAACAATTATATAAAATCCTCGTGTCGTATTTTGAGCATAGACTCTTCCGTGTGAAACTTGGAAGCGAATATTCCGAGTTCAAAGAAATAATGGCAGGTGTACCGCAAGGAAGCGTCCTTGGACCAATCCTGTACCTCCTATTCACTCGTGATATCCCACAAACAAACGATACAATAGTTGCAACGTTTGCTGACGATACTGCTATACTAGCAGTTGGCACAACAATAGAGGAAACAAATATCAAATTACAAAACGCTCTTAACGAGGTTAATGAATGGACTAAATCCTGGTGGATTGCACTTAATGAGAGCAAATCGATCCATGTAGATTTTTCGTATAAACGGACAAACAATTTATACGGTTCGAGTCCCGTTTGCAAATGAAGCGAAATATATCGGTATGACACTCGATGCAAAATTAAAATGGAAGTCGCATGTAAAAAAGAAATGCGAAGAACTTAAGAATAAATACAGAGAACTGTACTGGTTGCTCGGAAAATATTCGAAGCTTAACCTTGATAACAAGCTGCTATTATACAAGGTGGCGCAAAAGTAATCCTCCTATCAGAAAATGCTATAAAATTTGCGATTGGCCCCTAATGTCAGTTCTGTTTTGACATTTGTGTAGTAAACACATGCGAAATACACGTTAATAAACAATGTTACGCTAGACTGCTCTAGAACGCGGAATATTGGTGACTATTTATTTGAGCAATAATCGGTCGGTGATTTTGCACAACGTGAATTTCGTCGCAGATTTCCTAGCCGTCCAACGCCTACTGGTGAAACACTGCGACGTTTAGCCGCTCGCCTCGAAGAGACTGGCACAACACGAGATGCTGCCAGGCGTGGCAGACCCCGGAGTAGCCGTTCTGCAGAGAATATTGCTGCTGTAGCTGAAGATGTCATGGAAGCGCCGTCGACGTCGACCAGACGACGTGACACGCAAATGGGTATCAGTCGACGATCTTTACAGCGAATTTTGGTACAGGATTTGAAGATGTTTCCGTACAAAGTCCAGACGGTGCATCAGCTGTTAGCTGCTGACCGCCAATCGCGTCTAACATACGCTCAAGCCATCCTTAATCACCACCAAGAGGAAGATGATTTTTGATCAAAAATAATCATGAGTGATGAGGCCCATTTCCATCTTAGCGGGTACGTAAATAAGCAAAATTTACGCTTCTGGGGCACTGAAAATCCGCGTGTAACCCACGAAGAGCTATTACACCCGCTCAAAGTCACTGTATGGTGTGCTGTTTTCGCTGGAGGAGTCATCGGACCTTTTTTCTTCGAAGACGTCGCGGGCCAAACGGTAACTGTGAATGGTGAGCGCTACAGAGCAATGATCAACGAGTTCTTTTTGCCGCAACTTGATGAATTGGGATTGGAAAACATGTGGTTCCAACAGGACGGTGCAACGGCACACACTGCACGTGCCACAACCGATATGCTGAAGGATGCATTTCCCGGGCGCCTAATCTCCCGTTTTGGCGATTTGCACTGGCCAGCAAGATCGCCTGATTTGACCGCTCCAGACTTCTTTTTGTGGGGCTTTTTGAAGTCGCTGGTTTATGTCAACAAACCTCAGACTCTTGCAGCTCTTAAAGACAATATCCGTCAAGAATGTGAGGACCTATCGCCGGAAGTTTTGGCCAAAGTGATGGAAAATGCCATAAAAAGGGCTCAAATGACAATCAACTGTGGCGGCGGCCATTTACATGACATCATATTCTCGACTTGATGTAAAAAAAATTAAAAGACCAAATAAAAATAATCCACAAGAAGAATCAAAGTTTTTCATTTTTTTTTTAAATTACAGCCAAAAAACATCGGAAGGTTATTTTTGCGCCACCTTGTATATTATAAGCATATTAGTTCCAGCAAAATTGCATATCCAGTTTTTTCGAGAAAATCCATATAACGGATTCTTGCATTTAGGCCATATAAAGAAAATTGTTAGTTCCTCGCTAATTTCTTGTTAATTATGTCAAATTGAATGAAATTTAATGTGTATACTACTAACGGGTGATTTTTTAAGAGGTTTAGAACTTTTTTAAAAAAAAAAAACACACAAAAAATTCGAAAAAATGAATGAAATATTTATTTGAATCGATAGTTTGAACCTTGCAATTTAATGTTTAAAGATAATTTCATGCAAATGTTGACCGCGGCTGCGTCTCAGATAGCCCATCCGCTGAGTCCAATTTTGGCATACTCTTTCACACATATCGGCCGGTATCTCACGAATGAATGCATGGATGTTGGCTTCCAGTGCGTCAATCGAAGCGGGCTTGTCCCTATAGACATTAGCCTTGACATACCCCCACAAAAAATAATCTACTGGTGTCAAATCGCACGATCTAGGCGGCCAATTGACCGGCCCGAAACGTGAAATTAACTGTTCACCAAACTCGCCTCGCAATTGCGCCATTGTTTCGCGTGCTGTGTGACATGTGGTACCGTCTTGTTGAAACCACATATCATGCAAGTCAAGAACTTCCATTTCGGGCAAAAAAAAGTTTGTTATCATCGCTCGGTAGCGTTCACCATTGACAGTAACGCTGCGATTCGCATCATCTTTGAAGAAATATGGCCCAATAATGCCGCCGGCCCATAAACCGCACCAAACAGTGGCTTTTTCGGGATGCATTGGTAGCTGCTGCAATGCTTCTGGCTGATCTTCACTCCAAATGCGGCAATTTTGCTTATTTACGTACCCATTCAAGCAAAAATGAGCCTCATCGCTGAACACAATTTTTCGATAAAAAAGCGGATCCTCGGCCAGCTTTCCAAGAGCCCATTCACCAAAAATTCGGCGTTGTGGTAGGTCGGCTGGCTTTAGTTCTTGCACCAGCTGTATCTTAAAAGGCTTTACGCCCAAATCCTTCCGCAAAATTTTCCACGTAGTGCTGTAACAAAGGCCTAACTGCTGGGAACGGCGCCGAATCGACATTTCGCGGTCTTCTGTCACACTAGCTGATACGGCCGCAATATTTTCTTCACTACGCACAGTACGTAAACGTGTTGGTGGTTTAATGTCCAACAAAGTAAATTTGGTGCGAAATTTGGTCACAATCTTCCGAATAGACTGCTCAGAAGGTCGAGAATGCCGATCATAAAATGGAAGCAGCGCGCGATGAACATTTCGAACCGAGCACGAATTTTGATAGTAAAATTCAATAGTTTGCAAGCGTTGTTCATTTGTAAGACGATCCATGGTTAAATTTCAAACCAAACTGAAGCTGTTTGACAGTGACACAAGGTACTAAACACACGTCAGCTGTCAAAACCAGTGTTGCCAAAACCAAACCAGCTAAAAAATCACCCGTTATTATAGTTCCAATTCCAATTAATTAGTTTAAGCCCAACCATCACTAAACGGAATTTTCAGTTTTGGCCAATAACGGAAATCATTATTATTCACATAGACACCACTTCCTTCAAATTTCGGAGTAAACGTTCTTATAATCACATTTCGATATTAAATCCATTTTTGGCATCAATAATCAAAATGCTTATGAGTTGATCTAACGCCTAACTCGCTGTGAAAGAGAAAGTTGCGTACGACCCAGTCGTGCCCCCACCACTCGTTTTTTTTTTTTTTTTTCATTTCTTTTTCACTTCAATAAAACTTTTATCACCATAGCTGCTGCTATTTTAGTTTTATATCAAAACATTTAGGGTATTCATGCAACGTCGTAATTTTATTACATGCGAAAGATTGTAATTTACGACGACGTTTCATGAACGACCCTAAAACTGCACCACTAAATAATGCGGTAACCCACTGAATTCAATTTCATTTTAGTAATTTATTTATTGATCAAATGTTGTTCCTATCGTTCGGTATAGCGCATACGTTTGATGTGTGAAAGTGACTGATTAAATGTCAAAATAACATTTCAAAAGTTTACAACGTTTACCATCTCAGTTTACGCACCCAATTCCTGTGAGAAAATTCCGAAATTGTCGAAAAAGATTTCCCATACAAATTTTGACAGTTAATTTATCACGTCGTAATTTTTTTCACGTTTACAACGTTTACGACGACTTTCCGACGTTGCATGAATAGTAGAAATGAAAAAAATAGATGGTTCAACAATGAACTTAAAAGTCTAAAAAATCAAAAAATGGAAAAGTATGAAAAAGCCAAAATAATTAACAACAGTGAAAGCTGGCAAGATTACATATTAATAAGAAACAAATACAAGGTTAAAATAAATATTGCAAAAAACATATATGTAAACAACAAAATTTCCCAAGCAAACGGACAGAAAGAGATGTGGATGCAAATAAAAAAATTAGTATTGAAATGATAAAAAAGCAACATAAAAAACATAATATTTGAAAATGAAGAATATGATGATGAAACGAAAATAGCAAACAAATTCAATAAATATTTTATAGAAAGTGTAAAAAAAAATTAGTAAATCAATTGAAAATACTATATATAGAAATTACGTAGATCAATATAATACCATTTTCAAATTCCACCAAATATCGTTACAAGATTTAAAAACAGTATGCAAGTCATTAAAAAATAAAGCTGATTTCGACAAAGTAAGTCCTATAATGATACTGGATAACTGGAATAATTTAGGCAACACCATTCTGGAATTAATAAATAAATCGCTTTTAACGGGTGAATTTCCTAGCTTATGGAAAGAATCAATGATCACACCTGTTGAAAAAATTACAAACACCAACAAATGTGAAGAGTTTAGACCAATTAATACATTAATGACAATTGAAAAAATATTAGAGGCGATTGTAAAAAAACAACTAATGGAATACATTGAACGAAATAATATATTATCAATTTACCAATCGGGATTTCGAAAAAAGTACTCATGCGAGACTGCGGTAAACCATTAAATAAATGAATGGAAGAATTGTACAAAGCGGAAAAAAATAATTGCACTTTTTCTTGATTTTAAGAGAGCTTTTGAAACGATTGATCAGGAAATACTACTAGAAAAAATGTATCAATATGGTGTCAAACATAAGGAACTTAATTGGTTCAGGTCCTTTATAACAAATAGAATGCAGAGGACAAAAGTTAATAATTCTACATCGGAATATATTAAAGTAGAACAAGGAGTTCCTCAAGGATCAATTTTAGGGGCACTCCTATTTATAATTTATATAAATGATATGCCAAGAACTATACAATTTGCAAAAGTGTGTTATATGCGGATGACACTCTTATATATGCTGAAGGAGACGACACTGAATAATGAAAAGCATGTTAGACAACGATGTGAAAAATCTAGTCTCATGGCTTAAGATGAATAAACTGAAGCTTAACGAACAAAAAACTAAGTTGATGACAATTAATATAGATAGCGAATTAACTATTGAAATAAATGGAAATACGATCGAAAATGTTAAAAGCATAAAATATCTAGGAATGATAATAGACAAAGAGTTAAAAATGGAGCAACACATCGATTATATATGTAAAAAAATAGGGAAAAAGATTGGTTTTTTTAAACGTATCCGAAAAAGAATGGACTATATAACAGCGGTTAATATATGCAGCACTATAATAAAACCACATTTTGAATATTGTTCTACCGTTATGTTCTCATGTTGCAATCAAGGTCAAATCGAAAGATTGCAAAAACTTCAAAATAAGGGTATGAGAAGCATCCTGAAATGCAATCGCTTTACACCAATAAGGCAAATGTTGGATACACTGAGGTGGTTGGATGTCAAGCAGAGAATGGAACTTACAGTTTTCAAAATAAAGTATGGCGAAGCACCAGCATATTTAACACGGGAAGTCAGACTTGTGAGTGAAGCTCAACCATACAACCTACGAAACGCGAATGATTTCCGACTGAATTTGCAGTTATCAACAGATGGTCAGAAGACGTTACTCTACAAGGGGATAAGGCTTTTCAACATGTTACCAACATATATAAAAAATGAAGAGAATTTTAGAATTTTTAAAACTAAATGTATCAAACATGTAAAAAGAGATATTTAAAATTACTGTAAAATTTTTATTATAAATGTAATTATGAAGTATTTAAAATACTAATAAATATATATACATACTATACTATATATATATATACTAAATTCATCGATTTCAACGCCGAATACGACAGCATTTATTGGCTAAATCTTCACATTTCGGCAGATCCTGGAAAAACCCATAGAAATCCCAATTTATACCCAAAGCCACATAAGACAGAATTTTTTGAGACGAACTTTACAGAACCTTATCTAGTTTTGGTATATCGCCCACTCTCGTCTCTTTGCTGGATGACAATGGAGAATTCTCGACATATTAGATACCAAAAATGATTTATTCAAGGCGATGCACTGTCATGTAACTTCTTTAATTTGATTCTTGAGAGGATTGTGCAAAACTTCCGAACCAAAACCAGGGGCACAATGTTCCATAAATCGATGCAACTATTAACATACGCCGACGATATTGACATCATTGGTCGGACTCGACGTGTATCATAGGCATAGAGAAGGAAGCGGCAAAAAATGGGATTAACAATAAATGAGATTAAGACTTAGTATTTGCTGACAACACGAAAGGACACACAACATCGACGAATTGGACAGATTGGACATAACTTTAAGGTAGTACGGGACATTGTCTACCTCAGCTCTTGTATTAACTCTAACAACAACATCCGGTCGGAAATTAAACAAAGAATTACTCTTGTCAACCGCTGTTTCTTCGGGCTAAGAGGGCAAGGCGACAGCGGAGGTATTCCCTGGATGGAGTCAACGGTGACGCCTACAGATCCAGTTAGATCGAACTGGTAGTGTAATCCCTATATGAGCTGCTTCGACATATTTGAACACTAGGTCTATAGGGATTTCCAATACTGAGCCAGGGTGTTGGAAAAGAGTTGGTGGCGGAGGAGCCCTCAATGGGTCAACGGCATCGCTCATGTCCCAAAATGGGCTACTGACATCGGTATCTCCGGCCCGCTATCCTAGGATCAAAAACAAGGGCCTGGCCCTCCAGGTTAGGGGTTGTGCCGTCGGGGCAACCTTCAGACCATGGAAAAAACCATTAGTTATGAGAGAGACACAACCAGCCTCGGATAATGAAACTCCTCATACATATGGCAACAAGACCCGGAACGTCAATGGACGATGATATGAGAGTATGCACCTGGAATGTACAAAAACTCTACACCCCGGGTGCTACTCAAAAACTAGAATCTGTCCTCACGCTGTAAAAGGCAGATATAACCGCAATCCAGGAGATACGATGGATAGGATCAGGACATTTATTACAGCTGCAACAAAAGATTGCATATATTAGGGTGCGGATTCGTGGTGGGAAATCGGCTAAGGACATAAGTCATTGACTTCAAGCCGATAAGTGATAGCCTTTCTGTGATCCGCATCAAAGCTTCGTTCCAAAACATAAGCCTAATATGTGCACATAAGCCTAATATGGAGCCTACGGAGCCTGTCCGAAGTATGATGTAAAAGTTGCACTCGTGGGTTTGAATGCTTAAAGCTTAGTACGCTGCTCGAGCTTAATTTTAGCTCCCATACAAAATTCTCTCCAAAAATTAGCTGAGCTTAATTTAAGCGAATCCATTTAGCCGAGCGGTACGGCTGTACTGGATGTATCTGTCACAATTTAGCGCGCCCATTAATAGTTCGGGACATTTTCTCAAGCTAAATTTTGACACATCGTATTATTTTTTTTTCTGTTGTGCTATTGAGTTGTTGAAATAAACTTATTTTTCAAAGAACAGCTGTTTGTTGTAACACTTATCCACAAAGCACTCTGTGTCAAAATTTAGCGAGGATTTTAGCTAGTGTTTGGAGAGAAATAATGGAGAGCAGCTAAAATTTAGTTTCGCTCGAGCAGCGTACTAAGCTTAAGTCGGTGATCACAAACGAAAGCAAATGAAAAGCAGCGACTTGGAATAAACGTTATAAATTCTATTTATTTCAATTACTTTAAGATCAAGTCAAAAGCGACTGTAACCCAATGGTTCGAGATAATTCGCGAGATCGAGAGCGAAGAGATTGATGTTTCGTCTTTGGTGGTTGATAGTTAAGAGAGAGCGAAGATCGACAGCACAGTAGCAAGTATCAGAAAAAAAAAGTAAAAAGAAAAGCTGTATGTACAATTTCGATAGATTATTGAATCGTATGGGTGCAAATAACGAGTCCGCCATCTAACGTTTTTTTTTTTCAACTAGTGCTTATTTCGTGAATGGTAACACTTAAGGCTGAACTATAATAGAAGCTGGTTGCGGACGACCACTTCCGTAACTGTGCGAACACATGCAATTTGTATTGTACGACCATAATAGCTTTTCGCTTCGATTCGTTCAGTTTTCGTTCACTTTTGCTCACTTACGAAAAAGCGAATTGATTCGCTCTTTCTCTTTCTTTTGTTCTTTCATACACAAATTTTACATTTCACTTCAACAGCTGTGTACATTTAAATTTGTAAGTTCCTAAGCAACGAAATTTTGTTTTTATTGTTTGCAATTCCATTCTCAAAAGTCTATTATGGGCAACTTGAGTAATTGAGAGTACTGAAGAAAACTTAACTTAGAATTTTGACATTAGCTTCCGATTGCTTCCGTCTATTATAGTTCAGCCTTTAGCTCATGTCTGATTTGACAGATAATTAGTTTTATCCTTCCGCTGAACGGACATGGTTGTGTATACGCTTGAACAACGCTGGTAAATATTGCGACATTACTTTGAAAATCATGGTAATGTTGCAGAATGTGCGACAATTGCGTACGGATTTTGGAAGAAGAGAAGCACCGTGAAAGAAACTGGCATCCTCATCGATAAACCAAAGCGTGAAAAGCCAAAAACAGTGCGTACACCCGAGAATATTGCTGCTGTGGCAGAAAGTGTGCGTGAAGCGCCATCAACATCAATTCACCGTCGTTCTCAACAATTGAACATTTCGGAGACATCATTGAGACGAATTTTGCATAAAGACCTTGGTATGACGCCCTACAAAGTCCAATTGGTTCAGGAGTTGAAGCCAACTGACCATCCAATGCGTTTTCGCTTCGCTATGTGGGTCTGCGATCGACTTAGAGAAGATGCCGATTTTGCCAAAAAATCATCTTTTCAGATGAAGCTCATTTTGATCTTGGCGGGTATTAAACAAACAAAATTGTCGCATTTGGGGCACAGAAAAGCCGATACACCCAAAACGAGTCACTGTTTGGTGCGGATTTTGGTCCAGAGGCATAATTGGGCCATTTTTCTTCGAAAATGAGCAAGGAGTGGCCGTTACAGTCAATGGCGATTGTTATCGGGCCATGTTGAACAAATTTTTGTTCACAAAAATTGAAGAGGAGGATATTGGCAACATTTGGTTTCAACAGGACGGCGCTACGTGCCACACAGCCGAAGCTATACTCGATGTTTTGCGCCCTGTTTTTGAAGATCGCATTATCAGCCGCAGAGCTGATATCGTTTGGCCACCTCGGAGCTGCGATTTGACACCGTTGGACTATTATTTGTGGGGTGCCGTAAAAGATAAGTGTTACGCCGACAAGCCAGAGACAATTGACGCTTTAAAAGACAATATTCGTGAAGCCATTGGTGAAATACAGCTGAACACAATCGATAATGTGCTTTAAAAATTGGACCAATCGTGTAGGCTACTACATGGCCTGCCGAGGCAGCCATTTGAATGAAATTATTTTTCACCGGAAGGATTGTACTTTCAAATAAAAGAAGAAATTTGAGAAAATATTCAGTAGTTTTTTTTATAGCATTTTCATATGCTATATGGCGGACCCTTTACATATAGCATATAGCTCTTTTCTCGACCATTTTGAACAATGAGAACAGAGATTCATCTATAAAATGTTACTAAATCTGAATGAAAGCTAAATATTAAAAATTAGTATAACCGCAGTATCCTGACAAATTCCTATCATAGCTACTGAATGACATTTTATTTTGTTATTGTTTACAC
This sequence comes from Rhingia campestris, assembly GCA_932526625.1. Classification (NCBI taxonomy): domain Eukaryota; kingdom Metazoa; phylum Arthropoda; class Insecta; order Diptera; family Syrphidae; genus Rhingia; species Rhingia campestris. The sequence continues at coordinate 5,971,388 of OW052183.1, forward strand.
ATCACTCTTTCTTCTACTAAAATCAGGGGGGCCCCTAATAATAATTATGGTGATCGTTTTTCGTTTTTTTTGTATACATTTCGAGAACTGGCAACGTAAATAAACAGAATTGTGATATGCAGATATATGTATCTAGTCAATTTTCACTTTTCTAACCGCAAATCGCCAGAGCAAAGTCGATTCATAACAAAGTTAGCTTTTTTTTTTGTTTATATTTAAAATTCATTCGATTCAACGGAATTAAATTTCGCTTATTCGCGAAATTCAATTTGAATTTACTATAAAACTGCATACGTAAACATAAATGAATTTATATGTTTTGACTGAGTGTCACTTTCCTCTTTTTTTTTCTTCTGAGTGAACAACAAGTGAGACGTGTTTATTATTGTTTACATTTTGACAACAAAAAAAATTGGACATTGAAATTGTTGTCCGAGGTTTGGCACGCTAAAAATGAAAACATAATTCTTGGAGGGTGGTGAATCTGTCTGTCACATTGTAGTAGAAGTGATGAAATAAGGTTAGCGCCGGTAATTATCAAAAATATGATGACATTCGTGTTATCTCGATTCACTGCTGGTTGTTGCTTACGCATCCAACCAGAGTGATATACGTAGGAAGAGATAAACAAAATGTTTATTTTGATGATTTCAACATTTTTAAAGTATTTAATATGATAAAACACAGTCTCTACTGCATATTATACAAATGATACACAGTGCTGTGTATTGAAATTTAAACCTTTCCCAAGCCCATCGAAAATCGTGATTCATTTAGATGTATGTACAGTAGACATTAATGACATTTAAAGCTGAAGCCTTGTCAAACTGTCATTGTAATTTTTTCAGTATTATTTTTTTTACATTTTGACGGTTTGTCGTGTAGTCACAAGAGACTGACAAGTCCTTTGCAGAACGCATAGGTATCCCTTAAATTTCCTTTGAGACCATACATCCAGAATCTACAGTCGAAGAACTGTGGCAACGATGTCAACAAACCATTAAATCAGCCGCATCCTGCAACTTTTGTGTTAGATTGCTCGCGCCAAGCAAAGAACTTGGTTTGATGAAGAGTACCGAAAGATGGTCCCAGATAAAAACGAAGCATACAAGGCAAAGCTGCGTATGAAGACGATTTTTGGCGCAACAGGCTCGTTTGTACCCAGGGCCTAGCTTTCGCACAACCATTCCTGTGTGCGTGTGTACTTCTTGCACGATGGCGGGACCTCCTGTTTTATGCCGAATCCGATTGGCAACTAAGCCATTCCTGTGTGCGTGTGTACTTCTTGCACGATAGCGGGAACTCCTGTTTTATGCCGAATCCGAACGACTAAGTTGAGGTAAGCTGTTCTTGACAATTGATACTACTCGGATGATTTGTCAGATCATCACGTGAGGAGGGCCAGTGAAAAATCATTTTGGTGTTGCTTCTGCCCAGACCTTCTGCGCTGCAATTCATCGCACTAACCATCGCGCCACTGAGCCCTTATAGGCAAAGAAAAAGGGAAGAATACCGGCTTCTCAAAAAGAAGAAGAAAGATCAAGAAAAGCGTGCGATCGAGGATATAGAAATTTGCCACTGCAGGTAAGATGTTTGCAAGTTTTACCAAAGTGTAAAATGTCAAAGCCAGGGATACAAGGCACGGAAAAAAATCTGTCAAGATCAACAAGGAAAGATGAACAGTCAATGCTGAGGATATGAAAGAACCACTTCTGCATACTGTTAAACAAACAACGTCAACAAACTAACTAATCAGCTGTATTTCGAAAATCAGTGTTATCCTAGGAATGTCAATTTTGATTATTAGATAAAACGTGGGCAAACAGACCACATCCAACGAGTCATGACAGTTTTCCACTTCGGTGGTCGCCAGACTTTCAAAAGAGGTGGTGCAGTGATTTGTCATTTTCGGGATTTGTAACAGGGTCCCAGCGGTTTGGAATTGTATGCACCACTTGGCCACTGCACTCACAAACTTACATTAGGATCTTAAAAATAATTCAAAGTTCATTTCGTGAAAATTGAAGCTTAGCTACTTTCCGAATCATCGTTACAGTCTTTTTGGTCTTGAAAAACTTGAAGATGATCCACGGTTTTCGATAAAAAATTGATACCCATTTATGGGTTAATGGCTACGTCGCGTAAATAATAAAATCTGTGAATCTGTGCTAAAATGCAACCCGAAGAGGTTCAAAAGCTGCCATTACATCCAGGCAAAACAACTGTTTGGTGTGACTTAAGGGCTGGTCCATATTTCTTGAAAAATAAGACCTGTCATGACACTCAAAATCGAGCCATGATAAGGGCTTATATTCTGCATGAAATAAAATCTCGCGATCTCGATGACATTTGGTTTTAAGAAGACGGCGCTAAATGCTATATAGCACGTGAAACCATTTCCAGAGCAACTGGGTGATCAGCTAATTTCACAGTTTGGACCGGTGAATTTGCCACCAGGAAAATGTTATATTACACCTCTCGACTTATATATATTTGGAGCTAAATTAGGAACAAAGTCTACATGTTTACGCCGATTTTAATGGGGAAAGCCAACGATACTCGCGTCTAGGCCAAATACCACACAATATGCTGGAAGGCGGCAGTTAAAGTTAAGCGCAGATTGAACCTGGATCGTTAGATAATAATAAAGTTGGGATAATATTGGTCTTACAAATTATCTCCTTAGTATGGGTTTTATTACAAACAAATGTATAGACCAAAAAAACAACGATTGAGGATAGATGCATTTTTAGGCGGCATATACAAAACTATACATGAGGAATGCCGACAGATGCTCGCAGCCAAGAACGAGGCCTACAAGGCTAAGCTGCAGGTGAAAACGAGAGCTGCCATTGAGCTCTATAGGCAAAGAAGAAGGGAAGAACATCGGCTTTTCGGAAAGAAGAAAAAAGAACAAGAAAAGCGCGCGATCGAGGATATAGAGAGGTGCCACTCCAGGAACGATGTTCGCAAGTTTTACCAAAGTTTAAAACGTCAAAGCCAAGAATACAAGGCTCGAACAGAATCCTGTCGAGATGAACAAGGAAATATCGCAGTTGAGACACAGTCGATGCTGAGGATATGGAAGAACCACTTCTGCAGACTGTTAAACGGCGATGACGAACAACATTAAGCTGTCAGGCAAAACGAACCATTTAATATTGGCAACGACAGCGAAAACTGCCAACCACCCGACCTGAGTGAAGTGAGGATAGCTATATCTAAACTCAAGCTTAGCAAGGCCGCCGGAAATGACGGCCTTCCCGCTGAGCTTTATAAAGCTGGCGGAGATGACTTGGTAAGCAACATCCACCAACTCATAAGCCAAATCTGGTCGGTTGAGAGCATGCCTGAAGAATGGAACTCTAGCATCGTTTGTCCGATCCACAAAAAAGGAGACCCTCTGAACTGCGCCAACTACAGAGGCATAAGTCTACTCAACATCGCCTACAAGATCCTGTCTGCCGTAATATGTGAACGCCTGAAACCGTTTACCAACAACCTGATCGGCCCTTATCAGTGTTATTTTAGGCCAGGAAAGTCCACAATCGATCAAATTTTCACACTTCGGCAGGTCCTGGAAAAAACCCAAGAAGTCCAAATCGATACCCACCACCTATTTATCGATTTCAAAGCATTTATAAAGACGAACTATACAGAGCCATGTCTAGTTTTGGTATACCGCCCAAATTCGTCCGTTTGTGTAGGATGACGATGGAGAATTCTCGCTGCTCCATCAGGGTCGGAAACTACCTCACCGACACATTCGATACCAAAAAAGGATTTAGGCAAGGCGATGCGCTGTCATGTGACTTCTTCAATTTGATTCTTGAGAGGATTGTGCAAATCTCCCCAGCCAACACCAGAAGCACAATTTTCCAAAAATCGGTGCAACTACTAGCATACGCCAACGATATTGACATCATTGGTAGGACTCAACGTGATGTCAAAGCCACGTTTGCTAGTATAGAGAAGGAAGCGGCAAAAATGGGTTTAGCAGTAAATGAGGGTAAGACTAAGTATATGCTGTCACACGAAAGGACACTCAACATCGATGAATTGGACAGAACGTCACCATTGACAGATATAACTTTGAGGTAGTACAGGACTTTGTCTACCTCGGCTCCGCTATTATCTCGTCAGAAATCAAACGAAGAATTATTCTTGCTGTTTCGCTGTTTCTTCGGGCTAAGAAGGCGATTCAGTAGTAAAGCCCTCACTCGAACTACTAAGAAGATCATATATAAGACCCTATCATCCCAGTCCTGCCCTACGGCGCTAAAGCATGGACCGTATCAAAAGCGGATAACGAAATCCTTGGTCGATTCGAGAGAAAAAAACTTCGGAAAATCTTCGGTCCCGTTTGCGTTGACGGGCTATGGAGACGAAGATTCGACCACGAACTATACGAGCTGTACAGCGACATACCCCTAGTCAAAAAAAAAACTCCGCATTGGAGTTTAAGATGGCTAGGACATGTAGAAAGAATGGTCACCAATATTCCGGCTCGCAGAGTCTTCGATTTCCAGCCAGACGTCGGACGCAGTAGAGGAAGACCTCGCCTTAAGTGGCGCGCACAAGTAGAAACCGACCTCAACCAACTTGGAGTGCGCAACTGGAGGCAGTTAGCTAAGGACCGGGCTAATTGGAGAGGCATGTTGGTTGAGGCCCAGGTTCATCCCGGACTGTAGCGCCACTTAAGAATACAAAACTATACGCCGCTTTTTTTTTAGTTTAAGCCTATCGCATGATTGTTGAAAATCTGGAAATATTTTTAAATTAAACTTCTTGGGGGTGTTCATGATCTGCCCAAGTGAAAACAATAATCTGTGATGTATATAATGCTATAAGCTGCGCCTGTTATACACAAATTGACTAAACGGCGCTGTTATATGTATAGTCCGTCCCATAAAAGAAGAAAGATCCCATTTAATAGAAATTTTCTCTTTTAAGGTATTTTTGATCGCATGAAATTGTTAATGCTTTTCTGTACTTTATCTTTTTTGCAGCGATATTGGAAAACGTAATTGTTTTATTATTGATACGTGTTTTAACTGTCATTGAGTTTCACCAATAAATTATTGTAGTAACTCATGAAAAAAGTTTCATGCACGAAGTAGAACATTACATTCAAGAAAATAAAGAAATAATAAAAAATATCAAAATTGACATAAAATAATGTAAAGCGAAGAAAATGAATACGTATCAAAAAAATATATTATTTGAAAAAATAAAAAGTTGAGATTTTATTTAGAGTTATAAATAGTGTTTTTTTTTCATAAAAAGTTATTTGTTTTATAAATAGTGGATAATATTAATCGGAATCCGTTGTGTCGGTTTCAAAATCATCTCCATCAGATGAATCATCTGCTGGGTGTATAACAATTCTTTCAGTTATTCTATCCCATGCAATTTCTGCGCGATGATATTCATCTTCTGTGCGTATTGCTTTTTCACAAACAGAGTTCCAATTTTCCGGAGTTATTTTGTTGAATTCTTCTTCCGCAATATTTTTGACATCGTCCAGTTTAAAAGTTGTATTTCTTGCTGCTACTCTGCTTTTTACTATTCCCCATATATTTTCTATAGGATTTAGGTCCGGATGATAAGGAGGTAATCGTAAGACTTCATGGCCTGCACTCCTAATGATGTCATCAATTTGAAGCTTTCGGGAGGACTTGTTTTGTTTTATTAATCCATATAGCTGTACTTTGCAGCTAGCTGGTTGGTGAGGTATTTTGTTTTCGGATAGCCATTTAATCATATCAGCCTTTAATGATGACGAGTTGGGGACAGTACCATCAATTTTATTGTGATATGTTGCATTGTCCATAACAATAACTGACGGTTCTTCTTAGTTACAAAGAACTTGTTCCCTTAACCATTTTGAAAAGTTTTCGTAGTTCATCTCATTATGGTAGTCACCAGTCTTGCTTCCAGATTTAAAAAGCAGTAGTCCATTTCTAACAAATCCTCCTTTTCCACCAGCATGAGCTATAATCAACCGTGATCCTTTGGAAATATTTGACTTTAAGCCGTCCAAGCTGCCATCTGTCCAAGTATTGGGTCGAGTATGTGTGCTATGAATATAACTTTCATCTATATAAATAATTGCGTAGCCTTTCTCTCGGAATTCTCGTACTTGGGCAATATACTCGTAGCGTTTAAGTTTTATATCCGTTCGTTCGCATAAAATTCTTCGGTTGTTCTCTGTTTTTTTAAATCTGTATCCATTGTATTGTAAAACCCTGTGTAAAGATGATCGGCTCATGTTGATCTGCAAATCCGAAGCTATTCGTTGATTCAGTGCATTTAGTGTAATTACCATTTTTTCTTCTTTATGAAAATTTTGAATTATTCTTTTCATTACGCTGATGTCAAAGTTGTCCAGTCCGGTGACATAATGGTTGTGAGGTCCTTTTTTTTTTTTGGACTTCTGACTTTACCGCTTCTTTCATACTCTTTAAAAATCCTCCATATTGAGCTTCTGGATACTCCTGTTATTTTGGATGATTCATCAATAAATTTCCAGCTCTGAACTCTCAAATGTGTTTCGGCCTTCTCCATCTCATGTTTTATAACGTTGATGATAACCGCTCGTGTTTGCTTGCTTAATACATATTTGAGAAGTGCAACACCCAGCAAATTTCCCTTTTCTATGGGGTGGGTTAAGTGTATCTATTGCATGCGCCATAGACGGTTCTGTGTGGACAATCAGTCATTCCTCGATCGTCGATCGAGAGAGATGTTTTCGCAAGCAGGGGTATGCTTGCTTTATGAAATGCGCACACATTTTTTTTAGCTGTAGTTTTTGTTGGAAAAGTAGTTTTGCTTTCTCTAAGAGAATAAAATCCCTGATGTGAAGAGACCTGCGCAAGATATTTTCAGGTACTTTGGGACGGGCTATACGTAGCAACTCACAGGACAACATAAAACCGAACAAAGTAGGAAGAGTCATGTCAATAGGGGAATGTTGGAGAATGCTAAAGCTTGCCAGAAGCCGTAAGTGATGGCGGCGCATATTTGAGCCCGTAGATATAGAGCATTTATGTCAAAAGTGACATTTGTATGACGATCCAAACATTTTTTAATAGTCCTTCCATTTGAACCATAGAATGCTATATTCTTACCCTATTCCAAAGGGATTTCTCATGTTGCTTTCTGTGTTGAAATTTCTTATTATGTGTTCATAAATAGTCAAACAACGCATAAAGGTTATCCAAGCTTATTATGAAGAACGGGCTTAATTAGAAAGTGAATCGTATACTACGTGATTTTTTCGGTCCAACCGAGTGCACAATTTTGAGTATCGTGCATAATTGGTGGCAGCACCAGTGCATCTTTGTACAACTTGTTCCATCGAAAAGATTGCAGCTGAATGCGATAGTATCTCCAAGACTATATCGGCATCTGTTCGTTATTGCGTTCAGAAAATTCCCATCTCAATGAGTACTTTTTAGCGATTTTGACAAGGGATTTGAGTTTTTACACGTACAAGGTTTTATTAATTCAGAAACTGAACTTCGCAGATCATTTAATGCGTCGCCAATATACCGATTGGCGATATCAAATCGCAGTGGATGTCAACTCCCTGATAAAAATAATCTTCAACGATGATTTGTTTTTTAATGCTGCGTTATCGCACTAAGACTGTAGGAAACCACGTTTTTTTGGTTTGTGTCCGCTTATTTGATATTTCCCTATTGTTGCTTCTGTAATGTTGCAACAAACAAGTGCGTGGTTCGTGCACCTAATAACAGGAAAAAAGTAGGGTTGGTGCAATGGCTATTGTCCGATCATGAAAGGGCACTAGACTATGAGGTAGAGCGAAGATAAATTGAGACCGATTCGCTCAATACGGTACATAATAAAATAAGGTATTGCACTATGGTGCCACAATATGAGAGGGGAGAAAATAGGGAGTACTGGAGTAGTTAGAAAAGTTCGAATGACGTGAACTGTCTTTCTATACCGTACCGTTTTGCCTAGGGGATTTTGGGGTCTAAACAAAATTTTGACTTGACAAGCGGTTCGTGACTTGCGAGCCAAGCAGTTGTGATAACCAAAAAAAAGTGTTAAAAGAATTAAAGAAATAAAGCGAAAAGCCCGAGTAGACGCCTATCCGCCCACCTTATTATTTAAAAAAAAAAGACGACAAAAATAAAAACAAAAATAGGAAGCAGACAGCTGTTCCTTGTTAGAGGAAAACTGCCGTAACCTCCCTATTATCCTCCTCTCCCCTAAGTCCAAAAAAAAAAAAGAATGAGAATGTGTGACTGGTGCCCAGGGTTTTGACATTACTGCAATTGCAGTAGATCTACTGCATTTTAAAATAAATCTACATCTACTGCCTTTAAATAAAATCTACTGCACTGGACTTACAAAAAAAAAACATTCAATGTAATCCACAAAATATTTTTTCAAATCTATCACTGAATGCAGTCAGTCAGTCATTTTTCCGGATGAAATCCAGCCATTAACTATTTATAATGTGCATTGTGCATACGGTTTTCGGTTATCGACTATCGTTTAATGCCAAGTGGAACTGGAAAGGACAAGTAAAGGGTCGCCCAGAATGCGTATCTGTAGCTGATGCTTGTTGCTGAGTGAAAAGTTAAAAACAAGGCAACCCTTAAGCGCTTACACAATGTGTATCTTCGAGAATCTGTAGCTTGAAGTTGAATAGAGGCAACTTCAAAAAAAGTTATTTGGCGGACCCTTTATAAAGTGTTAAAGTAACGGGTGATCCAAGTAGAGATACTTTTTTCAATAGCCTTTTTTGACAGATCACGTGTGAGTCGTGTCATGCTGTCATGTTATTTTTGTTTAGTATTGTTTGGCATTTCATAATGGAAAGACTTACGCGTGAACAACGTTTACAAATTGTTCAACTTTATTATGAAAATTCACGTTCTGTGAGGAATGTGTTTCGTGCACTTCGCTCAACTTATGGTCAACATAATCGGCCTACTGAGCGTACTATTCGCAACACCATCACCCATTTTGAGACCCAGCATTCATTATTGGATAATATTCGACCTAATAGACCACGTCCAGCACGCTGTGAAGAAAATATAGCGGCCGTAGCTGAGAGTGTACACGAAGACCGTGGAGAGTCGATTCGGCGCCGTTCGCAGCAACTCGGACCATGATAACCGACTATTTTATGCCTGAAATTGAAACTCGTGATCTCGGCGACATTTGGTTTCAGCAAGACGGCGCCACTTCCCACACATCGCATCAATCAATGGACTTATTGAGAACATTTCGGTGAGCACATAATTTCACGTTTTGGGCCGGTCGATTGGCCACCAAGATCGTGTGATATCACACCGTTAGACTTTTTCCTGTGGGGATATGTAAAGTCAAAAGCTTATGCCGACAAACCCGCTTCGATTCAGGCCTTGGAGGAAAACATCACGCGTGTCATTCGCCAGTTACCAGTCGAAATGCTCGAACGAGTGATCGAAAATTGGACTCAACGGATGGACCATCTGCGACGTAGCAACGGCCAACATTTGATAGACATAATCTTCAAAAAATAAATGCCAAAGAATGTTCTTTCAAATGATAATAAACATTCTCCATTAAATTTGAATTTTCTGTGTTTTTTTTCTTTAAAAAAGTAGGGAACCTCGAAATGGATCACCCTTTAGTTCTTTTTGGATGTGATGTGGCTGCGGGAGCCAGCAATGTAGTGTGGGGTGTAATAAATAGGGTTGAGTATGGGGTAGTTAATCTAGATTTTAAGTGTGTTAGTTACCATATTGGGGTATGGCGAGTATTCGCGAATTTTGGGCTTCCTTTCCAAAGCAAAACAAAAAAAAACTCTCACTACCACCACAGAGAGGTATGAAAAAAAAAATGTAACTGTTCGTTAACGTCGCAGCAAGATCCCTTCGATTCCGGCGAGCTTACAACGGAGCACAACTAGCATGCCTGATGCTGCAATCAAGTTTTCTAACAACCTCCCACTTTTGCCCGGACTGGCCTTTAACGATGCCTGTGGTTCAAGGTCATAAGGGTGAATTTAGGTGGAAGGATCGAACTTCAAACATTTCGTTATAAGATAATGGATTTTTTCGATTTGAATAAATGAAGGGTTCCAACAGGATGATGTCATTTGTCACACTGCCAACAATGACTTTTTGCAACAAACGTTGGATGGTTCCATTGTCTCCAGGAATAGTGATGTCAATTAAGATCATGTGATTTGACACCGTTGGATCTCTTTAATACAAAAAAGAACGTGAACGCCAACACGTTGCCTACTATTTAAGAACTGAAAAAAGTGATATTTTGACACATATGTGAAGTTAAACTGGATTATGCTTCAGCGTCATACAAAATGTTAATAAGTTTTCTGCCAAAATCGTGTTTTTAAAAATTAAAAAAAAAAAAAATCTGTTTGATTTATTCACACATTATTTTCAGTGTTGCCGTTTACGTTTTTCATTTCGAATTTTAAGGGGCTTTTATTTTTCATAGATTTATTTAAATATTTAAGCTTGTAAATTAATATAAGAAAGGTTGTTATACCAAATCCTTATGTAGTGGATTAAATTAGTTTACCGACTAATTGACAATTTTTGTAAACGTTTGTACATACAATTTTCTTTGCAAAAACGTTTGCGTTGTTATCTTTGAAATGAGAGAGTCTATCTCTCGATTTGTAGATTTGACAGTTTTCACATATCCGAACGAACTCATTGTGGATGTCCCATAATTTTTACAACTGGCTTCAATTGTCATTGTGCTTTGAGTTGTGGTTTTTAAACTCTCAGTTCTTAAAAAAAAAATGCAGATTTTGAAAGTTAATGTTCGCTTACACGGTGCTTACACACCGAATCGAAAACTGAGTTTTCGGCAAAAAGTTTACGAAAACCACTTGATGCTTTCACACCGAACTCTGACCAGGTTTCGTTTGATATTTCAATCATTTCTATTACATTACATTTTTTACGAGCCAGAGCCATAGTTGAAACGAAATGAGAAAATACATTTTTTTGACAGCGAGTTCATCAGCAGTTTTGTGGGACGTGTGGAACACGTGTAAAATATATAAAAAGGTGTGTTCGTTCCAATAACCTTAAACGAGATGACGTCTGCGAAGCGGTTTCGAGACGGTTTCGGTGTAACCTATTAGTTTTTGAAAACTGCAAATGTATGGAAAAACAACGGCTTTCGATGTAGGTTTCAGGTAATTTTGCAAAAAGTTTGACAGTAGATACTATTAAAAAAAATTAATGATTTGGGGCCAAATGTTTTCCGATCAGCATTTCAAAACAACGCAAAACGAGCACAAAGGTAAGGCTTATTGCACACAACGATTTTGAATGGCCAGTATAAAATCGGCCGACATTTTATCGGATCATCACCGGATTTTTACCGCTCTAACAATCATTTGCTTTGTTGTCGTCATCGTGACACGAGGTTATTGTTTAATAATAATGAATCCTAAAAGAGTTGTTGCTATGTGGTTATTGTATCGCCGTATTAAGCGCCGTAGGATTAAGCGCAAGTACCGGATTCATCCTATCAACCAAAGCAGAGAACATACGGGAACTTTCTACACTCTTTTTGAAGAACTAAGGCCTCTCCAACTAGCCCGGTCCCTAGAGAACTGCTTCTAGTTGCTCACTCCAAGTTGGTTGAGGTCGGTTTCTACTTGTGCGCGACACTTAAGATCAGGTCTTCCTCTACTGCGTCCGACGTCTGGGTGGGAATCGAAGACACTGCGAGCCGGAGTATTGGTGTCCATTCGTTCTATATATGCTAGCCATCTAAAACGTCCAATCCAGAGTTTTTTGACCAGGGGTATGTCGCTGCACTGCTTATATAGTTCGTGGTTGAATTTTCGTCTCCATAGCCCGTCAACGCAAACGGGACCGAAGATTTTTAAAAAAAAAATTCTCTCGAATCGACCAAGGATTTCTTCATCCGCTTTTGATACGGTCCATGCTTCAGCGCCGTAGAGCAGGACAAAGATGATCAGGGTCTTATATAAGATCTCCTTAGTAGTTCGAGTGAGGTCTTTACTACTAAATTGTCTTCTTAGCCCGAAGAATCAGCGGTTGGCAAGAGTAATTCATCGTTTGATTTCTGACGAGATGTTGTTGTCAGAGTTAAGAGTGGAGCCTAGGTAGACAAAGTCCCGTACTACCTCAAAGTTATATCTATCAGTTCTGTCCAATTCGTCGATGTTGTGTGTCCTTTCGTGTTGTCAGCATATACTTAGTCTTACTCTATACAAGCAAACGTGGGTTTGACATCACGTTGAGTCCTCTCGTTGATTCCTCTCAAGAATCAAATTGAAGAAGTCAAATGACAGCGCATCGCACTTCCTAAATCTTTTTTTGGTATCGAATGTGTCGGTGAGGTAGTTTCCGACCCAGATGGAGCAGCGAGAATTCTCCATCGTCATCCTACACATACGGACGGGTTTTGGCGGTATACCAAAACTAGATATGGCTCTGTATAGCTCTATAAATGCTGTCGTATACGTCTTTGAAATCGATAAATAGGTGGTGGGTTTCGATTTGGACTTCCTAGCTTTTTTTTTAGGATCTGCCTAAGTGTGAAGATTTTATCGGCTGTAGACTTTCCTAAGACCACACTGATAATGGCCGATCAGGTTGTTGGTAAACGTTTTCAGGCGTTCGGCATATAGGATCTTGTAGGCGATGTTGACGAGACTTATGCCTCTGTAGTTGTCGCAGTTCAGAGGGTCTCCTTTTTTATGGATCGTGTGGGGATTATATAAACGGTCCGTAAAAATGACAGCAAAATTACATTTTGAGATGATAATACTTTTGTCCATCTCCACTGTCATCTTATTTTCATCTTGAGAGAAATTGTTAAAAATGACCTCCTTTTTGGACATGAAAAGTGGGTATGGTAGGTAAAGAGGATTCCACGATTCCCACTTCGCTTTGTAGCCTTCTTATATAATTTCGTTTGATCATATTAAAGAACATCAGCCATTTTCATTTCAAAATATCCTAACCTTGGGAGAGCGACGTTTTGTAAACATACTTTCGATGCACTTGCATGACTGCCAAACATTATTTAACAAACGCACCCACTTCTTAAATAATTTGGCACATCAATTCACGTCTTAACCTTTGGCCAGTATTTGTTTCCCTCTTTTTATTTCGTTTTGTTTCAACAAATTACTGAGTCGGTACAAAGTGCAAGATTCCTTTCGAATAAATTCACTTTGATTGGCGTTAGATGTATTATTTAATTTTTTTTTCAATAGATTGTCAGTCCCATTGTGAAATGTGGAACATTAACCTTTGGTCTTTGCAATGTTTCCATTGAATGTCAGCATTGGATATCACGGTTGAATCGAATGTTTGATGTTTTGAAAAATATGAAATGCTCAGCAGTCTAAAAATAGATACATCTTCCATGCATACGCATTCGCTATAAATAAAACGGATGTTTTTCATAGAATTAGAAACAAGAACTTTGGCCAATTTAATGGTAGTTGTAAACCATTATTAAACGTTGTAATTATCGACGGGAGGGTATTGCCTCTATGATGCCTTTGGTGGAAAGAAAGTTATCCAACTTGGGCACTGGCTTTGTTAGAGTAGTTAATATTAGAAAAAATCTAGCATCTGAATATAAATAAGGGATCTCTTGTGGATCTACAACCGATCAAATATTATTATGACACTTCGGCATTAAGAAGTTTTTTCAAAAGGGGTTTTTTGACAGATGGCGCGTGAGTCGTGTAAGTTGTCATTTGTGTTTATTTAATCAGTATTTACTGACATTTTATCATCTATAGGCTGACACCCGAACAACGTTTGCAAATCGTCATCATTTAAGTGAATGGGCTCTTGAGAGACTTGCTAAAGATATACTCTTTGCGACCAATATTTTGTTCAGGACCATTTCTGGCTCAATGGATACGTCAATAAGCAAAATTGGCATATGTAGGCCAACAACCGGAAGAAAACAACAAAATATCCTCTGGAAACAACCTTGTGGTGTGGTTTATTGGCCGGTGGAATCATCGGTCCGTTTTTCTTCAAAAATGAGGATGGCGCCAACGTTACTTTAAATGATGGGACCCCTTATCGCGCCATGATATTTTTTGCCCGAAATCTCGACAACATTTGGTTCCAACTAGACGGCGCTACTTGCCACACAGCCCGTGAAATGTCTATGGTTTCACTGGCTGTGTGGCAAATATTGAGAGACCGCTTCGGTGAACAATAAATTTCACACATCGGACCAGTGAATTGGCCAGCAAAATCATGCGATATCAAACCGTTAGACTTGTTCGTTTGGGGCTAGGTAAAGTCTAAAGTGTTACCCGTGTTATTCGGGAGATACCGACGAATATGCTGGAACGCGTCATCGAAAATTGTGAATGTCAAGACTGCTTCTTTAGATTATTAATAAAGAATTCACGATATATTTGAATTTTTTGTGTTATTTCGCATTTAAAAAAAATTTATGAAGTAAACAAGAAATGTCGCATTTGAGGTTTTAAGGATCATGCCAACCTCAGCTTCCCTATAAATTCTGACGAAATCTCTTCAAATTATATGATGTATTACTGGTGCCTATAGATACCTCGACTGGAGATGGGGTATTAAACCCCTGTGGAAGGTCGTTGGTGGCAGCAAACGAGAGAGGGAGAGGAGTGTCCTCTCACTAAGGCACTCACTCTCAGGCGGCAGCGGAGGAATTCCCTAGATGGAGTCAACGGTGGCGCCTACAGCTCCAGTTTGATCGAACTGGAAGTGAAATCCCTATATGAGCTGCTTCGACATATTTGAACACCAGGTCTATAGGAATTTCCAATACTCAGCCAGGGTGTTGGAAAAGAGTTGGTGGCGGAGGAGCCCTCAATGAGTCAACGGCAGCGCTCATACCACAAAATGGGCTACTGACATCGGCATTTTTTCCGGCCCGCTGTACTAGGGTCAAAACAAGGGCCTGGCCCTCTAGGTTAGGGGTTGTGCTTTGGGTTAACTACCCGTCCACGGAAAAAGATTATGTTACGAAGCAACCAATAGCCTCGGGAACTGATATTATTGTTGACGACCATGGTAAACGAAACAAGGACAACCACGTTCGTATCTGCACCTGGAATGTGAGAACATTAAACAGGAGAGGTGCAGGCGAACAACTAGCGGAAGCCCTAAACTGCTACAAAGCAGACATTACTGCCATCCAGGAAATACGATGGGATGGGCTGGGTAAAACGAGGATGAAAAACTGTGACATCTACTATGGACCGTGTTATAGTGAGCAGAAACAGCGACTATTCGGATGCGGATTTGTTATAAGTGCCAGACTTAGGCAAGAAGTCTTATGTTTTCAAGACATTAGCGAACGCATTGTAACAATCCGCATCAAGGCCAAATTCGTCAACATAAGCCTTATACGCGCTCATGCTCCGACGGAGAAAAAGATGATATAAATGATTGCTTCTACGAGCTCCTCGACAAAACCTATGAGCGACTACCAAGTACGATGTTAAAATCGTGCTGGGAGATTTTAACGCAAAGGTAGGAAGAGAAGACATCTTTAGCAGTACTGTCGGAAAATATAGCCTACACGACAACACGTCTGGTAAAGGACTTAGGCTAATTGACTTCGCTACGGAACGAAAAAGTTGAGACACAGTCGATGCTGAGGATATGGAAGAACCACTTCAGCAGACTGTTAAACGGCGATGACGAACAACATTCCGCTGTCAGGCAGAAAGAACCATTTAATATTGGCAGCGGCAGCGAAAACTACCAACCACCCGACCTAAGTGAAGTGAGGATAGCAATATCTAAACTCAAGCTTAATAAGGCCACCGGAAATACCGGCCTTCCCGCTGAGCTTTTTAAAGCTGGCGGAGATGACATGGTAAGTAACATCCACCAACTCATAAGCCAAATCTGGTCGGATGAAAGCATGCCTGAAGAATGGAACCTCAGCATCGTTTGTCCGATCCACAAAAAAGGAGACCCTCTGAACTGCGCCAACTACAGAGGCATAAGTCTGCTCAACATCGCCTACAAGATCCTATCTGCCGTAATATGTGAACGCCTGAAACCGTTTAACCAACAACCTGATCGGCCCTTATCAGTGTGATTTTAGGCCAGGAAAGTCCACAATCGATCAAATTTTCACACTTCGGCAGATCCTGGAATAACCCAAGAAGTCCAAATCGATACCCACCACCTATTTATCGATTTCAAAGACCCATACGACAGCATTTATAGAGACGAGCTATACAGAGCCATGTCTAGTTTTGGTATACCGCCCAAACTCGTCCGTTTGTGTAGGATGACGATGGAGAATTCTCGTTGCTCAATCGGGGTCGGAAACGACCTCACCGACACATTCGATACCAAAAAAGGATACCAAAGGCAAGGCGATGCGCTGTCATGTAACTTCTTAAATTTGATTCTTGAGAGGCTTGTGCAAAACTCCCGAGCCAACACCAGAGGCACAATTTTCCAAAAATCGGTGCAACTACTAGCATACGCCGACGATATTGACATCATTGGTAGGACTCAACGTGATGTCATAGCCACGTTTGCTATTATAGAGAAGGAGGGTAAGACTAAGTTGTCAACACGAAAGGACACACAACATTGACGAATTGGACAGAACGTCACCATTGACAGATATAACTTTGAGGTATTACGGTACTTTTTCTACCTCGGCTCCGCTATTAACTCTGACAACAACATCTCGTCAGAAATCAAACGAAGAATTACTATTGCCAACCGCTGTTTCTTCGGGCAATTTAGTGGTTAAGCCCCCACTCGAACTACTAAGATCCTATATAAGACCCTGATCGTCCCAGTCCTGCTCTACGGCGCTGAAGCATGGACCGTATCAAAAGCGGATGAAGAAATCCTTGGTCGATTCGAGAAAAAAACTTCGGGAAATCTTCGGTCCCGGTTGCGTTGACGGGCTATGAAGACGAAGATTCAACCACGAACTATACGTCCGCATTGGACGTTTAAGATAGCTAGGACATGTAGAAAGAATGGACACCAATACTCCGGCTCGCAGAATCTTCGATTCCCAGCCAGACGTCGGACGCAGTAGAGGAAGACCTCGCCTTAAGTGGCGCGGACAAGTGGAAACCGACCACAAACAACTTGGAGTGCGCAACTGGAGGCAGTTAGCTAAGGACCGGGCTAATTGGAGAGGAATGTTGGTTGAGGCCCAGGTTCATTCCGAACTGTAGCGCCACTTAAGTAAGTAAGTAAGTATAGGTCATTCTGTAGTTAAAAGGCTTAATCACTCGATCTACAAGATATGAGCCAAATTCTAGTTTACTATGCTAACTCACAAAAGCAAATAGATCTTTCATGGCTCTGAGCACAATAGAATCTAAGAGTTGGGAATCTGACACAAATGCACCGGTTCGCAGTTTTCGATTTTACCCATTATATGGTGGGCACTAGAAGAAATCGACCTCAATCCTTTTGAAGTGGGTAGTTGATGGTACATAGCATTAAATCGGGCATCTAAAGAGGGAAGTTGTTTGACCCACATGTACATTTGGACATGGATAACGTCATACTCTTCTTTCTTATCATTAAGGTCATGTGCAAATTTATACTTTGTTTACTGTATGTACTGCTGATGCGGGTCACAGACATGATGACCTTCGTCTCTACCCCCCGCCAGGAAAAATGCAAACGCAAATTTTTGCTTATTTACGTTAAATGTCAGATACAACTTATCAGGCACGACACATTTAGGAACATATTTCCTCAACGTATTATACCCCATTACGCCTTTATCTAATTAGAAACAAATGACTGTCAGCCTAAAAATCACAAAACAAGCTAAATTCGCTTCAAGTTTGCTATCACAAATCTGCTCACTGGCATTCAACTCTCCTAATCTTTTCTTCTTTGTGTTAATAGACCAATCAGATGCTAAATAAAAGAATATTCATTAATAATTGAAACTTTCTACGTCCCCAATCAGTCCGCATACAAGTATGACGAGTTGACGACCAATTGTTGACATTTCGCACATTTATCGATTTAAAAATTAGCCATGTATAGTCTCCTTTAAATGGTTTTTGATTTAAAAAAATTTATACCTCTGCTTATCGTCCAGAGTTTTTTATTTTCAGTTCAAAGTCACGTTTACTACGCTTGAATGTAAAAATGCACTCGTTTTCATTCGCAGCGGGTGGTGTTGTCGGGGAAAGAACATATTTTTATACATTTCCTACACTATGTACACTTTTAATTTTGAAGGAAACAACAATTAATAAGACTTACGATGTGTTCCCTAACTGTATTGTGGAAAACTTGCAATTTAGGATCCGTTACTTCGTCCTCCTCCTCGTCCATGGTGAAGAAATTTTTTATTTCACTTATTGTAGCCAAGGTGGAAACACTATTCTCAGAAATTTATTTATTTATTCTTTTTTAATAAACAGTGCACTGGTTATTCTTTTTTTTTTCTTGTGCAGGCAGAGAAAAACAACGAATTTTGTGTATATTAATTGAACACAACTCACAAAATTTCACTGACACGCATTTATTTTCGCGGCACAAATTTCGAGGTATACCTTGGATAAAACTCAAAACTACTGATTTGAAGCATTAGTGATGCATATGTAGAAACTATTTGAAACTAAATCAACGAAAAATTTATTCTTATTGAAAATTAAATAAATCTTGTTCCGCTTTTGCGGACGTTTTGCACGACAACAACAAATTATACTGAAAAATGTAGGTAAACCAAAGTTGCTACTCGCCCAGCTGTCAATTTGTCTTTGGCAGTTATGTTTTTTTTTTTTGATTTTTTTTAAATAAAAATGAGATAGATATATAAGCAGATGGTATATGCGATGGTATGCGGTGGAGAAGGGGTGAGTTCACTAAAGCAATGCTTTTTGTATTAAGCAAAAAATAAACACATTTACACGTGGAACTACAATATCTTCAGTAAAGGTATTTATTATTATTTATTATTATTTATATATATATATATATAGTATTATTTATAAGTGTGTTTATATTTTCTTAAAAAAAAGAGTGGTGGGTACACGACTGGGTAGTACGTATTCATTCGATTTGATTAAATAGCTTGCGAGATATTGACAATTTTCTTTTCGTGGCCTAAATTAAAAAACCCTTATGCCTGAAACACATGTGCAGAATTCTCCTTGCAGAAAAGATAGAACACACAGTTTTCAATGGGAGCGAACACATGTAAAATCTGCAAGCGTTGCAGTACTGTACGTTGTCTCTATTTCTAAATCCACTCCAAAAATTCAATGGCACCACAGCACAAAAGAAAAAAACGTAATATTAAGATATTTGGCATCATTGAATTATGACGTTTAATCCGCATAAAACAAAACCAAATAAATGCCATAACAAAACGAATGTATATACATGAAAATGTTTGCCAATTTGAATGGCTTGATGAAGGGAGCAATTACTGGACGAATACATATTCAATCTTATTATGACCTAAGAGCATAAAGTATATCCAGTAAAGTATCAAAGATGATATTGCTTTTTTCAATGTGTATTTGGAATGAATGCTTCAACCTACTGAAACCCAAGTTCCTACCATATGCATATTTTTTTTTATTTATTTCATATAATGAAGCACTATGAGGCAATTATATATCACCAAACACCACCACAGTAAGCTGAATGTAATGACAGGAGCCACTGCGCTGCATGTATGTCAAACAAAAAAATAATGCACGTGTGTTTTGCTTGTTGCACTGCGTGCCGCACTGCATGCAGAACCACTGCACGTGTGTTTCAGGCATTATATTTTGTTGTAACTGCTATATTCTACAGCCTTATTCAAACATGCTCATTATAAGTTAACAATTATTCTTCTATAAGACACAATAGTTGAATTTCCACAAGCAATTATTTCTATAGGCCTTATAGTACTTGTGCGCGGGGGTTGGGCATTTTGACAGTCGATTGTTTGGGTTGAAGCTTGTTTAAGACATTATGCATGAAAATTCACAAGCATAACCGAAGTTATGATGGCGTAACTTTGTAAGTTTGTTTTCAAGCTTCCGGAGATGTGGTTACATGTACCATACGTTAAAATGTTTCGGTGGAACTTCGAACGAAGTTAATCCGAAGCATAGCATGTATACAACTTACAAATGAAGGCTTAAAAAAGCTAAAGTTAAAACATCGGGAAAAGGTGAAAAGATCGGGAAACTACCGGAGAATTGTATTTATTTATTTAGCGTACTTGAGTACTACACGATTCAAGTACTTCGTTGTACTTACTCGTCTTACATGTTCCAGAGTACAGCCCAGTGGATAGCGTGTTGGATAGGTTATGATAGGTAAAATCAACTTTCAGAAATCAGAAACTATCCTGTTTCGGACACCGTTTCCTAAGTCTCTAAGGATATAAGAAAGAACTAGCGCAAGCTGGTGATCGTTGGACCAAACGGACATCCACTGGGGAGTAAAAGTGTAGTAAAGTACCTTGGCATCTGGCTGGATCAGTATCTATATTTCGGAAGACATGTAGATTCTGCGAGAGCTAGGGGAGCATTTGCCCCCTTGACAGCAGGGTGAAGGTGATTTGCTACATGTCTCTTATCAGGCCGATGATTGCCTATGGATGCCCGGTGTGGTTCAACGTTGCCCCATCTCAAATGGAAAAGATACGGGTGTTTGAGAGGCAGTGTTTGAGAAGCTGCCTTGGACTTCACAGAACACCAGTATCTGACTACACAAAATATTATTCCAACCAGGTCCTTTACAACGGGGCCAACATAAACAGGATAGACAATTTTCTGGTGAAACTCATTCGGTTTCACGCGGCAAGAGCGATGACCTCAAGCTATAGTCTCATCTTTGGAGCCTTCTACCCCAATGATGAATATTTTGAAAGTGCGCGTTTAAGCGGCTTTTTTTCCGCCTGAAGCTTTCCTATTTTTGGATAGTCGAGGGCTGATACAGGTCAGATCGGCGGTTCCGCTAATCTACCACGTCTTCCGACGAACTGTGGATAGGCGGCTCCTGTACGACCGAGACGTAGTCGCTCAGGGCGGAAGAGAGCGCCTGCGGTTCAGCAGGAGTGTGTCCGATTGGGACCGTCGGAGTAGATAGCAACAGAAAAGCCTGTTGTGGTGGCTTCAAGTTTATTTAAAGATAGTTGACTTTCATATTGAAGTATGGCCGACTTGCATAGTTCTAAGGTTTCAGTTAAGGCTAAGTTAGTGAAAACAGTAAAGGTGGCACAAGAAAAAATATACAAAAAATACAAATATAAAAAAAAAACCAAAAATATATAAAAAAATATAAAAAAAATACAAAAAAAATGCTTGCTGTGGCTGTTCTAGTTTTTAAGTTATTTTTAGGTAGTTTTAATTAGTTTCAAGTAGTTTTAGTTGGTCAAGACTTTTTTCGAAGTTGTCTTTGTTATTTTTCTTTCGTGAGTCTCGCGCTTTTACACGACGACTTTTTCTCTTGACTCAAATTTGACATTCCTCTTATATTCTGCTTGAAAAAAAAAACACCAGCAGCCGAACAAATCTACGCAAGTATTCGAAACTGACTCTCCAAGCAACGAAATTATATGAAGCAACATGATGATAAAAAGAAGGAAGAGAAAAGAAAACGTCAAAAAGAGTCGCTGAAAATTTTGCCCACGACTCACAGGGCAAAATATTTCTCCTCTCAACTTTTCGAATTTTCTTTCTCTTTTGCACTCATGTGAGTCGTGAGTCGTGAGTCTACGTGTGAAAGCAGACTAAGTAGTTTTAATTAGTAAGTAAGTTTGAATAAAAAAAAAAAAATTAGAATCCAAGTTTTTTTTAAAAAACGTTTCTTGGTCTAGAAAAAAGATATATATATATAATAAAATAAAATTATTAAATTAGATTACAGGCCGAAAGGCATTAGTTTTTAAGTTGTTATTATTTAATTTAGGGTGCCCGCAGAGGACCAGTAATTTAGTTAAGTTAGTAGATAAGTAGGCTAATTTTTCATTAATTTTTGTCTTGGTTGTAAGTTACTTCTAAGTTGAAGTAAAAATAAAAATTAATTTAAAAAAAAACGTGTTAGACTGCCGTGCGAGAGAACGCGAGTTCGAATCACAGTATGATAAGCGTTTTCACATAATTATTTGCATTGAATTTCATAATAACGAGTTGGGTTTTAATAATTATAAGAAATTGTAATTGAAAATAATATAAGAAAATATAAAAACAAAACAAAAATAATAATAAAAAATAATGTTATTTTTCAACTTCGAGAAGACTTGCAAATATTTTCGGAAAGTCTTTTTTCGAAGCCTCTATAAGGCCTTTTATAAGCAAACAAAGTTTTTTCTGTAGGGGTTATTAGAATTATTTAAAGAAGTCTTATAGAAGTAAATAGCTTCCTAAAAGTTCGTTCTAAATATCGTCGAGGGTATCTATTATTGTATTTCAGCAGTTGTATTTCACGGTTTAATTTATTCAAACGGTTATTCGTCTTTACCTACAGACTCAACGTTGTAAACAATGTTAACAGTAACCAACATTTTATAAAAGAGTTGAAAACAAAGTTGTAGCCATGAGTTTCGAAACCACAAAAAAATAGGGGCATTCATGCAACGTCGTCGTAAACGTTGTAAACGTGATAAAATTACGACGTGATAAATGAACTGTCAAAATTTGTAAAGGAAATCTTTTCCAATAATATCGGAATTTTCTCACAGGAATTGGGTGCGTAAACTTAGATGGTAAACGTTGTAAACTTTTGAAATGCTGTTTTGAAATGTAATCACTTTCACACATTAAACGTATTCGCTAAACTGAAAAAATGAAAATTTTCGAGTACGATTAGAACAATATTCTATCAATAAATAAATTACTAAAATTAGATTGAATTCAGTGGGTTACCGCATTATTTAATGGTGCTAGTGTTAGGGTCGTTCATAAAACGTCGTGTCATAAATCTTTATTTTAATCTTTCGCACGTAATAAAATTACGACGTTGCATGAATACCCTTAATCTCTTGGTAACTCTGCCAAGCTGTGGAACAGACAATTGTAATAGATTTTCCTCTATTTATTTATTTAACACAGACCCACCCATAATAGTTAGCTAGGGAATGGAAGTATGAATACGAATTTGTGCGACCCAGAAGAAAGGTTGTTTAAAAACCTGTGCACTTTATAACTACAAAACCGTTGAGCTTGAGACGTGTTTTAGGGAATTCTAATTAATAAGAGAGATAGTACATGTTAAGATTAATTTCCCTCTGCAACTATACTAACTATTATGGACAGGGAAAATTTTATGAATACGAATATGTGCGTGACACTCAAAACTAGGCCTTCCTCTTCTACGTCTAACTTCTAGTTAGTAATCGAAAACTCTGCAAGCCTGAGTATTGGTGTCCAATGGCCATGCTTCTAGTCATCTTAAACATTCAATTCGGAGGATTTCGATCAGGTTTATGTCACTAGCTATACAGCACGTTAAACTAAACCGAATATTTTTCAATGGATTTTTCAGTCAAAATGACCAAGGATTTCTTCATTAGCTTTTGACAAGGTCCAATTGCCGGCTCGGCTACAGCGAAGCTGGGATTTTTATTGCTTTAACGGAAATTTGGCAAACAAAATGTTTGTTTATGGAAAGTCGAACGTAATTAAACACCGATCAAGCTTACGTGAATGCCTTTCTAAAACTGATTGTGAAAATTATGTAGTCAATTCATTGGCGAGTTATACTTACAAATCCTTCAACGATTTTTTTCTTATCAGAGATTCCTTACTTTACAGTGCATAATAATAAGTACTTTCCTTCATGAAATGTTATATTTTTATAACCAGATTTATCTTTTTAGTAGAAAAGGTTATTAGACTTTGCATAATGTAGTCTCAAAAACCATTTACGGTTTTTTTTAGAGAAATCATAGGGATCCGTATGTGTGGCTGAATTCTAATACTTCTACATTACTGCTTTATTAAGTTTTTCAAAATGCAAACAAATTACTATGATGCAATGCATACTTTTCTAAAACGCATTGTAAACGCATAAACTGCAGTGGATATGATCGTTTTCAATTTCAATAGATTTATCTATTCAAGTTCGAAAATTAAAATTTTAGCAATAAAAACGTAGAAAAGGTAACCTAAAACTATCTTTTTAACTGAACACACTCATGGCTATGTTGATTGATTTTTTGCCTGAACATGAATTTGACATTAGCCGCCATTAAAAAGTTCGTTGTCTTACTGCCAGAAGAATTCTGGGAAGAAAAATTCCTTTTTGCAAATCGGTTTTAAATTTTTATCTCTAATTTGGTGGTGAACATAGAATTAAATGTTTATTCCACAAAAGGATAGAATTACATTAGTGGTGAAAACGTTTAACACCTCGTTTGTAAACAAACAATAAATTTTGACATCTGCGCTGCTGTTGACAAATTTACCAATATTCGTGTTTGAAGTAAATAAATTGAAATGAACAACAAACGCTCAATAACATCGACCTCTGCAAAGAGTCGCACTAGTAATTTCAGTCAACCTTCGCCATCTACATCCAAGTTCTCGGGCAAGCTCATATCCAATAATATAGCTCCCGAATCTCCAGAAACAGAAGGAACTATCAACATTCCTCACATCAAAATCAAGGATAATAGTCGCTTGCTTCCGAAG
Organism: Rhingia campestris; assembly: GCA_932526625.1. Taxonomy (NCBI): domain Eukaryota; kingdom Metazoa; phylum Arthropoda; class Insecta; order Diptera; family Syrphidae; genus Rhingia; species Rhingia campestris. The sequence continues at coordinate 5,996,040 of OW052183.1, forward strand.
TACTCGGCTGCTTTGGAGAGAAACAAAGATGATCACCTACCAGCAGAGGATCTGGACAGTATTCAGCTAGAATTGGAAAGTCTGTTAACCAATGTTGCTCTTCGATATAGAGTTCTCAAGGCCGAATACGAATCCATCGATAGAGATGAAAAGCGTTTTGATCGCCGCACCAAGAATGAAAAACAACCCAGTTCGCCCGGCAAAAGAAAACGCGAAGAGAGTCGCAAACCAAAGATACCTCATTTCAAGCTCACCAAACAGAAGACGACATCGGCTCACTCGCCGGCACAATCACAAAACACAGATGATAGCATGGATGCCATGCCCTACTATCCGCACCAGCATAAGGATCAGACAAAAGTGACGCTTCTAAAGAACGACACGCCAAATAAATTCTGGTTATCAGTGGAGCCTTACTGCATGCCGATAACGAACGAAGATCTCAGGTTGTTAGATGACTTGTTGGAGCAATATACGGGTCCTTTAGTACCTCCCATTCCCGAGCTAGGGCCACACTACTCCACTACCTGGGCGCTTGAAGATCTAAAAGAAGAAGAGCATAATTCCAATCAGAATATCTCGTCAAAATCACGATCAAAGAACACGTCGAACAATGAAGTAATGTCTTTGTTAAGGAAGGGCGAACAGTTGATGGGCGAAGGTGTCACTGGACCGCTCACCCAACGGTTAGTATCCGCTTTTCTGGAAGAAAACCTTATCGGCGATGTTATGTCGAACATAGACAGCAACAGCAGCTCGGACAACACCAATTCGACAAATACAACCCTCTGCTCTTTGTCGCTATTGAAGAATGGAATCGAGCTGGAGAAGCGTGTCAAGCAGGAACTAATCGAACAAGGTCTCCTTGATCCCGAAGAATTCGCCAAGTCTGAAGAGGACGAAGTTTACTCAGAGATAAAGCGCGTAACAGCTGAGCTGTCGGCTATAGCCGAGTACAATGGTAGCGAATTGCGTCGATTGCAGGATGCAGCCAAGTGCGAACTGCGTCGATTGGAGATCAAACGCAAATTGGACGTAGTTGATCAGGAAATACTGGAGGCCTACAAGAGGACTGTGCAAGCTAAACAAAAGCGTCGCCCTCTCACCAACGACGAGCAAGAGGAAATCTTTCGACTCACCGCAGAGCAGAAGCGGCTTTCAGATCAACTGGCAAAGTCCCCAAATCCAGGTCTTAGAATTAACAATTAAGTGTTGGAGCACAACCAATCAAAGACATAGAACGTAATTGAATCTTTAATTAATTTTAAATCTAATAAATGTATTTAACTGCTGGGGGAAGCATCCTTCAACGAATATGTTTACGAACGACGAGAATATATTTTCCAATTTTTCTGTTTCCAACGCATATTGCCAGATGGGGGGTCCTGTTTCAGGTTAAAGGGAAAGCATTGATCGGAATTGCCTTACTGTAGCATAATGTTGTAAACCATTGAATCGGATCTCACATTAGTTTTAAGAAATCTCCTCTAAGCATACACACATGAGGAGTAGCCCCCAGACGAGCTAGAGAAACGCACAACTTCAAAGCAAACCTCAGTTTTTGTGTGAGTTGAAATGAGTGTATGTAACTTTAGTCTAAAGCGAACACAAGCACATACTAGGAAGACACCACAGACTAAGGACGTTAGATTCTCGCTTGTGGTGTCTTCTTCATCAGCACCGAAAGAATGATGATCCCAATGTCTCCCGTTATTATTTTTTTTCTTGAACTCTTCTCTCCAGCTTATGGAGAATTGTATCGACAGTCAGAATGGACTGGGCTTGTCCAATCTGAAATAACTTTTCTAAGCATTTTCCATTCCTCGTGTGAATCAGCCCTTTTTTTTGTCTCAGCTCGTCGATAGTCAGGCTCATATAAGCAACTTAAAAAGGCATTTCATCCAACTTCTAGGCTTCCATGGTTCCAAGGCTTTATTCCAAGTTAAGAAGAGTATTTTTAATGTTGTCTGGGTATCACATCTGCCCCACGCATTATCTTTTCAATCATAAATTAAGGAAATCTATTAGTAAATGCATCTCCTTCTCGAAAGTGAATTCCAGATTGCGTGTTCTACAGCTTAAGCTGAATACTCAAGACCCCGAATTCTGTAAACTTCGTATGGCAGTAAATCTATCATAAGCGCCCTTAACAATTAATTAATTAATGGCGCTACAGTCCGGGATGAACCTGGGCCTCAACCAACATGCCTCTCCAATTAGCCCGGTCCTTAGCTAACTGCCTCCAGTTGCGCACTCCAAGTTGGTTGAGGTCGGTTTCTACTTGTGCGCGCCACTTAAGGCGGGGTCTTCCGCTACTGCGTCCGACGTCTGGCTGGGAATCGAAGACTCTGCGAGTCGGAGTATTGGTGTCCTTTCGTTCTACATGTCCTAGCCATCTTAAACGTCCAATGCGGACGTATAGTTCGTGGTTGAATCTTCGTCTCCATAGCCCGTCAACGCAAACGGGACCGAAGATTTTCCGAAGTTTTTTTCTCGAATCAACCAAGGATTTCTTTATCCGCTTTTGATACGGTCCATGCTTCAGCGCCGTAGAGCAGGACAAAGATGATCAGGGTCTTATATAGGATCTCCTTAGTATTTCGAGTGAGGGCTTTACTACTAAATTGCCTTCTTAGCCCGAAGAAACAGCTATTGGCAAGAGCAATTCTTTGTTTGATTTCTGACGAGATGTTGTTGTCAGAGTTAATAGCGGAGCCGAGGTAGACAAAGTCCCAAACTACCTCAAAGTTATATCTGTTAATGGTGACGTTCTGTCCAATTCGTCGCATATACTTAGTCTTACCCCCATATACTGCTAAAACCCATTTTTGCCGCTTCCTTCTCTATATTAGCAAAGGTGGCTATGACATCACGTTGAGTCCTACCAATGATGTCAATATCGTCGGCGTATGCTAGTAGTTTCACCGATTTTTGGAAAACTGTGCATCTGGTGTTTGATCGGGAGTCACATGACAGCGCATCGCCTTGCCTAAATCCTTTTTTGGTATCGAATGTGTCGGTGAGGTCGTTTCCGACCCTGATGGTGCAGCGAGAATTCTCCATTGTCATCCTACACAAACGGACGAGTTTGGACGGTAAACCAAAACTAGACATGGCTCTGTATAGTTCGTCTCTATAAATGCTGTCGTATGCGGCTTTGAAATCGATAAATAGTTGGTGGGTATCGATTTGGACTTCTTGGTTTTTTTTCAGGATCTGCCGGAGTGTGAAAATTTGATCGGTTGTGGACTTTCCTGGCCTAAAACCACACTGATAATGGCCGATCAGGTTGTTGGTAAACGGTTTCAGGCGTTCACATATTACGGCAGATAGGATCTTGTAGGCGATGTTGAGTAGACTTATGCCTCTGTAAGTGGCGCAGTTCAGAGGGTCTCCTTTTTTGTGGATCGTTCCATTCTTCAGGCATGCTCTCAACCGACCAGATTTGGCTTATGAGTTGGTGGATGTTACTTACCAAGTCATCTTCGCCAGCTTTATAAAGCTCAGCGGGAAGGCCGTCATTTCCGGCGGCCTTATTAAGCTTGAGTTTAGATATTGCTATCCTCACTTCACTTAGGTCGGGTGGTTGGCAGTTTTCGCTGTCGTTGCCAATATTAAATGGTTCGTTCTGCCTGACATCGGAATGTTGTTCGTCATCGCCGTTTAAAAGTCTGCAGAAGTGGTTTTTCCATATCCTCAGCATCGACTGTGTCTCAACTACGATATTTCCTTGTTCATCTCGACAGGATTCTGTTCGAGCCTTGTATCCTTGGCTTTGACGTTTAACACTTTGGTAAAACTTACGAACATCGTTCCTGGAGTGGCACCTCTCTATATCCTCGATCGCGCGCTTTTCTTGCTCTTTTTTCTTCTTTCTGAAAAGCCGATGTTCTTCCCTTCTTCTTTGCCTATAGAGCTCATTGGCAGCTCTCTGCAGCTTAGCCTTGTAGGCCTCGTTCTTGGCTGCGAGCATCTGTCGGCATTCCTCATCACACATGCTGGTGGTGTGTTGTGAGTCGAGAGGTTAAGGGATACGCGTTGTGCGAAGGTCTTAGCGGTCATAGGTTTTGTCGAGGAGCTCGTAGAAGCAATCCTTAGTTATATCATCGTTTTCCAATACCCTGGCTCAGTATTGGAGATCCCTATAGACCTGGTGTTCAAATATGTCGAAGCAGCTCATATAGGGATTATGCTACCAGTTCGATCAAACTGGAGCTGTAGGCGCCACCGTTGACTCCATCTAGGGAATTCCTCCGCTGCCGCCTGAGAGTGAGTGGCTTAGTGAGAGGACACTCCTCCCCCCTCTCTCGTTTGCTGCCACCAACGACCTTCCACAGGGGTTTATTACCCCATCTCTAGTCGAGGTACTAGGCACCCACCAGTCACCAGCGTGGATGTGAGAGTAGGAGTTGATAGTGAGAGGCTAGAGTGAGAACGCTTGTGTCCTCATATAATCGCATCACTATCCTTAAGCGCCCTTGAATACTGTTTATCGTTTTGTATTTCAATGGACTATTAGGGTGAATAACTCTTCGATAGTCTATCTACCGCTTCGGAAGCTATGCCAGTACGCGATAAAATGACAGTAAGATGTACCTTTCTAACTGATGACCAGAAAGTCAAAATGAAACCAAAAGCTACTGAAACTAATAATTTAATTCGAACACAGACAAACGTAGAGCGTTCTACAATTTAAATATTCAACTCTTTCCCTCTGGTGTTCCGCTACCACATTTAGCTGCTCCACGCCTAGGCTTCTCGATGACAGCATCTGGGTTGAACATTATGTTCTCCAATCGTGGGACCTCATCTCGAATATTCACCTCTGCAAAAATTTCAAGCTTAGCAACTCCCCTATAGGTACTTCAGCTAACCTTACCATAGACACCGTCGTCCTTCTTGACAGCCTGGACGACATTTGTGCGCAATTCCTTATCCACATCATTCGCCAATTGAACTAGCTGCAGAACAACATTGCAAGTTTAAAATATAAAAACGTTTTCATTCACCAGATAGCAACCTTTTTGATTTCTTGTTCATCGGAAACTTCACGATTCTTTCGGAAGTTCGAATTGATTTCAGCTCGTGCTGCAGTTAGTGCATATTGATCTTCGCCAAAAACGTGTTCACGAGTGCGATGAAGCTTTTTAAATGCTTTCAACACCTAAGAATATGGTTAACAATTGTTAAATTGATTAGAAAATAGAATTAAAAAGGGACCAGAAAATATTTACTTCTCTTCGAATTGATTGCGACATTTTTTTTATTTTTGTAGAAGCCATGTGTCAGATTGTGGAACCAAATACAGCTGATATCAGTGGATTGCATTGCATATATCAGTTGCTCTTAAACTGTTTTTATATGAAAAGTTTGAATTTAGATATGTTTCCGTACAAAATTATTTTTACTGGAGAAATGTAGTTGCACTCAAAAATTTTGCAAGTGAAGGGTTTTATATTTATTTAAGAATGCAGGGAATTGTAAATTTATTCAGGTGGCATTTACAGCAGTTCCTTAGTAGATATCTTGAATTATATTCAATTAAAAGTCCTTTTATAAGAAAACAAATGAAATATTGTTTATTGAAACAGAGAAGTAAAGAAAAAATTAGATATATATAAAGCACGTTGACACTCTGACAGATACAATCGTTATAATTCAAAAGGGCAACGACATTGCCATACAAAGAGAAAAGTAAATGTTGCCAGAGCGCTGGTTGATTCATGTTTATATTTCAACACGCCTTCCTCAAACAGTGCTCATTAACATGCTGTCATCCCGATGTCCTTCATACATCGATAGTGTGCTGGTCCAGGGAGTGGTTTGGTTAATACATCCGCTGGCATTCTATCAGTTGGTGTGTAAGCGACAGCCATTTTTCCATCCTTTAACAGCTGACGCACAAAGTGATATCTGGTGGCAATGTGTTTTGTTCTTGAATGACAAACTGCATTTTCGGCTATGTGTTTTGCTCCTCGATTATCAGTCCCAACAGTTATCGCAGCTAACTCCGGCAAACTCATTTCGGTCATCAGATTTCGAAGATATGTTGCTTCTCTAGATGATTCGGATAGTGCAACATATTCTGCTTCCGTTGTTGAAATAGCTACTGATTTTTGCTTTTGAGAACGCCAGGTGATTGCTGCTCCACTTAGTGTGAAAACGTATCCTGTATACGATACTCTATCTATCTCGTCATTCGCATGATCAGCATCAGAAAATCCTCGAAGGCCGAGTGTGTCCCTTGTGTACACCAATCCATAATTTTCTGTACATCGCAAGTAGCGTAGAACACGCTTCGCAGCTGACCAATGCACATCTTGATAACTATCGTTGAACTGAGCCAATCGATTTACAGTAAAAGCGATGTCCGGCCTGGTCGCTATCGCCAAGTACATAAGCGACCCTATAAGCTGCCGATATGGTTTTTCGACTTGATGTCCTTCAGAATGACGTCCTCCGCTCGGCAACTTCGCTTTAGCATCGCTCGGTGTGCTAACCGGTTTCGACTCATCCATCTTGAATTTGTTTAACAGCTCCTTAACGTATGTTTGCTGCTTCAGTCTTATTTCACCATCTCCTTGAATTATTTCGACGCCCAAGCAGTACCGCGCCAATCCGAGATCTTTGACTTCGAAAACTGCAGCAAGTCCTTTCCTGATACCGTCCAATACCCTTTGACTGCGTGATGCATATAAAATATCATCGACATACACTGCAACGACTGTGAACGCTTCTTTGCTTGATCCATAGTAAAGACATGTGTCATTAGTGGCCGGTTTCAGGCCTAGACCACGTAGTGCTTTGTCCAGCTTTTTATGCCACTGACGACCTGCTTGTCGAAGCCCATAAAGCGCCTTTTTCAGCCTACACACATTGTTACCTTCTCTGAGCTTCTGGATCATTTGTTTGGCCTTTCTTCCTACTTCATCTTCCTTTACTAGCATCTGCAATGCCTGCTGGAAGTATTCCGGAGGTTCCATGTAGATCTCCTCATCTAGGTCGCCGTTCAAATATGCCGCAACTACGTCCATCTGATAAACTGCCAAATTTTTACGAACAGCCAGTGCCATTAGAAGCCTTATAGATTCAAGACGAGCCACAGGTGCAAAGGTTTCCTCGAAGTCTATACCTTGGCGTTGCGAAAATCCTCTGGCTACAATACGGGCTTTCTTCCGATCCAAAGATCCATCTGGTTTCAATTTATTTCGCAAAACAACTTTACTGCTGACAACAGCTCTATTCGGTGGGCGCTCGACCAATTCCCAAGTATTGTTCTTGAGAAGTCCTCGAATCTCTTCTTTAATCGCCTCCAGCCATCCTTGTGCCTCTGTTCCAGACATCGCATCCTTGAGTGACAGCTCCCCGATGTTCGCCATTTCAGCAGTTCCGACCCCATCCAGCGGATCGAAATAAACATCCTCATCTGTTTCCTCTTCCTTGTCGTCATCTAGGTTATGTTGTTCGAATTCGATTCCTTTATACATTCGCGATACGGATCTTGTTTGATATATTCTTCGATTCCCTTTATTATGCTCCTGGTACTCAGAACCAACTTTTGAAACGTGCTGACAATCCACTGGCACCATCCTGACCTCATGCCCTTCACCTTCTTCTGGTTGCTGCATCGGCGTCTGCATTGAAGTTGGTTCGTGTTCGCTTTCAGATTTTTCATCAGGAATCACAAAATATTTTTCTTGATGCTTCATGTCAACCAAATCGTGTTCGATGAATTTAACATCCCTCGCAATAACTACTTTTTGTTTTTCAGAAACCCACACTCGGTAGCCCTTGGACGCTTCAGAGTATCCGACCATGATACCTTCACTTGAACGTGCCTCGAACTTTCCTTTGCCAGGAGCTTTATTGAGCACAAATGCTTTTGCTCCAAACACCTTTAGATGACTTAGGTCCGGAATTCTTTTGTTCCAACGTTCAAACGGTGTGCCGCCATTCAAGGTGACCGTAGGACACCTATTTCGCAGATAATTTGACGCTGCTACAGCTTCGGCCCAAAACTCATTTCCAACGCCCGAATGAATAAGCATGCATCGTGCCATTTCGACGAGTGTTCGATTCTTGCGTTCCGCCACCCCATTTTGCTGTGGCGTATGCGGAACTGTAAGTCGCCGCTTTATCCCATTCTTTCTTAGAAACTCGTCAAATTCATCGTTACGGAATTCTCGCCCATTATCTGACATCAAACATTTTATTTTTCGACCAGTTTGTGTCTCTACGTGAGCTTTGTACTCCTTGAAAGCACGAAAAACGTCGCTCTTTTGTTTCAGAAAGAAAACTTCGCACCATCGACTGCTGTCATCGATAAATGTTATGAAATACCTCGATTGGCCCAACGACTCTGTTCTGGAAGGTCCCCAGACATCAGTGTGAACTAGATCCAACAGCTTTGTGCACCTCGTTGACTTTTTAGGAAAAGGCAATGCCGTCATTTTCCCACGAAGACATACGTCGCATGGCTTGGGCATTCTGTCATTGCTGATGTCTATTCCAGTCGCCAATTTGTTTCGAGACAAATGTAACAAATCTCGTCTGTTAAGGTGACCAAGCCTGCAGTGCCATAACTCCAGATTTGAGGTTTTTTCATTTACCACACATGCTTTTGGAATACTTTCTTCAACGTAGTACAAATTTCCAACTCGATTCGCAATCACCTTAATTTCGCCATCATTTCCACGAACAATTGCTTTCTCCTTGTCGAATGTTATGGTGTTTTCGTGGTCCGTTATCCTTTCAGACATCCCGTCTGTGGTGATAATCTCCGCTGTTCCCTTTGCATCAACTGTCGCGCAAGCATCATTCGCCAACATAAGCTTTCCTTGCACCATCGAAGGAGATGATAAAAACAAACGTTCGTCATTGCACATATGCGACGTACAGCCACTGTCCAGACACCATCGTCCTCGATCTGCACTCTTTAGTATCCCCAAAGCTTGATCATTATGTTCCTCTGTGTGGAAAGTACTTTCTGCTTTTGAAGAAAATTCACCCTTTGAGTGGTTCCGCGGTTTCTTATTTTCGGAACAATCAGACGCCTTGTGGCCTACTTGGTGACATTTGTAGCACTTGTACTTGAACGCTCTATCTCCTTCTTTTGCATTATCATAGTTTTTTCTGTGCGGTGCACCTCGTTCAAACTTTGACTTGCTTTGACATGCACCTCGGCGGACAAACATCGCCTCTGTATCACTATCAGACTTACGTTGGTTTTGCGCTTCGTTCTTCTCAAGAATTTTTTCTCTTAGAACATCGGGTTTTGGCAAGTTGTCGTGTGATTCCATGGCACATCTGAATAATTCGAAGCTAGGTGGCAGTCCATTCAGCAGAAGTATCGACAGCAATTCTTCGTGTATATCAACATCCATACACTTCAGCTGTGTTACTGCATCGAAAAATTCCATTAAATTCTTGCGCAGATCGTCGCCTTCCTGCATTTTGTAAGTCGCCACACGTTTGAGCAGTGTCGCCTTCTTAACAGGTCCTGTGGAAGCGAATTCTGACTTGAGTCGCTCCCAGACACTCTTAGCCGTGTTGAGTCCTTTCACCAGGCGCAACAGACTCGGATCGATAGCGATTATTAAATCTGACTTTGCCTTTGCATCATCTTCCAGCCACTTCTCCAGTTCCTTCTTCGACTCTTCATTTTCGTCCTTTAGTACTGGTCTCTGAGATCCTCCGCTCACGTGCTTCCATGTCCCACACTTGGTCATCACCGCTTCAATTTGCATTACCCATGTATCGTAATTTTCGCTTGTAAGCGGCCTGATCGTATTCGTGTGCATCGACATCATGCAGCTTAATTCACAGCTCAGGAGTTTTATATTAAAATGTCTCTTTTTCCAACTTCCACTATTTGTTATGGACTGGGCCCATAACCTCTTGAATTATATTCAATTAAAAGTCCTTTTATAAGAAAACAAATGAAATATTGTTTATTGAAACAGAGAAGTAAAGAAAAAATTAGATATATATAAAGCACGTTGACACTCTGACAGATACAATCGTTATAATTCAAAAGGGCAACGACATTGCCATACAAAGAGAAAAGTAAATGTTGCCAGAGCGCTGGTTGATTCATGTTTATATTTCAACAAGATATACTGTAGATAGAGTGATAGAGGCAAGAAACCGTCCCGAGTAGATGGAAAACTGCATTTGTCCAGGGACTAATTAAATCATTCAAAACGATAATCGTTGACGATAGTGAAGAAGACTTATGTGCGTTGGTTTTGAATTTTTGTAAATTGTAATGGAGAGGAAAAACTGAGTTTGGTAAAGCATTCCACATTCGTGTTGTTCGGTTAAGGAATGAATCTCTATATTTCATAGTACGTCCGAAGATAGGCTTTAGGGTGAACTGATTAGCATTCGTGGTACGGCGAGTATTACGGTTGAATTGTTGAAGGGGCGGAATGCAGCTGGCTATTTCGTTAGAGCATTTGTTGTAGTAATAGCGGTAAAAGAGTGTAAGGCAGGAGACATTCCTACGATGTTCGAGCGAAACTATGGAGTTCGCTATGGTTGGGTCTCCTATCAGTTTTATCGCACGCTTTTGTATCCTATCTAGTAGGTGCAATGATGTTTTGGCTGCACCTGACCATATGTGGGCGTTGAACTCAAGTTTGGGGCGTATGTACGCTTTATATATTGAGGCCAGATCAGAAGGGGTGAAGTATTTCTTACATCGATTGAGGAAACCTAGACATTTTGCTGCATTTTTGGCGATTTCGAATATGTGGTCGTTCCAACGAAGGTCGTTACTAACACACATACCGAGCATGGAAAGTTTTTCGGTTTCGACGATGCAAGTGCCACTCATGGATAGTGGCTGTAAAGTTTGGTTTCGCTTGGATGACAGGAGACAGCATTGCGTTTTGGAAGCATTAAATTCCACTCTATTAGATTTACCCTATTAATTATGCTGTCAAGGTCGGAATTTAATGAACTTAACATAGTTAGTCGTTTTTCTTCCACATCCGAAGGTGAGGGGCGTGAAATCGAGAACGAATATGAAAAGCTGAGGGTACTGTCATCAGCGAAGAATTGGATTGGATTAGAAGTTGCAGACAATAGGTCATTAATAAAAATGAGGAAGAGTGTCGGAGACAAAGCTGAGCCTTGGGGAACACCAGCATTTATTTGGTGAGTAGCAGACTTGAAACCGTCCAAAACTACTTGAATTGAACGTTTCGAGAGGTAGTTTCTAATCCATTGAAGAAGAGTATCATCGATATCAAAAGCACGCATTTTCGACAAAAGGGAATGATGCCAAACCCTGTAAAAATGCCATTGAAATATCAAGTGCAACGATCTTGTTTTCGCCACCAAGGTGGATTGATTGGTTCCACTTTTCGGTGAGATATGACATCAAATCACCAGTGGACCTGTTGCTACGAAAACCGTATTGTCGGTCATTGAGGAGTTTTCGTGATTCAAGATATTTCATAAGCTGACGGTTTATCAGCGTTTCCATGACCAATTGGTCGGTAGTTGGAGAGAGAAGAAGATTCGCCTTTTTTGGGAACGGGCTGTACAAATGCAGTTTTCCATCGACTCGGAAAGAGTCCTGATGAATAGGAAAGATGGAAAAGCTTACGCAGTGGTTTTGCCAGCGTTGAAGAACACCTCTTCAGAATTATGGGGGAGATACCATCTGGACCAGACGATTTGTGTATGTCAAGATCGATTAATACTCTTGCGACTGTACGAGTACGAAAGTGGATTGGTCCCATAGAATGTTCTACGTTCTCTAGTACAGGGGGAGACTGGGCACAATCTGGCAGCGTGAAAGTGGCTGCAAAATGAGCAGCGAGCAGATTGGCTTTGTCTAGAGAGGTGAGAGCTTGAATGTCATTGTAGATGAGCGTTGGGATGGAAGATGAGGTCAAATTCTTAATGTTTTTTACAAACGACCAAAAGTTTTTACTACCTTTGGGGCATAGTAGAATTTTTTGCCTTAACTTTTGGTCGTGGAAGAATTTGACACGCTTTATGTGGGCATTGCAGTCATTTCTGGCTCGTTTGAATTTTAAACGGTTTTCCTCAGTTGGGTTGGCTTTATATGACCGAAAACATAACTCTTTCACCCTAACAGCCTCTTCACAGCTCGAGTCATACCACCCGTTTACCTTCGGTTTGATACTCTTCACCCGGTGAGGGATATAGGATTTCATACCCAGGAGAATGGTGTTAGTTATCGCATCAGCCGTAGCATCCACGTCATTATCGAGGAAGCATAATGACCAGTTAAAATTCTTAAAGAAACCATTTAGAGCTTCCCAGTTGGCTTTCTCGTAATGCCATACAGTTCTTTTAGGAATTTGTTCTTTAACTATGTGGTTGGAGTACGAGAAATTAGCTGATACGATACAGTGGTCTGACGTGCCTAGAGGCGATAATACATTTATGGTGTATTTGTCAGGGTGAGATGTTAAGAACAAGTCCAGGGTGTTGGCGGCTTGACTATCAATATCCGGAATGCGCGTTGGCTCATTTACAAGCTGAGTTAAGTTATTTATGTCAGCAAAGATCTCGACATACCTTCCTTCGGGTGTTGACTGTCCAGAATGTCGAAGCCACGATGAATTGTGTACATTGAAATCGCCCGTAATGACGATTTCAGTGCGAGGGTATAGGGATACAATTCTTGAGATGGAGTCAGATAGCGCATCAAACTCGTTAAAGGTTGATTTGCTATCCAGGTTTGGGCTTCTATAAATGAAACAGTAGTGCATTAATTGTCTACGGACATGGAATTTCAGCCATAGCGGGTACTTAGCGTGTAATTTTTTTGTTTATTTGTGCGTACATGTATACAAATTACATGGTACGTACCCAGAAAGTCTTCTTCACTATCGTCAACGATTATCGTTTTGAAAGTTACGGAATGAGTAGCTGTGCCAAAAAAAAAGTCGAATCTTCTGCTCCCTCTATTAACTGATCAATTGCACTTATGCTCCTTCATTCCAAGGTCATGGAAACGCTTATAAATCGTCGGCTCATGAAATATGTCGAAACACGAAAACTCCTCAATGACCGGCTGTATGGCTTTCGCAGCAACAGGTCCACTGGTGAGTGGTGATTTGAAGACATATATCTCACCGAAAAGTGAAACCAATCTCATCTTCCGTGGTGGAGGAAGCAAGATTGTTGCACTTGACAACCATAGACCAAATTTTCACGCTAAGGAAATTTCTGGAAAAGACCAACAAATGTTAATTCGAAATGCAACATCTTTTAAACGACTTTAAGGCCGCATCCATCCAAACTGATACAACTGTGTCACCTAGAACTGGAAAACACGCGATGAAACGTACAGTTTGGAAACAGCTCATCTGAACTATTCCCAAAGGGGTTGGGCACCTACGCGTGCTAGGGTGGAAGGAAGTATAGCTAAGTATCTGTTCATTCGGCACTAAGGCGATCTGCGGGGAATGGTGTTACAGCAGTTTATCTGTGAAGGGGAACCATGAATCAAAACAAGCCGGCTTTATGAAGGTTCGCGTCCATATGGTAAATGACTGCTAAATTTAGAGTTTGTTCATAACTTAATGTTCGATAAGCACTTGTAGTCATTTATATATAACTAATTATGGAATCATGAAGTTGGAGAGTTACTTGGTGTTGCTGCTGATCACTTACCTCGGAGTAACTCATGAGATTTTGGACTAGGTTTGATAGGGATGCATAATAAAGATCGTCCGGAGCCTGACCATAGTCTGGTACATCAGGACCCCCTAAGACATGTAGTTTTCTGACTGTATGCTTAGCCTGATTGAGATGTAGGCCCTCTTGTGGGAGTATCGTGGTGGCAGTGGTTTTTTTCATAATTCTGACTTGCCTAAGCAATAAGATGCACGTCGATCTATTGTGCTTGCCGTCAGGATGTCTGTTTAGGTTAGTAGCCCTTCTACTTTCCTGAATGTAGCTGATAATACGTTCAGCAGAGGATTTCCTTAGTTCTTCGGTACTTAATATTTCCCTGAAGAAGGATTCCCTTCTTATACTGTAAAGGACCGGGCATTCACATATGATGTGTTCGGCTGTTTCGTCTTCTTCTGCACTCCGGTGAGTCGGCTAGATGCATTTTATTTAGGTGATATCGCAGACCGTGGTGACCCGTTAGGTAGCCTACTAAGTAGCCTGCGAAGATTTAGTATCTTGTTGGCATCTGTTTTGAAGGGCTGAATAGCTCTTTTTTTCCTGTCTTCGGCCTGGGATGTTCACTCAGTATGACTTACAATTGTTTTGTTCCCAGCTTTTTATAGCCAGATTTATGGCTGATTTGGGATTGCACAGAAGGGTTCGGGTCCAATGAAAGGGGTTTCCGAGCCTTTTCTGGCTAGTACATCAGCTTTTTCGTTGCCTTCAATCCCCTCATGTCCGGGGACCAACCATAACCTGGTTTAGTTCCTAGAACTATGTGTTTGGAGGGAATTAAAGCAGTTTGGTACTGATTTGGAGTCAATAATATGTGAGCTAAGGGCTTTTATAGCTGCTTGAGTGTCCGTGAATATATGGATGTTGGCGCCTTTAATAGCTGAATTGTGTATTAGGTTTGCGCATTCTTGGAAGGCATGGAGCTCTGCTTGAAATACACTGGGGTTTTTTTCCCATAGGTATTGAAACGTTCCGATTTAGTCCATGGATACCAGCTCCTACCCCTGAGTTCATTTTAGAACCATCCGTATACCTACCACTTTAGGCCGTTTTGGCAGTTTGGTGGGTTATTGCTAACCCATCCTTCTCTGGTTGTGCTCTCCGTTGAGAATCTTTTGTTGAAGCATAGTGTCTTGGGTAAGCGGTCTGTAACCGCACAGATTATGTCAAGTTCTGTAAGTTCAGGTGGCAGTGGTAACCCGGCTTGGCGTGAACGAATTGTATTCTAAGGTCTATGGACTAATAGACTTTGGAATACAAGAGGTGTTAGATGGACCTCGGTCCTTAGCAAGGTTAATTTTCGTGCCTTACACATGATTTTCAAAATTGCACCAATGTAACGTGTCCTTCGTTCACATTGGGCATACTTTATATGATCATCTGAACTATTCCAAATATGTACCGGATTCAGACAAGGAGACGTGCTTCAAACTCGTGCTGAAACAGATAGTGCGTAAGGCAGGTGTAATCCATCCAGCTACTGGGGTACGCAGACGTTTACCGAAACAAGTGGGGTTGGAGGCGACAAGGAAGAACCTTAACATTAAGGATACAGCAATTGCGAATGCCAGAGAGCTTGGACTGATAAATTGGACGTGTTCAGTATTGTTTCTGCCTACCTCAACGCTCAACGGGTCGGGAGCCCATTAAGTAAAAAAGTACCTTAATCTCAACTTCATGGCCCAGCCTCATCCAAAGTTTGATTTAAAAGATTTATGACATCAGATCATAATTCTCTTATCCAAACTTTTGAGAGACTATACTAAGCCAAACCCGTCATTTGTGAGGGAATGTTATCTTTTCCCTATACGCAGAGGAATGGGCGTTATGTGAAACTGTAATACTTTCCGTTATACAAAACAAACAAATTTTCGGCGCAACAGGCTCGTTAGTACCCAGGGCCTAGCTTTCTCACAACCATTCATGTGTGCGTGTGTACTTCTTGCACGATGGCGGGACCTCCTGTTTTATGCCGACTCCAAACGGCTAAGTTGAGATAAGCTATTCTTGACAATTGATACTACTCGGACGATTTGTCAGATCATCACGAGAGGAGGGCCAGTGAAAAATCATTTCGGTGTTGCTACGGCTGGGAATCGAACCCAGACCTTCTGCGCGGCAGTTCATCGCACTAACCATCGCGCCACTGAGCCCTCACTTTCCGTTATAACAACCATGAAATTCGTAGGCTTATACGAAAAGGATGAGGCTAGGTTTAGATATATTAATAATCGTTATCGTAGTTAAAAGATACAATAACCATCACCATTACCACCAAAATGGGAGGCGACTGGGTCACTCAGCTTTATCATGCGACACACAAACTCTAACCAAATATTGAATGGAAAAAGACTAGCCCACGAAAAACAGAAGTCACGGTGCAGTAAACTTTTTCCTTACACAGTTCCCAAAGGTGTACGGAAGCTAATAGACGAGTATAGAATTGTAGATGATTCATTCTATCATCACTGTCGGGGTAGGGTCCAAAACGCCGACCACATACTGTTGAAATGCAGAAAGTATCCAGCTACGAGAAATAACTTTGAAGGGTAAATGTGCATTTCAATAATATTACCAATATCGTTCAAGCTATCTACAATGGAACATCTCTAACAGCATCATTGCCAATATAATGCAAACAAATGCGGCAGGAAAAGGGTGTGGTGGTATCCACAAATAATTTCTTCTCACAAACCCATGAACCACACGAATGCACCAACATCCTTCGGAAGTCATGAAAGTCAAACGGATGAGTTACATAGGCGAACCAGCTGGGGTGCAGTAAAGTATCAATCAAGGAAGAATGAATAAAGCAGAAGGTAACGTCTACGTCGAAAAGCATTCTCTAGCACATGGTGGTTCTTAATGACCTTACTAAATCATCTTATTTCAATATCCCTGGAGATTCATGTTAAAATTGTATTCTTAACATCTTCGGCCAGCAATAGCTGTACAGTAGCAATCAGCTTCTTCTGGCCATGGCTCCAAAGTGTTCTGCACTCGCCTAAGAGCTTGTACCATATTTACCTCCCTTACGACTGAGTAGGACCATCGCACCAATTTAATGAAAAAAAAAAATTAAAAATTCTGCGAACGAAAATCAGTATCCAATAGATAAAATGAATAACTTTTCAATGGTCAAGGTTTTCTTTTATTGAAAAGTGTGTAGCCACTTGAAATTGCTAATCACTGGAACTTCTTCGTTTGGACTTCTTTTTAGAATGTTTCTTCGATTTTTGTACACTTTTCTTGGATTTTTTCGACTTTTTTCGCTTTTCCTCTTCAGAACTGGAAGACGAACTCGATGCAGAGGTGGATGATGAATCCGAATCGGACTCGGAGCTGGACGACGTCTCTGCTTTCTTACTTTTCTTAGATTTCTCATGTTTTCTCTTTGATTTTAGTTTTTTTGTCGAACTCTTATCGGTTGAGGTTTTCTTCTTTGAAACGGATCGGTCTCTATTTGACGGCGGTGGTGATGATCGATCTCTTCTTTCTTCTCTTGGTTTTGCGTTTCTATCGTACTTGGATTCATATTGTTGTCTTTTACTTATTCTGCTTTGATCTCTTGCTGGCGATCGTGATTTATCGTCAAAGAAACGCCTTTTATCTGCAGAACGAGAACGTCGCCGTTCGTTTATAGGAGAACGGCGTCTTTCGTTAGGTGCTGGTCGTCTCCTGTCTTCCACAAAATGTCTTTCTCTATTTCTTTGTGGTGAGAGCCGCCTTTCATTACGAGGTGAAACACGTCTTTGATTTGCAGGTGATCTTCTCTTTTCATTGACCGGTGAGGGCCTTCTTCTATCCGGAGAGCGTTGTCTATCTCTATATGGTCTCCTCCGTTCAACGGAAGTATCACGTCCTGCTGATCGCCTTCTACGATCTGGAGATCCTTTCCCCATTGGTGAACGTCTTCGATCATCCCTTCCACCATATTGTCGATCTCTGCGATCGACATCTTCAGTTCTTCTAATTGGCGATCGACTTCGATTTCGTGTCCGCTTCTGTTCCATTCGCCTTCCTCCTTTTCCCTTCAAATTATTGAAATCCAACTTCCGATCTTCTTCATCACCATGAACAAACCCACGACCTTTACCGCGCCACTGTACCTTGGACACCGACTGGGAGAAATCCACATGGATTCTTCGATCATCAATCAGCACATTGTCCATTTTGAAGTACGCCGCTTCACAAGACTTTTGCTCCTCAAATTCCACGAAAGCGTACTGCAACGAGTCTCCACTCATTTTGTCCCGTATTACCTCGCAGCCCTTTACCTTACCAAATCGACTGAAAATGATTTCCAAATCATCATCTGTGGTAACGGGATTCAATTTGCAAACGAATAAAACATTTTCTGGAGGAGCAATATCCGCGTCGGGCAAATCACCAACTATTTCAAGAATCGTCGCTCTCGCTTTAGCCTCACGCTCAGCCAACATCTCTTGAATCTCCTCCATTGTTTTACCCTCAGTATCATCGATATCCTCGTCGGCTCCAATGCGTCCATTTTGCAATCGGTCAGCACTTGGCGAAGGTGATCGACTAGGAACTTGAAAACCCCGTGGGTCACTAAAAGGATCGTCAAGAATTACAGTGTGGGTGACGCGAATATCTTGATAGGGTCGGAATTTCTCATCAACTATTGCTTCGTTAAGTTGCCTTAGCACTTCGTGTCCTTATAAAAAATGTAAAAAGCATTATTATGCATCCAATTAAAATAACAAGTATCACATACCTTCAACGACTTCCCCGATGACACAATGAATCCCATCAAGGGATGTTAGATCTGCTCCGAGGGTGAAGAAAAACTGTGAGCCCACCATAAATTTCCCGACACTCACCAATGACAGTAGACCCGGAACAGTGTGCTTAATTTTGGGCAATGACTCTGCTTCAAAAAAACGTTTATGTGAACCCTCGACAACACCCCAAACGGATTCGCCTCCATCGCCAATACCAATTGGGTCACCAGTCTGGGCAATGAAGTCCCGCTCAATCGTGTGAAACAAATTAAAATTGTAGTACTTGAGTTTGCACAACTTAATGAAGTTCAGGCATGCCCGTGGACGCTCCTCAACAAATAAATCTACTGTAATATCGCCAAGAGTTGTTTCTATTACAACTGCCATGGCGAAATTTACCGAAACGAAGTGGAAAATGTAAAAAAATTACTTGCAAACAAATACAAAACGTTTGATATTTTTCGCTTCCTACGAATTTGTTGACAGATGACAGCCGACAAGACCGCTAGCAGTTTTAGGGTCTGTGGTTTGATTGATTATTTTTAAGGGGGTGCTTGCACCAATGTTTTTTTTAATTGTGATCTCAACTCGATTTTGTTTATTTATTCAATCGGTTCACTCGTTTCTTATTTTTGTTTTTGATATTTCTAACATTTAAAAATCGATTTTAAAATGTAAGAAAAGTACACTGAATGTTTAATACTGTGATTAAAACATCAAATTAATTCACAAAACACTGTTTTGTAGTTTATTTTTTAACAATTATTTAGCGGGTGTCGTAGCGGGAGTAACTTTTTGAATTTTCGAAGACAGTTTTAGATAAAACATTGCATTAAATTGGTATGGTAGCACATTTTCGATCCAAACTAAGACTTTGAGAACACAATGTTTTTTTCACATTTAAATTGTTTTCTTTGTTTTTATACATTAATAAAAAACGATCCTAAAGATCTACAAAAGATCGTAATTTGACCAAACGTTATTTCCGAACATTATAACCTTATAATGTGGTTAGAAACAAAAATAAGAGGAAGAAGAATAAAAAAACTAAGTCAGCTTTACACGAACACACTTGTCCAATCATAGGCTTGTGAATATAATATGTGATGAAAAAATATTAAATGAAATTAAAAAAATACTCCAAGTATATGTCGAATATATATCGTTGACACTAGGTGCGTTTCAGTGACAATCCAGAAAAGCAAAGTAAAACTAGTATAATTCAATACCAACAAGTTACTGGCAATTTGATTCCACAGTCGGAATTGATTTGTGTTGTAGTACTAGAACACTCAAATATAAATTATTTTACGCTTATTTATTGCCAAGAAAACACCCCTACTGAATTTTGCCGAATATAGACGTCTGTATTCAGATTAAGTAACAAGCGAATTTATTGTTAACTATTAGCTTAATAATGGTAACGTATATATACACATTCATAAACTCATTATCAGGGCCCAGTTATAGCTATCATTGAACAACTTCATTGGAACACAAAACATGATGGAATTGAAATTTTACCTCCATAGCTGCTTATAGGCATCGTAGGAAAATTCCGTTTCATTTCGGTGGAACGACAAACATTACATCACAGAAATAAATCATGATCAGTGAAAAACAAAAAGTGATTTTCTGCGATACAGTTAAAAATTAAAATATGTTTGGATAATCATGTTCTAAAATGCATAAGCTTTGCTTTGACACCAACTCGCCAATGATTGAATTAATAAAAAAAAAAAACGCAAGAAGTAAAAGAAAATTTCCAATGATATTTTTCAATGATAGCTATAACTGGGCCCTTAGAGATGGGGAAATATGTTATGAATAAGAATTTGTACAAACCTGTTTAAAGGCTTCATAAATACTTCTGCACTGTAGTTATACAGTCAACAACCGTTGAGATGTGTTTTAGTGAATTCTAATGAATAAAGGGTGATAGTATATAAATAAATGATTTTTATTCGTCAAACAAATAGGAGTTTTATTTTTCAAAGCCTTAGCTTAACAAACAATTATTGTAAAAACTGCTTTTCGAAATTAGAATACAAAGAATTATTAAATTTGTACACAAATGTAAGTAAATGTTAACAATTAGGTGAGTTTTTAATGTCAATCCAGTGAAAAATTCAACAGCTCACCATTGAGTGTAATTTGTAAAACTGCACCATATTAATTATTATTATTATTATTATATAAGCTTTTATTGTAGCCATATATACTAATTCTATATTACAATTATATTACATTTTACAATATTGTGTTTACGTACATAAATTAAATAATTGTTGCGATATTATGTTTTACAATTAATTCTTTAAGATTTGAATGTTCCGTTAATAAATGTCTTTTTTATTATAGATCTTTGTAATAAAAGATGCAAAGGCACGCTTTATTACTATTTCAGAAAAAGTACAAAAAGATAAAAAGTTACAATTGCTCGTGGAAAAGTATACGTCTTGTTGCAACAGGGATACACGATGACAAGGACAACCGCTGATGACATTTGGTCTGTTCGTTTAAAAATGAATTTGTTTGTTTTGATCTCTGCTACACTACACTTTTATATTTAATATTTTCTAGTCGTTGTTTCGGTTGGCATAAGCCTCCCCCCTTATTGTCCATAAATTCCTGTTCTCTGCGTCGTTGTACCAGGTCATTCCATCTTTTCTTTGGTCGTCCTATTGGTCTATTATCATCCGGTTTCCATTTTGTTGTTATTTTCGTCCATCTTTGGTCCTGTATTCTTGATATGTGTCCTGCCCAGCTCCATTTTAATTGTTGAATTTTTGTGATTACGTCTGTTATATTTGTGCGTCTCCTTATTTCATCAATTCTGACTCGTTCTATTTGTCTAATGTTTAATAAGTGTCTTTCAATTTTCGTCTGGCAAATTCGTATCTTCTCGGTTATGTTTACTGTCATTGCTAATGTTTGTAGTCCATATGTCATAACAGGTAGGATCGTCGAGTCGAATATACATCTTCTCGTGTCTGCTCATATATTGCAATCCAGTATTTGTTTAGTGCTCCAGTATTGTTTCCAGCTATTTGTGATTCGTATGTTGACCTCTTTTTCCTCCTGATTTGAAAATGATTTTATTTGTCCTAGATATAGGTAGTCTTCAACATATTCAATGGCATTATCAGATAGTATTATGGGATATTTTATATGATTAGTCATGGCTTTAGTTTTTGTCATATTTATACTTAGTCCATGCATTTTACATGTTACTGAAAGTTGGTTAAGCATTCCCTGGATGTTGTCAGATATATTTGATATAAAAACGATATCGTCAGCGAATCTTAAATTGTTCAATCGTTGTGCATGTATTTTAACTCCAAACTTATTGGTCCAATTCATTTGCATAAATATATCTTCTAATACAGCTGCGAATAGTGGAGGCTATATTGGATCTCCTTGTCTTACTCCTTTGTTAATTTTGAATTCTCGTCCCGTTTTGTCAGTTTTAATTCTTGCTGTACTGTTGGAATAAATATTTTTAAATGCTGTTATGAAGATGGGTCAATATTCTGGTTCTCCAACGCCGTCCAAATACTTTTGTGTTCTAACATGTCAAAAGCTTTACTGAAGTCAATAAATAAAAAAAAGAGAGGGTTCTTGAGTATTCTGAGAATACATTTTACGTGTTTTATTTTTTCTGACTATGGATAAAAGCTAAATCTTAATATTTTCTGATTGTCACCATAACTCACCTATACTTGTCGGTCTGATTTCGAATTTCGAACTTATTCAGAAAATAACTTTTGTTCGGTCGCGTTGAGCTGTGAATGGAAATCAAATTAAAGGTCTGTTCCCTTACAAGTAATTTCTACTGATTTTTACAAATTTTTACTTAAAACCGTTCCCATACATAATTTTCGTATTTCAGTAATTCAGTAAAAATAATAACTATTATACGAGAAATTACCTTATCTGTATTAGAGTGCTATTTACCAGCTTATGATTGATTTTTGTGCGCTGAATGTTTTTCTTAAATCGTTAAATTTCCTAAAATTCAAAAAATATTAAATTTTTGTTCCAACAAAATTTCTTGCGATTTCTGTCGAACTTTTCAAACTCAATGAAAAACGAAAGAATATAAAAAAAACTCACCCCATTTTCGGTGTGATTTATAAAAATCATTATAAATATCGGCTACAGGTGGCTTAGCCAACAATCAGCAGAAAAATAAACGTCGTCTTTTTTTTTCATCCAATTCTTCCTTTCACAACGCTTGCGCCATTTTACCAAAAACCAGTAATCAAAGGATATCGATTTTTCGTGTTTGTTGAATCATACCTTCTTGGTGCGGCTGATAGTTATATCTCGTGCAGATTTTTCATTATTTTTTTCGTCTTGAAACGGAATCTATAATAAATTCGAGTAAATATAATTAACGAAATCTTTTAAAAAAATATTCTATGTATGTGCGAATAAAAATTTGTACATGCACTTAGAGAAATTTTAGTGCACTTCCTGTGGTGAAAAGTCATAACATCCGTTCTTTGTTTTGTTTAAATGTGAATAAAAGTTTGTGTGTGAATAAAATAAAATATTGTAAATAATACAATAAAACAATTTAAATGAATTTAAAGTAAATAAATCGTTTTTTTGTTTGTGTACAAGAAACAAAAGAAGAGATTCACACAATATAGTTTGAACCTCTGCATAAAAAACATATAAAACCCACCCCTTCCATTTGGTATTTCAAGAAAAAGAAAAAGAAAAATGGCTCTAGATTTTGTCGCCACATATAAAGTCCTTGTATTAGGCGATTCAAATGTGGGTAAAACCTGCATCGTCCACAGATACTGCGATGAGAAGTATTACGACACATATATCTCTACAATAGGTAAGTCGCAGTAAAGGACCATGTCCAACCGACTCATCATATTTACCTATATCGACAAATGTCATATAATTAATTGACTAATTATATCCTTATTGACCGTCCATCCCCAAAGGTATCGACTTTAAGCAAAAACTCATAAACCTAGATGGGGTACCAATTAAACTGCAAATATGGGACACAGCTGGTCAAGAGAGGTTTCGTACACTAACGACAGCCTATTATCGTGGAGCCATGGGCATCCTTTTAATGTACGACGTAACGAACTTGGAAAGCTACAATAACTTGTCATATTGGCTACGTAATATACAGGAGGTAATTTATCATGGTTTTGAATTATCTTTTTGATTACCTTCTTGATTGGTTGGTCTTTGAAATATTTTTTTTTGTCATTTTTTTCGCTCCTTTTTTTAATGTTTTCTTGCTCTTTTTTGTTCTTATAGAATGCATCACCGGATGTTGTCAAAGTCCTTGCCGGCAATAAATGTGAGTGCTCATCCACACAACGAATGGTCGATAAGGATAGAGGCGAGAAGGTGAGCATACAAAATAAATGAGTTAGACATTTGTATTTATATGGTATTGACTGGGCAATAGTGTGAGTAGTGATGAAGATAGTGAAGGTTCAAGGTTTATGTGACTTAATGACTTGGAAACGTAAGGACTCATAAAATGTGTTATTTTAGGGTTTTGTTTGAAAGGTGACAATAGTCATACCCATGCTTTTGCAGTAAATTGCTTATAGTGAGGGTAAATTCTCTCAAAACTTAAATCAAGAAATTTTAGCGTTTACCAATTTTTACTGCAAAAGTACGGGAACAGACTTAATGACGTGTCGATTTGTCATACAGCAATTTATGTGCCTTTAATCAGCTTACTTTACTGTTTTAATGTGGGATATTCTTTTTTCCGTGGGCTGGTGGAAATCTTCATAGACACGATGAGCACGTGCCCAAAGTAGTGTGAGATTTTTACTCACTAAAACCACCACCCATTTTGTATTTCTATTGCAACTAAGTATTCGACTTATCTAGCAATTTTTTCATCACGAGTATATAATATGTTTGGCAGGTAACTTTCCTTTGAGAGTTCCTGCTTTTTCCGCAATTTATAGCGCGGTTTTTTATTATCGGGCTGCAATATATTTGTTTCGTCAAGAATTTGGAGGACTGTTGTGTAAACGTGTCCTAATAAACGTTTTTTTTAGCACAGTTTTAGCACTTGCTTGTATAATAGCAGCAATGAGGCAAAAACGTCAGCTTTTTCCTTATCGCTTTTTGCCCAAACGTCTTGAGTTACCCTAATTGGCGGCACAGCGATTTTTGGCCGTTTTATGACTCTAATTGTTTTCCAGAGCGAGTAATTCGATTCCTTTCGATATGTTTCTACTGCATGGTTTTTAAAATTTTAAATCGAATTTGATAGCAAATTACTCAACCGATTGAGATTTATCTTGCGGGGCACGAGTTTGGTGCCATCTTTTACGAGATTTTTTTTTTGTCTTACAAAATCTTGTATTTCTCGGGGGTACTTAATTTTACTATAGCTCACAATTTTGTTCTGTTAAGGAGTATTATTCCATGCTGCTTTTTGGATGGTATTGATAAATGAGTCAACAGCGACTTCGAGTTCCAATGGGGTTCTAAGCGATACACCCAGTCGGATATTATTTTCAATATCGTTTTTGAAACCATCCCAGTTGGTTTTCCCGTTTCTTAATCCGGGTGGTTTTTCATTTATAATCAGTGACTCGCTCGTTGTTAAAATGACTGGAGAATGATCAGAGGAAAGATCAAAGCATTCTTCAACTTTGATTCGATTGGACGGCAGACCTTTTACAATGAAAAAATCGATCAAATCCGGTATTTTTCTAACATCAGTTGGCCAGTAAGTTGGTTTTCCCGTAGAATGAAATTCGGTATTGTACTTTCTACCTACATCATAAAGCATCCTACCTTTCTGTGATATGCATCTAGATCCCCAGAATGTATGTTTTGCATTAGAGTCCCCTCCGATGACAAAACGTTGTCCAAGAGAATTAAGCAAGTTTTCAAAGTCAATTTTCTCAACCTTGCATCGTGGTGGGCAGTAAATAGACGATGTCTTCAGAAAGGATTGTCTGCTTTTGACTTGTATAGAGCAAACTTGCATTGTTTCGATTTCTAGTTTAAGATCAATCGAATGTTCGATACACTCTTTTATGTATAGTGAGGCTCCACCTCTAGCCTTATTCGATGGATGAAGAGCATGATAGTCGAGGTAACCTTTAATTTTTAAGTTCGAATTACTCTTTGCGTAAGTTTCGGATATTAAACAGATGTCTATATCTTTTTCCTGCATAAATAATTCAAGTTCTCCAAGTTTTTGCCAACGGCCATTGGCATTCCACGTAAGAATTTTAAGCAATCTATTCATGTTAAAGGTGGGGTACTTCTATTGCGAATAATATTTTCGAGCTCAACGAGCCTGTCAAAAATAAGTTTATTCGTTTTGCTTTGTTCCTCAAGTTTTGAAAGAATAATCGAAAATACATTTGAAACTGGGTCAGGTGAGATATTTTTTTTTGGGCGTTATCGGATACTGTAGCTTGAGGATACGTTTGTACATTTGGTTTTGGATGAACAAGATCCGAACGGATATCTGATGGCCGCGTAGTTTGTGAAAATTTAGGTTTTTCGATTATGGCCTGCTTTGTCTTCGACATATTTTTAATCGGAATTTTAGGCTTGTGCTTGTTTTAATTTAATTTCTGTGAATTAATACTATTAAATTTCGTCCGTCTTTTTTGCAACTCTTTAGCTACTTCGCAGCCGCGATGTGGGATATTTGTTCACTTGACATTCAGTCAATAACATGGGGTCTAAGGTAGTAATCGAAGTCAAGTTGCACATGAATGGACTGCTTAACCATTAAATATGTGACATGGAGTAGTGGGCATTTGTTAAAAACGGTAGTTCGAGTTCCTCTCGAGGATATGTACATTTTTTACTCGTTTTACAGCATTTCAAATAGTTGCTCCCTAAATCATCTGACTCCAATTGGATGACTTCTTCTTCAAAGTTGGCTTTCAATATTTTAAAGGTTTGTAGTAAATGCGGAACTACAAAAACATCCAAAAGAACCAGTCTGGTAAAATTAACGATGGGTTAAAACATGAGACCGGAAATTAGACAAACAAGCAGTAACAATAATTCTGCCTTCTGCCGGTGTATATTGCTTCATTATTTAATTATTTTTCTGCATATAACATAGATTTGACATCTTTGAATAACATTTGCATGCGATATACGCTTTGTTTTTTGATCTTGGAAAAGGATAGAATAGAAAAGCTTATAGCGTTTTCGATTGGGATAAAAAAAAGACTGATTTTTTTATCTAGATCACTCTTAAAAAATCTCGATTTCAAGTGAGATTTACACCTACATGCACCAACAGTTTGAAGTTTGCATTTCGCAGTTTGATTTGTGTTTTATTTGGAGTGCTTTGAAATTAAATAAGTTTATTAAAAGAATTAACATTAAATAAATTATTAGAATATTCTTCCTCAGTATTATCATCTACATAAAGCGACAGTTTCTTGGATTCGTCTTCAGCTGTTGATTATTTTGAACTGCAAAAAACAACTGAAAACATCATCAAATCTAATAACGTCATCTAATCCGAAACAATCAGACATCATCTTGCAGCCTCTCTCGTCCAATCTGTCCTTTTCAAAGTACCGATAATTGTATTTGCAACCACAAAAGTCAGAGGCGTTTCCGATACCCAAATGTTTTAAAAACGTCTTCATATGTAAAACAACGTCATTCCTGGAGACAGCAGTCCAATTCCAAAAATCCATCTTCATAAACATTAACCACATATACATCAAATCTACGTGTTTGGATTTAAGATTCAATTACCGACTCCAGACGTCAGACACAAACCTTCTCAAAAACCATCCCAAACCAAAACACATTAATGCAGACCAAAGGAAAGCCAGTACCATCTATAAGCTTTCATTTCAATATTCAGAGAAAAATAACCATTTAAGCCCCCTACCATCAAACCTCCGAGGGAACAGAATCTTTTTCGGAGGAACATCTTACGAAATGTCGCATCCATATATTCAGCATCTTTCGTTGAGTTTCTTTCAACGAAAAATATTGCATTCCTGGACTCACCAATGAGTTTCACAACTCCACGTGGCACGTACCTTAATTAACTTATTGACGAACATTGTCCCAACTACATACAACACATTTTCTACCATCTTCTTCGGTCTGCATTCAACATGCCAACACGAAATTGTCAACGCGACGAGACGAAACCTCACACTTAGCGTAAATGACATACCAGCTGGGCACTTTCGACAAAAGATCTTTGTTTTGCATTTGCACACGTGTTATACACACAACTCTTCAGAACCAGCAGTGGAATTTTTTTCTCTTTATCGTGACGCTTTTTCGTTTCATAAAATCCAATTCACTCCGTCCCAAAGTTTTACTTCAAAAAGTCCAATGTAGAGTTTTTTGACTAGGGGCATGTCGCTGTACAACTCGTCTCCATACGTAACGGGAACGAAGATTTTTCGAAGAATTTTTCTCTCGAATCGACCAAGGATTTCTTCATCCGCTTTGGATACGGTCCATGCTTCAGCAACGAAGAGCAGGACTGGGATAATCAGGGTTTTATATAGGATCTCCTTAGTAGTTCGAGTGAGGGCTTTACTACTAAATTGCCTTCTGAGCTCGAAGAAACAGCGATAGGTAACAGTAATTCTTCGTTTAATTTCTGACGAGATGTTGTTGTCAGAGTTAATAGCGGAGCCAAGGTAGACAAAATCCTGTACTACCGCAAAGTTATAACTGTCAAATGTCAATCTCCCAGCACGATTTTAACATCTTACTTCGGTAGTCGCTCCCAGCACGATTTTAACATCTTACTTCGGTAGTCGCTCAAGGAGCTCGTAGAAGCAATCTTTCGATATATCATCTTTTTCCTCTGTCGGTCGGAGCGTGAGTGCATATAAGGCTTATGTTGGCGAATTTGGCCTTGATGCGAATTGTCTTGGAAACATAAGACTTCTTGCCTTAGTCTGGTACTTATAAAAAATATGCATCCGAATAGTCGCTGTTTCTGCTCACTATATACGGTCCGTAGTAGATTTGTAGTGGATACATTGATAGACAGAGGCGACACGTGCTTCACAATCATTAATAGATGGCGACTGTAGAGTCTCGACAAGGGATGATCTTCATTGGAGTAAGAAAGGATGAGGATATGATGAATAAGATCATTGGTATTCCGACAGGCACGCGACACAGTCCGTAGGAGTGTATAAAATAAATTTATGACGAGAAGAACGGTTATATTTTTCTTATTACAACGAATACCAACAGATTTCACAGTTTTTCCTCCTATTTTTGCCGGCCTATCTGATCGTATTTCCTGGATGGCAGTAATGTCTGCTTTGTTGCATCTTAGGGCTTCCGCTAGTTGTTCGTCTTCACCTCTCCTGTTTAATGTTCTCACATTCCAGGTTTAGATAAAAACGTGGTTGTCCTTTTTTCGTTTAGCAGGGTCGTCAATAACAACAATAAAATCAGTCCATTCCGAGGTTATTGGTGGCTTCGCAACAATGTTTTTTTTTTTTTCATGGGTGGGTAGTTAACCCAACGCACAACCCCAACCTGGAGGACCAGTTCCAATTTAGTAGATACCCCTAGGACACGGGCCATCAGCGTCCACTTACGAATTGAGCGCTGCCGATTGGCCTTTCGGTTCAACCGTCACCATCTCTGTTTATGGGGCCTGACTGATATGTCGAAACAGCTCATCTAGGTTTGCCTGGGATAGAAGCCGGGTATTCCGTGCCATTCTGACCAGGCTGTTTATAGTGTTGCTGTTTTTCGTCTTGTTATCAACTGTTGCACTTATCGTTTAGCAAGTCAAATCCAGTTGGGTGAGATCAGAACCCGATGGTTACCACTTCGAGGTAAAAGTAAGCACAGTTGGTGTGTAGTCGGATTTACAACCACTGAGCATTGCCAAGTTAAAGCCAATCTACCCTCGTTCTACATCTTGTTTCGTTTTTAAAAATTAATTTTTTTTTTCTAATTTACAGATTGCTGAAAATTTCGAAATGCCATTCTTTGAAGTGTCATGCAAGCAAAATATAAATATAGAAGAGGCTTTCTTATCACTGGCTAGAAAAATCAGGGAACAGCGAGAGCACAGGGTAACTCAAACAAACGGATTTATATTTATTGTTGCAATTTGTACTAAATAATCTTTTTCATTTAAAATTAGGGTGATAACTTTGATACTGATGACAAAACTCAGGAAAAGAAATCACCTGGCTCAAATGGACTTGGCACATTCACCTTAGGTAGTATTTCTGAAGGAAGCCGCTGTTCCTGCTAATTTGTTTCTAATCCTTGATAAAACCGCAAGTGATTACATTTTCTTAAGAATTTTAAAAGAACAAAAAACAATACAAAAATTAAAACTGACATAGTATTAGTTAAAATCATAAATTTGTTATAACATCACTTATTTTCACACATCAGTAATATATTATTATGTATACATCTTTCAAGCCAACCACAAGTCATTGCATTCCATTTCATATCCTTCGATACAACCAAATGTTTGCGCCACTACTAATGCATCTCCATTAAGTGACACATCGAATATTTTAACAAAACATAATTCATGCATGATTTTTGCAAGGCAAAATTAAACAAATTTCCATAGCATTTATCCAAACCAAAGAAATACAATTTTATTACATTTAATCACTATTATAGTATATTTAATAAATTACAATTTTATACTAAAGAAAAGGAACAGGTTTGACCATTATGTAATGAAAATAAAAAATGAATTTAAACAAATTACAACAAAATCGAGAGAGGGGACAAAATTACAAAAAAAAAAAACTATTTGTGTAGATATAAACAATTTATATATAGTTTAAAATTTAACATAAAAAAGTAAAATTGTTTATAAAAAAAAAAAACATTTGATCGAATGCTCGCACAAATGTATATGTTTTTACTGAACTAAAATGATACCTACATTTATTTATTTATTTAAAACAAACGAAATCATAACATAATCTCTTATAAGAAAAATGTGCAATTGTTTAAAATAATTTAAAATTTTATATATAATTTTAACCATATTATCTCCCAACGAAAATAATAAATTATATAAAGTAATGTACATAAGAAAGTTACATAAATTTAAAAATAATAAATGAGAGTTTAGGTTTACGTCAATTAGAAACAAAAGAAATGGCAAATTTATTTTTTTTTTCATTTTTTTAAATGATGCATTTTTTTTAAATCCAGTGCAAGGAATTTTATTTAAAAAAAAACAATTCATTTTTTTTTTCTAATTAATTTTTATTAATTGATTAAAAAAATAATAAATTACATTATTTAACATGAGATTGTGGTTTTTATTTTTATTGGAAAAATGTGATTTTTCAAAGATCTTCAATGGATGATATCAAAGGCGTTGTAGTGTCGACAAGGACTAAAATACTATGAGGGAGTGGATGAATATTATTCACTTCAACGTAGTACCCTTTTCCGAATTGTTCTTTGGAAGAGTACAGACTGAAAATGAAATAACAAATACAATTTTATTTTAGAAGAAAAAGGTATTAGAGGGAATTTAAATTAATTCAAATCTCTCAGCAGGTACGGCTGACTTCCTAAATTCCAACAAAATGCGCATTGTGAATACACTCTGCATCGGCGATGCAAATACGCCATGTCTTTATGATACGTTGCGCACACGATTTTTGAATCATGACGTTTTGAAACGTAAATGATGCTGACAATTTTTTTTTCAATTTAAAAATGTCTTTCAAAGTAATAGCAGCTCGAATAATTCATCAATTGCTAAACAATTGTAGTACATGTGAGAACCGAATACAAAAAAACAAAATAATACAAATTTTTGGCGCAACAGGCTCGTTAGTACCCAGGCCTAGCTTTCTCACAACCATTCATGTGTGCGTGTGTACTTCTTGCACGATGGCGGGACCTCCTGTTTTATGCCGACTCCGAACGGCTAAGTTGAGATAAGCTATTCTTGACAATTGATACTACTCGGATGATTTGTCAGATCATCACGAGTGGAGGGCCAGTGAAAAATCATTTAGGTGTTGCTACGGCTGGGTATCGAACCCAGACCTCCTGCGCTCATCGCACTAACCATCGCGCCACTGAGCCCTCGTGAGAACCGAATATTCATGAAATATATGTGGAAAATAAAACAAAAACAATTAAAACGGAAATGTCTGGCTAATTTGCTGTTTTTTTTGGAAGAAAAGTACCAAAATGCAAAAACTTTCCTAAAGTCATCAACTCATACCACGATGATGTGTTCTTTACTAATTTCCGAATAAATAGAAATACATTTCTAGTAAGTTATACATTGCAAATTTATTTAAACATAACATAACAGTAAGTTCCTTTATTTTTATTTAATGCACTGCGATGCTTGAAAGTCGGAAAATAACTGCTTCATCAGCACTGACCTCAGTATCAGTAACAGCCGTTAAAGGCTGCCCTCAGGGAGGAGTACTCTCACCCCTACTATGGTCTCTGGTTATCGATAACCTACTTCAAGACCTAAGTAATCCAGGTTTCAATATAATTGAATACGCCGATGACCTAGTCATCATAATAGAGGGCAAAGAACCAAACGAGGTTATAACACGTTTGCAAAACGCCCTTAAGATAGTCATAGACTGGTGTAATAAAGAAAGTCTTTCTATAAGCTCCAGCAAGGCTATCATCGTAACTTTTACAAAAAGGAGGAAATTAAATCTTACCCAAATTTCAATTAATGGTACATACATTGAGTATTCCAAAGAAGTAAAATATCTTGGAGTGATCCTCGATAAAAAACTAAGCTGGAACTCCCACATCAACAACAAAATTCAAAAAGCAACCAAAGCTTTCTGGGCTTGCCGAAGCATGTATGGTAAAACCTGGGGAATCTCTCCAAAGACCACACACTGGATCTACACGATCATGGTCAGGCCCATTATAACATACGCTTCAATAGTATGGTGGAACAAAGTCACCCAAAAAACAACGATAAAGAAATTAAACGAGGTACAACGGCTTGCCTGTCTGGGCATTACCGGAGCTATGCGTACCTGTCCCACAGCGGCTATAGAAGCCTTAATAGGACTAACACCCCTCCACATTTATATAAAAAAAAGTGGCAATTCGCAGCTCAGTAAGTCAGTTCCAGGAACAAAACCAGACTATGGTGGGTCCTCAGACATAAGGGAATTGAAGGTAACGAAAAAGCTGATGAACTAGCCAAAAAAGGTTCGGAAACCCCTTCATTGGACCTGAACCCTTCTGTGCAATCCCCAAATCAGCCATAAATCTGGTCATAAGAACTGGGAACAAAACAAATGTGTTTCATACTGGGGAAACATCCCAGGCCTAAGACAGGCCAAAAGAGCTATTCAGCCCTTCAAATCAGATGCCAATAAGATACTAAATCTTCGCAGGCACGATATCAAAAACTTAGTAGGCTACCTAACTGGTCATCACGGTCTGCGATATCACCTAAATAAAATGCGTCTAGTCTACTCACCGGAGTGCAGACTATGTCTAGAAGAAGACGAAACAGCCGAGCATATCATATGTGAATACCCGGCCCTTTACGGTATGAGAAGGGAATATTTCTTCAGGGAATTTTTAAGTCCCGAAGAATTGAGGAAATCTTCCGCTGTAAGTATTATCAGCTACATTTGGAAAGTAGAAGCGGTACTAACCTAAAAAACATCTGACGGCAAGCACAATAGATCTTTTAGGTCGATGTGTATATTACTGCTTAGGCAGGTCTATATTAAAAAAAAATAATTTCGTTGGAATTCTCAACGTTACGGAAACTTTCTAACCAATGTAGCTTCCGATAAGTTTCTGACCGATTTGGTATAGGAATGGGATCGTACTTAACCATACTTAAACTCAAAAAGAAATTAATTCAGTGGCCATGCAACCTGGTGTCTCTAAGCAAAATAGCAAGTGAATTTGAAGAAAAACGCAACAATCCATTCCCTTTTGTCGTGGGCTGTGTTGATGGCACGCATTTTAAGATCTTAACCCCGAAAGAGGATTCGTTAAGCTATTATAATACAAAAGGTACAAATTCAATAATTATGCAGGTATTTACACGATTTTTGTTCATCAGAATGTTTTATACATATGTTTGTATGTAAATATATTTTACAGGGTGTATGTGATAGCAAACTTAAGTTTATGGATGCTTTCATTAGCTATCCAGGATCTTGCCATAATGCCGCCGTTTGGCGCGATAGTCCTCTGAGAAG
This sequence comes from Rhingia campestris, assembly GCA_932526625.1. Lineage (NCBI taxonomy): Eukaryota > Metazoa > Arthropoda > Insecta > Diptera > Syrphidae > Rhingia > Rhingia campestris. The sequence continues at coordinate 6,029,668 of OW052183.1, forward strand.
GGCTTTAGGCAACCGGACAATAAAGATACCTTCAGAGTACCATCTGCTCGGAGATTCGGCGTATCCGCTGGAAACTCATTTACATGTCCAAAGCATGTATGTACATATATCAGTAGATTGTTAAGGTCTTTCATTTCCTCAACATTGAGCACTCTCTATTTGTATTCATTTATTAAAACAATCCCTATCCTTGTCGGATTCTTCTTTGAGAAAGTCTAGCACGGCGTTTATTTTTTGGCTTTTTTCTCGGAGGTTCTTCATTGGCCCGTTTTTTTATCGTTTTCTACTCATTCGTCACACTCCAATGAAGAATCAAGGTGTCTTTCTGGCACAGAAATGGAATGCTTTGCCCCGTACTGCTTGACGAGAACATCAAAAATTGCCAACACGTTGTTGATTCCCCGACGATCTGTTTCTTCCTTTTATTCGACGGTATGTTACCATATCATTTACAAAATTTCTAATACATTCATCGAGTGAATATGGAAATTCTGGGTCAAACAAAATCTAGGAATGAACCCGGTTCCAAATAGTCCTCCTTTTCTTTTTCGGTAAACTGAACTCCTGCTCAAACTGGAGCCTTGTTGTAATTAAAAGGGAAATTTGGTTAAAATATTAATAACAAATGCCATTTGCATCTTACTAACTAGTTTACGATGCTCTGTTTTTTTTGCGCAGTGTAGTCATTCACAATGCATTTCGGAACGTAATGCTTTATGTTACAATTTTGAGTTTGCATTTTGGAATGTTTGCTGATGCGCTATGCAGGCAGTACTACATTTAAGGAAAACACCCTATGTTTAATCAGGGGCATAGAAAAAATGCTGGCACTGGTAAAAAATAGAACCGTGAGGCTTCTGGCTGAGGGATAACTCATGATGGAGCGCTACCTTGATTTCCAGTAATAGTTTTACACACTCGTTATTCCCTCCATTAATCAGAACTGATGGACCACTAGCTACAATACAATATGAAAAGTTAGACTTATTCGCTCGAATGTTTTCAGGAATTCAACATTTAACTTGGAACACGCGGTGCCACCGACGTTAAAGGATGTGCTTTCAAGGATGGTTGGATTTGGAACTCAAAAAATAAGACGCCTTCTGAAAAATTTGGACTTTAAAAAAGCACCTGAATGAATTCTACCCATCAAAAATGCGCACTTGAACTTGCAACCGTTCTTTATAGATTATTTTCCATGTCATAGGATCAACAGGTTTTCCCCAGTTGCTTAAAAATTGCTCGAATCCAACCGATTCCCAAAAATGGAAGAAAATGCTTTACTTTCGATACTATCAACAACGAGATTGTCGATTACCTAGAAAGGAATGGTTAAATTAGTGATCGGGAATATTGGTTCCGGGAATATTGGCTCAACACGAGACCTTCTAAGTTATATAACCCATCTATGGACATCTGCGGTGGAAAATTAGGGAGAGTCAAGATCTATTGCACTGGATAATTCCAAGGCTTTCAACTTAGTTTGTCACAGGCTAGAAAAATTGACAGCATACGGACTTCCTCAATACAAATCAGTCGACTGATTGGATGGAAAACTTTCTCAAAGACAGATCTTTACAAGAACCTGTGGATGGCATTTACTTAGACAGATTCCCTTTAAACGCTGGAGCAATCCTCTCACACACTTTATTAATGCTGCACATCTGATCTTTTAGGGATAAATTTTATTCGTATTTTTAGTTCTGCAGATGATAGAACAAACTCCTACAGCGACTAACTTACGCCTACACTCCTATTACTGCTTTTGCTGCACAGCAGCAGAGTTGCGAACAAATCTGCTCTTTAAACGAAGTCCTACAAAAGATTATAGCTACAATGGGAAAAGAAAAACCCAGTTCAATTCAACGAAAAGAAACCCCAGTATAGAACATTTACAGGAAAGAACAAGTCCTCAGTTTCTCAAATCGAAATGGAGAATATAGCCCCCAAATCAGAAGAATCTATGCATCTGCAAGGCATCACAATTGTGTCATATGTATCATGGCACAAAAAAGGAGACCCTCTGAACTGCGCCAACTACAGAGGCATAATTTCTGCTCAACACCGCCCACAAGATCCTATCTGCCGAAATATGTGAACGCCTGAAACCGTTTACCAACAATCAGATCGGCCCTTATCAGTGTGGTTTTAGGCCAGGAAAGTCCACAATCGATCAAATTTTCACACTTCGGCAGATCCTGGAAAAAACCCAAGAAGTCCAAATCGATACCCACTACCTATTTATCGATTTCAAAGCCGCATACGACAGCATTTGTAGAGACGAACTATACAGAGCCATGTCTAGTTTTGGTATACCGCCAAACTCGTCCATTTGTATAGGATGACGATGGAGAATTCTCGCTGCACCATCAGGGTCGGAAACGACCTCACCGACACATTTGATACCAAAAAGGAATTTAGGCAAGGCGATGCGCTGTCATGTGACTTCTTCAATTTGATTCTTGAGAGGATTGTGCAAAACCAGGGGTACAATTCTCCAAAAATCGGTGCAACTACTAGCATACGCCGACGATATTGACATCATTAGTACGACTCAACGTGATGTCATACCTTTGCTAGTATAGAGAAGGAAACGGCAAAAATGGGTTTAGCAGTAAATGAGGGTAAGACTAAGTATATGCTGTCAACACGAAAGGACACACAACATCGACGAATTGGACAGAACGTCACCATTGACAGATATAACTTTGAGGTAGTACGGGACTTTGTCTACCTCGGCTCCGCTATTAACTCTGACAACAACATCTCGTCAGAAATCAAACGAAGAATTACTCTTGCCAATCGCTGTTTCTTCGGGCTAAGAAGGCAATTTAGTAGTAAAGCCCTCACTCGAACTACTAAGCAGATCCTATATAAGACCCTGATCATCCCAGTCCTGCTCGACGGCGCTGAAGCATGGACCGTATCAAAAGCGGATGAAGAAATCCGTGGTCGATTCTAGAGGAAAATTCTTCGAAAAATCGTTGGTCCCGTTTGCGTTGACGGGCTATGGAGACGAAGATTCAACCACGAACTATACGAGCTGTACAGCGGCATACCCCTGGTCAAAAAACTCCGCGTTGGACGTTTAAGATGGCTAGGACATGTAGAACGAATGGACACCAATACTCCGGCTCGCAGTCTTCGATTCCCAGCCAGACGTCGCACGCAGTAGAGGAAGACCTCGCCTTAAGTGGCGCGCGCAAGTAGAAACCGACCTCAACCAACTTGGAGTGCGCAACTGGAGGCAGTTAGCTAAGGACCGGGCTAATTGGAGACGCATGTTGGTTGAGGCCCAGGTTCATCCCGGACTGTAGCGCCACTTAAGTAAGTAAGTAACCTTTTCAGTGGTAAGAAATATTTTAGACCAGCCCAGCTTCTACGTATTGATACACTGTGCGAACTCGTCATGCGCCCTTAACGATCAGGTTCAGGTACGGAATGAGATCTTAACTCTATACGTCGGTCTCACTTGACGAGCTGCATTGTGCTGACCTACACTTAACTGCTATACTTTGAGCAAGAGGATTCCCCACCTCAATAATTTTATGTCTAGATATGTATGTCTAACAGTCTCTATAAAAGCCAAATACGACCAGGTCTTGAATACGGTTCCCATGTTTGGAGTTCACCGCGAAACATACACCCAACTTGCTGGACTCTATCCAAGGACGTGCAATCCACCTTAAATTGCTCTCCTACACAAAAGTTGCAACCATTGGCACACGGAAGTCTTGTAGCAGATTTGTCCCTTTCTGGCAAATGTTCAGAGGAGCTTAGAGAAATCATCCCTAGACTCATTGCATTTAAGCGACGGATAAGACACGAACTTTCAGCTCACAAATATACAGTCCATGGTAGACCAACACGAACATCTTTATTTCAAAATTTGTTGCTACAAAACAAGCGAACGAACTCACAGAAGATTTCAGAACTAAATACAATCTTCAACACTTCAAGAGCAGAGTCATTAAACATGTGCAGGCATCATCTCAGGGCGCTCCTAGACCGTTATAGGTTCGCCTTACCTGCGTAAAGTTTATAAAAATAAACCTACTTTAATTTTTGCAGGCAAAATGAAGATCAACGTGCTCAGTGGCGCGATAGTTAGTGCGATAAACTGCCGCGCAGAAGATCAGGGTTCGACTACCAGCCATGGCAACACCTGAATGATTTTTCACTGACTCTCCTCTCACGATGAGCTGACAAATCATTCGTGTAATATCAATTGTCAAGAAAAGCTTATTCCAACTTAGCCGTTCGGAGTCGGCATAAAACAGGATGTCCCGCCATCGTACGCATGAGTGGCTGTGAGAAAGCTAGGCCCTGGTTACTAAAGAGCCTGTTGGGCCAAAAATTTGTATTTGTATATACAGATATCCAGAAATTCAATTCCCGCCATCGTATACATGAATGGTTGTGAGAAAGCTAGGCCCTTGGTTACTAACGAGCCTGTTGGGCCAAAAATTTGTATTTGTATATACAGATATCCAGAAATTCAATATTGGTTCAAAAAAACTCATCGAAAAATGCTGGACCGTTATTAGTTGTCTCTTAAAAATGTACAAACTTACGCTAAAACATCGATTGGATCCAAAATGATTTCCGATTTATAAACCGAGGCAAGAAAATTCGTAAACGCCGCTGTATTGTTCCCCAATTCAATGTCGGTTTGGTTGTTCTATAATAAAGTATCAGTTGTTGAAATGTTTTGTTTAAAATATTTGTAAACATACAAACCTCTGACTTTATTGTGTGACCATTCGAACTTTGATGCATTTCAGGAATTCCATTTCTAGTGCCCCAAAATGTGATAACATTATCATCTGAGGACACAATCGTGCATTGATCGCTGCATTTCACTTTCTAAATGTAGGCAAACCCCTCTAAGAAATCCTCAAAAATACATACAAATAATTCAAATGACTTACTAAAATATATTTTTCTTTTATTCCTGGAACTAAAGTTGGCACTTCGACTGGACTACAGTGACCCAAGCCACGCTGTCCTTCCGAATTACGCCCCATGGTGATGACATAACCTCCTTCTATGAGAAAAACTGAATGCGTTGAAGAAAGATCGAGATCTAGTACTTTCCGTGGAAGGGTGATTTTTTTCTATAACATGAAAAACTCATAAAATATTATCTGATCAATATACAATCGACTTACAAATGCCATAATCTTTCCTGGTTTATTAAATCCCAACTTGTTGTAATCGTTACTTCCGCAAATATGAACATCGCCATTTTGAAAAAGTATTGCCGAGGTATTGGGACCACAAAATATTTTTTTTGGTTTAATACTTATATGTGAGAGAAGGATTTTTTGAGGGGTTTTTCTTAAAAGAAGAATTTTATACAAATGTATGTAAGAAAGTGAATCGTTAGCTTACTGCTGAGTATTTGTACTTCCCAAGCCTAGAGCTCCATGCGAACTTGTTCCCCATGTAAAAACACAACCATCTGCGCTTAATGCCAAGACATGCTCTGCTCCCGCAGCAACTTGTTGGATTTTTATATCTTCTAGCTTCTCTGTACAGGATTATTTAATTTTTTTAAGAAATTATTTATTTAATTGAACAATATTAGCATTTCTAATTTGCAAACACTAAAATTAGTTTATAATTCTTTTTCTAGTATTACCAATAACTTTAGGACTGTGATATGTTTTGATTTCATCATGGTGACCGAGAGAATACTTTGTATTATCCCCACAACTGAGAACAGAACCAGATTTGGTCCATAAAATTGTAAAACCATCGCCAGCACATGCTCTGAACAAAATAAATTAAAACTTGTAAAACCCTGTAAAAGTAACGAACTTTCTTACCCAACAACGTGATATTTCCGAACACTTTCCATTCGACTGGGGTAATGTTTCCATGTTTCAAGAGAGCTAAGTCCCAGCTGGCCATGAGATCCTTCGCCCCACGCATAAACCGATCCATCTTGAAGTAAAAAAAAAGTATGGTATTCATGAACTATTGTTATCTACTAAATATTTCGAACATTCGAGTTCGAAAAGAAATAATTCGATGTAATTTCGCAAATGGCCATTAATTTGTATAAATGTGTCATATGCATGCAGGCATTATCTTCTCGGATACTGATACTAAGACGAACCAGAGATGGAATCGGCTAAAAGTGATTTATGATTATCAACGGCCCCAATGTGAAAATCACCTTACAAATACCGTCATTGGCCGTGTTCCGGATTTAAGATTTACCAAGTTAACCATGCCGATGCACTGTTCTATTTGATCAATCGACCATGTCCCATGACTAAAAATGCTCGATTGACCAATGAGAGCAGTGCATCGGCAAAGTTAAGTTGGTAAAACTGAAATCCGGAACGCACCCATTGTTGATTGTGCTGACACTAAGAATTGGTGCGTTTTCGATTGGTAAGAATTGGTAGGACTCGGAAAAAAGAGAACTCTTCTGGAACAGTTCCATTGGCAGCGAACAAAAATCTTTTGACGATTCTCAGAAGAGAAAATTGCTTCTAGATTCTGCATTTTATTTCAGAACCATTCAAGAAGCAGGGCCCTCCTTATCGTCTAACGATAACATTTCGACGTTAAATCTTACATAACGTAAGATCAATCGTCGTTTTTGCTGTTGGCGATATCACTTTATTTACTTACTTACTTAAGTGGCGCTACAGTTCGGGATGAACCTGGGCCTCAACCAATATGCCACTCCAATTAGCCCGGCCCTTAGCTTACTGCCTCCAGTTGCGCACTCCAAGTTGGTTGAGGTCGGTTTCTATGTGTGCGCGCCACTTAAGGCGAGGTCTTCCTCTACTGCGTCCGACGTCTGGCTGGAATCGAAGACTCTGCGAGCCGGAGTATTGGTGTCCATTCGTTCTACATGTCCTAGCCGTCTTAGACGTCCAATCCGGAGTTTTTTGACTAGGGGTATGTCGTTGTACAGCTCGTATAGTTCGTGGTTGAATCTTCGTCTCCATAGCCCGTCAACGCAAACGGGACCGAGATTTTTCGAAGAATTTTCCTCTCGAATCGACCAAGGATTTCTTCATCCGCTTTTGATACGGTCCATGCTTCAGCGCCGTCGAGCAGGACTGGGATGATCAGGGTCTTATAAAGGATCTCCTTAGTAGTTCGAGTGAGGGTTTTACCACTAAATTGCCTTCTTAGCCCGAAGAAATAGCGATTGGGAAGAGTAATTCTTCGTTTGATTTCTGACGAGTTGTTGTTGTCAGAGTTAATAGCGGAGCCGAGGTAGACAAAGTCCCGTACTACCTCAAAGTTATATCCTTCAATGGTGACGTTCTGTCCAATTCGTCTATGTTGTGTGTCCTTTCGTGTTGACAGCATATACTTCATCTTACCCTCATTTACTGCTAAACCCATTTTTGCCGCTTCCTTCTCTATACTAGCAAACGTGGCTATGTCATCACGTTGAGTCCTACCAATGATGTCAATATCGTCAGCGTATGCTAGTAGTTGCACCGATTTTTGGAGAATTGTGCCTCTGGTGCTGGCTCGGGAGTTTTGCACAATCCTCCCAAGAATCAAATTGAAAAAGTCACATGACAGCGCATCGCCTTGCCTAAATCCTTTTTTGGTATCAAATGTGTCGGTGAGGTCGTTTCCGACCCTGATGGTGCAGCGAGAATTCTCCATCGTCATCCTATACAAACGGACGAGTTTGGGCGGTATACCAAAACTAGACATGGCTCTGTATAGTTCGCTTCTATGAATGCTGTCGTATGCGGTTTTGAAATCGATAAATAGGTGGTGGGTATCGATTTGGACTTCTTGGGTTTTTTCCAGGATCTGTCGAAGTGTGGAAATTTGATCGAATGTGGACTTTCCTGGCGTAAAACCACACTGATAAGGGCCGATCAGGTTGTTGGGAAACGGTTTCAGGCGTTCACATATTACGGCAGATAGGATCTTGTAGGCGATGTTGAGTATGCCTCTGTAGTTGGCGCAGTTCAGATGGTCTCCTTTTTTATGGATCGGGCAAACGATGCTGAGGTTCCATTCTTCAGGCATGCTTTCAACTGACCAGATTTGGCTTATGAGTTGGTGGATGTTGCTTACCAAGTCATCTCCGCCAGCTTTATAAAGCTCAGCGGGAAGGCCGTCATTTCCGGCGGCCTTATTAAGCTTGAGTTTAGATATAGCTATCCTCACTTCACTTAGGTCGGGTGGTAGACAGTTTTCGCTGTCGTTGCCAATATTATATGGTTCTGCAGAAGTGGTTCTTCCATATCCTCAGCATCGACTGTGTCTCAACACGATATTTCCTTGTTCATCTCGACAGGATTCTGTTCGAGCCTCCTCCGCTTCATCAAAAGCTCAAAATGGTTTTCCCATGGATAGTAAGGAGATTGGACAAGATCCACGTGCTATCACAACGGACCAAAGTGGTCTAAGTGTGCTGGCGAACGCCGGCAGCCACTCTAACCTAACCTAACCTAGATCATGGAAAAAAAAAGTTGTAACCATCGGGCCGAAGGTTAAACTGGTCCAAGCTACATGTTCTCCTACAAAATTCATTCAGGTTTTAAAACAGGTTTCTTTTTAAGCTTTCTTCTCTGTATTGTACCACTTTGTCGTATTATTCTTCAGACCGTTGCGTTGCTATGCTGGCTGATACACCGCTGTTGGCCATTATTTTAGTCGCTGGTAGAGTAAAATTTGAGCCAAGCCGTAGAATTAACTTATTTTCTCACAATGTTGTTGCTTCTGCCGTGTGTCCTATTTGATTTTTCCAATGGCGGTGTGCATCCGTAAGATAACTGTTTATAACAGTCATACTTATATTAAGCATCGTTGCAATATCAGTTAACAGTTATTTTCAACGTTTTTTTTTCAATATTCTTAACAAAACTTTGAAAAAATCGCTGATGTGAATTCCTGCAATGAAATATTCACAATGGCCTCATCCAAGTGGCGCATCTTTTTATAGCTTTTCAAGCAGTTCACTATTTGATTCTGGGAAATTCCAACGGTCGTTTCTTATTTCGCCTTTAATTTTAAGACTTCCTGTTAGTAAAATATTATGTACTACCTATTCACAGGTAGTAAAAGTTTCCGTGTACAAAATGTCCAAGAGGCATAAAGAGTGAAAATCAATTGCAAAATGTAAGGTTTCATCCTAGTGATCGCCAGTGTATTTACCAGTAATTCACCTTCCACTGATGATCTGAGTATCTGTTTATCATCCGAGTGCATCATGATTTATGAGTTACAAAAATCTTCTTCGAAATAAAACTAAAGGTCGCAAGAAATTATACGAAAATGGTGGTAGGCGTTCCTTTCGATATGGATCAACTACATTTTTAATGGTTCGGTTTTAAAAAAATGACAGTTATAATTTTTTTGCTAAACTTTCTTACCTTCATTGACCACCACAAAATGTGAATCACTTGTTGCTACACTGAGAATTGATGCTTTCGGCGGTAGTTGAATAGGATTTAAGCTAAAACTATTTCCAAAAGACTTCAACTGATAAAGCACAGACCTAGAGTTAGCATCCAATAAGTTAATTGCCTAACAAAATATTTTTTTTTTAAATAAATACCTTTTTTCAATACACTCATTGGGTGTGGCAGTGACTGCATTCATCAATTCCTTGGTTTGGGTTTGTGCGGTGGGTGCCAAGGACATGTCCCTTGTTGTGGATGTAAGATCTGAAAGACCTATGTCATCTTCATAGCAATATCTGAAAGAAGATTGTGCAAAATGAAATAAATGTGGAGATATTTTTGAAAGCTATATGACACCGGAAGTCACTATATTTGCGATTGTCTTAATGAATTTTAAAAGATCTGCCTTAATATTAAGCAGCACCATGAATGAGGTCTTACTGTTATTTGGAATATTCGCTCTAAACAGATCAATCTTGTTCATAAACTCATTGTAAGGAGTGTATAAAGCTCTTATTATGTCTCTAAACGCAAAAACCTTATTAATAAAACTTATGCAACTTCTATTCAAGGCTGTATATCCTAAACGCGTCTGATGGTTTAGAGCCTAAACCATCAGACGCGTCTTTAGAGTACTTTAGTTTGTTTGTTTTAGGGTAACGAAAGTTTCAATTTTTAACACTTTTTTTTCAACAAAGTGGTCGCTAGACTCTTACTTTCAACTCCTACCTCGACGCTGGTGACTGGTGGGTGCCTAGTACCTCGAATGGAGATGGGGTAATTAACCCCTGTGGAAGGTCGTTGGTGGCACCAAACGAGAGAGGGGGGAGGAGTGTCCTCTCACTAAGGCACTCACTCTCGGGCGGCAGAGGAGGAATTCCCTAGATGGGATCAACGGTGGCGATTACAGCTCCAGTTTGATCGAACTGGTAGTGAAATCCCTATATAAACTGCTTCGACATATTTGAAAGCTTATGTTTCCAAGACATTAGCGAACGCATTGTAACAATCCGCATCAATATAGCCACGGATTGCTTCTACGAGCTCCTCGACAAAACCTATGAGCGACTACCAAAGTACGATGTTAAAATCGTGCTGGGAGATTTTAACGCAAAGGTAGGAAGAGAGGACATCTTTAGCAGTACTGTCGGAAAATATAGCCTACACGACCATACGTCTGGTAACGGAGTTAGGCTAATTGACTTCGCTACGGAACGAAATGCCACTATAGCCAGCACACGGTTTCCTCACTTCGATATCCATAAGGGGACATGGCAGTCTCCATATCAATGAACGGTCAACCAAATTGATCACATTGCGATAGACAAGAGGCACGCATCCAGTATTTTAGATGTCCGAACATTCCGAGGGGCTAACATCGACTCGGACCACTACCTTGTTGTAGCCAAGGTAAGGATGCGGATATCCACCACGCCACAAACCAGAAATACTGTGAAAAAATTTAGTGTCGAAAGACTGCAATCGCCAGGGACCGCATCGCGTATCCCTTAACCTCTCGATTTACACCACACCACCAGCATCTAATGTCGAAGAACAATGACAACGATGCCAACAAGCCATTAGATCAGCCGCAACTGAATTGCTAGGTTTCTCGCGGCCACCAGAAAGAAACCCCTGTATTGATAAGGAATGCCGACAGATGCTTGCAGCCAAGAACGAGGCCTACAAGGCTAAGCTGCAGGTGAAGACGAGAGCTGCCATAGAAGAGAAGAACATCGGCATTTCAGAAAGAAGAAAAAAGAGGAAGAAAAGCGCGCGATCGAGGATATAGAGAGGTGCCACTCCAGGAACGATGTTCGCAAGTTTTACCAAAGTGTAAAACGTCAAAGCCAAGAATACAAGGCTCGAACAGAATCCTGTCGAGATGAACAAGAAAATATCGTAGTTGAGACACAGTCGATGCTGAGGATATGGAAGAACCACATCTGCAGACTGTTAAACGGCGATGACGAACAACATTCCGCTGTCAGGCAGAACGAACCATTTAATATTGGCAACGGCAGCGAAAACTGCCAACCACCCGACCTAAGTGAAGTGAGGATAGCAATATCTAAACTCAAGCTTAATAAGGCCGCCGGAAATGACGGCCTTCCCGCTGATCTTTATAAAGCTGGCGGGGATGACTTGGTAAGCAACATCCACCAACTCATAAGCCAAATCTGGTCGGTTGAAAGCATCCCTGAAGAATGGAACATCAGCATCGTTTTGCCCGATCCACAAAAAAGGAGACCCTCTGAACTACGTCAACTACAGAGGCATAAGTCTGCCCAACATCGCCTACAAGATCCTATCTGCCGTAATATGTGAACGCCTGAAACCGTTTACCAACAACCTGATCGGCCCTTATCAGTGTGGTTTTAGGCCAGGAAAGTCCACAATCGATCAAACTTTCACACTTCGGCAGATCCTGGAAAAATACCCTAGAAGTCCAAATCGATACCCACCACCTATTTATCGATTTCAAAGCCGCATACGACAGCATTTATAGAGACGAACCATGTCTAGTTTTGGTATACCTCCCAAACTCTTCCGTTTGTGTAGGATGACGATGGAGAATTCTCGCTGCACCACCAGGGTCGGAAACGACCTCACCGACACATTCGATACCAAAAAAGGATTTAGTCAAGGCGATGCTCTGTCATGTGACTTTTTCAATTTGATTCCTGAAAGGGTTATGCAAAACTCCCGAGCCAACACCAGAGGCACAATTCTCCAAAAATCGGTGCAACTACTAGCATACGCCGACGATATTGACATCATTGGTAGGACTCAACGTGATGTCATAGCCACGTTTGCTTGTACAGAGAAGGAAACTGCAAAAATGGGTTTAGCAGTAAATGAGGGTAAGACTAAGTATATATGCTGTAAACACGAAAGGACACACAACATCGACGAATTGGACAGAACGTCACCATTGACAGATATAACTTTGAGGTAGTACGGGACTTTGTCTACCACGGCTCCTCTTTTAACAACATCTCGTCAGAAATTGAACGAAGAATTACTCTTGCCATGAAGGCAATTTAGTAGTAAAGCCCTCACTCGAACTACTGAGGAGATCCTATATAAGACCCTGAACATCCCAGTCCTGCTCTACGGCGCTGAAGCATGGACCGTATCAAAAGCGGATGAAGAAATCCTTGGTCGATTCGAGAGAAAAATTCTTCAAAGAATTTTCGGTCCCGTTTGCGTTGACGGGCTATGGAGACGAAGATTCAACCACGTACTATACGAGCTGTACAGCGACATGCCCCCAGTCAAAAAACTCCGCATTGGACGTTTAAGATGGCTAGGACATGTAGAACGAATGGATACCAATACTCTGGCTCGCAGAGTCATCGATTCCCAGCAAGACGTCGGACGCAGTAGATGAAGACCTCGGCTTAAGTGGCGCGCACAAGTGGAAACCGACCTCAACCAACTTGGAGTGCGCAACTGGAGGAAGTTAGCTAATGACCGGGCTAATTGGAGAGGCATGTTGGTTGAGGCCCAGGTTCATCCCGGATTGTAGCGCCACTTAATTAAGTAAGTAAGGTCGCTACGTAAAAAGTGTAAATTGGCAACTCTATTGAGCTGTACAACGGATAATTGTAATTTATTTTTCTATTTTTGGTAATTTATTCGACTCAAACCCTGTATAACTATTATGGGTAGGGAAATATTTTATAAATAAGAATTTGTACGTCCCTGAATAAAAGCTGCATAAATAATTATACTCTGTATAACTATAAAACCTTTGATATAAATAAGGGGGATTCTGTTTCCTTTTTTAAGGTAAGACGTCAAGAAGACGGAAGAAAAGTCAAAACGAAACCCCTTAAGTTAAAACTAAATCTCAAAAAATATCAATAGAATTATAATTCTTTGAGCTTTCTGATCATGTACCGGACTCCTTACGAAGTAGTTCCGGCTGTTGTTCATAACCTGTGAAACCGAGCATTCAAATAAATTCTGATTTCGCTATAAGAAAATTTAGTAAGAATTTGTGAAACGGAGCCTTAAATATAAAAACTACATTAAACATTGTTTTTTGTTAACTTCTCCATTTTCAAAAGAGGGTTTTCAGATTGCAACTTTTTCAAAAAGAGTCATTATTTCGATCAATAAAAAAAACTATCTACCAAACTCACCCCTTTTGTTTTCCGAGATTTCGAAAGATCAACGGAATCCAGTACTCCAGAATTTCAGATGCCTTAGGTCGCTTCACCGACTCAACCTGAAGAAGATTACTCAGAAGACTACGAAGCCCCGATGAATAGCCCGGCGGTAGTGGAGTATAAGACGCCTTTATCAAAAGTTTGAAAGTAGTTCTTCTTACACACATTTTTGTTTATAACCACTTACCGCCATAATTTTTGTCACTAATTCCGAAAGGTTTGTAGCGGCAAACGTTTTTCGCAAGCAGCACATCTCACCTAATATGCAGCCTAACGCCCAAATGTCACTTTTGTGATCATATTCCTTACCTTCACACTTAGAGTTTAAACAAAAAAAATTTAGCAGACTAAATAAATGAAAACCTTTAAAAACTGACCATTTCGGGACTAAAGTAATAGGGCGTTCCCAAGACCGTTTGAGCATGAATTTTAGTATTCATGATTTTCGAAATTCCAAAGTCTCCAATTTTAACAATACCCCGCTTGTTGAGAAAAACATTTGCGGTTTTTAAATCTCTATACGGTTAGAAAAAAGAAATAACGATACAAATTCAGGAGTTGCCATTCGTTAAAAATAAAATTCCCAAACCTATGTAAAATGTTCTCCGAGTGCATGTAATTTATAGCGCTAGCTATTTGTTCGAACACTGCTATTACATATCGCTCTGGGAAGTATTCTCTTGATATCCGTTCGGCTATAACTTGTGCCAGGGTACCACCATCAGCATATTCCATTTCAATTAGCAATGTGTTATCCTTTATGAAACTTCCTAAGTAGCTGTAAATAAAACATGATTACTAAGCTGCACGCATATTTGAGGTACCTGCCCACCTGATTATGTTGGGATGATGAAGTTTGGAGAACACTTCCACCTCATTCATGGCCAGATCGCGTTCCGATGGTGTGAGGTCGAACAAATTAATTTGTTTGAAAACAATCGGGTGACCATCGGACTTCCGACGATATAGAATAGCAACCCCGAATGAGCCTAGATAACCAAATTATGTTTGTAAGCTACATGAGCTTTGTTCATATTGGAATTTTTTAACACCTTACCCTGTCCAACGACTTTGATTTTTTCGTAATTATTCAGTTCAGGACCAGCTATGTTCAGGGTCACTGAGTTTTGTGTCGACTTATTGGTGGCAGTTTCATTGACACTAAGCACTGTTGTTGGAAAGTTGGCATTATAAGTTGCATTTCGTTTCACTGCAGTGCTGGAGTCTGCTACTTTTCCCGAAAACAACGGAACTGTATTCGATTTCCACTTTTTCATTGTGAGACGAAATTTTGTTTAACCGGTCAAAGTGCGTGCGTTTCGACAGAAGAAATTTATTGAAATGCTTACAGGTTTGTTATGGTCAAGGGCGGTCACTGTGCAACAGTGCGAACTGAGAAGGACATGCGCTTTATGTTTATTATGGTTAACACATATTGTAAACAGTATTGGAATACATATCGAGCAATCAATATAATAAATTAACTATTCTGACCTTCAAGAATACAATAAGGCTGAAGTTTAATTACTTGATGTAATTCAAATCGGTATAGACCCTCAATTTTGAGTCAACCCACTGTTTTTCACTGTTTAAAACAGCCCAATCAGCTGAAAATGGGTCGCAAAATACGACTGAATTGTACCAAAGAAGTAATAAACTACTTAACACTTTAGGACCACCTACGCGAACTTTTTTATTCAAAAGACCAGTGGTTAGCTCAATTATCCAGTGGGGTAATTTCGCATCTTTGAAAACGATTATCACTCAGACGGCTATCGAGAGCAATCGCTTAATAATCGTCTGTGATTTGACGATCATTGTTTTAACTGAAGCAACTAAAGTGATAGCCGGTGCATAAGGATAGTGATGCGATTATATGAGGACACAAGCGTTCTCACTCTAGCCTCTCACTATCAACCTCCACGCTGGTGACTGGTGGGTGCCTAGTACCTCGACTGGAGATGGGGTATTAAACCCCTGTGGAAGGTCGTTGGTGGCAGCAAACGAGAGAGGGGGAGGAGTGTCCTCTCACTAAGGCACTCATTCTCAGGCGGCAGCGGATGAATTCCCTAGATGGAGTCAACGGTGGCGCCTACAGCTCCAGTTTGATCGAACTGGTAGTGAAATCCCTATATGAGCTGCTTCAACATATTTGAACACCAGGTCTTTAGGATTTCCAATACTGAGCCAGGGTATTGGAAAAGAGTTGGTGGCGGAGGAGCCCTCAATCGGTCAACGGCAGCGCTCATAGCCCAAAATGGGCTACTGACATCGGTATTTTTTCCGGCCCGCTGTCCTAGGGTCAAAACAAGGGCCTGGCCCTCCAGGTTGGGGGTTGTGCTTTGGGTTAACTACCCATCCACGGAAAAAAGATTATGTTCCGAAGCAACCAATAGCCTCCGAAAAGACTGATATTATTGTTGATGACCCTGCTAAGCCAAAAAAGGACAACGACGTTCGTATCTGAACCTGCAATGTGAGAACATTAAACAGGAGAGGTGCAGGCGAACAACAAGTGGAAGCCCTAAACTGCTACAAAGCAGACATTACTGCCATCCAGGGTCGGGCAGAAAGAGGATGAAAAACTGTGACATCTACTATGGACCGTGTTATAGTGAGCAGAAACAGCGACTATATGGATGCGGATTTGTTATAAATGCCAGACTTAGGCAAGAAGTCCTATGTTTCAAAGACATTAGCGAACGCATTGTAACAATCCGCATCAAGGCCAAATTCGCCAACATAAGCCTTATATGCGCTCATGCTCCGACGTAGGAAAAAGATGATATAACTAAGGAATGCTTCTACGAGCTCCTCGACAAAACCTATGAGCGACTACCAAAATACGATGTTAAAATCGTGCTGGGAGATTTTAACGCAAAGGTAGGAAGAGAAGACATCTTTAGCAGTACTGTCGGAAAATATAGTGTTGCGGGGGGATACAAGCAGGGCTAGTTAGCTTTGACTCTGGAGGTCAAAGTCTGCAGGCGGGATACGAGTTGAATTAGGTTGCTGGTTACTCGGGCGAGTCAGGGGTTTTTCGGGGTTTGCGGTTTCGGGACGCAATGTGTTTAAAATAAAAAATTAAAAATAGAGAACAAAAGCGTTACAATTTATTTGTATAATCACGGGGAAGTCAACTTGAATTAGATCTTACCTCTAAGCGAGTTGGAAATCGAAAGGGGCGATTGGAGCCTTTGGGTCTTGGATATCGGGTAGTATTAAAGGAAAAAGAGGAAGTAGGGAAATAGTGTGGATGCTATTGCATGTTGGGGATAATTTGCTGATAGTGACATCTAGATGTTCATGATTTAAACAAAGTTCATGTTCAGTAATATATACGACTAAACATTACCGGCCGCCTTGCAGCTTTCGCTGTTAAACAATTCAAAAAGGCTCAGCACAGCTTAATATAACTTAACCTAAGGGGGAAGTCTTTTGGTAAAGGAGGGACTTCACTCACTCCAAAGATATATAAAGTTAAATTATTTTCAAGTTTATAATTAATTAAAAGCATGCAATATTTTAACATATAAGTGCGATCGAGATAAATGGTACAAATTCGAAATTCGGAAACGGGAAACAAAAATATATATATCATCGAAAACGATAGTATTTTCGTATTCGAAAATTATTTGCTGGGTAGTAAACAGAGCTTAACTATGGGACGAGTAATAATTCCTTTCAAGGTTTTGATATCTGCTATTCTCACATTCTTATCTGGTCCTAAATATGTCTTAACCACTCTTCCTAGCCTCCATTCATTAGGAGGTAACTGCTCGTGTCGAATAACAACCAAATCATTGACTTCAACATTCCTTTGTGGATACTTCCATTTGTTTCGTTTATGGAGCTCCTTTAAATACTCCTCCTTCCATCGCGCACCAAACTGGTGATGGAGAATCTTAAGCTTGTGCCAGCGATTCATAATAGTCAAGGAATGGTCAACCAAGGAAGGTTCGGGGGGACTAAGTAGAGGACCACCTCTCAAAAAATGGCCTGGAGTAAGAGGAACAATATCGGAAGGATTCTCAGATATTGGTGAAATAGGCCTTGAATTGAGACAAGCCTCAATACGAGTCAAAAGTGTTAAAAATTCTTCAAATGTAAGCTTAGTATTGCCCACAGACTTTCGAAAATGTGTCTTAAAACTTTTGACAGCAGCTTCCCACAATCCGCCAATATGTGGAGCGCCAGGAGGAATAAAATTCCATTTAATTTGTGCGAATTGAGTAGCCTGACTGTTGGAATTTTTTAGGGCGATTTTAAAATCTTGAATGAGTGACTTCGAAGCACCGACAAAATTTGTTCCATTGTCGGAAAATATCTGGTCGGGAAGTCCCCTGCGGGCAACAAAACGAGTAAAAGATGCCAGAAAGGCTTGCGTCGATAGGTCACTTACGGCTTCCAGGTGTATCGCTTTCGTAGAGAAGCAAACAAATACACAAACGTAGCCTTTTTCTATCCGACAAGTTCGCCCACAATAGTTTTTAATGAGACAGGGACCTGCAAAGTCAATGCCAGTGTTTGTAAATGGTAGGGTATACACCGTTCTTTCTAATGGCAATACCCCCATTAATTGCGTTTGCATTTTCTTCTTATAAATGATGCAAATTCGGCACTCACGAATGCATTTCTTAATAAGATTCTTCAACTTGGGTATCCAAAACTCAGAGCGTATGATCCTCATCAATAACAGAATCTCACCATGTAGTGAGACTTTATGTGCGAATGCAATTAACAGTGTAGCAAGATACGAATTATAAGGAAGCAAAATAGGATGACGTTCATTGTATGTGAGTGTAGATGACGTTAACCTTCCATTCGTGCGAAGAATTTTATCAGTATCCATAAAAGGATTAAGAGTCAAAAGGATACTTTTAGGTCTGAGCTGTTGATTTTGAGATAAAGCATTAATCTCTGTTGAAAAGTATGTCCGTTGAGTTAGAAGGATAAGTTTCTTTTTTATAAACGCGATTTCTTCGGGTAAAATGTCTCGAGAGACGTATTTCCTTTCCCTAAATCGGGTTGCTGTAAAAAAACGGAATACAAAGCAAAAAACTCGGACTGCTTTATCCCAAGCAGAAAATCGACGTAAAAGATTCTCAAAACTATCGTCAGTGATTATTGCAAAGGTCTTAACAGATTTCGGTTCCAAAAGGCTTTCATCAGGAGGGGATGGCGTGGAAACCGGCCAAGAACTGGAAGCTTGTTGCAACCACTTGGGACCAGTCCACCAAAGCTCGTTCATCCGTAATTCGTTTGGTGTAACGCCACGAGTAGCCAAATCTGCTGGATTTTCCGATGATACAACATGACCCCAGTTTGCGTGTTGGACATTTGTTATGATTTCAGACGTTCTATTGGCAACAAATGTCTTCCAAGTACATGGGGGTTTTTTTAACCACGCCAGTACAATTGTGGAATCTGTCCAAAGAAATAAATCCTTATTTTCAAGGAAATGGAGCTTTTGGAATCCAATTCGTACCATATTTGACAGCAATACAGCGCCAAGTAACTCGAGACGAGGTAAAGATATCGAATGCACAGGAGCCACTTTGCTCTTTGCCCAGAGCAAGGTAGATGAAAACGAAGAAATGCTGTGCTGAACTCGAATGTACAGTGCTGCAGCATAGGCTTTCTCCGATGAATCACAGAAGCCATGTATTTCAGTTGGAGCCCAGGGAACGTACCCAATCCATCTAGGAATACTGATCGTTTCTATATCTGCAAAGTTGGTAAGAAATAATTTCCCCTTGTGCAGAGTGATTGCTGCTAGATTTTCGTCCCATCCTGTACGATCTTTCCAAATCTGTTGCATTATGATTTTTGCCGAGATAACAATTGGGGCAAGCCATCCGGCAGGGTCATACAGTTTTGCGATAACTGAAAGAACCGATCTTTTTGTGATAGAGCATAGTAAAGCATCAGAAGGGACAGAGAATGAAAAAGTATCGGAAGTAGCCTTCCAACAGAGGCCCAAAGTCTTTGCGGAACTATTCTCATCGATTTTAAGAAAATCTTCTCTAAGCAAATGTTCTTTTGGTAATAGTTTTAATAACTCGGGTGAGTTAGAGGTCCACTTACGTAAATTGAAGCCAGCTGACTCTAGAGCTAAGATTAACTCTTGCTGAGCAGTTAGAGCGGTTTGAACATCATGAGCACCTGACAACACATCATCTACATAGAAATCTCGACGGAGAATTGTGGCTGCAAGTGGATACGTGCTTTCAACCTCATTAGCTAATTGGAGCAAGGTTCTAATTGCTAAATAAGGAGCGCAATTCACGCCGAATGTCACCGTTTTAAGTTGAAAATCAGATATCTTGTCACTAGGAGTTTCACGAAACAATATCCTTTGAAAAGAAGCATCCTTTGGAGCAACGAGGATTTGCCTATACATCTTTTCGATGTCACTGTTGAATACATACTTATAACATCTCCAGTTTAGAAGCAGTAAGGTTATGTCAGCTTGTAAACTTGGGCCAGGGTAAAGTATATCATTGAGACTCCTTCCATTTGATGATGGATTAGAAGCATTGAACACAGTTCGTATCTGTGTAGTAGTACTCTGTGGTTTAAGCACACAGTGATGTGGTAAATAGTAAGAATGAATTTTATTAGATACTTTAACTTCCGTAGATGTAGTTGGTACCATATGACCAAGCACCAAATATTCTTTTAGAACCGAATCATATTGATACTTAAATTGGGGTTTGGACTGAAGGCGTCGTTCTGTATTGAGCAATTGCTTCAAAGCAATATCTCTAGATGTCCCAATATCAATTTCATTTGGAAAACTTTCTTTAAAGGGTAATTGTACAATAAACCGACCTGTGTGATTACGGCAAGTAGTACGCGTGTACAAATCCTCACAAAATTGATCTGCTGAAGAAAGTGATTGAGTTTGTGGTAATTCCTCCAGTTTCCAAAACTGTTCAATTTGCTTATCAAGAGAGAGTTCATTGAAATAAGATACAAATGTTGAGTATGAAGCGTTATGGGTTATTGATCTATTGATGGGACCTAATAGAATCCAACCAAAAACGGTATTTTGAGCCATAAGAGTGTTCAATACTTTTGTTTTAATACCTTCAAGTAGAATAGACGGATATAAATCTGCGCCGATAAGCATATCTATCTTGGAGCGTTGGTGAAAATGTGGATCCGCTAAAGGAAAATCAAGACTGGTTTGCAGATTTGTAATGTCAAGCGGACATGATGGCAAGTGACCAGTAAGTTGCTTTAGAACTAAAGCCTGTGCATTTAGGGTAAAATTATTGCGATTAGATCCGAGAGTAAACGAGCATATCTTTGAAGATGAAGCTGTAACGGTTGACCCCATTCCGGATATCTTAGCGTGTATTGGTTGAGTAGATAGCCTTAATTTGTTCTGGATCTCTTCTGAAATAAAAGATACCTCAGAACCCGGGTCAATTAAAGCACGCACATCAAATTGGCTGCCATGATGGTATAGCTTTACCATGGCAGTAGCCAAAATTACTTGGCGATGATTTGAAGAGAAATATGATTGAGGATTTATATTAGTAGATGTGGACTGTATGTTTGGGTTAATGTTATCTTCGCTAGCTGTATGAGGGCTAGCAGAAGGGGAAGGCGAAGGAGGTTCACCATGTAAAAGCGTGTGATGTTTATTTTGACACCGAAAACATGTATTTTTACTCTTGCAGTCTCTGTGGGTATGAGTCACTGCAAGGCAGTTTGAGCAATAATTATGTTTATTAACGGTAGCCATTCTCGTTTGGATATTCATATTTAAAAACTCTTGACAAAGGCGCAATGGATGTGTCCCTTTACATACCTTACAAACATTCACACTAGGTTTCGAATGAAATGTTTTCACGCTTTTGGAACGAGAAGGTGGTTGTTGTTGTTTCATGTTAGTTGTTTGTTTACCGCCAACTTTGAGATCGGAGACGGATTCAAGTACGCGATATCGGTTTGACAGAAAAGTATTCATGTCATTCCATGAAGGAATTTCAGTGGGATTCTTAAGAGACTGTTCCCAAAGAGATAGCGTCGTGTCTGGAAGTTTACTAGAACAGATAAAAACTAAAATTGAATCCCAAGAATCGGTTTTAATATCTTGGGTCTTGAGAGCACTTACACAATCACTAATATCGGTTTGTAATTTCTTGATCGCTCGACCAGATTCACTTGGGATGCTTGGTAAATTGAATAGGATCTTCAGTTGAGTATTCACCAGAACCCTTTTGTTTTCATAGTAGTCCTTTAGTGCACTCCAGGCTAGATCAAAGTTTTCATCCATTAGAGAAAATTTACTCACTATGTGAAAAGCATCATCTTTTGTTTTTGAACGCAAGTGAAATAATTTTTGAACAGGGCTAAGTTTACCATGATTAATGTATACTGCGGTAAACATGTCTCGAAATGATGGCCATTCAAGATAGCATCCGCGAAACACTTCAGTATCACACGGCGGTAACTTTATGCAATTTGATGAATTTGCATTAACAGCGGCTATTACAGATGAACTAACCGGTTTTTCTTTTATAGCTTCTAATTTCTCTATTGAACTTATAATTGTGCCTAGACACGATACGTAAGTATCTGAACAAGAACGATATTTTGATTTAACAACATCAAGAAAATTGATGTTTTCATGATCAGAGTTATCACGCACACATTCTTCATACTTCTTTTTCACTTCAAGCCATAAATCTTTAAGTTCGATTTTATATGCTTCTAAAGAAGAAGTAGTATGATCAACTATGAGTTTTTCCTTAAATGAAGCGCAAAATTCCACTAGTTGATCGGTAGAGAATATAAGTGCTTCTAACAAAGTCATACTAATAGAGGGATTTGACCTTGGTCAACAATAAAAATGCTTCGTATATGGAAATGAAAGCAATAAAAAAACACTCACCAAGAACTTTTCTAATATTATTATTATATCTAGTGTAGAATTTTATATATTCACTAATTTGGTATTTTGTTCAGGGGAATTTATGACAGAACCATATGTGGTACAATCAACTTTTTAACCTTTTTAAGAGAACAAACACGCGACCGCGGTAGATCTTTCGCACTTATACTAAATATTGCACGCACCTGATTATTTGATGACTGCTGTACGACTGTTCGTCTTTCGTCACTGCACCAGAGACGTCTTAAAGCGTTGGGAGCTTTTGGGTGGTAAGAGATGAAAAAATGGGTTTTCTCAATTGCTCTCCTGTAATTGGGGGGCCTTTTCGTGGTGGAGATCTTCTTCTCGTTGTTCGACTATTTTTTTTCTTCTAAAAATCCGGTTTGCATGGACCAAATGTTGCGGGGGGATACAAGCAGGGCTAGTTAGCTTTGACTCTGGAGGTCAAAGTCTGCAGGCGGGATACGAGTTGAATTAGGTTGCTGGTTACTCGGGCGAGTCAGGGGTTTTTCGGGGTTTGCGGTTTCGGGACGCAATGTGTTTAAAATAAAAAATTAAAAATAGAGAACAAAAGCGTTACAATTTATTTGTATAATCACGGGGAAGTCAACTTGAATTAGATCTTACCTCTAAGCGAGTTGGAAATCGAAAGGGGCGATTGGAGCCTTTGGGTCTTGGATATCGGGTAGTATTAAAGGAAAAAGAGGAAGTAGGGAAATAGTGTGGATGCTATTGCATGTTGGGGATAATTTGCTGATAGTGACATCTAGATGTTCATGATTTAAACAAAGTTCATGTTCAGTAATATATACGACTAAACATATAGTCTACACGACAACACGTCTGGTAACGGACTTAGGCTAATTGACTTCGCTACGGAACGAAATGCCACTATAGCCAGCACACGGTTTCCTCACCTCGATATCCATAAGGGGACATGGCGGTCTCCAGATCAACGAACAGTCAACCAAATTGATCCAGTATTTTGGAAGTCCGAACATTCCGAGGGGCTAACATCGACTCGGACCACTACTTTGTTGTAGCCAAGGTAAGGATGCGGAATCCACCACGCCACAACAAACCAGAAATACTGTGAAAAAATTTAGTGTCGAAAGACTGCAATCGCCAGAGACCGCCAAGGCCTTCGCGAAACGCGTACTCCTTAACCTCTCGATTTACACCACACCACCAGCATTTAATGTCGAAGAACAATGGCAACGATGCCAACAAGCCACTATATCAGCCGCAACTGATGTGCTAGGTTTCTCGCGGCCACCAGCAAGAAACCCCTAGTTTGATGAGGAATGCCGACAGATGCTCGCAGCCAAGAACGAGGCCTACCAGGCTAAGCTGCAGGTAGAGACGAGAGCTGCCACTGAGTTCTATAGGCTAAGAAGAAGGGAAGAACATCGGCTTTTCAGAAAGAAGAAAAAAGAGCAAGAAAAGCGCGCGATCGAGGATATAGAGAGGTGCCACTATAGGAACGATGTTCGCAAGTTTTACCAAAGTGTAAATCGTCAAAGCCAAGGACACAAGTCTCGAACAGAATCCTGTCGAGATGAACAAGGAAATATCGTAGTTGAGACACGTCTGCAGACTGTTAAACGGCGATGACGAACAACATTCCGCTGTCAGGCAGAACGAACCATTTAATATTGGCAGCGGCAGCGAAAACTGCCAACCACCCGACCTAAGTGAAGTGAGGATAGCTACATCTAAACTCAAGCTTAATAAGGCCGCCGGAAATGACGGCCTTCCCGCTGAGCTTTATAAAGCTGGCGGAGATGACTTGGTTAGCAATATCCACCAACTCATAAGCCAAATCTGGTCGGTGGAAAGATGCCTGAAGAATGGAACCTCAGCATCGTTTGCCCGATCCACAAAAAAGGAGACCCTCTGAACTGCGCAACTACAGAGGCATACGTCTACTCAACATCGCCTACAAGATCCTATCTGCCGTAATATGTGAACGCCTGAAACCGTTTACCAACAACCTGATCGGCCCTTATCAGTGTGGTTTTAGGCCTGGAATGTCCACAACCGATCAAATTTTCACACTTCGGCAGATCCTGGAAAAAAACCCAAGAGGTCCAAATCGATACCCACCACCTATTTATCGATTTCGAAGCCGCATACGACAGCAGTTATAGAGACGAACTATACAGAGCCATGTCTAGTTTTGGTATACCGCCCAAACTCGTCCGTTTGTGTAGGATGACGATGGAGAATTCTCGCTGCACCACCAGGGTCGGAAACGACCTCACCGACACATTTGATACCAAAAAAGGATTTAGGCAAGGCAATGCGCTGTCATGTGACTTTTTCAATTTGATTCTTGAGAGGTTTGTGCAAAACTCCCGAGCTAACACCAGAGGCACACACAATTTTCCAAAAATCGGTGCAACTACTAGCATACGCCGACGATATTGACATCATTGACTCAATTGACAGGACTCAACGTGATGTCATAGCCACGTTTGCTAGTATAGAGAAGGAAGCAGCAATAATGGGTTTAGCAGTAAATGAGGGTAAGACTAAGTATATGCTGTCAACACGAAAGGACGCACTACATCGACGAATTGGACAGAACGTCACCATTGACAGATATAACTTTGAGGTAGTACGGGACTTTGTCTACCTCGGCTCCGCTGTTAATTCTGCAACATCTCGTCAGAAATCAATCGAAGAATTACTCTTGCCAATCGCTGTTTCTTCGGGCTAAGAAGGCAATTCAGTAGTAAAGCCCTCACTCGAACTACTAAGGAGATCCTATATAAGACCCTGATTTTCCCAGTCCTGCTCTACGGCGCTGAAGCATGGACCGTATCAAAAGCGGATGAAGAAATCCTTGGTCAATTCGAGAGGAAAATTCTTCGGTCCCGTTTGCGTTGACGGGCTATGGAGATGAATATTCAACCACGAACTATACGCTGTACAGCGACATACCCCTAGCAAAAAACTCCACATTAGCCGTTTAAGATGGCTAGGACATGTAGAAAGAATGGACACCAATACTCCGGCTCGCAGTCTTCGATTCCCAGCCAGACGTCGCACGCAGTAGAGGAAGACCTCGCCTTAAGTGGCGCGCGCAAGTAGAAACCGACCTCAACCAACTTGGAGTGCGCAACTGGAGGCAGTTAGCTAAGGACCGTGCTAATTGGAGACGTATGTTGGTTGAGGCCCAGGTTCATCCCGGACTGTAGCGCCACTTAAGTATCTTCATGACTCCACTAGTTCTAGGGCTACATACAATTTAGTTGTAACTTTACAAAAATATCTATAATGCTAAGAAATAAATTCAGATTGATACTGAGATACTTACTCCATATACATACTCAATAGGCCCCGCAAATCATCTCTTCTTATATTTTAGAGATACGTTACCACAACCAAAGCTTCACGCTGTAAAACTAGATCAAATTTCCTTGAACAAAAACAGGATGCAATATGTTTTCAATAATTTTATTCATTTTCTGTATGACGGGTCATTAAAAAAATTAAAACGCATTACAATTAAATCCACATTTACAATGAATGACAGGCGTGCCAGTCAATCACAATCATCTGTGATCTCAAATTTGTTGGTTACAAAATTAAACCAAGAGGAAAACAAAACCTACATCTATGATGAATCTATATATTATGTTATAATATGTGCTCCCCCTGCTGCTGCTAGAGACGTCTGTCTAATACTTGTTCTCATAGCGCGACATCTGCGCCCCATACCGATCGGGTACTGGACGGCTACTGCCGCTGCTGCCATATGGCCCCGAACGCTCGTTATACGTTCTATCGTAACGATCGCCAGACGACGTCATCGGTCTCCAATGATCATCTGTCTTCGATTGTCGACTAGGCATACCACCACTGGACGACATTCCGTTACTGGTGAAGGACTTTAATCCAGATGACCCACCCGAATGCGATGCATGACCGTGACTTGAGTGGGTGGCATGATTTGAGTGGTTCGAGTGGCCCATCTGCCAGTTGCCACTGCTACTGCCACCTCCTCCGCTTTGGCGTTCCGTGCCATAGGAGGTGCTTTCATAGCGCTTGCTACTACCGGTACCCGCACCACTACCGCCGCCACCTGATGATTGTCCATGACGTGGAAAGAACGGCGCGCTAATACCATTTGAATGGTAATTAGATGACGGGACGTGACGGATCTCAACTTCACGTTTGTACTCTTCTCGCTTGCCCGATGAGTAGTCATCACCGCCACCGCCACGTTTACTGGACGTATAATCATCTCCGCCGCGTTTCGAAGAAATGTAATCATCTCGTTTCGAGGAATAATCGTCGACGGAACGTTTTGGAACACTGGAATAATCAACAGTAGAGGCACTGCGCTTCATCGGAAAACCTTCGCCACCAATGCTGCGCTTCATGTTGCTGGAGAATTCATCACCACCACTGCTGCGTTTCATGTTACTGGAATAGTCATCGACGCCACCGCCGCCACCACTACGCTTTGATGTCACATAGTCGTCACGCTTAGAGGTGTAGTCGTCACGTTTAGAGGTGTAGTCGTCACGTTTCGATGAACTGCTATAGTCATCGCGTTTCTTGTCGTAGCTGCAAATAGAAGAACAATCTAAGTGTTAATTAATGATGGGCGAAATGAGTACAGAAATATGTATTGTGGGCGTGACTGCGACTATCCAATGAAAGATCAAAAGGTCTAGTATGATGGAATGGACATTTTTAGGTATATTTCTGCTTAACGAAAATGCCTCTTAAGGCTGGGTATGGTTCTAAATTGTGTATCAAGGACAAAAACATTCTTAAAAAGCAAGATCTGCGTAAGAAAATCGGTTCGACATCTTCACGACAGAAGATCGATATCAAGTGTTTCACAGTATCTATATTGACAAACATACACTTGAGGTCCGTCAACAAATGTGTATGGGCAAGAGTCTACTCCAACTTTTGGTGACAGGATGATATATCATTTTCCAATGAGCAGGGGTTCGGATAACAGAAACATGAAAAATGGTTTACACTCATGAAAAACGTCGGAAAGAAACTTTAAGGCAAAACTGAATATTGATGTCAAACCACGAACCGCACAATATTGTTGCGTATGCATGGGTGGCTTTACATCTTACCAGTTTCAAAAAAGCAGAGAACAACTTATTTCTAGATTTGTCTTGCAATTCTTGAACCAATTTATCAAAAGTAAGGTCTTCACATCTAATGTCTTAGAGTTAGAGGTTAAAATAAAAACCACCCTATTGACTCACCTTTCTGGCACAACAACCCTCGTTAGATTGGGCTAAGACCATCTGCTCGTAGGCTGTCCCTCTCTTTTTGAAGTGTCATCTCTTTCGGTAAATCGTTTATTGCTACTTCTGTGTTACTTCGGCTGTATTCAGAATATGACAACGAAGTAGTGGTGTTGCAACTCCTCTTCTCATGTGTATCCTACGTGCTTTGCTGTAAAAAGATAGAAACCCTTTTGGACTCGACTTACGAGACCAAACTCCTGCTATCTACTTTAAGACACATTTTCTAGTGCCAGAACAATCTGCAGAGATGTTTCATTGTGAATTCGAACTCGTATTCTGATATGAGCGACCAAGTCTTTAATTAAAATTTAAAGCCAACCTAAAACCATCAAACAACATGATAAGAAACAAAAAGAACAAAAGACTCAACTTGTCTGTAGCACTTCTTGTGAGACATTTTATTTCAACATTATTCAACTCCAATAGCAGTTTCGGGGAGCAGTCTTCTTCCGTTCGTATTCCTTCTGGAGTTGGGTCGCATACATGTGCTCTTTATTGCGATATTTAATGAACAACTCGTGTGTCATGGGATTATTATATTTTTTGTAAAGTTTCTTTGCGGCTTGTGTGGTTGCGATATTTTGGGCGCAGCGCATATCATACCAAGGACGCTCTTTCTTTTTCTTGTTTAGGAATGCCTTGGTCCGTTTGGTGTTTTTGGCAATCATTTGCTCATACCTCTGACGTTCTTCTTGTTCGGATTGTTGTTTGACAAGTTGATGAGATATTTGCTGGCCAGTGCTTCTGGCCTTAATAATTGTTTTTATAACGCTACGAAATAATAAAAGTATAGTTGCAACTTTTACTGATACGAATTGATTTTTTTTTTCATAGAAAATATGTTTGGTAATATGGATTACTATTGAGGTTTTGGAGAATTAATAAAGACATTGGCTAGAACTTTGTATGAATAAGGTGTCTCTTCATGTGAATAATTGATCCTGTTAATCTAAATTGCATTCAACTAGTAGGACAACAAAAAAAGGGAAAGCAAACCTTACAAACTGAAGTGGTAGACACAAAGGGACACTAACCAAATCTTTATCGAGTTTATTCGTATAACTAATGTACCTACATACTGTCAATTTTCGCATTACCAATCAGTCTTAGCAACACGTAATGTTACCCTAAAATCAACTCTATATTGATGCCGATGGATGTTTGAGGCAGTGCAAGTTGTTACAATAAAAATATCATTCGACATATCCAAAAGCTGATGAAAACGGAACTGGATAACGGTTGTAAAAAAAATATGAGAAACTTCTCAAATCGCCCGTTTGGAGTTGATGTTAAACAGGAGGTCCTCTACTTTCGCAGTTAATATCGATATTCTCGCAGACGATATATTTATGTTTCAAACTGTTGCATGAGCAGCAATATGGCATGCGGAGAGCTCTACATCTCATAAGCTAGAAAAAATTATGTGTCTGCAGAGAATAACTTTAAGAAGAATAGCCCATTCAATTTGATTACGTAAAGGATAAATATCAGAACGTCAGCTTCATAAACTACAACATACTCAGAACATATAAAAGTAAAATGTTCTCATCAGAAAAGTAGCACGGAAAACGTTATCAGATATAATCTGCAGGACAAGGAATGAACTATTTGGCATTAACAGCCCATAAAGGGCCTCAAACGTAGCTTCACCCTTCATAAGTCGATAAGTCCAGCCTCGTTTCACAAAATACAGAGGGTCGCTTTAAAGGAAAGCACTCACTGAAGTCGGCGGGATCTTCTGCATTTCAAACGAAAGCTAAGCGTCGTCCTAGCAACAAAAAATCGCCCCCCAGTGCATGTACTTGCGTTCGCTGTGCCTATGATGGTGCACTTGCTAGTTGCTGTGCAGAGGTACTGGATGCAATCGATGAAGAACATGAAGTAGATGAGCGGTTTTCAAAGATGAATAGACGGGTTCCTGAAGTGGTTCCATGTTCTAGTGATCTAAATTCCCAGAGAAACCCATGTTGCCAGTGCTATGGAAAAGCAGAACCATCTAAGAAGAATGTTCCCTATGTGGAGTTCTTTGACCAAATGCGCGATACTATTGAAAAGACTGTAAAGGAATCCCTCGATAAGTTGTTCGAAAAATACGTTACCTGTTGCATGGAAAAGATTGATCACTTGGATTGCCAAGTCAAGCACAATCTATGTATTCTGTCGAATATTTACGCCGACTTAAATGAAAAAATCGTCTACTTTGGCAAACGAAGTGATCAACAATTCAAATACCTCCGCATGCGAATGAAGCACGATCGGCGTATCCATCAACAGCAGCAAGAGGCCTTTTTGAAGAGCACAAAAGCAGCTGACCTGTGTCAAGATAGCGTTGAAATTGTGGAGGAACAGGATATTCAGAGAGGTGAAGATCTCTTTTCTAATAAAGATGAACATACAAGGGCGGAAGAAGATCCAATGCCTAGAGAAAATGTAGAAGATGGTGATGATAAAACGGGTGACAAAGAGGCTATTTAACCAAGCCTAACGATTAATCATTAAATTGAAACGAATGCAAGGACAAGAAAAGACGATATTTTCTCGTTTAAACATTTTTGAATTATTTTAGAAAAGTTTAAGCTTCAATCTTTTTTTTTAAAGTTGGAAACAGTGCCCTATTTCGATTATAAAAATGAGATTCAAATATAAAAATCAATAAACTGCGCTGCCTATAGCTCAAGACAATACAATTTGTGTGTGCAAAGTTATTATTTTTGTCACAAAGAGAAGATGGCCTCCTGTTTAACCCTGTATCAGAACGACACATTTGAGAACTTTCTCATGGCAGTGCTACTCTTGGATGTTTGTCAGACTGCACACATATACACGACACCACGTTAGAAAATGAAAAGAACAATATCGATGCTAAACCACAGTACGTATAATAGGAATAAAATTACTCCTGATTCCCGAACGGACATTTTGAGATGATGCTTTAAAAATCTCTCATTTGAACACATACATCATATTCCACGCAAACAATTTTGTATACAAATGCTTCCGGAATGATGAAAACCCAGTGACAACTTCGTTACTCTGTTTGGACAAATTTAAGTGCAATCCTAAGAGTTTCGGGGGTATTGTGGTAATGTTGACGAAACATGTGTTCATAACTTCGTGACAAGAAATAAAAGAACAATCCAAACAATTGTTTATTGCAGCAAATCCGCTGCATCAAAGAAGTCATTAATGACGCCATTAGCGGAGTAAGAATTCACGGCCTTCGCAAGTCATAGTGTCCGTCCATCGACAATGTGGAAAAGCGACGGATGATCTTGGAGCAGTAGACAATCACCATAATCGAAAGCCAGTCCCATCGGAACTCAATTTTCATTTCTCATATAATCGCGTTCGAATGATTCCGCAGCAATTCTTCGTCGGACAACTTCGGAGAAAATACAACGCATAGCTGTCAAAAATTGTTGAATAAACGCATATCACCGATGCGCGATAATGTGCGTTACGTTTTATCGGAAGATTTGTCCGAAATGCTAATCGGCACGGATACATCGGCAGAAAATTCTCCGATTTCGAACATATCGGAGAAAATTTCCTTCCGAACGGATGCCTCGATAGGGGTGAATATGTCGAAATAATAGAATTGATTCGTTGCTGGTCCACATTGTTGAGGAAATTATTCTTTAGTCTTGGCAAAGCTCATTTGCCACCAACAAAAGTTACCCTATTTTGCCAATGTTTTTCCAAAAATCCTCGAACAGTGATGAAGAAAATCAGTCCATTCGAACATGTTTGTAGTCGAACCATTGAACCGACAGATGGACACCAGTAGTGATAGATTAAAGTGAGCATTTGGGTTGTGCGCCGCAATCTTGCACTGGAGTGTCGGTACTTTGTGTCCAAAGAGAATATCGGCACACGACAGATGGACCATAATGAGATTGTTTAACTCTTTTTCCTAGCGTGGGACAATCAAGGCCTCATCATCGAAATCATTCAGTTCAGACAACGGAGCAATTGCGTTTTCACAAGAAATTTGTCTGCTCAAATAGGTATCAGCAGACAGACATTGCAGTCAATATTTCTTAAAGACTTGAAGTTGTTTCCCTACAAGGTTCAGATTACCAGCAAATTGAGCAACGCAGACGTTCCGATTCGCTTGGAATTTAGCCAGAAGCTGTTTCAAGTGGAAGGAGAGGACGAAACCATGCTGAACTGTATTTTTATGTCGGATGAAGCCCATTTCGACTCAAATGACATTGTCAACAAGCAAATTGTCGAATTTGGAGTCAGTCAAAACCAAATATTCTTCATGAGACTGAACTTTATCCAGTTCGAGTCATAGTATGGTATGCAGTTTCCTTATATGTACTGCATCGTGGGCCATACTTTTTTGAAAAAAAGAGACGCACTGTTACGGTCACTGGTGTGTTGACCTTCATTTAAAAATGTTGAAGGATTCGAGAATTACGCCGGAAGATAATTCTCTTTAAAATTCTGTCCGGTTTCAGTGGCGCGATGGTTAATGGGCCTGCGCACACGAGTATGCTTCAACCGGTTGAACGTCATGTTTGTTGGTGGGACGGGTGAGGAGGGAGCACAGTTTGAGAGGCATTGGAGAGCAATTTTTCACCCAAAATTAAGTGGTTGAAGAGGTTGAATCTACCAACACATGCATGCGTTTCTGACAGTTGTGGTATTAAAAAAAAATACGGCGGCTAGTTCGGTGTTAATCGAATTACACATACATATAAAGTTTGGTATATTACACAAAATTCAACCGGTTGAACATATTCCCGTGTGTTTGGAAAGTAACCATAATGACTACGGTTGAAGCATACTCGTGTGCGCAGGCCCAATGCGATGAACTGCCGCGAAGAAGCTGTAAATGACCTAAATGATGTTTGACTGGCCCTCCTCTCGTAATGATTTGACAAATCATCCGAGCATCAATTGTCAAGAAAAGCTTATCTCAACTTAGCCGTTCGGAGAAGGTATAAGACAGGAGGCCATCGTGTATCGTGTATTTTTGTATTTTTCTTTGTCCGGTTTCAACAAGATGGAGTAAGTTCTCACATTACCAGGCGCCTGTTATAGCAGAATTACAAGGAAATTTTCCAAATAAAATCCTTTCCAAACACTCCCCGGTCTCAAGACCTGACTGTACTAGATTTTTTCTTGTCGGGTTGTTGTGAACGGGAAGTCTTCAAGATAAAACCAACCTATTTTGAATTATTTGAGGGAATCCATTCAGTCATTAATTGATTCATTTCCCATTCAACTCTTCAGTCAGTGAGGAATAGCTTTTTTAATAAGATTTCGCACAGGCGTTCAATGAGTGTGCAGGTCATTCAAAAACTATTATTTTTAGGACAATTGAGAAAAAAACTAAATGAAATTGAATTATCTTTTAAACAGCATTGAAAAAAAAATATTTGAGCCAGCCTGTATTTCTCTGTTCTAAACAAAATCATAAAAGCCCAAACTGTCCCTACCTAGCATCCATGTGTACCTATAAGATACGAATTTGTACAGACAACTTATCAAATATAAAGTGGGGGGATAGTATTTTTATTTTTTCTGTAGCTAGCTTAACACTTATTCCATTCAATCTCATCTTTCTGGTTGCCCCAATAAGTGTAAGCCAAAGAGATCCGCTCGTATTAGAACCTGATATAAACCGGGTATCATTCAGCCCTCGACACAAAAAAACAGACGAAATAGAAATACTAAGAACGACCTTAAATGATTGAAACTCTTTCTGTCTTCTTATTAATTTAGCAACAAAAACATTTCTACGTATAGTTTCAAAATTGATTATGAAATCAGTGTTCATTGTAATTTATTTCAGCATTAAATATATTTTACGCCTAGGTGTTACAGTTCTCTAAGAATTGTATATATCAGCTCGTGCTTTTGCTGGATCATAATTTAATTTGGAGTCCTCGATTTTTTGTCGTTCATGAGCACGCTTTAGACGTCTCATATACAAACGTTCTTCCTTTCGCTTTTTTTCATACAGCTTCTTGGATATCGGTGTGTTATACTTTCTGTACAATCTCAATGCTGCTCTCTTGGTTTCATTGAGTAGGATACACTCCTTGTCGAACCATGGATTTTTTATCTTGTTGGCTTTTAGTGCTGCTTGATTGACGTCTTTTTTTATTTGCTCCTCCAATCGATTCCACTCTTCCTTTTCACGAACTCGGTCGGAAGATATTTTATCTCCGGTACGTCTTACTTCGCCTATTGCTTTCCTAACACTATAAATTTATAATAAATAGATGAGTATAAACAAATAGGGATATAAGGGGAAGATGATTTGATAATAAATCAGAAAAATGGAAGGGGACAAGCAGTTGAGGTTACAACGCGCATATAGAAAACGTATAATTTCAAAGACTGTTTAGTTGATGCTTACTGATATTCATCGCAGCTTTGACACTTGTGAAGTAAATAGAAGCAGAATACACGTAAGTACACCATGCATTACTGCAAACCCGGAATAATGTGAGTTAAGGCTCCTGCAACAACGCATTTATTCAAATTACCAGAGGTTAGTTGCATCTGTCTTGATAGTTGAATAAATGACTTGGTGCAAGTCACCCTTAATGTTTCTTTAACGAAAAATCTGTTGATAAATTTAGCGCAACATGCATTTTCTCGTCGATTTAATGGGCCTATCCCTTTCGGACCTGAGCATAACAATTGTGCGGATAAGTTAAAATAAAAGTTTTTTTCTTAAAATTCTGAATTTTACTTGCTAAACCTGAAACCAGCGATTGTGCGTTTTATAGTGTAGCAGTAGACACACAGGTGGTGTCAGTTCCACCATTTTGAGCGCAAAATTCGTTTTTTTTTTCCTATTGGGTATCAGAATGCATGAAACTGCATTTGCTTTCTTTCCTCTTTAATTTTGCTCAGTGTGTGGAGTATTGACATTTACTTAACATAATTGTGTCGGCTGGGTTTTCCCTTAGGTATATTTTTTACCCGCACATTTGTGTTCCTTTGCTTCAGGAATGTTGATATTTTTAGAAAACTCTTACGTAGACTTTAGTGATCACGATGAGCAAGCTGATGTGACATGGATGCCTTCAGTGCAACCAGAAATTCAAGAATCTGATTCTGAAGAAGAAAATCAAGAAAATGTTCCTGCGGATTGCAACCTTTAAACAAAAAGATATATCTGGCGAAATTCATGTACATACTTGGACGTAGGGAAATTTTGAAAAGTGTGCCAGAAAATAAATCGGTACCCTACCCATGTAATCATGGGATGAATAGGGTATGCTTGAGTTCGAATGTATTGGATTGGGCTTTGCTATTGACAAAAAGATGATGTCTCGAAATACTTTTCTCAACTTGAGAAATAATCTACACTATGAGGACATCCAATACACCATCGTCGACCTACAAAATGTGGCGATTACAACCTTTTATAGATTGTGTCCGAAGGAGATACCAAAAACTGGCTCAAGGTATGTGTTCAGTGATACAATTCCGCCAAGAATTTGTGTCGGAGGAAATCTCAAAAAGAATGGCACTTAGCTGTCAAAAATTGCACCTGAACGCACTTCAACGCAATTCGCCAGGATGCGTTATAAAATGTCGGAGAGATATTCCGAACAGCTTTTCGGAAGAATACCTCGAAGCAAATATTCTCCGAATCGTACAAAATCGCACAATTTTCCGCTCCGACGGATACCTCGATAGGGCTGATCGTTCGAGTTATCTTCCGAACGGATACGATAGGGGTGAATATATCAAAAACAAATTAAGACCAGTACCAAAGATATAGAACTACATATAGTGCACATCTCATACCAAGAAAATTTACTATGTGGGGTACTGATATCCCCAGCATCAATGACGAAAATTCCCCTACACAATTTTTAGCTGTGATGCGTACTCTATTTAGTTCAATACTCTTTGTCAGTACCTAGGCCTTAAAAATGTTGTCGTTGCAAAATCAAATGGAATATGGTTATACATTTCGGAGCGAGGCCCATCTGTTGCAATCCAATGAATCACTCGCTTCCAATCGTAGTTTTTTTTTTATATTTTTATAATTATTTTACAACATTGGTATTGATGGAAACGGGTACTGCAATGTCAAAACGGCTGAAGGTAATCAATGTTCCTATAGATACAAATATGAACCAGGGAGACATGAGTCAGTTTATAAGGAATGAGGTCGTTGCAGTAAAATGGCAAGACTCAAATTGCACAACCTTGCATTCAACAGAATATGGAAAAGACCTTGTTGGAGTTGGTCAGAAAAGGGTCACGCACATACATTAGTCCCTTGTCCAAAGGTGATCAAGGGGCACAACGCAAAAATGGTGAAGTTGATGAAATCGATCAATCAATCAATCATGGAATACTACAGGATTTTCAAAAACGGGGAATGGACTATCAAAATTGCATTTCATTTGGTAGACATGGGGATCTGCAAAACTTTGAGTGAGAACATTAAACACACAAAAAAGTTAAGCTAAAGGACTTGCTGCAATTGAAAAGGGAAATTGGAAAAGTATTGGCAAGAAGTACAAACATATCGCCACTAATGCCATCAGGGATTTGACTGCATGCATTCAAGCAGTTTAACCCAGCAGATCCACCAACGGACATACGAAAAGACCGCTTGATCACTGGCCTGAATCTGTAGATATTAGAAGTCCGCGTATGTGTAGATTTTACAAGCACAATAGATCTTTTAGGTTGATGTGTATATTACTGCTTAGGCAGGTCAGAATTTTAATGTGTAGATTGAACAATTGTCGGACAGAGAACGTTTATTTTTTTTATGTCATTTCTGCTGATTCACAAAGTGAGTTCAAGCACCACTCATGGAGTAAATCTTCACAATTAACACCTTTCCTATCTACATCGTTCTTCAAATGCTGGTAAAACTCTTGTGGTATGAAAACACTATAAAAAGGAATAAGATTCGGCACGTACCAGTGATGAAAAAGACCAAAGAACTCCAACCGTAGCCTATGACTGAAAGATACGCGATACAGGATACAGTTTGAAAGCTCATTACAACATTTCCAAACGTGTACCAGATATTCGGCAAGGAAATGGATAATAGTGTGATTTCATTAAACTCATGCTAGAACCGATGTCAGAACGGCACTTCAGTCCTGTGGATTTGTTTCGACAATTGGTCGCTGCAAGTAGTGCACTGTTTACGACAATTTATAGACAGGCGAAGTGCGTTGATCTTGTTGACACAACCACTATCGATTCAAAGAACTATAACTTTGAAATTGTTGGTTAGTTTATCTACCATGGAAAAGACATACGGAGTCAATAACACCGTTCTAGAGCCGACACTTGGAAACCGACGCTAGTTAGAAATGTCGAATTAAATGGCGTCAAATATCCTCACTAGCGGAAGTCTAAATGTATACTAAGCCAGAACCTTAATCTGACAGTCACAATACCAAGGAAAGCTGTGAACAAGAAAAACCACAACGAACACATCATACAAATTCCAGCCACCAAGATAAGACGATAAAAATTAAGACCGTACTTCTAGTTTAAAGATCAATCAATCGCGGCTGCTTGACCTGACGAAGGGCAAATATAGAAGAGATATAAGCCACATACCCTCAAAGGGTCGAGAACCCCAGAAATTCTTAAGACTGAGTTCCCAGAAAACCCTTTGCGTAGCCAATCTTTTAGATTTTGTGTACTTACTTAATTTTAAAAGACTTGATTAAGTCCCTACAATTAGCAGGGCTTATGGGAAGTATAAATCGACAATTGAAGCTAGTCTGCTCCTTGCATCCATAAATTCACGGACTTCGAGCAGTTCCTCACCAAACAAATCTTTCAAACACTTTTCTAAATTAAATTTTGCAGGCAACTACACATATCTCTCGAGAATAAATCAAGTAAAACAGAAAAAAAAACTCACCTCGTAGCAATGGTTGCATCGAATCTTGGTGGTGGTGGTGCTTCGAACCGACGTTCCCCTCCAGTGTTACGTTTGCGATCTGTTGTATCTGCATACCTATCTTCACCGGAACGTTTTACAGCCCTCTTTGGCGGCTCTTCAATGCGTGCAGTTTGCATAATTCTAAATAATGCGGAAACAGAGAAAGAAAATCATAAATTACTTCAAGCATTTTGGGACGTGCACACGCATATATCAACCGCGATAGCGCTACTAGCCGCTACATTGGTTCGCAGCAGCGCCGGTAGCGCCCTTTTGTTCTCTTATCATTTTTCTTTACGAGCTTACGAGCAAAAATTAAAAATAATCAAAAGAAAATAAAAAAATTGACAAAAATTAAATTATGTTCGAATTATAAAATCTGATTTGTGATTTCAGAAAGGACATCATACTTCATTTGCTGGCGCTTGAGTTCGAGGCGCTCCAGTTCGATTTTCTCACGTTCCAACTTTTGACGTTCTCGTTCCATGCGCAGCAGTTCGGCTTTCTCCCTTTCCAGGCGTTCACGTTCGGCGGCCAATTTCCTACGCTCTTCAGCCAAGCGAGCCTCTTCTTCGCGCTGTCGCTCACGGATCTCTCGACGACGACGCTCTTCCTCGCGCATCTCACGGTCACGTTCCCTTATTCGTTGGCGTTCTCGTTCTTCGCGGATTTTCTGGTAGGAGAGAATTTCACGTTCTCTACGTTCCCGCTCCTTCTCACGTTCACGGCGTTCACGCTCACGGTCAATGCTGGGTCGGCGGGGAGGTGGTGGACGACGACGATCTCCTCCCGTACGAGAATTGCCCCGTCGACGAGCAGAGGATGTCTCCGACTTGGTCTTGTCGTTCTCAGATGTCTTGGCATCGGAATCGGATGCTTTCGATGCTGCACCCTTTGTATTGGACTTATCGTCCTTCGAGTCCTTACCGCTAACAGAGGACTTCTTATCACCGGTATCTGATGTCTTCGACTTGGAGTCCTTCGACGGGGATGAAGTCTTCTTTGATCCTTCTTCGTCCTTCTTCTTCGTACTCGACGATGTGCTGTTGGTGTTGGCAATGGAATGACCATTACTGCCAGTGCCAATCTCATTCTTGGTCCTTTCCACTGAGATTATACGACCATGCAACTCGGTACGATGCAAATGGTCAATGCAACGACTCGCGTCGGAAGATGAGGACATCGTAACGAAACCGTAGCACCGGGTGCCTGGTGTACGGGTGTTGGTCACCACCTTAGCGCCGATCACCTTGCCATACTTTGAAAATATCGTTTTCAGATCACTGGCACGTGTAAGAGATGACAACTCGGATACCCAGAGATTGCGGCTGGACGATGACGATTTAGACGATTTTGAATCGGATGCAGCAGCCGTTGATGATTTTTCTGGAATTTCCATAATAACAATAGTGGTCGGGTGAGCACAAAAATGTTTTTTTACAAAATACTTGGGACTTATATTTTTTTTAGTTTAAAAAGCCTATAACGGGTCGTTTGCGCGCATGTTCAACATATCAAACACTCTGAGCCCTAACTTTATATTATTTAGTTTTGGAATCTGAAAGCAGTTTGACGCAAGCCAGAGCCAGGATTCCTGATAGTGAAAGTGTAAGCTGATCGATTAGTTGCGAGTGGGTATGGGCTGGATTTGATCTCTAGATGATAGCATAACTTTGTGTTGTAGAAACATCTGCAAACATATGATTCTCTGCTTGAAGACATAACCTGGGGCGATAGTTACCCCGCCAATAAATACCAATGTCCGGGATCATTGAGAATGCTGCATCGGGGACCCGCGCTACTTCTCTTTTCACAGTCACAGCATCTGCTTCTTCGGTCCTGTCATCCTTCTGTTCGAATTAGTTTTGCCATCTACCTTGTTGGCACTCTCAATCGAAGGGGCGCTAAACAACGCCGATGGTAACGTCACTATCGAACAAATTCGTATTCTTAAACAAATACTATTTGGAAATTTGGGTGGAAATATATAAAAAGGTTCTTCCAATAGGAGGGGTCATTAGGAATGTACAAAACAAGAAACTCTCCCACCACATATGTTCAAGGTGCCTTCTCCAACTAGTACACAATTTGTTCTTGTCGCTGCCGGTTGCTGCTTTCACCTTGGTTATTGTCTCCAGATACCATACCACTATCCAATTGAAAAAAGGAGCAACGCGAGCTATTGAATTATATGTTGGCTTTTAAAACGGCCTGTCCATGTCCAGTCCAGTACTCAGCTCGTTGTCCACATTTGTATCACGAACCAACGCCTTTGAAAAGAATTGTTAAGTATGCAAGCATCCTGTCCGCAGCTATTTGTCGTACAGCAGGCTACCTAAGTAGTTTCGATGAAACCACTTCCAGTAGTTAATGCAAATTATGGATGACAAGGGAGGTCACCAAACCATTACATACCTTTAAAACGTTGTTTGCACTGTTTCATTGCAGTTCTGGTAGTAGATGTCGAACAAATCAGTTTTTCCGCTTTCCACGTACACTTGCCGCTCGGTGACTTTCAGAAGACATTGACGCCAACTAGAAAACCCACGACTTTGATGAAAAAAATGCGTTCCTGGCTTCTTGGACAGTAATGATGTAGTCTACGGTGATATAGCAAACTTTTCTACGTATTCAGGGTCGTGAAATCAGCCGGTCTTCCAAATCCACACACACAAGGCGGAGATTTTAACAGCTAATGAGCGCATAGCCTACAGACTTAAAAATGACACCTCCTATTAGGAAACCCTTCATATACCAACTAATTAAATTGAGTCCTTCCAGGAGCAATTCAGAAAACTTTCCAGCTCCATCTGATGAGTAGCAGCACCAGGAACAGGATTACATAACTTAAGGGCGAATCAACAACTACAAATTTAACTGAACCTTGTCGCTGCTTTGGCGTTTCACATCATCACCGGATACGAATATTACTTTCTAACAAAATCAAACACATCCGCGCTGCTGTTGCGTATGTCTCTCTCCCGATTATCACTACTCTAGCCTATCTGCTTCAGATTCCAAAATGAACTGTTGTACTATTCTGTTATCTACAACTTTGGTTTAACTTAAATTTTAACATTGAATGAAACATTTACCTTTGTCATCCTTTGAGGTGGATTTCAATGATGATTTTTGTTCAGCGCTGAGATTGGAAGGTAACAGCCAAAGAAAAGTAAGAAATTAGTATTTGTTGTTAGAGTGGGCATCCTCTTTCTGGCTCAGAGAAATCTATTTGTAAGCTTATAGGCACGTCTATGAGGTACACACACTTTGATGCATTACCAAGCCTCCAATAGTCACACAACACACCAAAACCAATGCCACAATGCGTATACCTCAGCCACGGCCAAACTCATTACGAATACAAGACTCTAAGCCAGACATTCAAGTCTCCTTTTGAGGTCAACCAACCTGTCGTCCTTTGTCTGCTTGTCAGCGGTTTTATCGTCCTTGGAAGAGGTGTCCTCCTTTGCAGATGATGATTTTTTCTCCTTGTCCGAATCGGTTTTCTTGGTATCTGATGCTTTGGCCTTCTTGTCGTCGGTGGATCCGTCCTCATCGTTGTTCTTTGTCTTATTTAATTCGGAATTGTTCTCATCGGCTGTGTGTACATATAGTGTAGGTTAGACATTTGTTTTTTATTTATTTTCTGGTTTAAGTTGAGTGATAACTTTTTGGGAAAACTATCTCCGAAGAAGAAGAAGAATTATGTATGTTCCTAATATCGAATTACGATCTTTTATATCACAGTTAAAGTTTTTTTTTTTTGTTTGCATAGGTTTCACTTTTTATAGCACGCAATTGTTTTTTTTTTTTTTTTGTGGTGGTGGGGGATATTGATAGATTAGGGATTGTGAAACATGAATTAAAATGTTGATTAAAAGGTTGC
Source organism: Rhingia campestris (assembly GCA_932526625.1). Classification (NCBI taxonomy): domain Eukaryota; kingdom Metazoa; phylum Arthropoda; class Insecta; order Diptera; family Syrphidae; genus Rhingia; species Rhingia campestris. The sequence continues at coordinate 6,071,242 of OW052183.1, forward strand.
ATGTACTTACTTAGGGTTTTATCCTTATCGTCCTGTGCCTAAAAATTGCAATGGTTGTTAATATGTTTTATCAAGTGTTTGACAGTTTGCTTACCTCATTGTGTAAAAGTTGTTGCTCATCTTCCTCAATTGTGAGATTTATTGACTCCTCATTATCGTTCATATTGGTGTCAGTGTTTTGTGCGTCTTCAGCTTCTTCCTCGGGTTCTTCTTGATATTCCTGAAATACAATTTTTGTAGTTAATATCATTTTGCTTGCTGACTTGTTGGTGTGGTATCGATTCTCTGATTTGATCGGTACTTGCAGTATCGATTTTAGACGGTCTTTCATTACCGAAAACTTCAAACTTTCAGTGTGAACGCCGCTCCTTTTTACCGATGTCAATGTCAAAATATTCTGTAAAATCAACATTTCCATCATGGTGAGGTACAAGGTACAGCCTTTACAAATAATACAAATTTACTAACGAAATTCCGATTCGGTGGTCGCAACTTTAAGAGCGTTTACGCCAATTTTCGGCTGTAATTCCCGCCCCAGTAGCAATTCATAGTCTAAAACAAATGTTAGTCAGAATATTCGCTGATTGATGTTGACGTGCCTGTGAGACTACGTTTTTCCCGAAGTGTGGAGAACATTGCTGCCGTAGGCGATCTCAAAAATTGGGCATCTCCCACGTGGATTTTGCGTAAGGATCTTGGCCTACACCCTTACAAGATCAAGCTGACACATGAAATAAAACCACAACATATGAAAGCGATGTACGGCTCGGACATGATGGAAGAAAATGAAGAATTTCATCGCAAAATCATCTTCAGCGATCAAGGGAATTTTTGGTAAAACAACTTCGTCAATATGCAAAATATGCGTTACTGGACAGGTGAGAACCCTCATGTGCTTCATGAAACATCACTTCATCCGCAAAAATCACTGTTTGGTGCGGTTTTCATGCCGGTGGCGTCATTGGGTCGATTTTATACCCTATCCCATAGGGGTATATTAGTTTTGATACATAGTTTGTAACATAGAGAAATAATTAAGCTTCGATCGACTCAGAAACACAGCGGGTGCAACAGTCGAGTTTTTGAACTCATAGTCCTCGATATCTCGAGAAACGGATTGGCCGCCGAGAACACATGAATCATGCCTCTTGACTTTTTTTTATGGGGCTACATTAAATCATTGGTCTATGCCAACAAGCACTATTGAACGAGAAATAGCGGCCCAATAGGTCGAAATGTGCGCCGATTCATCGAAAATTGAGTTCAACGTATCGACCGCTGCATACGTTCCCGTGGTGGAAACAAGAACGAAGTCGACAAGTCCTAAATGAAAGGCCATTATTTCAATGCGTTATACCGGAATAGGTCGGCATCTGTAAGAGTGGTATAAAAATGGTTTATAAAGACTCGGATTGTACCGCATATGTGGTGTGAAAACGGAATTTGAGGAGACAAGAGGGTATCCGCCCAGAAAGACAAAAAATACCGATTTGATATAAAATACTGAGAAGTCATGGAATGGCTTAACATTTAGCAACTCTTGTAGCAGTTTATACAGTGCCACTTTAAGCTGAATGCAGAACATGTTGAACTCTATTTCAAATGAACTCTCATGGAATCAAGTCAAGATTGAGAAAAATATGGAAAAAAATCAACAGAAAGATGTTCGCAACATGAAACTGATCAAACCACGGTCAAAAAATGATATGACCCTATCGTTAATGTCAATTAGGTTTAAAACATTTCTAAGCAAACATACCGATTATTCCACAGATATACATAATGTAGTGAATAACGTGCAATAATCGTCACGGTGTTTTTAAAGACCAATTCGTCAGTGTCCATTCATTGTGTTCAATTCAAGGTTTAGAAATTGGAACTTAATAAGAAATCGAGTAAGCCTGGAACGCCCAGTACATTTTGATTCGTCGAGATAATCACTGTGTGGCTGAAGAAGTTATAGAGTTGGTACTCGACGAAGAACACCACAACGTTCCTCACAATAAGCCACTTTTTCGATGTCTCTGCGGCGCATTTTTGTGAAAAACTTGGTTACATTCACCAACGCCAGTAATGCCCAAAGAACCACTACAACAAATCAAAGTCATTGCATGGTATCATTGTATATGAAACTAATAGTACTATCACTTTGGCAAATCGATGGTGGTGCCTCTATCGGCGCGAGATACTACTAGGCCAAAGAGGGCTGAAAATTTTACGCTCTCCTTATTAGATTTAATGGAGATCCACTCACATAATTTACACAGTTCTACTCTAAAATTAAACCAATCGCATGCCAATATACTATTTCTTTCTCGCTCATTTTGTCAAATACGAAAGCTAAGTGAGTTACTTTATTGCAATGCGATATGCGAATTGCGAGTATGCCATACCAACCGCCGATATGAGCAAAAGCAATTGCATTTCATATCTCAATCGCAGTGCTGCAAAGCCATTTGCTGAGGGATGTTGTACATGTCTTGTTTCATACTTTACTCAGATTCAAATTTTATTTTCGTATTTTTTTGTTAATCTACTCAATGTATTAAAATTTGAGCCTGAGTGAATAATGCAGCATACATAATGTATGATGTTCCCATTTCCCATCCCATAACATCTTTGTCCACGTATAGCATGCACTCTGCTTCAACTGAATGATCGGTTTTTGGAGAATTTTTTTTTTTTGTGTGTGCTTTATAGATACTGATCGCTCATTTTCAACCAATGTTTTGGTGAAGTGCAGTGGCAGTGGCAAACTAATATACCCCATAGGGGTATATTAGTTTTGATACATAGTTTGTAGCGAAATAATTTAGCTAGATATATCTCAAAGTATATGGATCGACTCAGAACCAATAGCTGAGTCGATTAAACCATGTCTGTCCGTCCGTCTGTACGTCACCAGTTTTTGGGCCTTAAATTTTGAGCTAGAAGGATGAAATTTGGTACACGTACTCTTTGTTGCTCCCAGCAGAACAAGTATTCAAAATTATGAAATCCGCCCACAATATTTCGTCAATATAAAGGTTTTTGCCAAGCCCACTTTTTGGGCGCGTTTTTAATAAAAAACTTTTTTGGGAAATTTTAAAATTTTCGAAAAAAAATTGTATGCACAATCATTGGTAGTATAAATTTGAACATTTCGTCAATAGACCATTTTAACCCACGCCCACGTTTTGGGGGCGTTTTCCTACAAAGACCATTTGTATGCCCTACCCCAAGGCATATGCAATACAAACACGTTCTTTTTTGTCGAACCACAAAAGGTTTTGATAAACTGTCTGAGCAATATATTGTGACAATGTCATTTTCTGTATTTTAACGTCATAAAGCCTACATTTTGAGGATATTAATTTTAAGGATGGGATGGGATAGGGTATTCAACGATTCGCACAGCGGATTGTAGCCTTCTCATATGTTTAATTGTGTTATTGTTCTGCTTCTTGGTTTGTTTTTCAGCGAACAAAAGCCGTTTTTTTGAAATCTCGGACCAGGTAATATTTCTTTTATATGACTACCCGCATTTATTCAAAAGCCTGCGAAGTTGTTGTTAAAAAATAATATTCGCATAGCTGATGATATCGTTTCTTGGGGAACACTTGTCAAACTGTTTGAAGAAGATTCCAAGAATATCTTTCAAGTATGCTTCAAACTAACGAAGAGTCATATAAATCCAAACAGGTTTGAAGAATGATCAGTCAAACTGGCTACACAGGTTTTCAGCTGCTGGAATTTTCAACGCTATCTCAGCAAATTGTTTTCAAACCGACACAGATAAAAAAATCGCTGCCTCGACGGCACATTTTGCTATTAAGATGAATAATCTTTTTGATAACTTAAATAGCTACAGTCTTTACACATCCAATCCTGATCGTCGACCTGTTTCAGCATCTAGTGAAACTCTACAGTCCATCAAAACAGCAAGGGAGTGGATCTCATTATGGGAGTCTACTGGTAAAATGAAAAAGTCACATTGCTTTGGTGGTCTTATGCAAACGTTGCTGGCCATAGAATTAATATGGGAAAAACTCAAAAATGACTAGCAGTTTCTTCTTCTTGTACATCTAAATACTGATGTTGCAGAAAATTTATTTTCTATAAGAAAATTCAATAAGGATTTCTGTGGAGTTAAAAGTGCGAGGAACTAAGATCCCCACTTTCTTTTCTTTTTTTTTTAATTTTTGTTTGTTTATTGAATTATCGATGTGTTTTCTGTTTTTTTACCCCGCTTATAAATAAACATTGTTACGTTTTCTCATATTTATGTTAAACTTATTTTACATATTGTATTTTTTAGTTCTAAAGTGCGTCTAATATGCTACCTCTTTGGAGACGTGGAAAAGCATATTGAAGTTATCACCTCACCTCTGTATATTACTCATTATCTTATTTAGTTTAGTGCGAGTACGCCAAAACCGGTTTGTTCTTGTTTGCACTCTTCAAGTCACTCATAAACACACTCATTATAATATTATTTACTCTATTCAGAAAGAGTGAACAAATGTTTCTTCTCTCGTGAGAAACAATCGATCTCCCCCTAGGCGGCTGGAGACAGAAATAAAAAAATTGCCGTGATGATACTACTATAAGCTTCATATACAATGATGGTATGCATTGTGCAATTTATGCTGAAGGAGTAAATGAAAAAAAAATCCTAAGAAAATCGCCGCTCAAACGGTCGCCAGTCCCCACTATGGTTGGTGACCGCAACAGATCAACGAATTTTTCATTCATTTTCATTAGATAAATTAAAGAGCTTAAAGAGCATGCGATTCCAGTAGGATGGGGCAAATTGCGGGAGGCACAACCGACCGATCGTTTAAAATCGAGTTTTTGCAATTAGCAATGGCCCGCAAGATCACAATTTAATTGGCATTAACTTCTTTTACACAAATCTGATAGTGAAGTTCCTTCCAATTTACCATTTTCTTGGTGTCGTTCCCACCCAAATAGAGCTGTGAGGTTTAAGTCTATAAATCCTTATAAAGGTTTTTTTTAGAGGTATAGGAGTTCCGATAGGAATAACTGTCAACTAATGAAGTGTGTTTGACTTTTTTTTCAGAATACCTACTTTGGCAAATCAAGTTGGAAATTTCTTTTCGCGCTCTGTTCGCCAAACTTAATGAGCACTTCATCAAGTCCATCTGAGCAGCTAATACCAACGAGTATATAACTACATAGAGCGCGCATCTCATACAACGAAAATTTACTATGTGGGGTACTGATATTGATACCCCAGTGTGCACATTGCCATGCCAGCATCAAGCAACAGTATAGCCGATGCATACGAAGAACAATGGCAACGATGCCAACAGCCCATGTAAAACGTCAAAGCCAAGGATACCAGGCTCGAACAGAATCCTGTCGAGATGAACAAGGAAATATCGTAGTTGAGACAAAGTAGATGCTGACGATATGGAAGAACCACTTCTGCAGACTGTTAAACGGCGATGACGAACAACATTCCGCTGTCAGGCAGAACGAACCATTTAATATTGGCAACGACAGTGAAAACTGCCAACCACCCGACCTAGAGAAGCACAATTTTCCAAAAATCGGTGCAACTACTAGCATACGCCGACGATATTGACATCATTGGTAGGACTCAACGTGATGTCATAGCCACGTTTGCCAGTATAGAGAAGGAAGCTGCAAAATTGGGTTTAGCAGTAAAAGAGGGTAAGACGAAGTATATGCTGTCAACACGAAAGTTCACACAACATCGACGAATTGGACAGAACGTCACCATTAACAGATATAACTTTGAGGTAGTACGGGACTTCGTCTACCTCGGCTCCGCTATTAACTCTGACAACATCATCTCGTCAGAAATCAAACGAAGAATTACTCTTGCCAACCCCTGTTTCTTCGGGCTAAGAAGGCAATTTAGTAGTAAAGCCCTCACTCGAACTACTAAGGAGATCCTATATAAGACCCTGATTATCCCAGTCCTGCTCTACGGCGCTGAAGCATGGACCGTATCAAAAGCGGGTGAAGAAATCCTTGGTCGATTCGAGAGAAAATTTTTTCGAAAAATCTTTGGTCCCGTTTGCGTTGACGGCTATGGAGACGAAGATTCAACCACGAACTATACGAGCTGTACAGCGACATACCCCTAGTCAAGAAAAACACAGCATTGGACGTTTAAGATGGCTAGGACATGTAGAATGGACACCAATACTCCGGCTCGCAGAGTCTTCGATTCCTAGCCAGACGTCGGACGAAGTAGAGGAAGACCTCGGCTTAAGTGGTGCGCACAAGTAGAAACCGACCTCAACCAACTTGGAGTACGCAACTGGAGGCAGTTAGCTAAGGACCGGGCTAGTTGGAGAGGCATGTTGGTTGAGGCCCAGGTTCATCCCGGACTGTAGCGCCACTTAAGTAAGTAAGCATACTTCGTCGGAGGTTTAAATTCCATTCGAGGTGTGTGTCATCGGAAAAAAATACTACACAGACGCGAAGGCTTCATTTCGCTACAATTCGTAAATAAATTCCGCGAAGAATTTGTGTCGGAAGAAATCGGAAAAAGAACGGCACTTAGCTGTCAAAAATTGCACGAAAAATGCACCTGAACGCACTTCAACGCAATTCGCCTGGATGCGTTACAAAATGTCGGAGAAATATTCCGAACAGCTTTTCGGAAGAATACCTCGAAACAAAAATCCTCCGAATCGTACAAAATCGGAGAATTTTCCGCTCCGACAGATACCTCGATAGGGCCGAGTATTTCAAAAAGATATTTCAAAGAAATTTATCGCACATTATCGCAGGGCGACATAATGCGTTAAGTCAACAATTAATTTTTGACAGCTACGCTTAAAATTTCTTTCGAAGTTGCCCGACAAAGAATTTTTGGAGAACTCATCGAACGCTTCATTTATTATGCTCCGCAACGGATACCACATAAGCAAACTGACTTCCCATCGGAACTGACTTTCGTTTCGGTAATTCCTCAAGCGGATAGCTCGATAGGACTGTACGTGTTGGCAGGCAACAACATTTTTCGTTTTTTTATATTCAAAACAGTAAATTTTCGTTTTTTGGAAAATTTTACTTTTGGAACTAAAGACAAAGTAAGACCCCAGAGTTCAATGAACTGACGTGTTAAATGTTCAAGAAAATCCATACAGGAATTAATTCTAGGGGCACCATTGAACCTACAACCCATTGAGTTTTTAACAAAAGAACATACCACGGTTTTGAGATTAAGTGAGTACCTACACAGTTGGATGCCTGGCTCTTTGGAATACCGGAGAATGCTTACAAATTTTAATCTAAGGAAATCATGCCATATACCCATAAAGCTCTTTGCCTGATTGGGATTTACCCAGCACTGTCATCAAAGGTATATCCATTGTCACAGATGTTTCCAAGACTAGTCGTCTGGCCGACACAGCTTATCAAACAATTATTTGATTTTAATTGAGGTCAACCATTTTGTCTGTATCAACAACGCCGGCAGAATTTGTGTTTAGAGCTACAATTCGCCTTTTTTCATGGAAAAGGTTGACAAAGGTATGATTCAGTGATTGTTCTCCTCGTAAATGGTTGTGTTTATGTATCGATTGTCAGCTTTAAGACGTATTACGAAATTTAGTGCATTTGAAAGTGGTTCGACACAAAATCGATAACCTATTGCCATGTACACATTTCCCCTTCCTAAAATATTAAATTATTAATATCGCCTATCCGATGCCAGACATGCTCTTCTTTTTTATCAATTACCAGTCAATTTAACTAACATCAAAACGCACTTAAATAAAGTACCTTCTCTAACTTCACCCTCGAAAGGTAGAAACAAATGTTTGTTAGGTACATAAACTTTTAAAAGCCGAAGCGATAAGAACATGCGCACTATCAACACTCGAGTTGTCTACAGCTACAGCTTCAAGTAATAAAATATTGTAAAACTGACTCACCTGTTCAACTTCTTCCTCGTCGACTTCTCCAACTTCGTCAATAATTACATCACTATCATTTCCATCATCCTCGGGGATGTCCTCGCCTGCTTCACCCGCTGCAGGCTCTTCATCAAAATCAACTGGTTCCTCCTTTGGAGTTACCACGGGTGGATTCTTTTTATCGAAAACATATGTACTTGGGTCTTCGCCTTCATTTTTCAATGCCTTTAAAATTAGAATAAATATATTATGTTATTTCATTAAAATAATTATCATGTATAAAAACAAAATGGCGTATCTGAGGGTATCTACCTTTTCTAAACGTTCGATCAGAGCGGCTTTAGGTCCTACCGTATCCAATTTACGGTTTTCAAGCTCTTCTTTCAGATCTGCTACCTTTAATTCAATTAGTTTTTTAGCAGACATTCTTTTCACTAACACTTTTAACAGTTTAATCTTGGAACTTGTATATTAAATCGAACACTTGCGTGCCGACTAAAACTTATCAGGGTAGCAAATTAATTGAGAAAAAATAACATGGCGGCTTTCAACAAGCATATTTGGTTGGACGAGCCGGCTAGCGGCTTGGAATCGGCTGTTGTTTAGGTAGTTTCGTCGGCAAGATAATTTGATTGTCGATAAATATGTAGAAACAAAATTTAATCAACAAGTCTATGAATGCTCTTTATTAATGCATTGCATTATATAATCAACAAATAAGGATTTATTTGTAAACACAAATTAACCAATAAACTTGTTTAATCAAATAAAAATAACAATTTATCATTTATATTGATAACTGGTTGAATTTTATTTCATTTACATATTTTTCGCCTGCGGAACCGATTGCTTTACCTAATTTACAACTACATCTCCAGTAAATTGTGTCCCAATAGAGTTATTCTGGAAACTATCTTCCTCACAAGTCGTTTTTTATAAAAACGTCGAAACGATATAAAGGTAAACAATGAGGTTTATATGGTGGAATTACTGGTTTTTGGATTTATTGGTTTAAAATAGAACAATATATGTTGATTGAATGGAAACACAAATTATAAATATATAAAATTACTACACTTTACTATGTTAAATTATAAAATTAAAATAAATAGAATGAAATTGTATCCAGTCTCATTGCAAAGTGCGAGATAAATGTGATTGTAAGCCAATAGTTAGATTATAAAGTTCTCATATTCTCAACAACAACACATTTTTATTAAGGGTATTCATGCAACGTCATAATTTTATTACGTACGAAAGTTTGTAATTTTACGACGACGTTTCATGAACGACCACTGAATGCACCACTAAATAATGCGGTAATCCACTGAATTCAATCTCATTTTAATAATTTGTTTATTGATAGAATTTTGTTCCTATTGTTCTCTTTCCGTTCTCGATAATTTTTTTTCAGTTTAGCGCATACGTTTGATATGTAAAAGTGACTGATTAAATGTCAAAATAGCATTTCAAAAGTTTAAAACGTTTACCTTCTCAGTATACGCACCCAATTCTTGTGAGAAAATTCCAATATTGTTGGAAAAGATTTCCCATATAAAATTTGACAGTTCATTTATCACGTCGTAATTTTATCACGTTTACAACGTTTACGACGACTTTCTTTTGTATATACTGCGACAAAAATTAACTTGCTTGTATGTTCCTACACCGAAGCGACAGCGAAAGTTTTGCAAACAAACAAAACAAAGATGGAGAATGGTATTTTTTTTTAATTTTTCAGAATTAGGAGTTTGGTCGACTCTGTTTTGAGAAACGGGATTCAGTGGCTCAGCGCCATCAAAGAGCTGATCATCGAAACAACAACGTGGGAGCTGTGCTACAGAGCGTTGCAAATGATCCATCTGTTTAAACTCGTATAAGTATAATTGGACATGTCCAGAAGAATTTTAAAGTTGGAGCTTATGATGAATACCCATTCAAAATTCAAATTGCCCAAGCACTGCTACCGCAAGACCACCGGCAATATGCTTTATTTAACATTTGAAGTTTTTATTTGGCATACCCTGTACCACTTCTGCAGACTGTTAAACGGCGATGACGAACAACAATCCGCTGTCAGGCAGAACGAACCATTTAATATTGGCAATGACATCCAAATCTGGTCGGATGAAAGCATGCTTGAAGAATGGAACCTCAGCATCGTTTGCCCGTTCCACAAAAAAAAGGAGACCCTCTGAACAGCGCCAACTACAAAGGCATAAGTGTGCTCAACATCGCCCACAAGATCCTATCTGCCGTAATATGTGAACGCATGAAACCGTTTACCAACAACCTGATCGGCCCTTATCAGTGTGGTTTTAGGCCAGGAAAGTCCACAATCGATCAAATTTTCACACTTCGGCAGATCCTGGAAAAAACCCAAGAAGTCCAAATCCATACACACCACCTATTTATCGATTTCAAAGCCGCATACGAAAGCATTTATAGAGACGAACCAAACAGAGCCATGTCTAGTTTTGGTATACCGCCCAAAATCGTCCGTTTGTGTAGGATGACGATGGAGAATTCTCGCTGCACCATCAAGGTCGGAAACGACCTCACCGACACATTCGATACCATAAGAGGATTAAGGCAAGGCGATGCGCTGTCATGTGACTTCTTCAATTTGATTCTTGAGATGATTATGCAAAACTCCGGAGCCAACACCAGAGGCACAATTTTCCAAAAATCGGTGCAACTACTAGCATACGCCGACGATATTGACATCATTGGTAGGACTCAACGTGATGTCATAGCCACGTTTGCTAGTATAGAGAAGGAAGCTGCAAAAAATGGGTTCAGCAGTAAATGAGGGTAAGACTAAGTATATGCTGTTAACACGAAAGGACACACAACATCGACGAATTGGACAGAACGTCACCATTGCCAGTTATAACTTTGAGGTGGTACGGGATTTTGTCTACCTCGGCTCCGCTATTCGGCCCTATTGAGGTATCCGTCGATTTTTGATGATGATTTTTGCTTCGAAGTACTCTTCCGAAAAGCTGTTCGGAATATTTCTCCGACATTTTGTAACGCATCCCAGCGAATTGCGTTGAAGTGCGTTCAGGTGCATTTTTCGTTCAATTTTTGACAGCTAAGTGCAATTCTTTTTCTGATTGTCTCCGACACAAATTCTTTGCGGAATTTGTTTACGAAGTGAAGTGGAGTAATAGAAAAATGTAAGTAATTATATAAAACTACATATTTAAGTAATTTTCGTACTAATCGTTTGAATTTGTGATTACAGGGCGAGTTCAAAGGAAAAAAAACACCCCTCAACAGTACGAGCTTCGTCGTCGCATTTGTGTAGTATTTCTTTCCGAAGACACATACCTCGAATGGAATTTGAATCTCTGACGAAGTATGCGTTGCGGAAAATTTTCCGCTCCGACGGATACCTCGCTAGGGCAGATTAACTCTGACAACAACATCTCGTCAGAAATCAAACGAAGAATTACTCCAACCGCTGTTTCTTCGGGCTAAGAAGCCAATTTAGTAGTAAAGCCCTCACTCGAACTACTAAGGAGATCCTATATAAGACCCTGATCATACCAGTCCTGCTCTACGGCGTTGAATCATGGACCGTATCAAAAGCGGATGAAGAAATCCTTGGTCGATTCGAGAGAAACATTTTTCGAAAAATCTTCGGTCCCGTTTGCGTTGACGGGCTATGGACGCAGTAGAGGAAGACCTCGCCTTAAGTGGCGCGCACAAGTAGAAACCGACCTCAACCAACTTGGAGTGCGCAACTGGAGGCAGTTCGCTAAGGACCGCGCTGATTGGAGAGGCATGTTGGTAAGGGCCCAGGTTCATCCCGGACATGTAGCGCCACTTAAGGTAAGGTTAAGGATACCCTGTACCTACAAACAGAAAGAATTTCTACCAGGCAATGAAGCAGGTAAAGTTGTTATTTTGCTTGTTATCTCTATATTTGTTCGTCACTTTAAAAGACATAGTTAGTGGCTTTTAAATCGATGAATATTAAAAGGGTATCGATTAGGATTGGTTTATTTCAAAATCCACAGTATACATTCAGCTGTGGACTTTTCTGCACTAAAACCACACTAATAGGAACCGTTTATAGTTTTTTCACGTGTTGACATAGCACGCAGATATGATTCTTTAAACGTTTGTAAGTATACGTACTACGTAGTGTATAATGCTATCCAAGTCATCTTCCAAGATATGTCCCGGCAGCGGAAAACTGTAAAGTTAGGCATTCATCAGCTAATGTTTGTTAATACGGGGGAATATGTTTACCATCCAGTCTTCTCATACAGTCTTCTCATGGCAACGTTGATCAAGCTGTTTAGATTTGTCCTTATTTTTCTTTGGTACATATTTGGAAACAAAATGATGAAGGGATTGCATTTCATAGTGATTTGGTTATACATTTAATGAAGCAAATCAAATCATCTAAATTGGAATGAAGTCTCAATGTAGCAGACAAAGAATAACTGATAGGAATGCATTTTAACATAACATGGTATATTTTTTTGTCTTTCTCGACCTAAGGTGGAAATAATTGGTAGCGAAGGAAATCTTTATTTGTTTATTTTATTTTCGCTATCAAGTTTATATTCTTTTTAAATTTCCTGAATACTTGACTCATATTATATTCGTGTTCCTCGCCAGTTCATTACCCATCAATTTGTTTCAAGAATGTGCTTCCTTTTTAAACTGGTTTCATATGTTTGTTGAGAAAATATATCGTACTGTAATGATTTTATATTTATTATCTCGAGCATTTAAATGAAACACGATTATTTAACACATTCCTCTAAAACTCCTTCAAGAAATATACCAACAATCAGGTTAATTTAAGTTTTATATACGTTGGTGAATACCATCCTTAACCATATGCCTCTTACCGACCTTTAAAATATACTGAACTTGGCATCACTTAATGGTAAATTTGACATGGGCTGTGGCATGTCGGTATGTTGTTGAATAAGCGAAAACGCCATATTGTCGATAAAGCTGGGCTCCCTCTTTCTTTTTGACCACGTTCTGTGAGAGTCGTATGAAACAAACATGAGCCTAAATATTTCCAAAAAACGCAAGGTAAAATCCAAAATATCATTTAAAAAATTGTAGAAATCTGTTAAGTAACTTCTCAACTATCGAAAAAATATAAATTTGTGTAAATATTCCGGTGAATTTGTGCGTTATTTTACGTTTTTCCAAGTTAACCTCAAAAGTGTCCATTCAAATCATATCAATTGTGTGGTTTCAAATAATTGATTTTCTATTTGTGCATTATTTCTCGTTCACAGTTTGTTGCCGATGGCATGTTCAAGGCTGAACTTAACGAGTTCCTTACTCGTGAGCTCGCCGAGGATGGTTACTCTGGCGTTGAGGTGCGTGTCACTCCAGCCCGCACAGAAATCATCATCATGGCCACCAAGACCCAACAAGTCTTGGGCGAGAAGGGACGTCGTATCCGTGAATTGACCGCCATGGTCCAGAAGCGTTTCAACTTCGATGCTGGCCGTATTGAATTGTACGCCGAGAAGGTTGCTACTCGTGGTCTTTGCGCCATCGCTCAAGCAGAATCGTTGCGTTACAAGTTGACCGGAGGATTGGCTGTTCGTCGTGCTTGCTATGGTGTTCTCCGTTTCATCATGGAGTCTGGTGCCCGAGGTTGCGAAGTCGTTGTTTCCGGCAAATTGCGTGGTCAGCGTGCAAAGTCGATGAAGTTCGTCGATGGTATCATGATTCACTCTGGTGATCCATGCAATGACTACGTGGAGACTGCCACCCGTCATGTGTTGTTGCGTCAAGGAGTGTTGGGTATCAAGGTCAAGATTATGTTGCCATACGATCCCAAGAACAAGATTGGCCCCAAGAAGCCATTGCCAGACAAGGTTTCCGTTGTCGAGCCAAAGGAGGAGAAGATGTACGATACCCCAGAAACAGAATACAAAATTCCTCCACCAACTAAGCCTCTTGAAGAGGTTGCAGAGGCACCAAAGGCCCTCTAAGATAGAAATGTGAGCAGTCTTAATTTTTATTTCAAAATAAAACAAAAAATTTATAAAAAATAACCAAGCAAACTTTTTTTTTGTTGGTGGGCTTAGTGTTTTTGGTTTCAGGGTGTCCTGCATTGGCGGACAAAGAATTGGAGTTCATCGCGTTTTGTTAAAGAAGAAAATGGGAACCATCTGGCTCTGCGTTCGCAGTTCATTGACCGGTACAGAAGTTGTCACCGTTTGAAATCTGTTGCGAATATTTCTTTGGTTACGAAGCAGATTTGTTTACAGGTGGACAAGATGAATTTGTTTGTTCCATCTGTTTATATAAATGACCATGTACTGCGCATGGAACTTGCATGTTTCGAGAACTTGTAGGAATTTTCAAAGCAGCTGAATGTTCTTTTTATTTCAGAGGGTCCGGTGGGTACATAGAAGATAAATAGTTGATTCCCATCTGCTCATCATTATGCAGTTCCTGCGGAAGTCACTTGTAATAGGTGTAAGCAGGATTATGTTTTTGACGGTCTTGCCTATGCTGGCGCTAATATACAGTTCTAAGCAACAGAGATTTCTTTGAATCAGATCTGAGTTTGGCTAAATTTGTTGGTAACCAAGCACGTAGCACAGAGTCGGTTTATCGTTTGATCTCCTGATTGAGTGCTGAGCCACAATAAGATTGTAGTCTGAGGTGTACGTCAGCTGGATTATCCCTATGACCAGAGATACAGCAAGTTGCCGGAGCTAAATATGAAATTGCTCTGCTGAGCGGTGGCATTCAGGGGTTACTTTTGAGACCCACTCCAGCACTTTAAATTCGGTTGGCCGTCCAAGAGCCTACTATAAAGATAACTTGATTTGTTAGGCTCTAGACGACTAAACTACATGCTTCCTTATCGGTTTTGACTAAATGGTCCACCTAAATAAAAGGGGATAACAAGTAAGGTAGTGATACTTACGCGGTGATGTATTGTGGGGTTTCTTTATCCTCAAAGAGGTATTTGTTCCATCTAATCCAGCTGGACTACGGGTGTTTGGTAGATTCAACAGATCAGAACTCCTTTTTTTTTTGCTGTTGATATTCATTTACGCTGGGATCGAGCATTTTCTGCATAATTGGTGTGTGTAGTCAGTTGCACTGTTATCGATGTTTGTTCTGCATAGTTGGTGTGTGCGACCTGACCTGTGGGGATCCGCTTATGAAATGGATGCTCAAAGCTATTAGGTTAGAGTAGCTGCCAGTTTTTTCTCCATTGTGATACCACATAGATTTTGTCCTTTTTCCTAGTTTCCTGAGAGAAACCCAAGCTGAGCTATTAATGAAACGGAGAAGACTTCTCACCCGTTTTTGTCAAATCGCTGAGACTTTGAAAAAAGTAAGCTCCAAGATGAAGCTTCCTTTTGTTTGATAGGGCTGAACAGATACAAGCGTTTTTTCTTCTTCCTCTTCGTCCATACAGCTCCTGCAGAAGTCATTTCAATGAAGGCTTAGCCTTTCTGCGTGCCTACCAATTAGACAGTGTCCAGTGATGACACCTATGGTGGCACTAATGTGCGATCTAGTGACCGCAATCAGTTCCTTGAATATTCTGAAATCCAGCTTTGCCCAAACTCGTTTGGTTATTTGACACGTCATGCCATGACTCCATCTGAGATTTGAATTGCCGTACTAGTAAGCTTTTGCATGTAGCGTGTCGAGTACGACCGGTAATTTAGTCCCAAGTCTGGCGAGTCCATCAGCCTTACAGTTCCCTGGAATGTCACTATATCCGGCACCCAGCGCAGGTGAATGTTAAACTGCTCTGAAATCTTTTGAAGATGCCATTGAATTTGTTTGGACTGATTCCAGGGTTTTGATGGACGCTTGGCTGTCCGGGAAGATGATAATACCTTTGGGAGATATTACATTCTCTTTCAGATGCTTCTTTGATCGCCATGAGTTCCGCCTGGAAAACGCTGATCTAGTCATTTTGCACAGGTACGAACCTCCCGTGACGATCTGTCAGGGACTGTGACCTGGAAACTCTTCTTGGTCCTGTGCACGAGGAGGGCGAATGGAGGTGAAGATACAACCGCGAACTCTATGAGCTGTACCAAGATGTGGATGTAGTCCAAAAAGCCAAAACACGTAGACTACTACTAGGTTCGGCCTTCCTTGCCTTCTCCAACCTGAAACGCCGAACCTACGTTTCAAAGACCAAGCCATCGCGGATGCTAGAGCTGTTGGTCTAGACAACTGGAAGCAGTGAGGCAGTGATCGTAGAGGATGGAAGGTTGCAGTGTCTCAGGCAGAGCCTCTTCACGGGTCGGGAGCTTGAAAAGTAAGTAAGTAGTAAGTAAACTCTTATCAAAATTCAACCTGGTAAGGGTGTAATTTTTGAGTGGCCATTTTGCATATTTGACCACTTTTGGATGGCTTTAAGAAGGATGGCTGAGTTAGGTGCCTTTTGCTTGCCAAATATATCAAGGGGTAGAAAGTGAATGTCTTGTACTGCTGAGTGTGTTGTACGAAGTGCACCACCGATGCACACGCAGTTCTTTACACCTAGGCTAGTTTCTTGCTGTTTATAGCTATCTCTAGCGCTGTCCACCATTTTTGGGGCGTGGGTACAAAATCGGAGAATTTTCCGCTCCGACGGATACCTCGATAGGGCTGATAATCTGACGAAATCACCTACCTTTGTGTTGCTATTATCAGTCGGGAATTTATGAACAAGCAATTTTTATTCCGAAGCATGCGCCGACATGGGCCAAACTTCCGTAGTGGATAAGCTGGCAGAAGCCCACTTAACGATGACAACATATACACCATATACAACCATCACGAGCTTCCTTTGAAGCAGAATAAGTTACCAATCATAGTATATAATAGTTCACCTAGGTTGTCAAAGAAAAAGTAACCGCAATGAAGTCTTCTTTTATTGGAGAGCCTTCAACGGATATAGTGGAATGTATAGGAATACTTTCTACCTCCTTCTCATATTGACAGCTTCATCATATCGCAACATCATATCGGCGAGGTCATAACCACCAATTCCAGAGGGAGTGTCCAAAGCACCAATATGGTTACCCACATTTATTAGCAAAATAGCATCAGCATATCGTCGAAAACGTCCGTTCTAGGAGGAAATTTCGAAAGCATCGACCGGGTTACCGACTGGCTCTGGAGTCTATTAGGAAAATATCAAGCTAGCCACATCCTTAAGATTAGAATACTTACTTACTTACTTAAGTGGCGCTACGGTCCGGAATAAACCTGGGCCTCAACCAACATGCCTCTCCAATTAGCCCGGTCCTTAGCTAACTGCCTCCAGTTGCGCACTCCAAGTTGGTTGAGGTCGGTTTCCACCTGTCCGCGCCACTTAAGGCGAGTTCTTCCTCTACTGCGTCCGACGTCTGGCTGGGAATGGAAGACTCTGCGAGCCGGAGTACTGGTGTCCATTCGTTCTATATGTCATAGCCATCTTAAACGTCCAGTGCGGAGTTTTTTGACCAGGGGCATGTCGCTGTACAGCTCGTATAGGTCTTGGTTGAATCTTCGTCTCCATAGCCCGTCAACGCAAACGGGACCGAAGATTTTTTGAAGACTTCCTCTCGAATCGACCAAGAATTTCTTCATCCGCTTTTGATACGGTCCATGCTTCAGCGCCGTAGAGCAGGGCTGGGATGATCAGGGTCTTATATAGGATCTCCTTAGTAGTTCGAGTGAGGGCTTTACTACTAAATTGCCTTCTTAGCCCGAAGAAACAGCGATTCTTCGTTTAATTTCTGACGAGATGTTGTTGTCAGAGTTAATAGCGGAGCCGAGGTAGGCAAAGTCCCGTACTACCTCAAAACTATATCTGTCAATGGTGACGTTCTGTCCTATTCGTCGATGTTGTGCGTCCTTTCGTATTGACAGCATATACTTAGTCTTACCCTCATTTACTGCTAAACCCATTTTTGCCGCTTCCTGCTCTGTACTAACAAACGTGGCTATGACATCACGTTGAGTCCTACCAATGATGTCAATATCGTCGGCGTATGCACCGATTTTTGGAAAATTGTGCCTCTGGTGTTGGCTCGGGAGTTTTGCACAATCCTCTCAAGAATCAAATTGAAAAAGTCACATGACAGCGCATCGTCTTGCCTAAACCCTTTTTTGGTATCGAATGTGTCGGTGAGGTCGTGTTCGACCCTGATGGTGCAGCGAGAATTCTCCATCGTGAATCTACACAAACGGACGAGTTTGGGCGGTATACCAAAACTAGACATGGCTCTGTATAGTTCGTCACTATAAATGCTGTCGTATGCGGCTTTGAAATCGATAAATAGGTGGTGGGTATCGATTTGGACTTCTTGGGTTTTTTCCAGGATCTGCCGAAGTGTGAAAATTTGATCGATTATGGACTTTCCTGGCCTAAAACCACACTGATAAGGGCCGATCAGGTTGTTGGTAAACGGTTTCAGGCGTTCACATATTACGGCAGATAGGATCTTGTAGGCGATGTTGAGGAGACTTATGCCTCTGTTGTTGGCGCAGTTCAGAGGGTCTCCTTTTTTGTGGATCGGGCAAACGAAACTGAGGTTCCATTCTTCAGGCATGCTTTCATCCGACCAGGTTTGGCTTATGAGTTGGTGGATGTTACTTACCAAGTCATCTCCGCCAGCTTTATAAAGCTCAGCGGGAAGGCCGTCATTTTCGGCGGCAGAAGTGGTTCTTCCATATCCTAAGCATCGACTGTGTCTCAACTACGATATTTTCTTGTTCATTTCAACAGGATTCTGTTCGAGCCTTGTATCCTTGGCTTTGACGTTTTACACTTTGGTACGACTTGCAAACATCGTTCCTGGAGTGGCACCTCTCTATATCCTCGATCGCGCGCTTTTCTTGCTCTTTTTTCTTCTTTCTGAAAAGCCGATGTTCTTCCCTTCTTCTTAGCCTATAGAGCTCAATGGCAGCTCTCGTCTTCACCTGCAGCTTAGCCTTGTAGGCCTCGTTCTGGGCTGCGAGCATCTGTCGGCATTCCTCTTCAAACCAGGAGTTTCTTGCTGGTGGCTGCGAGAAACCTAGCACCCCTAGCACATCAGTTGCGGCTAATCTAATGGCTTGTTGGCATCGTTGCCATTGTTCTTCGACATTAGATGCTGGTGGTGTTGTTTGATTCGAGAGGTTAAGGGACGCGTTGCGCGAAGGTCTTGGCGGTCTCTGGCGATTGCAGTCTTTCGACATTAATTTTTTTCTGGTTTTTTGTGGCGTGGTGGATATCGGCATCCTTACCTTGGCTACAACAAGTGGTCCGAGTCGATGTTAGCCCCTCGGAATGTTCGGACATCCAAAATACTGGATGCGTGCCTCTTGTCTATCGCAATGTGATCAATTTGGTTGACTGTTCGTTGATCTGGAGACCGCCATGTCCCCTTATGGATATCGAGGTGAGGAAACCGTGTGCTGGCTATAGTGGCATTTCGTTCCGTAGCGACGTCAATTAGCCTAAGTCCGTTACCAGACGTGTTGTCGTGAAGGCTATATTTTCCGACAGTACTGCTAAAGATGTCTTCTCTTCCTACCGTTGCGTTAAAATCTCCCAGCACGATTTTAACATCGTACTTTGGTAGACGCTCATAAGTTTTGTCGAGGAGCTCGTAGCAGCAATCCTTAGTTATATCATTTTTTTCCTCCGTCGGATCATGAGTGCATATAAGGCTTATGTTGGCAAATTTGGCCTTGATGTGGATTGTTACAATGCGTTCGCTAATGTCTTGGAAACATAAGACTTCTTGCCTAAGTCTGGCACTTATAACAAATCTGCATCCGAATAGTCGCTGTTTCTGCTCACTATAACACGGTCCATAGTAGATGTCACAGTTTTTCATCCTCTTTTTGCCCGGCCCATCCCATCGTATTTCCTGGATGGCAGTAATGTCTGCTTTGTTGCAGTTTAGGGCTTCCGCTAGTTGTTCGCCTGCACCTCTCCTGTTTAATGTTCTCACATTCCAGATGCAGTTACGAACGTCGTTGTCCTTTTTTCGTTTAGCAGGGTCGTCAACAATAAAATCAGTCCTTTCCGAGGCTTAGAATACACGTGAGGTATATTGCAAGCACATATTCTAGCCGTATTTGGAGCTGCTGAATTTCCTAGGATGTCTATTAACTACAGGATGGTAGGTATTACATATGATGCGGCCATGTCATAAAATGAAATTAAATCATGTGTAGTAGAATGCTGGCGCGCACGTTCCTATCTGAGAGGTTTATCAACACCTGCAACAGAGGAATAATAATACAGGATCTGGTTTCTACAAAATAATCACTTTAATACTGCCGGAACATCGCAAAAAATACACATAAGTATCACCACGTAACAGCTCTTATTTTATTTGAAATCTTCTCTTCAGGTACAACAAAAATTAAAGGGATAATGGGTAGAGCTTGATACCTCTTGAGAGCCTCAAAAACTTTAAAACTAACGCTCCATAATATTCGTTGGTATATAATACCAGCGTTAGAAACCAAGTATGCATATGGATCACCTTTTTATATTCCTCAAAGTTAGGTGTCGAAATATGTACTAAATCTGGTACAATATTATTGGAACTCACTTAACGCCATGGTCTCATTTAGAAAGCATACTTTTGTGCGTAAGCAAATATAAGAATAAAATGTAGCATACATATAGGATTTACTTTGAATGTAACACTTCGTGTTCAATGCACAAGCATATCCTTATCTTTACAATTCTTCTGATAAGTGAGCTTCTTGCTCATTATTATCAACACAACCAAAATCCAATCCCTACAAGAGTTCACTGAGCTAGATGTACTGTAAGAAAAGAATAGCATATAGGGAGCATCCTCGGACATTATTTAGGTACATATACATAAATATTTATCAAATAGGGTAATTTTTAATAATCGTTATTTAATATTCAAATGCTTAATCTTTAAAATTTAAAATTGGTGCATTATATTTAAATAAATACGAACTACGATGGGATGGGCCGGGCAAAAAGAGGATAAAACTGTGACAACTACTATGGACCGTGTTATAGTGAGCAGAAACAGCGACTATTCGGATGCGGATTTGTTATAAGTGCCAGACTTAGGCAAGAAGTCTTATGTTTCCAAGACATTAGCGAACGCATTGTAACAATCCGCATCAAGGCCAAATTCGCCAACATAAGCCTTATATGCGTTCAAGCTCCGATGGAGGAAAAAGATGATATAACTAAGGATTGCTTCTACGAGCTCCTCTACAAAAGATTTTAACGCAAACGTAGGAAGAAAAACATCTTTAGCAGTACTGTCGGAAAATATAGCCTTCACGACAACACGTCTGGTGACGGACTTAGGCTAATTGACTTCGCTACGGAACGAAATGCCACTATAGCCAGCACACGGTTTCCTCACCTCGGTATCCATAAGGGGACATGGCGGTCTCCAGATCAACGAACAGTCAACCAAATTGATCACATTGCGATAGACAAGAGGCACGCATCCAGTATTTTGGATGTCCGAACATTCCGAGGGGCTAACATCGACTCGGACAACTACATTGTTGTAGCCAAGTTAAGGATGCGGATATCCACCACGCCACAACAAACCAGAAATACTGTGAAAAAATTTAATGTCGAAAGACTGCAATCGCCAGAAACTGCCAAGACTTTCGCGCAACGCGTATCCCTTAACCTCTCGACTCACAACACCCCACCAGCATCTAATGTCGAAGAACAATGGCAACGATGCCAACAAGCCATTAGATCAGCCGCAACTGATGTGCTAGGTTTCTCGCGGCCACCAGCAAGAAATCCCGGTTTGATGAGGAATGGCGACAGATGCTCTCAACCAAGAACGAGGCCTATAAGGCTAAGCTGCAGGTGAAGACGAGAGCTGCCATTGAGCTCTATAGGCAAAGAAGAAGGGGAGAACATCGGCTTTTCAGAAAGAAGAAAAAGAGCAAGAAAAGCGCGCGATCGAGGATATTGAGAGGTGCCACTCCAGAAACTATTTTCGCAAGTTTTACAAAAGTGTAAAACGTCAAAGCCAAGGATACAAGGCTCGAACAGAATCCTGTCGAGATGAACAAGGAAATATCGTAGTTGACACAGTCGATGCTGAGGATATGGAAGAACCACTTCTGCAGACTGTTAAACGGCGATGACGAACAACATTCCGCTGTCAGGCAGAACGAAACATTTAATATTGGCAACGACAGCGAAAACTGCCAACCACCCGACCTAAGTGAAGTAAGGATAGCAGTATCTAAACTTAAGCTTAATAAGGCCGCCGGAAATGAAGGCCTTCCCGCTGAGCTTTATAAAGCTGTGGGAGATGACTTGGTAAGTAACATCCACCAACTAATAAGCCAAGGTCGGATGAAAGCATGCCTGAAGAATGGAACCTCAGTTTCGTTTGCCCGATCCACGAAAAAGGAGACCCTCTGAACTGCGCCAACTACAGAGGCATAAGTCTGCTCAACATCGCCTACAAGATTCTATCTGCCGTAATATGTGAACGCCTGAAACCACCTGATTGGCCCTTATCAGTGTGGTTTTAGGCCAGGAAAGTCCACGATTGATCAAATTTTCACACTTCGGCAGATCCTGGAAAAAACCCAAGAAGTACAAATCGATACCCACCACCTATTTATCGATTTCAAAGCCGCATACGACAAGACGAACTATACACAGCCATGTCTAGTTTCGGTATACCGTCCAAACTCGTCCGTTTGTGTAGGATGACGATGTAGAATTCTCGCTGCACCATCAGGGTCGGAAACGACCTCACCGACACAATCGATACCAAAAAAGGATTTAGGCAAGGCGATGCGCTGTCATGTGACTTTTTCAATTTGATTCTTTGGAGGATTGTGCAAAACTCCCGAGCCAACACCAGAGGCACAATTTTCCAAAAATCGGTGAAACTACTAGCATACGCCCACGATATTGACATCATTGGTAGGACTCAACGTGATGTCATAGCCACGTTTGCTGGTATAGAGAAGAAAGCGGCAAAAATGGGTTTAGCAGTAAATGAGGGTAAGACTTAGTATATGCTGTCAACAAACACAACTTCTACGAATTGGACAGAACGTCACCATTGACAGATATAACTTTGAGGTAGTACGGGACTTTGTCTACCTCGGCTCCGCTATTGACTCTGACAACAACATCTCGTCAGAAATTAAACGAAGAATTACTCTTGCCAACCGCTGTTTTTTCGGGCTAAGAAGGCAATTTAGTAGTAAAGCCCTCACTCGAACTACTAAGGAGATCCTATATACGACCCTCATCATCCCAGTCCTGCTCTACGGCGCTGAAGCATGGACCGTATCAAAAGCGGATGAAGAAATCCTTGTTCGATTCGAGAGAAAAATTCTTCGGAAAATCTTCGGTCCCGTTTGCGTTGACGGGCTATGGAGACGAAGATTCAACCACGAACTATACACTATACAGCGAAATACCCCTGGGTCAAAAAACTCCGCATTGGACGTTTAAGATGGCTAGGACATGTAGAACGAATGGACACCAATACTCCGGCTCGCAGAGTCTTCGATTCCCAGCCAGACGTCGGACGCAGTAGAGGAAGACCTCGCCTAAAGTGGCACGCACAAGTAGAAACCGACCTCAACCAACTTGGAGTGCGCAACTGGAGGCAGTTAGCTAAGGACCGGGCTAATTGGAGAGGCATGTTGGCTGAGGCCCAGGTTCATCCCGGACTGTAGCGCCACTTAAGTAAGTAAAGTGTAAGCCGTAACGAATACCACAAATAAACACACGCTTTTTTTAAATTTTGTTGTAAAAAAACATTTTTATTTATTCAACTAATTTATATTGTTAAATAACAATTTTAAATTGAACTTAAAATATTAAGAGACAAAATATTTTGCCTCTTTAAAGAGTATTTCATGTAAAAATATTTGCAATATATTTATATAAATTATTAAAAAAAAATAAAAACAAAAAATAAACATATAAATCTTAACCTAAGTGTATTTATAAATACAAAACTCTAAAAGAATATAAAATAAGAAACTTTATAATATAAAATTAAACGCTTGTTTCCATTCAAGAATGTTACCTAATTTAAAGAAAACATATACAAAGCTACACGTGTATTGTAATTAAGCATCTAATTTTCATAATAATTTTCTAAACAGCCACAATTTTGCTTTTTTTCTTACATAAAACTACACTATCGCTACATACATTGCTTACAGTTTAGCTAAAACAAAGTAAAAAATATACAAACAAAATTAATAAATATATTTAAAAAAAATAATAATAATACAATACAAAGAAAAAACCTAAAACAAAATATTTATTACACAAACAATGGCAGTATGTTCATAGTGTTTTTTTTTTTGCTATATTTAAGATTTTGTGATTAGGAAGACATCATGAATATTTTAAAATTTTTGTTTACCTTAATTCATCTCTAAAAATAAATGGAAGATGTACATAAAAAAAAAAGAAATAAATACTAAACATTAAGTTAAGCTATTAACAATAAAAACTTCTCATCAAAAATAAATAGTTCGATGAGAAATTTAAATTACATTAAATATTTTTATACAGTTTTTTCTTGAGTAAAAAATAATATTTTTTTAATTCATTGTTTTTTTTTTATTAAATGGCAAGGGTGAATTATAAAATAAAATATTTAAACACACAAATATACAATATAAATAGTAAAATATGAAATAAACATTTTTTTTTTGTTTTGTAATATTCAAATTAATTGTTACTTGAAGTAACTGCTGATATTGCT
The DNA here is from genome assembly GCA_932526625.1 of Rhingia campestris. NCBI lineage: Eukaryota > Metazoa > Arthropoda > Insecta > Diptera > Syrphidae > Rhingia > Rhingia campestris. Next base: position 6,095,867 of record OW052183.1, read on the forward strand.
GTTATTCTATTCTTTTTGTTTGTATAATGTTTGTATATTTTCTTGTATCAAAAATATTAATTTAATTATCACCATTTAAGCTTCGTTTTATTAATTTTTTTGGCACATTTTTGTTTTGAAAAAAATGGAATGAAAAAAATAGTACTAAAACATTTTATGTTTTTTTTTTTTAAGAAAAATATTTTCGTTGCTCGTTTTGATTTGGAGTAAGAACTGATTGTATTGCTAGATTTATTTTAATGGGTTATATAGTGTTTTCATTTTTTGTTTATTTCTTGTTAACAAAATTGCAACTTCCGAAGCCTCATTTGAGTATTTTATTTATTTTGTGTTTATTGTCTATAATTAGTTATGGATTTTATTAGGTCGTTTTATTGATTTCAGAAGAATTTATTTGGAATACACTTTTTGACAGTGGGATAGGATTTGTTTTATCAAAATTGATTTTCTAGTAAAAATAATTAAAACGAGTAAAAATAATTTCTCTTTCACAGCAAGTTAGATCAAATCTTAAGCATTTTGATTATTAATGCTTAAAATGATATAAATAATGTCGAAATGTATTCATACGAATGCGGTTACGCCGAAATTTGAAGGAATCGATGTCAAAGTGTATTCACTTCCGTTTAGTGATAGTTGGGCTAAAACTAATTACGTGGAATTGCTTCAAGCTGTAATAACGGGTGATCCAAGTAGAGATACTTTTTTCAATAGCCTTTTTTGACAGATCACGTGTGAGTCGTGTCATGCTGTCATGTTATTTTTGTTTAGTATTGTTTGGCATTTCATAATGGAAAGACTTACGCATGAACAACGTTTACAAATTGTTCAACTTTATTATGAAAATTCACGTTCTGTGAGGAATGTGTTTCGTGCACCTCGCTCAACTTATGGTCAACATAATCGGCCTACTGAGCGTACTATTCGCTACACCATCACCCATTTTGAGACCCAGCATTCATTATTGGATAATATTCGACCGAATAGACCACGTCCAGCACGCTGTGAAGAAAATATAGCGGCCGTAGCTGAGAGTGTACACGAAGACCGTGGAGAGTCGATTCGGCGCCGTTCGCAGCAACTCGGACTGACGTATGGAACGACTTGGCGCATTTTACGTCAAGATCTTAAATTGAAAGCGTACAAAATACAGCTTGTGCAACAACTGAAGCGGCTCGACCTTCCCAAGCGACATCGCTTCGCTCTATGGGCTCTTGAAAAGTTCCAAGAAGATCCGACGTTTTCGAGGCAAATTTTGTTTAGCGATGAGGCCCATTTCTGGCTCAATGGGTATGTAAACAGACAAAATTGCCGCATTTGGGACGAAGAGCAACCTGAAGAGATTGAAGAACTGCCACTTCATCCAGAAAAAACAACGGTTTGGTGTGGTTTGTGGGCCGGTGGAATCATCGGTCCATATTTCTTTAAAAATTATGCCGGTGCGAACGTAACCGTCAATGGCGACCGTTATCGTGCCATGATAGACGACTATTTGATGCCTGAAATTGAAGCTCGTGATCTTCCCACACATCGCATCAATCAATGGACTTATTGAGAGAACATTTCGGTGAGCACATAATTTCACGTTTTGGACCGGTCGATTGGCCACCAAGATCGTGTGATATTACACCGTTAGACTTTTTCCTGTGGGGATATGTAAAGTCAAAAGCTTATGCCGACAAACCCGCTTCGATTCAGGCCTTGGAGGAAAACATCACGCGTGTCATTCACCAGTTACCAGTCGAAATGCTCGAACGAGTGATCGAAAATTGGACTCAACGGATGGACCATCTCCGACGTAGCAACGGCCAACATTTGATAGACATAATCTTCAAAAAATAAATGCCAAAGAATGTTCTTTCAAATGATAATAAACATTCTCCATTAAATTTGAATTTTCTGTGTTTTTTTTCTTTATAAAAGTAGGGAACCTCGAAATGGATCACCCTTTAGAATTTCGTAAGAATTATTCTACTGCAGCTGGTCAATGAGGTGGAATGGTATGCCTTCAGAGGCAGCAGCAGTACGCTCATGTGAGTGGCGAATTTATTTCCAGAAACATGTCTTTACCAAGTGCAACACCAATAAGTCAGGGTTGGGAAGGGTGGTTGTCATGAGGTGTTATTTGAATTTGTAGAAATAAACGCAACGTTTTTTCCTTGGAAGTAAGTCCAAAAAATCAGCCCAAGCATTCATTACGACAATCGCCCCTAAAACTGCTTTCGTAACTGATAAGGTATTCCAATCAGAGATTTTATAAGAACCCAATATCACGATGACGAGCTCAGCGGCGCGATGGTTACTGCGATGAACTGCCGCACAGAAGGTCTGCGTTCGATTCCCAGCCGTAGCAACCCTAAATAATTTTTCACAGACCTTCCTCTTGTGATGGTCTGACAAACCATCCGATTACTGTCAATTCGGCATAAAACAGGAGGTCCCGCCATCGTGCTAGAAGTACACACGCACACATGAATGGTTGTGAGAAAAAGCTATGCCCTTGGGATTAACGAGCCTGTTTCTCCAAAATTTTGTATTTCTAACATTACGATGAAGCAGAAGTCAGAAAAAGTAGGACTGGCGAATATGTCCATCTGTCGTTTTGTCAGTGGATGATGAACGGTTAGACGGATCTATTTAAAATTTTATCAACGAGATTCTTGAGTTAATACACACAGTTGGAATTAGCACCCCTATCCAGGTATCCGTTCGGAAGTAAAATTTTTGAATCAAAATTTCTTTTTCAATTGTAGAACATATCTACAGTTTTGTTTAACACAGTTCATATGAGGTATAGGTAATACCTACCATTGCCTATGCAGTGAATAAGTCAATTTCTAGAGTTTGTTAAGAACGGTACTAGCAAAGCAGCAGGTATGGTGCCAATTTCTGACCGGATTTTGGCCCTTAGATCTTGTAGGCTTCTCGGACGTTTGTCAAAAACGTCAAATAGGGATTGGGCAACACCAAATTACCTTTTATTGAGATGAGGATATTTGGGAAGTATTAAAACAGCCTTTTGAACCAAATGTTACCTATCTCGAAATCACCAAGCCGTGGAAAAAAAAAAACGTGTTCACATAACGGTCTAAAACTGTGACCCCACTTGAAAAAAAAAACAGGAACCAACAATCCATGAACTTAAGGTTTTGGAAGGCCCATTGTTGTAATACTTGGATCTAGCGGTAGCATTCATTCAATTACCCAACAAAAACCCGTCCTGTGAAAGGTTTTTGAAAAGCACCTCACATGCTTTTGTCAGAGAATTGAAGTCGCATTCGGAGAGTTCCCTGACAAAACATGTACGGTTGCGGTAAAGCGAAGAATTTGGTTCACTGAACGATTTTTTTTGAACCGCATGAAAGGAGAGCCCATTGCTGATTACAATTTTGACACCTGTGCCATAAATCAATCGTGATATTGATCTTAGTGACTGATGTGTAAGTGCTTCTGTGTTGCAATCATAAAATTGATCTAAGTAACTGTTGTTCTCTAGCGAACTCATCGAGAGGTGCTTCCAAACAAAACTACAAATATGATGTTTGTTTGAGGGAACGTGCCATATTGGCTGCAAACAACGTTGATGTCAACGAAATTAATTTCCAAATTCAAAACGTCCACTGGTTGTGGTTCTGTAAACGATTAATCAACAACTTTACGTCGATGAAATGCAAGATCTGCTGAAAACATCTCCGCTGTCCGCGAGAATGTGCAGGAGAATCCGAGCAGTCAATTTCGATCACAAGAACACGGCCTTTCGCAGACCACAACTAGGCAAATTTTGCGTCGTGACGTGGGCCTGCACCCGTACAAAATTCAACTGACTCAGGACCTGAACGCAAACGACCGTTGACAACGACGTGTCTTTGCTGAATGCGCTCTGGAGCAGTTGGGAACTAACACTAATTTTCATCCAAAAATCATCTTTAGCGAAGAGACCCATTTCTGGATGAATGGGTATGTCAACAAATAAGGTCTGTTCCCGTACTTTTTCAGTAAGAATTAGTAAATTCTCAAATTTCTTGGAGTGGGGGTAAATTATCTCAGAAAGAGACAAAATTACCAAAAAGTACGGGAACACGTTTAAGTAAAAAATGACATAAATCACCTGTCAAAACAAGCGAGTTGTCACTTTTAGATACGAACTGACAGTTTACTGATTTTTACCAACAGAAATTTCTGCGGTAAATTTTTTTTACAGATTTTTATGGAGGGGTAGTTTTTTGCTCTCTCGTGAGCTGTCTCTTTTACTTATTTTTGCGTACGGGAACGGCAACAAGTAAAAATCAGTAAGAATCAGTAAGAATCGGTAAATATTATTTTGTACGGGAACAGACCTATAGAATCGTCGAATTTGGGATACCAATCCACATGAGATCCAAGAGCGTCAAATGCACCCCGAAAACGTCACTGTGTGGATTTTGAGCTGGCGGTGTGGATGAGATATGAACTTTCCACGGAGATTATGCGATTTGACTACGTTAGAATTTTGCTTGTGGGGTTTTCTGAAGTCGCAGGTCTATGCGAATAAGCCACAAACCACCGCGGCTGTCAAAGCCAACATAACCCATGCCATCGGTCAAATTCAGCCTGATTTATGCGCCATAGTCATGGACAATTGCACATTTCCGATGGACGCCACCTAGAGAACATTTGGCCGATGTTATATTCCATAATGGCATCGATCGGCCTTTCAAACGAATAAAAAATGTCGCTGATATCTCACACATAAGGTCTGTTCCCGTACATAATAATATTTACTGATTTTTACTTAAAGCCGTTCCCGTAAGTTTTGCATACAAAACATTTTTCGCAGTAAAAATCAGTAAGAATCAGTAAATATTATTTTGTACGGGAACAGACCGATACTTTGTTTTATTAAAAAGATGGATCGCAATCATTTTGTTGCGAAATATCAACAAACCACGCCTTCGTCAAATTCTTTATTCGAAATTCAGAGAAGAAAACGTTTTGATCCCACCAACTCCAAAGATTCCTAGTGACATGCCATTTGCATGTTGTAATTTCCAGACCAGAATGTCTCTCTGCGAGGATTTATTCTCACATATTGGTTGTTCTGCAAACGTAAGGGTGTTCACAAACTTAAAATTTTGACATTTTTCATCTTTAAATACAAAAGCGTACTCGCGTACTTTTTTTCAAATTACAGAATCCTCTCTCTACTGAAGAAAGAGAATCCTCTCTTCATTTAGTAAATATGACAGTATAACTCCACGAAAGTACTAGACCTGCCTGCTCACGAAGGACATTTTTAAGGCAAATATTATTTTTCAAACTGGTCCCTTAAAAGATCCCTAAAAGGGCCTTTTTCTACTAGATAACGATAAAACAATTCCACCAAGAGCCCAAAAATGTGTTCCACTCACTTTTCTCTCTGAAACTCTAAAAAAGATGATCACATTTTGAATAAAATAAAAACCCCCATCCTTAAAGGATCATAAAAAAAAATTATTACAAAAAAATACAATTTAACTAGGAACGATTGCGACACGGTAGAAGAACCCCACAGAGACTACAGTACAGACGTCTCGCAGATTTCTACCTGTTCGCGAGTAGTCCATTTGCTGGAGGCAGGGTCGGCGGGGGCAGCGGTCCATTCGATGTAGGCGTGGTGGGGGCATTCGGACTCATTTGACGCTGTTGTACAGCCAATGCGGCCACTGCTGCAGCTGATGCAGCCGATGAACGCGGATGCTTACTGCCACCTTTCACGATGTTGCCATTGCTTTTTTGGGCCAAGTGCGTTTGATAGTGTTTCGCCAAATGCGCCTTTTGTCGGAAGCTCTTCCCGCAGAGTGAACATGAAAACGGCTTCTCTCCGGTGTGGGTGCGGATGTGAACATTAACCGAGTACTTGTCCTTAAAGCCTTTCGAGCATATCGAACAGTAGTGTAACGAACGTTCCTTTCGCTGACCGTTACAGTGTGTCGGACTGCTGTTGTTGCTTGTGTTGTTGTTGTTGGCGATGTTGGTGTTATTGTTGTTGTTATTGTGATTGTTGGTGTTTAGGTTGGTGCGTTTGTATTTCTTTGTTCCACCTTTGCTGGTCGGTCGGCTGGCGCTCGATGTGGACACCTCCGGTTGGAGTGGTTGCGGTGGCGGCGGTTGTGGTGGCTGTGGCGATTGCAATTGCACACAACTCTGTGGGGCAGTAATCTCCATTATCACCTCGGGATAGTCATTTCCCGAGCAGAATTGTTGGACCTCGTTGGCGATCCGTTTGATCTTCTCAAAGTCATCGGTGAAGGCAGACTCCAGAGATAGGAACATATCGTCGACTATGATGCCAGCCGTCGTTGCTGATGTTTGTGCGCTTGTACTCTGATTTGTGGAACTAGAATTTGGGGGATTTGTCGATTGTTGCAGTTGGGACTGCGTCACCGCATGAGGATGCGAATGAGATGATGACGAGGAAGTGGTGGAGTTACCAATGCCCTGGCTATCGTCGAATATTTGGGCAGTTAGTGTTGAGTCGGCAAAGGATAGGGAGTCCTACAAGAGATAGAGCAAAAATGAATTCCTATGGTTACCTGATAGGGTAGGAGAACTTACAGCTTCTGATGGGAAAAGTACTCGACGAAGTTCTTCGTCTTTGACCGATGGCGATGGAGGGAGTAACGTAATACCGTTTTGTAAGTGAAGACCTTTGGAGTATCCCTTACCTTGAAGGGCACTGCGCAGCAACGATTCAGCCGAGTTCTAAGGAGAAGAGAAAGACACATTTAGTGATTCCTTTGGAAAGGATTTCAAGCAAACGCTGGTACATTACCTGTTCTGTGTTATTGTCCGCCATGTGCCAGTCGTTATTGTTGTTTTGGAACTGCGCCAGCTGTGTTGTACTATTTGTTGTTGCAATTGTTGTGACCGGCGGTATCGTACTCTGTGTCACCACGTTGTGTAAGTGATGGGCCTGCTGTGACTGATGCACTTGATCCGCGTCCTTTGTCCCATCGGTACTAAATCCACTGTCATCGTAGGGATACTCCGACTTGATGTAGCCCGGAAAATTCCCCAACAAAGAGTCCAGATCGAGTGTCGGTGGTAGCTGAGCGTCTGGATCACGTTTCAGCCATGGCTCGTTGCCATTTAATACTGTCAAAGTGTAAATTTGTCCATCGGTGTTGTCCGTATTGGTGCTATTGCCAACGGATGAACTGCCACCAACTAAGGAGCCTGCTTGACTGCTGGTACTCTGTGAACTGTTGGGAGGTGTCACCACTGGCGTGGACAACTGTTGTGACTGATGATGAGGCTGTTGCTGATGCTGTTGTTGTTGAGATTGTTGCGACGTTTGTGACGGCTGTGTTTGATGATGTGATGGTTGTGGCTGTTGATGGTGATGCTGTTGTTGGTGTTGCTGCTGATGTTGCTGTTGCTGCTGTTGCCAACAGTATCGATCGAGATCCTCGAAAATTGTAGACTCAAGACGGCTATGTGTGTCTTTATCGGAACTCCAAAACTAAAAATAGAAAATATTTCAATTATTCGGGGAATCAACGAAGTGGAAAGTTGCGTAGAGTTGGTGAACTATATGCGTGGGTTTCACTCGTATTGCACTGTTAAACTGACCGTGAAAGTGCATACAGGTGGTGTTTTGGGTGTGTTCACCGAACGGTGAATAATGCGCAAGCGTGAATGCATTATTGTGGTTATTGGACGTTTGTGATAATAAATGGGGCTAACAGAGGGGTATTGTGCAATTGAATAGACTGGGTTGACTTACAGTGCCACAACAATTGAATTAATCTGCTGAAGTCAGTGAATAAATAAAATATTACTGAGAGGGGTTAACCATTTGTTTTAGTTAATGAATCTGATATTGTTGACGACCATGCTAAACGAAAAAAGGACATGGACGTTCGTATCTGCATCTGGAATGTGAGAACATTTAACAGGAGAGGTGCAGGCGAACAGCGGAAGCCCTAAACTGCTACAAAGCAGACATCACTGCCATCCAGGAAATACGATGGGATGGGCCGGGCAAAAAGAGGATGAAAAACTGTGACATCTTCTATGGATCGTGTTATAGTGAGCAGAAACAGCGACTATTCGGATGCGGATTTGTTATAAGTGCCAGTCTTAGGCAAGAAGTCTTATGTTTCCGAGAAATTAGCGAACGCATTGTAACAATCCGCATCAAGGCCAAATTCGCCAACATAAGCCTTATATGCGCTCATGCTCCGACGGAGGAAAAATTTGATATAACTAAGGAGTGCTTCTACGAGCTCCTCGACAAAACCTATGAGCGACTACCAAAGTACGATGTTAAAATCGTGCTGGATAGGAAGAGAAGACATCTTTAGCAGTACTGTCGGAAAATAAAGCCTACACGACAACACGTCTGGTAACGGACTTAGGCTAATTGACTTCGCTACGGAACGAAATGCCACTATAGCCAGAACACGGTTTCCTCACCTCGATATCCATAAGGGGACATAGCGGTCTCCAGATCAACGAACAGTCAACCAAATTGTTCACATTGCGATAGACAAGAGGAACGCATCCAGTATTTTGGATGTCCGAACATTCCGAGGGGCTAACATCGACTCGGACCACTACCATGTTGTAGCTGAGGTAGGATGTGGATATCCAACACACCACAACCAACCTGAAATACTGTGAAAAAATTTAATGTCGAAAGACTGCAATCGCCAGAGACCGCCAAGACCTTCGCGCAACGCGTATCCCTTAACCTCTCGATTTACACCACACCACCAGCATCTAATGTCGACGAACAATGACAATGATGCCAACAAGCCATTAGATCAGCCGAAACTGATGTGCTAGGTTTCTCGCGGCCACCAGCAAGAAACCCCTGGTTTGATGAGGAATGCCGACAGATGCTCTTAGCCAAGAACGAGGCCTACCAGGCTAAGCTGCAGGTAAAGACGAGAACTGCCATTGAGTTCTATAGGCAAAGAAGAAGGGAAGAACATCGGCTTTTCAGAAAGAAGAAAAAAGAGCAAGAAAAACGCGCGATCGAGGATATAGAAAGGTGCCACTCCAGGAACGATGTTCGCAAGTTTTACCAAAGTGTAAAACGTCAAAGCCAAGGATACAAGGCTCGAACAGAATCCTGTCGAAATGAACAAGAAAATATTGTAGTTGAGACACAGTCGATGCTGAGGATATGGAAGAACCACTTCTAAAAAAAAATACAAATTTTTGGCGGAACAGGCTCGTTAGTACCCAGGGCCTAGCTTTCTCACAACCATTCATGTGTGCGTGTGTACTTCTTGCACGATGGCGGGACCTCCTGTTTTATGCCGACTCCGAACGGCTAACTTGAGATAAGCTATTCTTGACAATTGTACTACTCGGATGATTTGTCAGATCATCACGAGAGGAGGGCCAGTGAAAAATCATTACTACGGCTGGGAAACGAACCCAGACCTCCTGCGCGGTAGTTCATCGCACTAACCATCGCGCCACTGAGCCCCCTGGAAGAACCACTTCTGCAGACTGTTAAACGGCGATGACGAATAACATTCCGCTGTCAGGCAGAACGAACCATTTAATATTGGCAACGACAGCGAAAACTGCCAACCACCCGACCTAAGTGAAGTGAGGATAGCGATGTCTAAACTCAAGCTTAATAACGCCGCCGGAAATGACGGCCTTCCCGCTGAACTTTATAAAGCTGGCGGAGATGACTTGGTAAGTAACATCCACCAACTCATAAGCCAAATCTGGTCGGTTGAAAGCATGCCTGAAGAATGGAACCTCAGCATCGTTTGCCCGATCCACAAAAAAGGAGACCCTCTGAACTGCACCAACTACAGAGGCATAAGTCTGCTCAACATCGCCTACAAGATCCTATCTGCCGTAATATGTGAACGCCTGAAACCACCTGATTGGCCCTTATCAGTGTGGTTTTGGGCCAGGAAAGTCCACAATTGATCAAATTTTCACACTTCGGCAGATCCTGGAAAAAACCCAAGAAGTCCAAATCGGTACCAACCACCTATTTATCGATTTCAAACCCGCATACGACAGCATTTATAGTGACGAACTATACAGAGCCATGTCAAGTTTTGGTATACCGTCCAAACTCGTCCGTTTGTGTAGATTCACGATGGAGAATTCTCGCTGCACCATCAGGGTCGAAAACGACCTCACCGACACATTCGATACCAGAAAAGGGTTTAGGCAAGACGATGCGCTGTCATGTGACTTTTTCAATTTGATTCTTGAGAGGATTGTGCAAAACTCCCGAGCCAACACCAGAGGCACAATTTTCCAAAAATCGGTGCAACTACTAGCATACGCCGACGATATTGACATCATTGGTAGGACTCAACGAGATGTCGTAGCCACCTTTGCTAGTATAGAAAAGGAAGCGGCAAAAATGGGTTTAGCAGTAAATGAGGGTAAGACTAAGTATATGCTGTCAACACGAAAGGACACTCAACTTCGACAGATATAACTTTGAGGTAGTACGGGACTTTGTCTACCTCGGCTCCGCTATTCACTCTGACAACAACATCTCGTCAGAAATCAAAACGAAGAATTACTCTTGCCAACCGCTATTTCTTCGGGCTAAGAAGGCAATTTAGTGGTAAAGCCCTCACTCGAACTACTAAGGAGATCCTATATAAGACCCTGATCATCCCAGTTCTGCTCTACGACGCTGAAGCATGGACCGTATCAAAAGCGGATGAAGAAATCCTTGGTCGATTCGAGAGAAAATTCTTCGGAAAATCTTCGGTCCCGTTTGCGTTGACGGGCTATGGAGACGAAGATTCAACCACGAACTATACGAGCTGTACAGCGACATACCCCTGGTCAAAAAACTCCGCATTGGACGTTTAAGAAGGCTAAGACATGTAGAACGAATGGACACCAATGCTCCGGCTCGCAGAGTCTTCGATTCCCAGCCAGACGTCGGACGCAGTAGAGGAACCCCTCGCCTTAAGTGGTGCGCACAAGTAGAAACTGACCTCAACCAACTTGGAGTGCGCAACTGGAGGCAGTTAGCTAAGGACCGGGCTAATTCGAGAGGCATGTTGGTTGGGGCCCAGGTTCATCCCGGACTGTAGCCCCACTTAATGTAGGAAGGAAGGAGTTTGAATATAGAATTGGGCCGGGCTAATTGGAGAAGCTTGTTGGTTGAGGCCCAGGTTCATCCCGGACTGTAGCCCCACTTAAGGTAGGAAGGAAGGAGTTTGAATATAGAATTGGGCTTACTAATCAACGGAAAAGTACGAGAACCCTTAAAAGCAAACTACAGAAAGTCATAGCCATTCATTTCGTGTGGCTTTTAAAAAACAAATGACATAAAACGCATGTCAAATCAAACGACTTCTTACTATCTGATTCCAACTGACAGTTGACTTACTCTTATGAACAGAAAATTCTGCAGTCAATTATTTTACAGATTTTTAAAGAGGGGTAGTTATTTTCTTTCTTATTAGCTCTCCCTTTTATTAATTTTTGGGTACCGGAACGCCATTAAATAAAAATAAGTAAAATTCAGAAAGAATCAATAAAAATAATATCGTTCGGGAACAGACCTAATGTGATGGTTGCCATTAAAAGTTTGTCTGCGTTTCCTGGTGATAATCATTTAACTGAACCTCTGTCAAGTACCCACGTTTTCAAGTTTTTCAAAAATAATTATGGAATTTCGCTCTAAGGTTAACATAAAAAATAGTATGTACATGAAAAATGTCAAAATTTGAAATATTATGACAGGGACGACAACCAAAAAATAAACCTACGTTTCAGTGTCAAACCTTGGAGAGTTATTTTTACAAACTCAAGTACAAAAATAAATCTAAAAAACATAAAGATTTTCAAGTATATTGTGAATAAAACAGTGAAAAATGTTGTTGGTTCCTGTCAAACTCCTGAGCTGAAATTCAGCTTGACAAAAAAAACCGAAACTAAATTCATTCTTCGTCCATTTTTTTTTACGTGTTTTTCTCTGTATGCGCACGGTTCTTTGAAGTTTTACATCCAAGTTTATACAATTTTACTCATACGTGTTCGCGTACGGACCTATAATGAAATGTATTCCATCTACTTTTCCTGTTCCACGCTGCAGCTGATTCCTGTATAACTATCATGTTAATGAAAAACACTTGCAGCGATGACATAGTAATGTGCATTTGTAATTTTCGCATACTCTACTGAGGATACGTTCCGCACATCTGTGTACACCTTGCAAACTTTTCTATACTATCCATAGCTAGACACGGAAGTGTTTGGGTTTTTTTTAAAGAATGGATCCCATCGAGAACTATCCTCGCAAAGCCACCATCGGCAAGAGCAATAACTAAAGTTTATGTGCCATCGTATCAAAGTACCAATACCAGGTAACAACTTCTAAACCATAATGTTCGATGCTCCATCAAAATGTTTATGGCCCCTAGCCGTTTATGCAAATTAAATGGACTCACCACCAGCCGCAATGTTTGGTATTAGGCCTAATCTCCAATAATCGTTATTAATTAGATGTATTGGGCCATGGAAGAGGCGCACAACACAACGGACCCAGCACAGCGCTGTCGATTGGCTAATTAAATATTCTGACACGTTCGGAAGATGCTCAGAAAAGGCCGGGTGCGCTTAAACAGTGCGATCAGCTCCACCAGGGTGTCGATGATTTATGTTATGCGATTCTAATTAAATGTCGATACTGCACCGACATTGTGTAGACTGTTGGAAGTGTAGGGTTAAGCGGAAATTTACGAGGCCTATTCTAGTTGTAATTGTTGATTTACATGGCTTATGGTTATGGCTTATGGTAACGGAAAAATTAATAAACTATTAGGACGAAAGAAATCGATTGCTGGTTTGTTTAGTATATCCTTCGCACGCCCAAAGGTATTTATGTACGTGATAGTCCAAGACCAAGACCCACCTAGCATATTTTGTATGGAAACTGCCATATTTGCACCAAAATTCCATTGCTGTGTGATTTTTTATTTAAGTGGCGCTACAGTCCGGGATGAACCTGGGCCTCAACCAACATGCCTCTCCAATTATCCCGGTCTTTAGCTAACTGCCTCCAGTTGCGTACTCCAAGTTGGTTGAGGTCGGTTTCTACTTGTGCGCGCCACTTAATGCGAGGTCTTCCTCTACTGCGTCCGACGTTTGGCTGGGAATCGAATACTGCGAGATGGAGTTTTGGTGCCCATTTGTTCTTCATATCCTAGCCATCTTTTAACGTCCAATGCCGAGTTTTTTGACCAGGGGTATGTCGCTGTACAGCTCGTATAGTTCGTGGTTGAATCTTCGTCTCCATAGCCCGTCAACACAAACGGGACCGAAAATTTTTCTCTCGAATCGACCGAGGATTTTTTAATCCGCTTTTGATAAGGTCCATGCTTCAGCGCCTTATAACAGGACTGGGATGATCAGGGTCTTATATAGGATCTCCTTAGTAGTTCGAGTGATGGCTTTACTACTAAATTCCCTTCTTAGCCCGAAGAAACAGCGGTTGGCAAGAGTATTTCTTCGTTTTGATTTCTGACGAGATGTTGTTGTCAGAGTGAATAGCGGAGCCGAGGAAGACAAAGTCCCGTACTACCTCAAAGTTATATCTGTCGAAGTTGTGTGTCCTCTCGTGTTGACAGCATATACTTTGTCTTACCCTTATTTACTTCTGAACCCATTTTTTCCGCTTCCTTCTCTATACTAACAAACGTGGCTATGACATCACGTTGAATCCTACCAATGATGTCAATATCGTCGGCGTATGCTAGTAGTTGCACCGATTTTTGAAAAATTGTGCTTCTGGTGTGGGCTCGGGAGATTTGCACAATCCTCTCAAGAATCAAATTGAAAAAGTCACATGACAGCACATCGCCTTGCCTAAAGCCTTTTTTGGTATCGAATGTGTCGGTGAGGACCCTGATGGAGCAGCGAGAATTCTCCATCGTCATCCTACACAAACGGACGAGTTTGGACGGTATACCAAAACTGGACATAGCTCTGTATAGTTCGTCTCTATAAATGCTGTCGTATGCGGCTTTGAAATCGATAAATAGGTGGTGGGTATCGATTTGGACTTCTTGGGTTTTTTCCAGGTTCTGCCGAAGTGTGAAAATTTGATCGATTGTGGACTTTCCTGGCCTAAAACCACACTGATAAGGGCCAATCAGGTGGTTTCAGGCGTTCACATATTACGGCAGATAATATCTTGTAGGCGATGTTGAGTAGACTTATGCCTCTGTAGTTGGCGCAGTTCAAAGGGTCTTCTTTTTTGTGGATCGGGCAAACGATGCAGAGGTTCCATTCTTCAGGCATGCTTTCAACCGACCAGATTTGGCTTATGAGTTGGTGGATGTTACTTACCAAGTCATCTCCGCCAGCTTTATAAAGCTCAGCGGGAAGGCCGTCATTTCCGGCGGCCTTATTAAGCTTGAGTTTAGATATAGCTATCCTCACTTCACTTAGGTCGGGTGGTTGGCAGTTTTCGCTGTCGTTGCCAATATTAAATGGTTCATTCTGCCTGACAGCGGAATGTTGTTCGTCATCGCCGTTTAACAGTCTGCAGAAGTGGTTCTTCCATACCCTCTTATCATTTTCGACAGCCGTTTTCGATAACAAATGAAAAAAATAGGTTTGGTAGAACATTTTCTATCCAGGCTAAGGGCGTAAGACTGGATAATTATCCAGGTTTCGAGAAATCTATATAGGCTATGGTTTTGTTGTATTTTACACGTAAATTGTTTGCTAAGCCTATATAGATTTGGAGTGAAGAGAAAAAACACGCCTAAAACCAACCACAGTAAAACAATTTTAAAGTCTGTATGTTATGACAGGAGCCACTGCACTGCATGTATGTCAAACAAAAATTCTGCTCGAGTGTCTTGCTTGCTGCACAGCATCCAGAACCACTGCACATGTGTATCGGTCATAAATCCATCGCAAAAGTCAAGCCTACCACAACACAAAGAAAGAACCCAATTTTAAGATATTTGGTTTTTAAAGTTTTTTCCGCAAAAAAAAAAAATATTTAACGCCAAAACAAATCAAATCAAACAAACAGTTTTTCAGTGCATGATTAAATTTGACTCCGTGTGTGGTGATTTGATTTGGTAGCACTTATGTTTTGTCGATTTTGCTGTCAAAAAGTTATCGAAATGTATAGAATCTGCAACAGCTCATTTGTCAGCTGTTTGGTTTCTTTTTCCCCAAACAAATGAAAATGCTTTTGTCGCATTGTTTAGTCTTAAAACAGTCAAATTCAATTTTTAAAACAGTTTCTGAATATAGCATATACGTATTTAATAATAAAATTTAATAAAATGTCCACATAAATGGATTTAACAATAATTGTTTGCTTGGTATTTATCATCTGTCAAAAACATCTGATCACTTAATCCTAGAGTTTACTCGACAAACTTGGTGGGTTAACTCGAAGTCGAAGTCGTAGAAGACTAAAAAACTACTTTCTCGAGTTAACTTGAGTTTAATCCCGAAACTAGGATGATCTCGCACTGAAAAACCGTGCCTTAGTGTTGCAAATACATTTTGGCTTGCTGAACGCTGCCATCGGTACAGTTCGAGAGTCTGCTCATAACCGCGTTGCCAAATCAAATTACATTTACATAAAATAATACTTAAATTGGTGGCGACTCCTTTGGAAGATAATTTCATTATTTTTGGAACGCTGTCGATTGATGATAGTAGGTTAAGGACAGTAGATTAACTACAATTGCAGTATGTAGTGAGGAAAGGATGTCAAAAGCATTTTTGAACGCTTTTGAGCACAATGATTTTACGTCTTTGGATTAAAAGGTCCCTTAGGAAGAGGAGCCTAAAGTTTATTCACAATCATTCATGTTATGCATGTGTATTTCTCTGACGTATGGAGAACCACGGTTGAATACCGAATCCAAATGACTAACTTGAATTCAGATATCAGCGAGATAATTGAAGTGAAAAACATCATCAACATTTTTGAAGTGTTGAAACTTCTTATCCTTCATTGACTAGCGTTAAAGTTTATAAAGGGTCCGCCAAATAACAAAAAAAACTACTGAATATTTTCTCAAATTTCTTTTTTTATTTGAAAGTACAATCCTTCCGGTTAATAATGGAAAATAATTTCATTCAAATGGCTGCCTCGGCTGGCCATGCAGTAGCCTACACGATCGGTCCAATTTTTAAGCACATTATCGATTGTGTGCAGCTGTATTTCACCAATGGCTTCACGAACATTGTCGTTTAAAGCGTCAATTGTCTCTGGCTTGTCGGCGTAACACTTATCTTTTACGGCACCCCACAAATAATAGTCCAACGGTGTCAAATCGCAGCTCCGAGGTGGCCAAACGACATCAGCTCTGCGGCTGATAATGCGATCTTCAAAAACAGGGCGCAAAACATCGAGTGTAGCTTCGGCTGTGTAGCACGTAGCGCCGTCCTGTTGAAACCAAATGTTGCCAATATCCTCCTCTTCAATTTTTGTGAACAAAAATTCATTCAACATGGCCCGATAACGATCGCCATTGACTGTAACGGCCAATCCTTGCTCATTTTCGAAGAAAATGACCCAATTATGCCTCTGGACCAAAATCCGCACCAAACAGTGACTCGTTTTGGGTGTATCGGCTTTTCAATGTATGCTTGCGGGTTTTCTGTGCCCCAAATGCGACAATTTTGCTTGTTTACATACCCGCCAAGATCAAGATGAGCTTCATCTGAAAAGATGATTTTTTTTAGCAAAATCGGCATCTTCTCTAAGTCGATCGCAGGCCCACTTAGCGAAGCGAAAACGCATTGGATGGTCAGTTGGCTTCAACTCCTGAACCAATTGGACTTTGTGTGGCGTCATACCAAGGTCTTTATGCAAAATTCGTCTCAATGATGTCTCCGAAATGTTCAATTGCTGAGAACGACGGTGAATTGATGTTGATGGCGCTTCACGCACACTTTCTGCCACAGCAGCAATATTCTCGGGTGTACGCACTGTTTTTGGCTTTTCACGCTTTGGTTTATCGATGAGGGTGCCAGTTTCTTTCACTTTTTTCCACAAGATAACGAACATACGGAGCTGACGGCGCTTCTCTTCTTCCAAAATCCGTACGCAATTTTCGCACACATTCTGCAACATTACCATGATTTTCAAAGTAATGTCGCAATATTTCCCAGCGTTGTTCAAGCGTACACACAACCCTATTCGTTCAGCGGAAGGATAAAACTAATTATCTGTCAAATCAGACATGAGCTCAGTGTTACCATTCACGAAATAAGCACTAGTTGAAAAAAAAACGTTAGATGGCGGACCCTTTATCACTATCGAACTTAACCAGGTATCCTCTTTCTCTATTTCAGGATAATTTCTTCGAAGGATATCGCTATGGGCCCACGTAGGCCTATGCGAGCTTGACGACTCACTCGAGCTTCTAAGCCCATCTAACCTAACCTAAACCCGCTGACCTTATTTACCTTAAATATAATCAACATGAACTTTACCCACTTACACTGATCTAATCATCTTTTGTCTGCCACAATAAAGCTCCAAAAGTAGGCATTCACTCTTCCGTCATGGACTCCAAATGTACACACGACATGACCGGGACCCAGAAAAAGAGTAACAAGCTAATGACCTGAAAACCATCATCACACTTGCTTGCTCCCATACTGTGTTCATTATTCACCTTTGATAGAGTTCCGAGCTATTATAGCCTGGTCTCCATTAATCCAGTTGAAAGCTTGTGTATATGGAAACCTCCACCCCCATTATTCTCTCCATACACACTCTGCCAATTGAAAATTATTACAAATGTTCAATTTTATGCTTAATTTGAAAAGGTAAATAAATTCTGTGCCTGGTGGTGTCGTCGTGCCACAACGGAACCAGCGTAGTTTCCAAACTCTCATCGGAATCGGCGGAGCTGCGAAGCGGGCCGCACAGATGATAGGGAAACGTCATAATGTTTCGTGATAATCAATAGATTAACACGATTTCCGATGATTTACGATATGACCTCAATGAGTGGAAGTGGTGGGTGGGGGGAGGTGGTAGATATACTGCCACCAGAACCATCGACAACGACGATGAGTACTCACAGCGCAGCCCCGGCAATACTTCATTCATCATAATCACGCTGGCAGCTGGACGGGTCAGTGGTCTCTCTACTCGTATAGTGGTCCTCCTTGCACTGCCATCTCTCACGTCAAGTTCACGTTTTCCTGCGTGGGTCAATTTCGTAAATTTTCCCCGCGTGTCGGCTCTGTGTGTCCATTTCGTCAATTTACACCGCGCATTGTAAATCATTGTCAAATTATGATGACCGTTGGTGATGGTGGTTGTTGTACAGTCTTTCCGATTGTTTTACGTGATAATGTCAATTAGCTAGTCATCGTGGCCGCCCCAGACTCCGCACGGCCAATGATAATGAGCCAAAGCGACGCGACGCGAAGCTACAGCTTGGCCGGCAGCGGGATGATTATGGTGCAGGAAAACTGGAAGCAAATGGGTCTCGTAAGTTATCAGGATCTTCCGATGGGAACATATTTTTCGCACGCAGATTGCAGAGGCAGATGAGCGCTCAGATGGCATGATCATGATCGGTAGTTTATCGTTGAATGTCAGAGATATACATATACGTGCTGACCTCTTGCTGTGGCACGGCATGCATAAAGGGTTCATCAATCCGTTTGCGGGAGGTCAGCTTTCGGATTGATGGTTATTTATTTATTTTTTTTTTTTTTTTGACGAAGGATAGACAATTAGCACCTATAACATAAAGTACGCGGTGTGGGATGATGGACACCAGCTGTGAGCACGTGAAGTGTGAAGTATATTGGCAGATGGGGTGAATATTTTTAAGTCCTTTCTATGGTGGGATTGGATATTTCGCATTTAAACGGGTGGAATGTATGCAATTTACGACGGAGATGATGATGATTGATATGAAGGGTATTGATGTTAAGCTTCTATCTGGTGGGATCTTGTGCTTCTTGTTTATGACAATGATTTATGAATTCGACATCAGTCTTTGCGTGTAGCTTTCAGCGTTAGTAATGAAGCATCACCTGTTTGGTCAAAATACGGCGTTTTATTTATTTACCCATCTAACGTGAGGTCGCCATGTGATTGACTGAAAATAACACTGGGACTGCTCCATGAAGAGATATACCAATGCCACCTTTGGGTTCATTCCTCCTCCTACGTTCAATGTTGGCAGTTTTGCTATGAAGCTTCATCAGTAAAGTCAAAACTTGGTATTAAGTTTTTTTTTTATGGTCGCCTATGACACTGGGATTGCTCCAGGCAAGGTTTAATACCTCCAGTCTGGGTCTTACCTGTCCAATTGCCAAATACTTGTGACGTATTTCGTCAAGTTCTGCATTCCTGACATATAAAGTTTTGATTCCATTCAAAGAAAACCCTGGTTTGATGAAGAATGCAGAAAGAATCTCGGAGCCAAAAATGAGGCTTACAAAGCAAAGCTGTAGGTGACGACGAGAGATGCTTTATAGGCAAAGAAGAAGGGAGGAACACCAGCTTTTTAGAAAGATGAAAAAAGAACAAGAAAAGCGGACGATCAAAGATATACAGAGCTGACACTCCAAGAAATATATTCGCAAGTTTTATCAAAGTTTAAAACGCCAAAGCCAGGGATACAAGGTGCGAACAGAATCAAGTTGAGATAAACAAGGAAAAGTCGCAGTTGAGATACAGTCAATGTTGGAGATATAAAAGAATTACTTCTGCAGAACGTTAAATAGCGATGACGAACAATCTCTCGCTGTCAAGCAGAGCAATATTGGTGACGAGATCGTTTGGGCGATAAAGACAAAATGAGACCTAAAATGCGCCCACTTTTCGGGCATAAGTCTCCTAAACATCGCCAACAATACGTGAACGCCTGAAACCGTTTACTGAACCTGATCGACTCTTATCACTTTGTCTGTGTGCCAGAAAGCCCTTTTTTTTAAATTCTGACTTGCCTAAGCAGTAATATACACATCGACCTAAAAGATCTATTGTGCTTGCCGTCAGATGTTTTTTAGGTTAGTAGCGCTTCTACTTTCCTAATGTAGCTGATAATACCTTCAGCCGAAGATTTCCTCAGTTCTTCGGGACTTAAAAATTCCCTGAAGAAAGATTCCCTTCTCATACCGTAAAGGGCCGGGCATTCACATATGATATGCTCGGCTGTTTCGTCTTCTTCTAGACATAGTCTGCACTCCGGTGAGTCGACTAGACGCATTTTGTTTAAATGATATCGCA
Source organism: Rhingia campestris (assembly GCA_932526625.1). Classification (NCBI taxonomy): domain Eukaryota; kingdom Metazoa; phylum Arthropoda; class Insecta; order Diptera; family Syrphidae; genus Rhingia; species Rhingia campestris. The sequence continues at coordinate 6,116,082 of OW052183.1, forward strand.
GACCGTGATGACCAGTTAGGTAGCCTACTAAGTTTTTGATATCGTGCCTGCGAAGATTTAGTATCTTGTCGGCATCTGCTTTGAAGGGCTGAATAGCTCTTTTGGTCTGTCTTAGGCCTGGGATGTACTCCCAGTATGAAAAACATTTGTTTTGTTCCCAGTTTTGTATAACAAGATTTATGGCTGATTTGGGGATTGCATAGAGTTCAGGTCCAATGAAGGGGGTTTCCGAACCTTTTCTGGCTAATTCATCAGCTTTTTCGTTACCTTCAATCCCCTTATGTCCGGGGACCCACTATAGTCTGGTTTTGTTCCTGGAACTGAGTGTTTGGAGGGAGTTGAAGCAGTGTAGTACTGATTTGGAGTCAATAATGTGTGAGCTAAGGGCTTTTATAGCTGCTTGACTGTCCGTGAATATATGGATGTTTGCGCCTCTAATACCTGAGTTGTGTATAAGGTTTGCGCATTCTTTGATGGCATCGAGCTAAGCTTGGAATGCACTAGGGTTTTTCCCATAAGTATTGAGATGTTTTTATTTGGTCCATGTATGCCAGCTCCTACCCCTGAGGCTATTTTAGAACCATCCGTATACCACTATGGGCCGTTTTGGCAGTTTGGTGGGTTATTGCTACACCATGCTTCTCTGGTTGTGATCTCCGTTGAGAATCTTTTGTCGAAGCATAGTGTCTTTGGTAAGCGGTCTGTAGCCGCACAGATCATGTCAAGTTCTGGAAGTTCGGATAGTAGTTCCATTAGTTTTCGGTGTTCGGTAATGTTTAACTCTTCCTTTTGTGTCAACCTTGCTGAGCTTCGAATTGCCACTTTTTTTATATAAATGTGGAGGGGCGTTAGTCCTATTAAGGCTTCTATAGCCGCTGTGGGACAGGTACGCATAGCTCCGGTAATGCCCAGACAGGCAAGCCGTTGTACCATGTTTAATTTATTTACAGTTGTTGTTTGGGTGACTTTGTTCCACCATACTATTGAAGCGGATGTTATAATGGGCCTGACCATGATCGTGTAGATCTAGTGTGTGGTCTTTGGAGAGATTCCCCAGGTTTTACCATACATGTTTCGGCAAGCCCAGAAAGCTTTGGTTGCTTTTTGAATTTTGTTGTTAATGTGGGAGTTCCAGCTTAGTTTTTTGTCGAGGATCACTCCAAGATATTTTACTTCGTTGGAATACTCAATGTATGTACCATTGATTGAAATTTGGATAAGACTTGCTGGGGTTTATAGAAAGACTTTCTTTTCTACACCAGTCTATGAATATCTTAAGGGCGTTTTGCAAACGTGTTGTTACTTCGTTTGGTTCTTTGCCCCTAATTATGATGACTAGGTAATCGGCGTATCCAATTATATTGAAACCTGCATTACTTAGGTCTTGAAGTAGGTAATCGATAACCAGAGACCATAGTAGGGGTGAGAGTACTCCTCCCTGAGGGCAGCCTTTAACGGCTGTTACTGATACTGAGGTCAGTGCTGATGAAGCAGTTATTTTCCGACTTTCAAACATCGCTTTGATCCATTTGATGGTGGGGTGATCTATTCTTCTATGAGTCAAAGCATTTGATATGGAGTCATATCAAGTGTTGTCAAAAGCACCCTCTATGTCAAGGAAGGCACATAAAGCTACTTCTTTGTTTTCGTATGCACTTTTTATTTGTGAAAGCCCATAACTAAACAAATCTTCACATCTCGCCAAGGCCACATACGACAGCATTTGTAGAGACGAAGTATATAGAGTTTTGGTGTACCGCCAAAAATCGGAGGATAGAGAATTCTGCCTACTCCATCAGGGCGAACTTACCGAAACATTTGATACCAAAAAAGGACTAAAGCAACTCGACTATCATGTGACTTCTTTAACATCATTCTTGAGAGGATCACTCTTGCCAAAAGCTGTTTCTTCGGGGTAAGAAGGCAATTAAGTAGCAAAGCCCACACTCGAACTACTAAGGAGTTCCTATATAACAGCCTGACCACCCCAATCCTGCTATGGACCATATCACGAGCGGATGAAGAAATTCTTTGAAAATTCTTCGGTCCCGTTTGCGTTGATGGGCTATGGAGACCAATTTTCAATCAAGAGCTCTACGCTGTAAAGCTTTTTCACTGCCCAACATCTTGAGAATGTTTGACAAACATTCCAGAGTAAACTGTCATGACAAGCTTCTCAAATTTGTCGGTGGAACAGGAGGTCCTTCTCTTTGTGGCATTAAAAATAACTTTGCGCACACAAATGAAGGGAGACGCTAGGTTTGACGCCCTGTATTGCCCGGTAATACCAGATATTTCATTGTTTTCAAAAAATAGAAACCTTTATCAGTTTTGGTGCAACCTGAATCCACTACAAAAGGTCTCATCAGTTAAAATTTTAGCAACAGTAAGAAAGATTTTCGGCCTATCTGTAAATTCAGAAAAAGACTTGTTTCAGTTTGAGAAGCACTAGTGACCCCTAGTAACAAAGTTGTGCAGTATATTTAATACTGACAGGCATAGAAGATCCTTCCTCACCAAAAACCTGAGCGGCCCCTATCAGTGTGATTTTAAGGATGGAAATTCCGCAACTGAAAAAATCTTGACACTTAGGGAGATCCTGAAAAAAATTATACAAATCGATAGCCATCACCTTTTTTATCGATTGTAAAGCTGCGTACGGGAGGCACAATTTTCCAAACATCGGTGCAACTACTAGCATACGCCGACGATATTGACACCATTGGTAGGATTCAACATGATGTCACATCCACGGTTGCTAGTATAGAGAAGGAAGCGTCAAAAATGGGTTTAGCAGTAAATGAGGTTAAGAATAAGTATATTCTGTCAAGACGAAAGGACACACAACCTCGACGAATTGGACAGAACGTCACCATTGACAGATATAACTTTGAGGTAGTACGGGACTTTACCTACCTCGGCTCCGCTATTAACTCTGCTCTGACAACAACATTTCGTCAGGAATCAAACGAAGAATTACTCTTACCAACCGCTGTTTCGTCGGGCTAAGAAGGCAATTTAGTAGTAAAGCCCTCACTCGAACTACTAAGGAGATCCTATGTAAGACCCTGATCAATCCTGCCCTACGGCGCTGAAGCATGGACCGTATCAAAAGCGGATGAAGAAATCCTTGGGCGATTCGAGAGAAAAATTCTTCGAAAAATCTTCGGACCCGTTTGTGTTGACGGGATATGGAGACGAAGTACAGCGACATACCCCTGGTCAAAAAAAAACTCCGCATTGGACGTTTAAGATGGCTAGGACATGTAGAACGAATGGACGCCAATACTCCGGCTCGCAGAGTTTTCGATTCCCAGCCAGACGTCGGACGCAGTAGAGGAACCCCTCGCCTTAAGTGGCGCGCAAAAGTAGAAACCAACCTCAACCAACTTAGAGTGCGCAAATGGAGGCAGTTAGCTAAGGACCGGGTTAATTGGAGAGGCATGGTGGTTGAGGCCCAGGTTGTAGCGCCACTTAAGTAAATAAGTAAGTAAGTACAAGCGTTCATAAGGACTAGGTATACAGATACAAATGTGTTTCATACTGGGGAAACATCCCAGGCCTAAGACAGGCCAAAAGAGCTATTCAGCCCTTCAAATCAGATGCCAATAAGATACTAAATCTTCGCAGGCACGATATCAAAAACTTAGTAGGCTACCTAACTGGTCATCACGGTCTGCGATATCATTTAAACAAAATGCGTCTAGTCGACTCACCGGAGTGCAGACTATGTCTAGAAGAAGACGAAACAGCCGAGCATATCATATGTGAATGCCCGGCCCTTTACGGTATGAGAAGGGAATCTTTCTTCAGGGCATTTTTAAGTCCCGAAGAACTGGGGAAATCTTCGGCTGAAAGTATTATCAGCTACATTAGGAAAGTAGAAGCGCTACTAACCTAAAAAACATCTGACGGCAAGCACAATTGATCTTTTAGGTCGATGTGTATATTACTGCTTAGGCAGGTCAGAATTTTAAAAAAAAAGGTATACAGAGCCAGGTCTAGTTTTGGGGCAGGTTGTCTCTCTGCGCGGGATGACTTTGGAGAATTCCCGCTGCTCTGGGAAGGTCATACTTAAACATATCAAAAAAGGTATCTGATAAAAAAGGAGACGCATTTTCATGTCACATTTTCATCAGTTTTCTTGAAAGAATTGAGAACACAGAGGTACATTCTTCCGACGACAACGATATTGATTCATTGGTCATCATTGGTCAAAGTTAACGAGATGTTATCACAGCGTTTGCAAGTAAAGCAAAGGAAGCGCCTAAACATCTGCCCCTCTTAGGGCACTCCTGGAGCGTAAGAGTTAGGTTCGCTTCACCTGAGAAAAGTTTATAAACAAAAATAGTACCCGAACGGGCCTATAGAGAATTAAGTTGACAGTAAGTAAGTCTGTTGATATGACGCAGAGTGAATTTCGAGAGACTTCGTCCTTTCTAGTGGATTGCAGCAAATGGTCTTCTTGGGGTGGTATTTTTGCGACCAATTAACTTTTTATCATTGACAGACATCACCATAACATGAACAACAGAAAATATACAAAACACGGTCCACTGTACTGAATTTTCTTAGAAGTTTTGAGACGTTTTCAATAGATACTACTAAGATTTCAAACACCTCTGGTACACTGATCTCCAAGGCGCTTAGGATTTACTACAAAAAAAAAACACATTTTCCCTAACCAATCATAACCACAAGCACCTAGTTTTCCCGTCGTATTCTCCTTCAACCCGGAACCACTTTCCGAGCAAATACAAATTCCAGAAGAATCTATCGCCAAGTTGTCCATTAATTTGCACAAAACTCTTGCCTTTGTACGCAACCTTTCTCTAATCACATCTGGTATGATTTTCACCTCAGCATGTATGTATAATTCACGCAATCCCATCCTAAATCACTCACCCCAGGCACATGGTACCCCCACACTACAGAGCCCATACAACTTACCTCGACGAGAAGCTGCATTACATCTAACACAACACTGCCCTGTTGGATGCATCCATATACCTGAACACGCGACGACACCAACGATGACGATCCCGACAACACGGTACCATGAACTTTCGGGCGCACAAAATTTTGATCTTCACTCGCCTACAGTAGGCACATAGAAAATTGCGTGCCATATCTGATACACACGACATTCGGTGCACATCAAATTCAATAAAGGTCGTTGAACATATCCCCGAAGATACTCATGTCACGTGAGCCTGCCTGCGCACACCAGAACTAAGGCCAACCATACCGACTGAGATAGCTTGAAGCAGGAACAGCTCAACAGCTACAAGAGGAAATGCCTTGTGTTCGCCTATGGTCGGGGAATGAGTCGAAACTTCAATTAGGCCAATGTCTCCGTAAGTGCCCCCGCTGTCAAACTTCATCATCGTCATGGTCGATTTTCGAACAAGCTAAACAGCTGCAGGAACGGAGCTAACACGACAGGTACATTTGTTCTATACGCGCCGTCCAGATGTTGGCGACGAACCACTGCTGTGTGACGTCCCGTTTTGTTTAACAAATTTCAAATTTTTCTTTTTTTTGCTTCTTAGCCGAAAACCCGGAACTTTCAATAGAGAGATACTCCAGCTCCGCTCCAGGTCTGAACTCGAATAGGTTTGTGCGAACGGAACGATACCAAAACCAATGTCAGTGAACACGTTACAATGATTTATTAAGATGAATTGGCGACCGTGTGGCAATGGTTGTGCGGCGTAGTGCGCCCTGCCATGTGAATTTATGGCACAACAATGGCTATCGGGGATTTGGAATCTATTTTCGAGAGAGTCCGGTGCGGCTGCGTGGCGTATGTATGCAATCTTCCGGCGAAGGGGGTAGCATTTCGGTAGCTTTTGGAGTACGGTATGGTTACTCCCTGGGTTCGTTGTTATTAGTTCATTAGATGATGATGGTGTGTTTCGGTTTATGGGCTTATTAAGGCTCCAGCGGCGATGAGATACCGAACAGTTATGCCAGCGGACGAAAGATAAATTCTCTACGAATCATTTAATTAACCCGAATGACAGGGTGATTTGTATCAAAATGGCTACATATTGGCCAGAAGATTGTAATTGAGTACACTGGGAGAACACTGGAAATTTATGAACCGGAAAGACTACAAGGGGTTAGAGAGTCTACTCACTGGCGCGTCCAATTGTCATGTCTCATGGATTTCAAGTAAGTGATTTGGAGTTCATTAGGGTATATGGAGGAATGGTATTTTAACTGGAAAGGGGGGCAAAGCAACAAGTGATGTATTGCTTTTGAGTTGAGAAAATTTTATGTGATATGGACATTCACACTGCAAGGCTTAATCCTACCGCTTTGCTGTAAGTTGCACTTTCGATTGTTGTGGTTGGGTTCCAGGCTTGGGAACTGTCCATCACTGTTATTCTGTCCTTTTAACTGGGCATGTCTGACTACATCCCTTCCATACTTTTTAAATGGAGAACTCAATCAGAATGTCAAGGCATGGCAATCTGCACCGAGGGAACAAAAATTGAAAACAGGGAAAGCTCTGTTGTCTACTCCGAAATGACTACCTATACCATTTACATTGACAAATTAGTGTAGATGACACAACACAAGCTGGTGCTTAAGGATAGTGATGCGATTATATGAGGACACAAGCGTTCTCACTCTAGCCTCTCACTTTCAACTCCTACTCTCACCTCCACATTGCGCTGGTGACTGGTGGGTGCCTAGTACCTCGACTGGAGATGGGGTATTAAACCCCTGTGGAAGGTCGTTGGTGGCAGCAAACGAGAGAGGGGGGAGGAGTGTCCTCTCACTCACTCTCAGGCGGCAGCGGAGGAATTCCCTAGATGGAGTCAACGGTGTCGCCTACAGCTCCAGTTTGATCGAATTGGTAGTGAAATCCCTATATGAGCTGCTTCGACATATTTGAACACCAGGTCTATAGGGATTTCCAAAACTGAGCCAGGGTATTGGAAAAGAGTTGGTGGCGGAGGAGCCCTCAATGGGTCAACGGCAGCGCTCATATCCCAAAATGGGCTACTGACATCGGTATTTTTTCCGGCCCACTGTCCTAGGGTCAAAACAAGGACCTGGCCCTCTAGGTTAGGGGATGTGCTTTGGGTTAACTACCCATCCACGGAAAAAAGATTATGTTACGAAGCAACCAATAGCCTCGGAAAGGACTGATATTATTGTTGACGACCCTGCTAAACGAAAAAAGGACAACGACGTTCGTATCTGCACCTGGAATGTGAGAACATTAAACAGGAGAGGTGCAGGCGAACAACTAGCGGAAGCCCTAAACTGCTACAAAGCAGACATTACTGCCATCCAGGTAATACGATGGGATGGGCCGGGCAAAAAGAGGATGAAAAACTGTGACATCTACTATGGACCGTGTTATAGTGAGCAGAAACAGCGACTATTTGGATGCCGATTTGTTATAAGTGCCAGACTTAGGCAAGAAGTCTTATGTTTCCAAGACATTAGCGAACGCATTGTAACAATCCGTATCAAGGCCAAATTCGCCAACATAAGCCTTATATACGCTCATGCTCCGACGGAGGAAAAATATGATACAACTAAGGACTGCTTCTAGGAGCTCCTTGACAAAACTATGAGCGGCTACCAAAGTACGATGTTAAAATCGTGCTGGGAGATTTTAACGCAAAGGTAGGAAGAGAAGACATCTTTAGCAGCATTATCGGAAAATATAGCCTACATTACAACACGTCTGGTGACGGACTAATTGACGTCGCTATGGAACGAAATGCCACTTTAGCCAGCACACGGTTTCCTCACCTCGATATCCGTAAGGGGACATGGTGGACTCCAGATCAACGAACGGTCAACCAAATTGATCACATTGCGATAGACAAGAGGCACGCATCCAGTATTTTGGAAGTCCGAACATTCCGAGGGGCTAACATCGACTCGGACCACTTGTTGTAGCCAAGGTAAGGATGCGGATATCCACCACGCAACAAAAAAACAGAAATACTGTGAAAAAATTGAATGTCGAGAGACTCCAATCGCCAGAGACCGCCAAGACTTTCGCGCAACGCGTATCCCTTAACCTCTCGACTCACAACATACCACCAGCATCTAATGTCGAAGAACAATGGCAACGATGCCAACAAGCCATTAGATCAGCCGCAACTGATGTGCTAGGTTTCTCGCGGCCACCAGCGAGAAACCCCTGGTTTGATGAGGAGTGCCGACAGATGCTGGCAGCCAAGAACGAGGCCTACAAGGCTAAGCTGCAGGTGAAGACGAGAGCTGACTTTGAGCTCTATAGGCAAAGAAGAAGGGAAGAACATCGGCTTTTCAGAAAGAAGAAAAAAGAGCAAGAAAAGCAGGCGATCGAGGTTATAGAGAGGTGCCACTCCAGGAACGATGTTCGCAAATTTCACGAAAGCGTAAAACGTCAAATCCAAGGATACAAGGCTCAAATAGAATCCTATCGAGATGAACAAGGAAATATCGTAGTTGAGACACAGTCGATGCTGAGGATATGGAGGAACCACTGTGCAGACTGTTAAACGGCGATTGCGAACAACATTCCGCTGTCAGGCAGAACGAACCTTTTTATATTGGCAACGACAGCGAAATCTGCCAAACCACCAAACCTAAGTGAGGAAACTCGAGCTTAATAAGACCGCCGGAAATGACGGCCTTCCCGCTGAGCTTTATAAAGCTAGCGGAGATGACTTGGTAAGCAACATCCACCAACTCATAAGCCAAATCTGGTCGGAAGAAAACATGCCTGAAGAATGGAATCTCAGCATCGTTTGCCGGATTCACAATAAGGAGACCCTCTGAACTGCGCCACCTACAGAGGCATAAGTCTGCTCAACATCGCCTACAAGATTCTATCTGCCCTAATATGTGAACGCCTGAAACCGTTTACCAACAACCTGATCGGCCCTTATCAGTGTGGTTTTAGGCCAGGAAAGTCCACAATCGATCAAATTTTCACACTTCGGCAGATCCTGGAAAAAACCCAAGAAGTCCAAATCGATACCCACCACCTATTTATCGATTTCAAAACCGCATACGACAGCATTTATAGAGACGAACTATACAGAGCCATGTCTAGTTTTGGTATACCGTCCAAACTCTTCCGTTTGTGACGATGGAGAATTCTCGCTGCACCATCAGCGTCGGAAACGACCTCACCGACACACTCGATACCAAAAAAGGATTTAGGCACGGCGATGCGCTGTCATGTGACTTTTTCAATTTGATTCTTGAGAGAAAGGCACAATTCTCCAAACTACTAGCATACGACGAAGATATTGACATCATTGGTAGGACTCAGCGTGATGTCATAGCCACGTTTGCTAGTATAGAGAAGGAAGCGGCAAAAATGGGTTTAGCAGTAAACGGGGGTGAGACTAAGTAAATGCTGTCAACACGAAAGGACACACAACATAGACGAATTGGACAGAACGTCACCATTGACAGATATAATTTTGAGGTAGTACGGGACTATGCCTACCTCGCCTCGGCTATTAACTCTGACAACAGCATCTCGTCAGAAATCAAACGAAGAATTACTCTTGCCAATCGCTGTTTCTTCGGGCTAAGAAGGCAATTTAGTTGTAAAGCCCTCACTCGAACTACTAAGGAGATCCTATATAAGACCCTGATCATCCCAGTCCTACTCTACGGCGCTGAAGCATGGACCATATCAAAAGCGGATGAAGTCGATTCGAGAGAAATTTTTTTCGAAAAATCTTTGGTCCCGTTTGTGTTGACTGGCTATGGAGACGAAAATTCAACTAAGAACTATACGAGCTGTACAGTGACCAAAAAACTCCGGATTCTACGTTTAGATGGCTAGGAAATGTAGAACGAATGGACACCAATACTCCGGCTCGCAGAGTCTTCGATTCCCAGCCAGTCGTCGGACGCAGTAGAGGAAGACATCGTCTCAAGTGGCGCGCACAAGTAGAAACCGACCTCAAACAACTTGGAGTGCGCAACTGGAGGCAGTTAGCTAAGGACCGGACTAGTTGGAGAGGCATGTTGGCTGAGGCCCAGGTTCATCCCGGACTGTAGCGCCACTTAAGTAAGTAAGTCATTTTCTATCAAAATTACATTTTGCGTGAATTTTGGATCACCGTTTACAAGGCTCTGAATTGCAGATTTGAATTGTCCTTATCCACAAATGTATACCGGTTGCATTTTTAATATCTCATTATCGGACACCAGAAATATGTTTTTGGAATTTGGGTCTCAAGTGCACATGATCCAATTTATACAAATTTTCATTCTACACCATTAAGGGAGCCAGACACCCCTTCGACATCTCTGCATAAAATATATACTCCACCCACGTGATTTCCTACCAGTATTCGAATTGCAAAAGATAATAAGCCAGGAGATCCACAACGATGGACCTTTAATTTACCGCTGAAATGAGAAATGATAGTTTAACGTTACGTTAACGTCTGTCAGACTTTTGCAATAACGCAAATCAAACAAATAGTTGACGTTTGAGTTACTATTTGCGGGTATTGAATCAAGGATGACTCCTGCCGTTCAGCGATGGTATCCAATTAATATCTACTAATCGAAATTATTCTGAAAGTAATACAAAGCATTCTACGAAGATATTCAGCCCTATCGAGGTATCCGTAGGAGCGGACAATTTTCCGCAACGCATACTTCACCGGAGGTTTAAATTTAATTCGACGTATGTGTCATCGGAAAAAATACTACACAAATGCGACAGCTTCACTTCACTACAATTCGTAAACAAATTCCGCGAAGAATTTATGTCGGAGGAAATCGGAAAAAGAATGGCACTTAGCTGTCAAAAATTGCACAAAAAATGCACCTGAACGCACTTCAACGCAACGCTTTATAAAATATCGAAAAAATATTCCGAACAGCTTTTCGGAAGAATACCTCGAAGCAAAAATCCTCCGAATCGTACAAAATCGGAGAATTTTCCGCTCCGACGGATGCCTCGATAGGGCCGATTAGAAGCTACAGCGAGCTGTCAAAACGTACATTCTTACAGAAAAGAATTTTACTTTTGGATCAGAAGTAGCAAAATGTTTCCGATAAATTTTAGGACTCTTACGATGCTTCTGATAACTTTTATTTGTCAAATACATATTATGTCAAAAAATATTTCAAGATTTTTTTTTAAACTGCACTCAAAGAAATGAACTGTTAAATAAGTTAAAAAACGTGTGTGAAACGGTCAAATTGCTGTAAAAGAAGTAGAATATCCTCTAAAAGTAAAGTGTTAATATATTGAAACCTCTCAGATGCATTACTACTTCTGAACTACATTGAATTTCATTGAGTTTAACTGTGCGGTCGTGTATTTTATCTTCTCCTATATGAATTCTAACATAAAGTGCTTCAATTGCAAAAATGTAATTCTTGATGAAGGAATACGATGTGGTTTATTCTGTGGCAAAATATGATTGTTCTGCTGCAGAAATAGGTGTTATCCCACGTTATAAATGGTTACACATCTCTAAATTTGCTAATACCACGTCGGAAGAATCATTAAAACTCTATGTCGCTAATGAAATAGGATGCAATATAGCTGATGTCGTATGCATTTAATTAATTAAACAAGATGTCAATGTGTCCGAATTAAAATTTGTTAATTTTAAAATTGGTATTCCGTCGCAAATGTATGACATTGCCCTTGATTCATCGAAGTGGCCAATGGATGTACATGTAAGAAATTTTCGTCCGTTTTCAAAAAACGGGAATGTTGACGTGGTTCCGATAGAGAAGAAGTCGAATTAGAATCTGAGGACAGTAATGCAAACCATCTGCGTCAACATATGATTTCTACAACTGACCCATCTCAGATTGCGATTTATTATCAAAACGCAGGTGGGCTCCGTACAAAAACGTATGACTTATTCCTAGCCACCTCTATACATGAATATGATGTCATTATTATTACGGAAACATGGCTGAGCGCAAATTTTACGTCTGCTGAATTGTTTGATTGCCAATACACTGTTCATCGTCTGGATCGTCCTACAACTAATGGTCAATTACGGGGAGGCGGAGTACTTATCGCTGTACGACAAAAATATTGCAGTAAACCTATCCAATTACCAAGAAATGGAGATGACATTGAGCAACTATGTGTATGTGTGAAATTGTATGATAATGAAATGTTCTTTATAGTAAGTTATATACCTCCAAATAGTCCTATTAGTATTTATGAATCCCACGTTTTTAATGTCGAAAATGTAACATAAAATTTGTCAGATAAACAATACCCATTTATAGTTGGTGATTTTAACTTAGGTAACATTAAATGGATTTATTCGAATGATGAAAAATGCTTAATTCCATATAATATGAAGAAAGAAATAGAATTTAGTTTTATTGATAAAATCTATTCATTAGATGTTGTTCAAATTAACCACATTGAAAACTCTTTAAATAGAATTCTTGATTTAATTTTTATAAACAATCACGTAATTTATAAAGTTTCTGAAGTAATTTATCCATTGTTAAAAAATTCTATCCATCACATTGCTATATGTTCTATGTTAAAATTTGAAAATAGTTTAAAAACATCATTTAATTACTCAAATGGTCCAACATATAACTTTTCTAAAGGTGATTTCGTGGCACTCAATAATTACATTGACTCTGTTGATTGGAATCAAATCCTTTTCGGGCTCCCATTAGAAGATACATACATTAAGTTCCAGAATGTATTACATTGTGGATTTTCACAATTTATTCCAAAAAAAAAAAAGAAATCAACATAACTTTAAATTACCGTGGCATAACAAACGACTTGTAAATTTAAAAAAAATATCAAAAAAAAAGTTTATAAAATATATAAAAAATCAAATTTGGATGTTGATTGGCAGCGTTTTTGTCAATTGAGAAGAGAATATGATTTTTTAAACAAATATTTATACAAACAATATATTTTGAACATACAGTCTCGCATAACAAATGATCCGAAAGCATTTTGGGTATTTCTAAATGGCAAAAGGAAATCGGTTTCTCTTCAGGAATGCATGGGCAATCATCAATTGATCTTGAAAACACATGTGAACTTTTCGCAACATTTTTCGAGTCAGTGTATATCAATCATTCTGTCGTTAGTCCCTCGTACGTTGTACATTCAAATATTGGTCATACTAATATAAGCTCTATTTTAATATCTGAAATCGAGATCATAAAAGGTATAACAAAATTGAATTGTTCTATGAATCCTGGCCCCGATGGAATTCCATCATTTTTCTTAAAACAATGAAAATTTGCTTTGGCCATTCCTCTTCAAATAATTTTTAATTTATCATTGTCTTCAGGGATTTTCTTGGATGACTGGAAGCTTTCGTTTATAACACCAATACACAAGGCTGGTCCAAAGAGTAATATTGAAAATTATCGTGGAATATCAAAGCTATCTGCAATCTCAAAACTTTTTGAGTTGATCGTCTCTGATAATCTTACCTTTTTTTTTAAAGAGCATATTTGTATTGAACAGCATGGGTTTGTATCTGGTAAATCCACTACAACCAACCTTATACTGCTTTCGAAATACGTCATAGAAGCATTTGAATCCGGCTATCAAGTTGATGTATTATACACAGATTTTATAAAAGCTTTTGAATTGTCAAAATTGAATAATTTGGTATACATGGGATGCTCTTAAATTGGATCCAAAGTTACCTCAAAGGTAGGAAACAATGCGTTAAAATTAGCAATAATTTATCAAGGTACATAAATGTATCGTCGGGTGTTCCACAGGGTAGCCATCTTGGCCCTCTTTTATTTAATATATTCATAAATGAAATCCCGCCTTTGTTGAAATATACTAAATGTTTAATGTATGCAGATGATATAAAGCTATTTTGTAGAGTGAAAAACGTTTTTGACTGTACTAAAATTGAAAGTGATCTTAATGTAGTCGTCAATTGGTGTAAAAAAATTGGTTTGAAATTGAATACAAATAAGTGTTATGTCTTTACTGCAAACCGTCTTTTAACTCCAACAATTTTTATCTATAATATTACAGATATAATGTTAGAACGAAAAAATGATGTTAATGACCTTGGAATAATTTTTGACACCCAATTTACATTTTCCATTCATATGGACTATATTATAGCAAAAGCTAATTCTATGTTTGGTTTCTTAAAACGTAATTGTTCTGATTTCACCAATATGTATGCCCTTAAATCTGTTTATATGTCTCTGGTACGTTCTTTACTTGAATATTGTTCTATTATATGGTACCCCTCGCATTATAATGCTATAACTCGAATAGAAAAAGTTCCAAAATCATTTACTTGTTTTGTTATAAGAAAACTAAGCCCTAATATTGAAAAAATGCCTTCATATTTAGAAAGATGCGCCATTATAGGGCTTGAAACTTTAGAAATGAGACGGTGTGTTCAATGTATAATGTTTGTACATGATGTATTTTCGAGTCGTGTGAAATGTCCGGATATCCTTGAGTTATTTGATATATATGTACCCGAAATGAATTTGCGTCAGCGTCATTTTTTGAAAGCTCAGAGGCATAAATATAATTATGGATGCAACGAACAAATATCAAGATGTATTAAACTTTTTAATGAATTACCTTTGCTAATTTCAAATGAAATAGATTTAACACTAAATAGAATGAATTTTAAATATTTAATACTGAAATTATTACACATACCTTAAGTTATTACAATATTGTTAGTAATCTGTTAGAGTTAAGCTCAGTAGATGAAATAAATAAATAAATGAAAGTCAGATTTAAAATGTGGTACCCCAAAGGCATGTTTAATTTCAGAAATGTAAGACCCTTTTTTCAAACTATGTAACACTGAACAAATTTATTTAAAACATCTTGAGTAATAATTAAAGGACCCAGAGATTTTAACTTTCAGTAAAGAGAACAATGGAAATAGATGTTTCCGTTAATTTATGATTATGACTTTTATTCAAAATAACTCCTACTTTCTTTAATTAGGTAAATTTACCTAACCTAACTATCTATCTGGGTTTAAGTCATTAAAAACTCACCCACTTTGGACAAACCTTTGAAAAAGTGATTTATCTACCTGAAAAAAGGGTTTCACTATTTTTCGATACAAATAGAGCAGGCTTGGGCACGATTGTCATCAGTCATCGAAAACAGTTCAAGGAAGAACATTAGATACCTATAAACAAACCAACTAATTAATTTCTTTTTAAACAATCGAAAGTTTCTAACAAAAACCATGGATAACATTGAACATTTATACAAGTGCTACGAGATTCTGTCCGAAGCCGGTGAGAAAATTGCAGACCATCAAGTCGAGTACAATGACATCTTGAAAGCCGTCAAAGGAACATCCAAGGAAAAACGTTTAGCATCGCAATTCATTGGGAAATTCTTCAAGCATTTCCCTGACCTAACAGATGCGGCCATAGACGCTCAGTTGGATCTATGTGAGGATGATGATGTGCAAATACGTCGTCAGGCAATTAAGGACCTGCCAAAGTTGTGTCAAGAATCAGTCGGAGTTACATTGAGAATTGCTGATACTCTCGCACAGTTATTGGCGCTTGAAGATCCACTGGACTTGCAGACTGTCATCGCATCATTGCAGACCTGTTTCAAGATCGACGGTAAGGGAGCCCTTCAAGGTGTCTTCACACAAATCGGTGTTGGGGATAAAATCACCCGAGAAAGATGCTTTAAGTTTATTGCAAGCAAACTATTCGCAATGGGATCGACGGTAGTTACTAAAGAGCTAGAGGAATCATTACTTGAAGCTACAAAGAAAGCTTTGAAGGATGTGAGCACAGAGGAATTCCAGCTGTGTATGAATATCTTGGGAGCGACCAAATTAGGTTCCACCATCACAGGGCACGTGGAACTGGTGAATATTGCAGCGGATCATGCCCAATTACAAGCCGACATTGATGCCATTACAATCGAGGACGAGATCGTTGAGAGGTTTATACAGTCGGCAACACATGCGATGCCGTATTTTTCAAATCAAATTAAGTCGACTGCATTTGTGACCTATGTGTGCGAGAAGCTACTGCCCTTGGCTACGTGGAATATGATTGCAACAGCAGTGCAGCAGGATCAGTTTCAATTGCGACTTTTGAAGGTATTCGCTCAAATGTTTCCCCATGCTGACGTCGCAGAGAATGCATCCACTTGGATTGATGCCGTTTATATAATTTTAAAGGAATACTTGCCATTACCCGCAGTCTCCGATGACGACTTAGGAATTCAGCCATCATTCCAATTTGCACACGTCGAATGTCTTCTTTATGTCCTGCACACTTTGGGAAAGAAAAATCCCGATGGTTTGACCTTTGATGAGGTAAAACTGAAAGATTTCCGATCAAGGTTGCAATACCTTGCTCGAGGTACTCAAGGACACTCAAAAAAGCTGGAAGAAGCAATCAAAGGAAAAACTTCTGAAGAACTTAAGTTGGAGGAATATCAAGCTAAGCTAACAGCTTTGAAAACAACCTCAAACATAAGTGCACTAATTCGTGATCTCTTTCACACACCACCGAGTTTCAAGACGCAGATTCAACTGTCATGGGTGGTTAGTAAAAATGCTAAACTAGGCGCCAAACGGCGCTCGGCAATAGTATTTGACGGTGAAACTAAAAAAGGAACCCCGGAAAAGAAAGCTGGTCTGAGTCCCGATAAGAAGGATAGCGAGCTCAGTGCTAAACGCCATGTGCCAATTACATTTGATGGCGAAACTGAAAAAGAAAGTCCAAACAAGAAAGCTCGACTAAGCCTTGAAGTTGGTGCAAAACGCCATGCTCCTATAACTTTTGACGATGGAAAAGAAAAAGAAAGTCCAGAGAAGAAAGCTCGATTAAGTCTCGACCAGAAGGAGCCCGAAGTTGGTAAAAAACGTCACGCGCCAATAACTTTTGATCTCAAAAATGATGATGACAATAAGAAGGCCCGGTTAAGTACTACTCCAAAAGTTCAGCAAAACAATAAAAAAGGAAAGAAGAAACCACACTTTAACGCTGGTCAGAAGGCCTTGCAATCAGGACATAACTCAGCGAAAGGACAGTACCAGAATCATGGGAAGAATAAGAAACACAAGCCGACAGGTGGCCGCGGTGGATACAAGATCTACAAATATCGCGGGGGATATTAGAATTTGAAATGTATGCACAATTTGTTTACCAAAGGGTTATATAAACAAAAAAAATTAAGATAAACCCTCACCTCTCATGTATTTATAAAATAAAATGTAACCTTAACTCAAGATCACTTTAAGTATTTTCATTGTCGCAACTATTGCGGATAAAAGTACAAAAAATGTCTGAAAAGCTTCACTTAATTGGCGCTCGAAATCGGACTGCTAGTCCAAGATATATAACATCGCACAGCTATGTTTTGAACGTGTTTGTCATATTTTTTAATACTTTCCTTCGCCCAACTCCTGCCTAATTCATGAAGCCTATATATGTCAGTCTGTAAAACCCTCTTTATCATGTGAAATATCATCCCAGAAACGAAAAAGCAGACGAGCTAGCCAGACTAGGATCGTCCACCTGCATCTCCTTATGTGACAATAGGGTAAGACCCCCACTCTCTTTACAAAAAGAGAAAATAACCAGATTCACGCAAAGTGAAATAAAATCTAGGTTGCAAAACATTGACACCTCCAGACATACTAAAGACCTTTGGCCGGAATTAAACAGTAGCAAATCTAACAAGCTTATAGCTCTGAACAGAGCTTCTATTGCCATAGCGTTGAGAGTCATAACAGGTCACAATCTGCTGGGTAAACATTCCAACAGGATTAACCTAACTGACTCGCACCAACTTTGCAGGAAGTGCGGAGACCCAGACGTTGAGGAGGACATCGTTCACCTATTGTGTCACTGCCCCGCTATCAGCAACAGCCGTAACAATCTCCTCGGTAGCTTTTACTACGAGGACTTGCCGGAGCTAGCTATAACACCTACAGCACGGATCGTCAGCTTCTGCTGCAAGTCGGGCTGGAGCAACTACCTCTTTGAAGCTAATGGAGCAGCACAAATCACCTAAGTATCACTCCCTTGACTAACGCAGCTTTCTTTTCAGGTACAATAAAAGGTATCGCTATGGGCCCACGTAGGCCTATCCGAGTTTGACGACTCACTTGATAGAAAACCTAAACCTAACCATCATAAGAGGAAGATACCAATATTCGACCTACCGGCTATCGATGGGACTACCCTCAAACTAGCCGATAGTGCAAAATATCTGGGTGTCATTCTTGATAGAAAACTTAACTGGAACCTAAATGTGACAAGGTACAAAGGATAGCATGTGTAGGCGCTACTGGCGCAATGAGAACCACACCAACAGCGGGACTGGAAACCATCCTTAACCTGCTACCGCTAGACCTTTACATGCAAGAATCTGCAGCCAAAAGTGCTCTAAGAATCAGCCAGCTCAACTGCTGGAAATCGAACTCAGGAGGACATGCCCAAATTCTACACAGATATCTGGGCTGAGCTGTATCCTCTGGCTACATGCTGCCTCACCATGACTTTTAAAGACCATTCTCCTGCATCTTTCCAAGCCGAGAGGAGTGGGAGAGGAACGAATTGGGCACCGAAACAATATCCATCTACACTGATGGTTCAAAAATGGATGTAGGCGTTGGAGCTGGAGTGTTTTCAGAAATACTAAAGCACCTATCATCTCCCTGAGCACAGCAGTGTCTTCCAAGCCGAAATATTGGCAGTAGCAGAGGCAGCCAAAGCGACCTCATTAAAAATGGTCTGCAACAGGGAGCGGTCAACTCGCCGATTCTCTTCAGCATTTACACCAGCGATACACTTACTCAGGCTATTGCGTATGAGGACGATCTTATCGCGTACAGAACAGCACCTACTGTCGAGGTCATTCGAACACTTTTGCGGCGGGACTTCGACAAGACCCAGAGATATTGTGATGACTGGGAGTTGAAAATTAACTTTCAGAAATCGGAAACTATCCTGTTTAAGACACCGTTGCGTTGTCTGGGTCATTTAGGGATACGAGAAAGAACAGGCGCAAGCTGGTGATCGTTGGACCAAACGGACAGCCACTGGTGAGTAAAAGTGAAGTATTTCGGAAGATATGTAGATGCTACACTGGCGAGAGCTAGGGGAGCGTTTGCCTTGACAAGACGATTGTTTTATAGCAGTCGTCTTGACAGCAGGGTGAAGGTGATTTGATACATGGCCCTTATCAGGCCGATGATTGCCTATGGATGCCCGGTGTGGTTCAACCTTGCCCCATCTCAAGTGGAAAAGATACCGGTGTTTGAGAGGCAGTGTTTGAGAAGCTACCTTGGATTACACAGAACACCAGTATCTGACTACACAAAATATTATTCCAACCAGGTCCTATACAACGGGGCCAACAAAAAACGGAATAGACAATTTTCTGGTGAAACTCATTTGGTTCCGCGTTGCAAGAGCGATGACCTCGAGCAAAAGTCTTATCTCTGGGGCCTTCCACCTCAATGATGAATATTTTGAAAGCGCGTAAGTTAGTAGATAAGTAGGCTATTTTTTCATTAAGTTTTGTCTAGAATGTAAGTTAGTTTTAAGATATAGAAAAAATAAAAATTAATTGAAAAAAGGGACAATGACGGAGGCCTCATCGAAAATTTTGAAAAAAAACATGCTCATGCTGAAGGTGCTCGAGGATTAAAATGTCAGAAATTGAATACACGTTATCGAGGGAATGGTATCACCATTTACTTGCGACGACGCGTAAAATTCGTATGCTGAACTTAAACAGATATGCTAAAAGTTCGGGCGTAACATCTCTATAAGGGATGTCTACCGACAACTCCAGTTTATGATATCGGCGCTATAAATTGCACATTGTCAAATTGGAGAGTTCGACTTAACTGTTATGGAATTGAGATGCTATGTAACGGTACAGCGTGCACCTCCATGTTCTATACAGCAACAGCAACAGCACTACACCAACTAAGGAATCATGGAGGGAATCAATTCTTACTCATCGCGAAACCCGCGTAAGACCCGATACTTCTAATATCCAAAGTTTCAAAAAAAAATTTGTAGAAGGAGTCGCTCTACAAGATCCTGTCTGCCGTAATATGTGTACGCCTGAAAGCGTTTACCAACAACCTGATCGGCCCTAATCAGTGTGTTTTTAGGTCAGGAAAGTCCACAGCTGATCAAATCTTCACAGATCCTGAAAAAAACCCAAGAAGTCCAAATCGATACGCACTACCTATTCATCGATTTCAAAGCCGCATAGGACAGCATTTATAGAGACGAACTATACAGAGCCATGTCTTGTTTTGGTGTACCGCCCAAACTCGTCCGTTTGTGTAGGATGACGATGAAGAATTCTCGCTGCTCCATGAGGGTCGGAAATGACTTTACCGACACATTCGATCCCAAAAATGAATTTAGGCAGGGCGATGCGCTGTCATGTGACTTCTTTAATTTGATTCTTGAGAGGATTGTGCAAAACTCCTGACCCAACACCAGAGGCACAGTCTGCAATATATTGGTGCAACTACTAACATACGCCGACGATATTAACATCATGGGTAGGACTCAACGTGATGTCATATAGACTTTTGCCAGTAAAAAGAAGGAATCGGGAAAAATGTGTTTAGCAGTAAATGAGGGTAAGACTAAATCTATGCTGTCAACACGAAAGGACACGCAACATCGTCGAATTGGACAGAAAGTCATCATTGCATTGACAGACATAACTTTGAGGTAGTACCGGACTTTGTCTCCTCGGCTACGCTATTAACTCTGACAATATCTCGTCATAAATAAAATGAAGTATTACTCTTGCCAACCGCTGTTTCTTCGGGCTAAGAAGGCAATTTGGTAGTAAAGCCCTCACTCGAACTACTAAGGAGATCCTATATTAGACCCTGATCATCCCAGTCCTGCTCTACGGCGCTGAAGCATGGACCGTATCAAAGCGGATGAAGAAATCCTTTTTCGATTCGAGAGAAAATTTCTTCAAAAAATCTTCGTTCCTGCTTGCGTTGACGGGCTATGGAGACGAAGATTCAACCAAAAACTATACGAGCTGTACAGCGGCAGCGATATGCCCTTGGTCAAAAAATATCCGCATTGGACGTTTAAGATGGTCAGGACATGCTAGACGAATAGACACCAATACTCCGGCTCACAAAGTCTTCAATTCCCAGCCAGACGTTGGACGCAGTCGAGTAAGATCACGCCTTAAGAGGTAGTAGAAACCGACCTCAACTAACTTAGAGAGCGCAACTAGAGGCAGTTATGTAGGACCGGGCTAATTGGAGAGACATGTTCGTTGAGGCCTAAAAAAAAACAAAAGCAAGTTCCCGTAACATGTTTTTGCTATGAAAACAATAAAACCAGTAAAGGACTGCAATCTGAAACAAGGAATTAGTGAGACATGTCGATTGAGGCCCAAAAACAACAAAAGCAAGTTCCCGTAACATGTTTTTGCTATGAAAATAATAAAACCACTAAACGACTGCAACCTGGACCAAGAAAAAGTCAACACATTCAACAAAAATTAATAAAAATATTTAATAATAAAGTTATTCATTAATGCCTTAGTGGCACCCTGTATATGTTTTAAGAGATCCATTAAATCGTAGGAAGTGTATATCCATATCTTTCTCACCTGATAGGCTCAGGATTTAATTATGCGACTCCATTTATAAATATGATGGGACTTTTGAAATGGAAATACCCATTACACACTACACAGACATACTTATTAATCTGGACTAACAATGAGGATCTCTCCCTTCATTTGCACTGTTATGTCCAACTTTGTAAACTTACAAGACTTCATTTTTGCAACTTTAAAGTAAACAGAAACCCACTCTTTAAAAAATTTAATTCAAATATTCAACTCACCTGATCATAACCTTGTAGCGCTGGATCATTTGCGGTTCCATTAGTGTCGTTAGTTCCGGGCGGCCGATCATGGCCCACACCAATACCAATACCCATGTCCGGTGCTGTGACAAAATCGAAAAAATCCGTTTTCGATAAATCCTCCGGTCGAAAGGTTTCACTTATATCCATGCTCGTGGTTGACGACATCTCATCGGAGCCAATCATACCAAGATGCTGTGACACACCACTGTGCAGTCCCTTAACGAAGAATGTCGTCGTTTCCCAGTTGGAAAATGCATGCAGGTATGGTAAGCGCATGCGCAACAGTGTCCAGTGTTGGTTTTTCTTTCTTCTTATATTAATTTATATAGCTTGCCGCTTGGATTCGATATCCTTTTTGCAATGTCAGTGTCAATAAAAATGATGACCTATATAAATACCGCCATCCATGCGGGATGCCTGTCAAAACGTATCTCTTCTCCTCTTGTTCGTAATTTCAGCGGTACATTTAATATCTCTTTTCAGTGTTTGGCTGTCATTTCAATTTAACCACAAAGAAGATGGGCTGTAAAAAAACATATGGGCAGGTCATGCAGATCACCTGAAAAGAAAAAGAAAAAAAAAGTTTTCTGTTAGTTACCTCATAAATTGGAAACGATTGCACGATTTTTCCTATTCAAATGAAAAGATATAAAATCCCTCTTTTGTTAGAAATCAACATATAGAGCAATTTACAAAGAAATCTTCACGAAGGTCATGCCATGCATTGGCACCACTCGATGTAGTCATCCCATCATCATGATGACGGTACAAACGAAAACAAAAAAAAAAAATTGGAATGCACCTTCCACACACGGCTGCATGTCACTTTTGACGCGTCAAGTTCCTAAATTTGAAAAGCGTGCGTTGGCCATTTTCTAATGAAACCTGTGCCGTTGTCTTCCTTTTCCTGCGCCGCCATTAAACAAAGAACCTAATGGCATGGCATTTCCAATGAGAAAGAGGATGTGTGCTGCTGCTGGCGCTGGCAATTTCGTTAAGAGGATGATGTACCCCGATAGAGCAGCGGCTTTCGCCTGATGGGCAAATTGCAATGTCAGGTTGAACAAAACAACAGCAAACACACAAAAAAAAAACATCTCAACATCTCGTCTCGCGGAGAAACATAATTTTCGTGCGATGATGATTGTGATTAATTATGATTATCGGGTCTTAATGATTTGCCATTAAGTTTTCGAGTGTGTAAATTGATTATGGAGGTGAGATTGTTTGCTTTTTGCGATTTAATGTTTGTTTAACCTTTTCTTTAAGAGGCATGGGGCTTGCCTATACATGTTTTTTATTTTTACTTTTGATATAATTAATGAAATTGGACAAGGGCCTTATAATGAGGTATGACAGTAGAAACTCTGTTTTCCAAAAAAAAATCGCAATTCGAACAGTGGGCCATTCATTATGGTGGCGATCATTTGTCTTGTTATGACCCGGACTTTGGGTTATCTTTGACTGTGGGATCTAAGGCTTCTGTCATACTTTGACCTGGTTTATGATGTATTTTGGGTGAGAGTGGTGAGAATTAGGAAATGAAAATTCCAATGACCGCGTGTTTTTCAAATGCCAAATGGATATCGATGAGGGCTCAGTGGCGCTATGGTTAGTGCGATGAACTGCCGCGCAGAAGGTCTGGGTTCGATTCCCAGCCGTAGCAACACCTAAATGATTTTTCACTGGCCCTCCTCTCGTGATGAACTGACAAAACATCCGAGTAGTATCAATTGTCAAGAATAGCTTATCTCAACTTAGCCGTTCGGAGTCGGCATAAAACAGGAGGTCCCGCCATCGTGCAAGAAGTACACACGCACACATGAATGGTTGTGAGAAAGCTAGGCCCTGGGTACTAACGAGCCCGTTGCGCCAAAAATTTGTATTCATTTAAATGGATATCGATGTGTCGGGGATTATAAATTCAATGCTCAGAGCTTTTTGTTTCATATAAGCATGTTTTATAACCGATTTAGATGAATTCATCGTTGAAATACTTCAAATTTAAAAATCAACAAAAACATCGCATTTGCTTTAGCACCCAAATTTATGCATGAATTCAAAGAAGCTGGCATTTTCCTAAAGCCTATTCAATGGGCTTTATACAGAATATTGTTTCAAAACTATACAAACCTTGAACAAACTATGAAGACGTTTTATTTTTTTCAACACTCATAATCAACAAAAACATCGCATTAGCTTTAAGTCTGAATTCAATGTATAAATTGGAAAAAACTGAACGTTGTCATAAAGCCCATTAACCGGCTTTATATAAAAAGTAGCTATAAAACTCTACTACCCTAGGTTGTGCAAAAAAAACCGTAGGTTTGTTTAGGCTATGCAAAAATAACCATTCATTTGAAAAAAAAAAAAAAAACATTTTACCACGTCTTTCTGTCGTTTTTCAAATCAAACGCAGTTTTATTTTAACCATCAGCTTACTGCGGGCCCTTCGTCATCAACAGTGTTATAATTTGGGTTGAAGGAAAAAATAACCGACTCACTGTCTCACTTAAAACTGTATCCTTACTGGTCCACCTATTAAGTTCGCCAAGAAGCTTCCCAGCTCAAGGATATCGAAGAGTCACGCGATCGTTACAACATCCGGAGGTTTTATAAAAAAAAAACAAGCAACTGGCTGCTGGCTACAAAACCGGAACGCAGCGAAGGAAACCTAGTCACCGAAGCGCAGGGAAGGGTAGATGTGTTTTAGCAGCATTTCCAACAGACGCGTAATGGGCATCATGTAGAGAGAGTGATAGGGTAAGAAGAGAACCCACGTCCAGTCAATGAAGAACGAGTTCCAACACATGGTATAGAAAAAGTTGGCATAGCTATAAAAAAGCTTAAGAACAACAAGGCCGCAGGTTCTGATGGCTTACCAGCGGAGCTTTTTAAATACGGCGGTGATTTTTTGATAGGGAGCATGCACCGAATCATCAACCAAGTATGGGTGGAAAAAAATGCCTGATGACTGGAATATCAGCTCCATATGCTTCATCTACAAAAAAGGCGATCCTATGTCTTGCAAGAACTATCGAGGAATATCCCTGCTTAATGTCGCATACAAGATCCTATCAAACGTACTGTATGAACATCTAAAATCGTTCTGCAACATACTTATCGGCACGTACCAGTGTGGCTTCCGGCCCGGCAGATCGACTAAAGACCAAATTTTCACACTGAGGCAAATCCTGGAAAAGACCAACGAATTTCAAGTCGAAACTCACCACCTATTCATCGACTTCAATGCCGCGTATGATAGCACACATCGTCAGGAGCTTTATATGGCCGAATTCGGAAACCCGGCAAAACTGATTCAGCTGTATCGCATGACGCTGGAAAACACGCGCTGCAACATGCAGTTTAGAATTAGCTCCTCCGAACTTTCCCAAACATGCACCGTATTTCGGCAAGGAGACGCGCTATCATGTGACTTCATCAATCTCGTACTGGAGCAGATAGTGCGCAGGGCAGGTGTTAACATTTAACACGGAAGTCACTATTTTCAACAGGTCCGTCCAGCTGCTGGGCTATGCGGACGATATTAATATAATCGGTCGCTATCAACGTGCCGTGATAAAAGCTTTCATGGCGATTGATGAACAGGCGAAATCCGTTGGCCTTGAAGTAAATGAGGACAAGACTAAGTAGATGCTATCAACAAACAAACAAGTATCTGCCCACCGCCCAGGACAAAACGTCACTATTGATAGCAGCAATTTCGTGGTAGTTAAGGAGTTCACCTACCTCGGAGTTAACATAAACTCCACGAATGACAACCTAGAGGAAATCCGTCGAAGAATTCCCCTAGGAAACCGTTGCTACTTCGGTTTGGCGAAACAACTGGGTTCAAAACTCCTAACTCGAAGGACGAAATATGTGCTCTACAAAACCCTTATCCTGCCAGCCCTGCTTTATGGTGCCGAGTGCTGGCCGATAAGCAAGAAGGGAGAGCGGATACTGGGCTCCTTCGAAAGAAAAACACTTCGGCGGATTTTTGGTCCTGTTCACGAGGAGGGCGAATGGATGAGAAGATACAACCGCGAACTCTATGAGCTGCACCAAGATGTGGATGTAGTCCAAAAAGCCAAAACACGTCGAGTACATTGGCTCGGCCACATCGAGCGAATGGACAATAATGCTCCAGCTAAGAGGATCTTCGAATCCCAGCCCCCAGGTTTGAAGGCAAGGAAGACCGAACCTCCGTTTCAAAGACCAAGCCATCGCGGATGACAGAGCGCTTGGTTTAGACAACTGGAAGCAGCGAGGCAGTGGTCGTAGAGGGTGCAAGGCTGCAGTGTCTCAGTCAGAGACTCTTCAAGGGTCGGGAGCCCGATAAGTAAAAAAGTAAGTAAGTAAGCTCCAAGATGAAGCTTTCTTGTATTTGATACGGCTGGACAGTAACAAAGAAGATAAATTATTAGGTCTTCTTCCATTACGTCCATACAGCCCCTGCCAAAGTAGTTTGAATGAAGGCCTAGCTTACCTATTAGACTGTGTCCAGTGATGACACCTATGTTGGCGCTAATGTGCTGTCTAGTAAAAGAAATCAGTCCCTTGGATCTTCTTAAATCCAGCTTTGGCCAAATTTGTTTGGTTATTTGACACATCGTGACAAGTCTCCTTCTGAGATTTGATTTACTGTTAGCATGCTGCGCTAGTAAGCTTTTGCATGTAGCGATAGGAATACCAATTGTACCCGTCTCGGGTAGGACTGGTAATTTAGTCCCATGTCTGGCGAGCTCATCAGCCATACAGTTCCCTGAAATGTCAATATGGCCGGCAATCGGCATATGTGAATGTTAAACTTCTCTGACATCTTTTGTAAAGATGGGCTGCAATCTAGGGTTGTCCTTGAGTTTGTTGAGACTGATTCCAGGGATTTTGTGGCAGCTTGGCTGTCCGAGAAGATGTTAGTATCTTTGGCAGATATTATATTCTCTTTCAGACAAGATAAGGCTTCTCTGAACGCTATGATTTCCGCCTCGAAAATGCTGCAGTGATCAGGTAGACGGAAAGGTAGGTTGAGATTTAGCCTGTCAGAGAAGACACCAATACCCATTTTGCCCTTTGTTTTGGAGCCATCGGTATAGAAATGGATCGAGTTATTTTGCACAGGTTCGTAACTTTCGCATGACGATCTGTCTGGGATTGTAACCTGGAAATTCATGTCAAAGTTTAACCAGGTAAGGGTGTAATCGGTGTTTTCAGGAAGATTTGTGTGGTCGTTTAGAATTTTTTAGTGTCCAGTTTGTATATTTGACCATTGTTGCATGGCTTTAAGACGGATGGCTGAGTTAGCTGGCATTTGCTTGCCAAAAGTATCAAGGTGTAGAAGGTGAAAGGTGCTTAAAAGGTGCTAAAGGTGTTGTTCGAAGTGCACAGACACCCAGATCTTTGCACCTTCGCTAGTTTATTGTTATTTATAGTTATCTCAAGCGCTGTCCACCATACTACTACTCCATGGAGAATTATCGGTCTTAAAAATGAGATATAGAGCCAATCCGTGAGACGAGGTTGTATTCCCCATTTCATGCCTATCTTACAGGAATAAAGTGCGACTGTTGCTTTCTTTACTCTTTCTGTTACGTTCAGCTTCCAGTTAAGCTTCCTGTCGAAAATAAGTCCCAGATATGTTGCTTTGTCTGAGAAGGCTAGTTCGATTCCTTTAGTGACGAGGGGTCAACGTGAGGAATTTTATATTTCCTAGTGAACACCACCAGTTGAGTCTTATTGGGAATTGACTTGCAGACCACAACTGACTGCCTATTTCAAAAGTTTGTGCAGTTCGTTCTGGAGAAGTTCTTTGAGTATATTCAGGTGCTTCCCTGAGACTTACGATAGCAACGTCATCGGCGTAGGCATCCCTCTGCTTCCAGGATGAGTAAAAGTAAAAAACTGCTTATGAAGCACACATTTTATGTTTAGGGTTACTGCTGTTATATCGTAGTTCTTACATGCTTTTGGAAAATTATGGAAGGACTACAAAAATATTTTTCCTTCCTCCATCGCTAGGGTATATAATTTTAAGACACGCAGTCCTAAGTGTTGTGTGATATTGAAAATAATCGAATGTTGAATAAATCACTGCATTAATTGTTGAGGAATAGTCGTTGCGACCTTAATGGAACACCGATGCCCCTACATCTTCATCCTTCACAGTCGAAAGTTGTTGGGCGGTATAGTAAAACTAAACATGGCTCGGTAAAGCTAGTTTTTATGAGTGTTATCATGGGAAACATTGAAATCGATTATATGGTGGGTGATTCTTGGACAACTAAGATTTCTCCAAGGTCTGTCGAATTGGAAAATTGTGCGGAATTTCCCTACCCTAAGCCACACTTAGTCATCTTTTTAAAACTTTTTGTTGTACCTCATATCATTTTTACAATTGTTTGCGTTGACTTGTGGACTTCCTACTTGACTGGGTGCAACTGTTAACATTCTTTATCAAACCAGGAATTTCTTGTTTTAAATCGAGAAGGTAAAGTCAACAAAACTGCTTCCATAATTCCAAAGTAGTTAAACTACCTTGAAGCGGAGTTAAACAATCATTTCAAATTCTCCATTCAGCAAAGCAGTATTCCGTTACACTTTACCTGAGATATATTTCCTAATTAACTGCTCACAATTTCGGTTATTTCTTATTTTTACATGAACTGATTTCCTTAATAACCAGCACCAGCTATTAAAACCCTCAATCACGATCTGTTTTAACATCCTCCTGATGCCATACACACACACACACTCATCGTGAAGTACGCCACAAGCAAAAGTCATACCAGACTAATTAAAATTTCTCAGAAATTCCTAACAGTAATGAATTTTTAACAATTTGAAATTTTTTATTTTCTTTTTTCCAAGTTTGCTACACAACTCTTTTGTTTCGATCACTTTGAGTGTGGATTTCCCAATTGTTTCTCAATGAATATTCAGGAATCGGTTGGTGTCGACGTATTTTTCCCGATTGCTATTAAAGAAAGGAAAACGAATTTTTAATTACACGCCTGCGACATTAACATTAACGCGACGACGACGTCAACGATTATGTATTGTGACGCGATGGGGGTACCGGGTGCCGTCGATGTCATGTTTGGAAGTTTAATTTTTTTTTTTTGGAAAAAAAGGAATCGCGCTCACGTTATTTTGTGAAATGCAATTTTCCAACTGAAAATTTATTTATTTCCTTTTTTTCCTCGTTGTTTTTGTTCTTTGGCGAATAGTGCTGTTAAGCAATTGCATCTGTAAACAGTTTAGCACGTCTGTGATTTTAATTACACCAGTGGTATGTGTGCGACCGGATTATTTCATTAGTAGCTCGGATGACAATTTCAGCAATTTTTTTACGACGTCAACATTCTGGGGAGGGTTCTTCAAAGCGCTGGGCACGACGAATGAAATTTTTTTTTTTGCCTGTGCTGCGAATTCGTTACGTGATAGACAGAACACTTAGTATACCGACTCTGTATTTATGTGCAATGGGATTTCTGACATATTTGACAATTATCCGTGAGTTTTACAGTTTCTATTCGACACACACGACATACAACAATAATGCCCGCACCCAAAGGCGACTTGAAATAGTGCAAACGAAAAAGAGAGACAAAAAAAAAAAAAAACAAATTCGCTTTAAACAGATTTTTTTTTATTGAAGGCAATTGATTAAAGTTAGAGAGGACTTTAAGTGCACTTTGCGATTCGGAATAGAATAATTGAAATGACTCAGTAGATTTGCCTTCGAATGGTTGTCGGTGGGGCTGCGCATGCGCAATATATGTGTATGACATAGAGTTGGCACTTGGCAGCATACAGCGCACTGAGAGTGGAGATATCACGTTTTGTGATTTTTACCAGAGGATATGTGATTGAGTAATTGTGCTTGAGGAGGTTGTGTTCTGGTTGCGATTTTGGAATGACTTGGACCAGTTTGAATGGGAGGGAGATCTGTCAATTTGACTTCTGGGTAGTGGAGTGTGAATGACAGCAATCGATTGGATGATAGACGTAAATATGATGGTAAGTTTGTTTTTTTTTGGGTTGGGTATGCATGTCCTTCGTAGTGAGATGTGTTCGAGGGATTATGAAATGACCGTAGTTAGCGATTGAGTGCGATTGACGGAAAATTTAGATCAAATCAGTCTGGAGATTTATTTGTTGTGTCGTTTTCAGAACATTGACGAACTAAAGTGATAGGCTCGAGGAATGCGGTAATGAGTTAGTGTTCTGATGATAATCGATTTTGGTTTCATCATGGTTGGTTTCCTGCTGTCAAAATCAGTTCTTTCAAATGGTATCAAATCCATCATTCTAGAGAAGTTTTCTTTCAGGATAGGACTCTCTATAGGTTATTAGGATTTAGGAAGATGACCTCCTGTTACAGGCCGAATCCAAATGAGTGCAGTTGAGAAGCTTTTATTGACAGTATTTCTGTTGGATAACGTTTGTCAGACTTTCGCAAAAGTCGGAGTAGTGAAAAAAACTTAAATGCTGTCACTTTCTGGATTTGAACCAGGGACCTACTAACGGGAGAGTTTTCTAACTGCTACAACTCTTGCGAAAGTCCGAAAAAACGTCATTCAATGCACTTACTACTTGAACACGGACCACTAACTACTTAAGAGAGGCACAACGGTTCGAACATGTAGTGGATTGTACCTTCTCGTGGTACAGTGGTCCGATTATTTAACAATATTCAGGCGATTGGAAGGTACCTGTACCAAGCAGCTCTGTTAGATGCAAATATTGCAGAAGTTAGTGATCAGGTCCAAAAATCGAGGTCATCAACACACTTTTGCAGCGTGACTTCGATCACATTAATGGATATTGCGATGGTTGGAAATTGAGGATCAATTTCCAAAAAACCGAAACAATTCTGTTCAGAACCCCATTGCAGAGGGCTTCTTACGATACCAGAAAAAAACTGGAAAAAAACACCGCCATTGGCGGTGAGAGATGAAGTCAAATACCTTGGCATCTGGCTTGACATGTTTCTGTATTTTAATAAAAATGTGGATGCTTATCTGACCAAGGCTAGGGGGGCTTAAGCTCTGACATGAAAATTGCTTCATAGCAGTCAACTTGATTCAAGGGTGAAAGTAATTTGCTACATGGCCCTCATAAGGCCGATCATCGCTTACGGTTGTTCCGTGTGGTGCAATGTATCACCATCCTACATGGAAAGGATACGGCTATTTGAGAGGCGTTGTCTCCGATCCTGCTTAGGATTGTATTGAAAGCCGGACTCCGAGTACATAAAATATTATCGCAACGAGGTCCTATACAATGGGGCTCAGTTGAATAGAATTGACAATTTCCTAATTAAGGTGATTCGAAGGCACGCTACAAGGGCGATGAGTAGCGAGAACAGCCTGACCTTCGAGGCTTATTACCCCAATGCAACATACATGGAGAGTACGCTCATGTCTGGCTTTATTTCACCAGAGGCATTCATTTATATAGACTCGTTAGGGTTAGTACAGGAGAGGAACGGTATCTCGGTTTTATACCACCGCTACCGTGACAAGCGGCTAATCCGCGACGGGTATGTCGACAATGCTCCGGAGCTCCTCCGCTTTAGCACTTCGGTATCAGATCGCGATAGGACCGATGCTGAAAAGCAGCGAACGGAATTATGGTGGCTACGTGAGGAGGGTGATTCTGCACTTCCTCAGGACTTTGCGGACTCAGGACTTTGTGGAACGAAGTATAAACTGGTCAACGCACTGTGCAACGGTTCGAAAATGTCGTGGATTTTTTGGCCACCATAATGCAACCTCGAGCGTTTCAATGGTCCGATTACATACAAAATTTAAGGCGATTGGGTCAGTTTGAAAGGACCACTCCATGCAGCTCTGTTAAATGCAAATTTTGCAGATGTTAGTGATAGTTTTGACGCGAATCCTTTCAACTCGATTTGCCAACAAATGATTGATTAGATATTAATCCAAGATCCAAGGAAATTTTAGATATTCAAAGAAATAAAAAAAAGTTCGGTAGTTGCTCCTAAAAGTATACACCAACTTGAAAGTTCTGCGAATATAAAGAACACAACAAACAGTGACTCCCTGAAGTTAGTTCGGACACCATCCATAGAGTAAGTCTCCACTACATCCAAAATCGTTCCACTCTTTTCGTCCCCATCTCTAAAAAAACATTTAAAAGCTGGGAACTGAATTCAGCGGAAGGATATTACAGCATGCTAAGCTTTGAATCTTTACTCGATTTTACCTTAACAGTATTACTAACATGGTTTTCAACTGAAACCACGAAAGTCTTTCCGCTGCCAGGCTTTATATGACTTGGTAAGGGGGTATGTTAATTGCTGAGCAAGGAATTTGAGTATGGTCTTGGTTAGAAAAACAAAATTATAAAGCCTCTTCTATCAACAGAAATACAGCTCTTGGGCTGTTTAACGTTTTACTTGGAATTCAAGGCGGACGACACTTGGCTTGCTTATACATAATTTTACTCATCTCAAAGAAGACACAGAAAAGCAGAAAAGTACAAGATCTCTCCACAGTCTGACTAATCATTCGAATATTAACAATTATCATAAAAGACTTTTTGCAACTCAGCCTTTCAAATTCGGCATAGAATTGAGGGTCCCGGTATATTTCAGAAAGCATTTCAGAAAGAAGAAAAAAGAGCAAGAAAAGCGCGCGATCGAGGATATAGATAGGTGCCACACCAGGAACGATGTTCACAAGTTTTACCAAAGCGTAAAACGTCAAAGCCAAGAATACTAGGCTCGAACAGAATCCTGTCAAGATGAACAAGGAAATATCGTAGTTGAGACACAGTCGATGCTGAGGATATGGAAGAACCACTTCTGCAGACTGTTAAACGGCGATGACGAACAACATTCCGCTGTCAGGCAGAACGAACCATTTAATATTGGCAACGGCAGCGAAAACTGCCAACCACCCGACCTAAGTCAAGTGAGGATAGCAATATCTAAACTCAAGCTTAATAAGGTCGCCGGAGATGACTTGATAAGTAACATCCACCTACTCATAAGCCAAATCTGGTCGGTTGAAAGCATGCCTGAAAAATGGAACCTCAGCATCGTTTGCCCGATCCACAAAAAAAGGAGACCCTCTGAACTGCGCCAACTACAGAGGTATAAGTCTACTCAACATCGATTACAAGATCCTATCTGCCGTAATATGTGAACGCCTGAAACCGTTTACCAACAACCTGATCGGCCCTTATCAGTGTGGTTTTAGGCCAGGAAAGTCCACAATCGATCAAATTTTCACACTTCGGCAGATCCTGGAAAAACCCAAGAAGTTCAAATCGACACCCACCACCTATTCATCGATTTCAAAGCCGCATACGACAGCATTTATAGAGACGAACTGTACAGAGCCATGTCTAGTTTTGGTATACTCGCTGCACCATAAGGGTCGGAAACGACCTCACCGACACATTCGATACCAAAAAAGGATTTAAGCAAGGCGATGCGCTGTCATGTGACTTCTTCAATTTGATTCTTGAGAGGATTATGCAAAACTCCTGAGCCAACACCAGAGGCACAATTTTCCAAAAATCGGTGCAACTGCTAGCATACGCCGACGATATTGACATCATTGGTAGGACTCAACGTGATGTCAAAGCCACGTTGCTAGTATAGAGAAGGAAGCGGCAAAAATGGGTTTAGCAGTAAATGAGGGTAAGACTAAGTATATGCTGTCAACACGAAAGGACACACAACATCGACGAATTGTACAGAACGTCACCATTGACAGATATAATTTTGAGGTAGTACGGGACTTTGTCTACCTCGGCTCCGCTATTAACTCTGACAACATCATCTCATCAGAAATCAAACGAAGAATAACTCTTGCCAATCGCTGTTTCTTCGGGCTAAGAAGGCAATTTAGTAGTAAAGCCCTCACTCGAACTACTAAGGAGATCCAATATAAGACCCTGATCATCCCAGTCCTGCTCTACGGCGCTTAAGCATGGATGAAGAAATCCTTGGTCGATTCGAGACAAAAATTATTCGAAAAATCTTCGGTCCCGTTTGCGTTGACGGGCTATTGAGACGAAGATTCAACCACGAACTATACGAGCTGTACAGCGACATACCCCTTTTCAAAAAAACTCCGCATTTGACGTTTAAGATGGCTAGGACATGTAGAACGAATGGACACCAATACTCCGGCTCGCAGAGTCTTCGATTCCCAGCCAGACGACGGAGGCAGTAGAGGAAGACCTCGCCTTAAGTGGCGCGCACAAGTGGAAACCGACCTCAACCAACTTGGAGTGAGCAACTGGAGGCAGTTAGCTAAGGACCGGGTTAATTGGAGAGGCATGTTGGTAGAGGCCCAGGTTCATCCCGGACTGTAGCGCCACTTAAGTAAGTAAGTAAGTAAGCAAATAACGCACCGAAAAGCAGAAAAGCACAAGAGGTCTCCACGGTCTTACCAATCATTCGAATATTAACAATTATCATGAAAGACTTTTTGCAACTCAGCTATTCAAATTCGGCATAGAATTGAGGGTCCCGGTATATGTGCAAAAAAAATCTGTAGCCGCGGTGAAGTGGTAAATGGTAATGTGTTCGCATGTTGAGTGAAAGGTTGCACGTTCAATCCCAGCCAAGATCCATGGAACTTTTATTCAAAGAAATAAAAAAAAAAAGTTCGGTAGTTACTCCTAAAAGTATACACCAACTTGAAAGTTCGGAGAATATAACGAACACAACAAACAGGGTATCTCCGAAGTTAGTTCGGACACCACCCTTGGAGTAAGTCTCCACTACATCCAAAATCGTTTCACTCTCTTTCGTCCCCTTCTCTAAGGGTTGTACTGTGGTTATAAAGGGTATTCCTAACACCTTGAGAGCGCACAAATTATAAAAAAAACTCACTTGAGTTTGATTGAGCAAGTAGCACTAAGTAGCACTAGCTGCGCCCTGAGATTACGCTGGCAGATGTTTATTGATTCCGCCCTTGCACTGATGGAGATTGTATATAACTATGAGTTGCTATTTGGGCTACGGTCCAGAATGAAGGCTGGAATCAACTAACCATTCTATTAAAGCCAGTCTTTAGCAAACTGTCTCCAATTGAGCACTTCTAGTTGGTTTAGGTCCACCGATTCTGTGGGACCTCTTATTCTTCGATTGCATTGTTATATCTGAATTGCTTTTACTGCCGCCGGGTTGTCAATGCAAACAGCAATGTCATCGTGCAATATCGTGCTTTTTGCAGCTTCATGTGTGGCTTTATGTGCGTTTACATTCACCCCCAGGAACTCCTTTAAAAAACACAGGTCCAGTAGTTTGATTGATTGATTTAAAAAATCCATTTGCTTCTGAGAGGATAAGCCAAACCCATCTATATGGAGTTTAAAGTGCTCAGCGTAATAAGGAACCCTTTATTCCCAGGTGGGAAAGGTGCATGCATATATTCTGGTGATATGGAGTGAGTTCACTTGAACCGAGGAGGATACTTCTTGGGATTTCCAGCTTCTAGGCTGCATATGTCGAAAAGGATTGTATTGGTTAAATAATTTTTCACAATAAGATCTAGAGGCAGAAGAATTATAATCCTCAACAATGAAATGATATCTTCCACCATAATTCAAATATTTCTTCTAATACCCATGCATACAATGTAAGAGCAGCTTTTGCTGAGAAACCTCCATCGACCTCACTTTCTTCTAATCCCATCTTCATCATTACTACCAACCTCAGCTTGACCACGGGCTACGTGCTGCGTGCGATCATGTCTTACAATTCACTTTTTGACGTGACCATGTCCAGATTGATTCGGTACGGCCAGCGACTGAGATCATCTGCCGCTGGTTCTTCATAATGGTCATCATCTTCCAAAATTGAATGAGAAATATATTTTTGC
Source organism: Rhingia campestris (assembly GCA_932526625.1). Lineage (NCBI taxonomy): Eukaryota > Metazoa > Arthropoda > Insecta > Diptera > Syrphidae > Rhingia > Rhingia campestris. The sequence continues at coordinate 6,151,829 of OW052183.1, forward strand.
AAAGACGAAGTCTTTCAAAAAAAAAAAAAAAACACAAAAGAGAGCGTAAAAAATCATAGGAATTTCGGGCCAAAAAGTGAGCAGACGTCCACCATCAGTCAGGCACCGTACACCATATAATCGAGAACTTTTATTTTTTTTTAAGGAGGGGGCTGCAGTGTGTGTTTGTGTGGGGATTTTGTAATTAAATCGAGAAAAAAAAGTGAAACATTAATTGGCCAAATCATAAATCAAAGCGCTCGCGCGCACATCCATTCGATTATTGCGAGATTTCTACGAGCGTCTATCATTCCGCGACTCGATTTGGTAGAGGGAATTCGTCTGACAACCAAATGCAGACCAAATTTGTAGGTTTCGGACATTCCGCAGTACTTAGTACCACGAAAAGTCCAATCAGATACTCTCTCGATCGGATAGATGATGTGAGCTTGCATTGTGAGATAAATTAACCTGAAACTGCGAAAAAGTATCTAACTGAAGTTTGCCGAACATCATCATGAGGTTGCCAGCTCTCGGTGATGTGGATGAAAGTTTGTTTTTTTTTTTTCGTTTTGTGTGGTCACACGAACATGGCACTTCTTCGGAGACATCGACATCGTCGTCGAACGACACAACTACGACAGCGACGACAGAGTGCGAGCAATTACCACAAAATATCACTGGCTAATCGACGATTTGATAATTTAATTACCCCGGCTAGTGCTAAGCCAAACTGGCATGATGGGGTAGGGAGGGAGGCGCTGCTAACAACTTGGTAATTAATTGAATATGTTGGCAATTAAATTGTGCCACTGGAAGAGATAAACGGGGTACAGGAGGGCTTCATACGGGTTAAGTCTTGTGCGAAAGTTGGTGAATGTAATTGGTTGGTTTGAATGTTGTCGGTGTTGCTACTGGTAGAGGTCTCTCTTCTTGCCACCTGAGAAGTGTTAAAGTGGGAAAATTGTCATTTGGAGAGGAGATTACCGAGCTGAGATTAGGTTTTTTTTTTTGAAATTTGCAGGTAGAAGGTAGAAGAAGGTTACGTGCCCCTATAATTGGGAGGAATATGTAGGTATGGGCAGTTTAGTCGTTTTCAAGAGGCTGATATATTGCCAGTTTAATTCTTTGTCCAAACAGAGAATTAAATTTTGTAACAAAATTTAATGTCGAAAGACTGCAATCGCCAGAGACCGCCAAAACCTTCGCGCAACGCGTATCCCTTAACCTCTCGATTTACACCACACCACTAGCATCTAATGTCGAAGAACAATGGCAACGATGCCAAAAAGCCATTAGATCAGCCGCAGCTGATGTGCTAGGTTTCTCGCGGCCACCAGCAAGAAACCCCTGGTTTGATGAGGAATGCCGACAGATGCTCGCAGCCAAGAACAAGGCCTAGCAGGATAAGCTGCAGGTGAAGATGAGAGCTGCCATTGACCTCTATAGGCAAAGAAGAAGGGAAGAACATCGGCTTTTCAGAAAGAAGAAAAAAGAGCAAGAAAAGCGCGCGATCGAGGATATAGAGAGGTGCCACACCAGGAACGATGTTCGCAAGTTTTACCAAAGTGTAAAACGTCAAAGCCTAGGCTACAAGGCTCGAACAGAATCCTGTCGAGATGAACAAGGAAATATCGTAGTTGAGGCACAGTCGATGCTGAGGATATGGAAGAACCACTTCTGCAGACTGTTAAACGGCGATGACGGACAACATTCCGCTGTCAGGCAGAACGAACCATTTAATATTGGCAACGACAGCGAAAACTGCCAACCACCCGACCTAACTGAAGTGAGGATAGCAATATCTAAACTCAAGCTTAATAAGGACGCCGGAAATGACGGCCTTCCCGCTGAGCTTTATAAAGCTGGCGGAGATAACTCGTAACATTCAGCAATTCATAAGCCAAATCTGGTCGGATAAAAGTATGCCTGAAGAATGGAACCTCAGTATCGTTTGCCCGATCCACAAGAAAGGAGACCCTCTGAACTGCGCCAACTACAGAGACATAAGTCTGCTCAACATCGCCTACACGATCCTATCTGCCGTAATATGTGAACGCCTGAAACCGTTTACCAACTACCTGATCGGCCCTTATCAGTGTGGTTTTAGGTCAGGAAAGTCCACGACCGATCAAATTTTCACACTTTGGCAGATCCTGGATAAATCCCAAGAAGTCCAAATCGATACCCACCACCTATTCATCGATTTCAAAGCCGCATACGACAGAATTTATAGAGACGAACTATACAGAGCCATGTCTAGTTTAGGTATACCGTCCAAACTCGTCCGTTTGTGTAGTTTGTCGATGGAGAATTCTCGCTGCACCATCAGGGTCGGAAACGACCTCACCGACACATTCGATACCAAAAAGGATTTAGGCAAGGCGATGCGCTGTCATGTGACTTTTTCAATTTGATTCTTTGGAGGATTGTGCAAAACTCCCGAGCCAACACCAGAAGCACAATTTTCCAAAAATCGGTGCAACTACTAGCATACGCCGGAGATATTGACATCATTGGTAGGACTCAACGTGATGTCATAGCCACGTTTGCTAGTATAGAGAAGGAAGCGGCAAAAATGGGTTTAGCAGTAAATGGACTAAGTATATGCTGTCAACATGAAAGGACACACAACATGGACGAATTAGACAGAACTTCACCATCGACAGATATAACTTTGAGGTAGTACTGGACTTTGTCTACCTCGGCACCGCTATTAACGCTGACAACAACATCTCGTCAGAAATTAAACGAAGAATTACTCTTGCCAACCGCTGTTTCTTCGGGCTAAGAAGGCAATTTAGTAGTAAAGCCCTCACTCGAACTACTAAGGAGATCCTATATAAGACCCTGATCATCCCAGTCCTGCTCTACGGCGCTGAAGCATGGACCGTATCAAAAGCGGATGAAGAAATCCTTGGTCGATTCGAGACAAAAATTCTTCGGAAAATCTTATGTCCCGTTTGCGTGGACGGGCTATGGAGACGAAGATTCAGCCGCGAACTATACAAGCTGTACAGCGACATACCCCTAGTCAAAAAACTCCGCAATGGACGTTTAAGATGGCTAGGACATGTAGAACGAACGGACACCAATACTCCGGCTCGCAGAGTCTTCGATTCCCAGCCAGACGTCAGACGCAGTAGAGGAAGACATCGTCTCAAGTGGCGCGCACAAGTAGAAACCGACCACAAACAACTTGGAGTGCGCAACTGGAGGCAGTTAGCTAAGGACCGGGCTAATTGGAGAGGCATGTTGGTTGAGGCCCAGGTTCATCCCGGACTGTAGCGCCACTTAAGTAAGTAAGTAAGTAAGACCATTATTTACTCACCTACTCCCAATTGCTAACTATCCGACCAACAAAAAATCCTGGACCTAGTTTTTTAAGACCTGTAGCTTCAAAAGCCTGTCGCTCTGTTGTAAAGAGTTTAACACCAACGAAATCCCACAAAGATTTCTTTAGCGCATGCTGGGTGACATATCTTCAGATCGATCTTAAATACTGAAATGCCTCAAGGTTCAATTCTCACTCTGTTTTCGGTCTACCTAGATAGGGAGCTGCAAAGGAATGTACATTTGTGTAACAAAAAACAAACTAAGCAATGGAATCAAGTTCCAGGAAACCCAGCATCGCCATCATTATGGAACAGATTTACCAAACGTCTGAAAGCATTTTGGGGGCTCAATTTTTGAGCTTATAGGTGTGCCTTACCACATGTCCATCATAAGTTACTGAAAGTAGTATAACCTTTGTCAACGGCTGTTTCATTAGGCTTCGAAGCCAATTGAGTAATAAAACATAAGCTTGGACTACCAATTCGATATTATATAGGACCATGATCATTCCAGTCCAACTTTAAGGCACCAAAGCATGAACCGCATCAAAAGCGGACGCAGAAATCCATTATGAGCGGAAAATCCTTTAAAAAATCTTCGGTTGCTGTATACCGAAATAGACCTGGTTAAAAAAAACTCCGTACTTCAAGTTGAATATGGCTAGGACATGTAGAGTGAATGGATACTTGAAGTCCGGTCCGAGGAGTCTTGGATTCCGAACCAGACGTTGAACACAGTCGGGGAAGACTCCACATTACGTGGCGCGAACAAGTCGAAACCGACCTGAAACAAGCTTGCAGGCTTCGATGTTAAGCTTGCAGGTAGCATAACATCGAAGTAATCGAAGATGCATGTTGGCTGATACCCAGGCTCCCCGCGGACTATAGCAATCCCATTGAAAAATAAGCCTACGTCCGTGATTTCTCAGCGATTGGTAAAAGCAGTTTAGAAATATGTTGCCTTATCATTCTTGGTGTGATCAACTGGAGCCGATAAGCTAGAGAGTGTGTTAACTGGGAGGAATGCTGGTTGTCTGGAATAGGTCACAGAGGATCTGAGTACCGGTAGCTCTATTTTTTAAAAGCTAATTCCACTGCAAATCACTGGTAGCAGAGTGGTTTGTTCCTGGATTATAATGGCCTTACTGTCCCAGAGAAGAACTTTGGAATAACTTTTTCTTTAAGAATCAATGATCTCAATAAAAAGTAAAGGACTTAAGATGGTTTCCTGGTGTACGCCGATTGTAATTTTTCGAGAAATTTTGTGATTTTGGCAGGGTATGGTTAGGTTAGATGGGCTGTTGACGCTCGGGCGAGTCGTCAAACACGCATAGGCCTACGTGGGCCAATAGCGATACCCTTCGAAGAAGTGTCCTGAAAAAAAAGAGAAAGAGGATACCTGGTTAAGTTCGCTTGTGATACTTATGCAGTGCTGGTCTGTGTTGCTCCTTCAGCCTCAAAGAGGTAGTTGCTCCATCCTGATTTGCAACAAAAACGGACTATCAGCGCTATTGGGATAGTCCTTAGGTCACTTAGGTCATCGAAGTAAAAACTGCCTAATATTTTAAATCGACTGTCACTGATCGCAGGGCAGTGGCATAGCAGGTGTGAGACATCTTCCTCGACGTCAGGGTCGCTGCATTTCCTGCAAAGTTGGTTCGCACCAGTCAGTTTCATCTTATTAGAGTGCTTACACAACAGGTTGTGACCTGTTATCACTCTCACCGCTATGGAAATGGAAGCTCTATTCAAAGCTAATAGCTTGTTTGATTTGCTGCCGCTTAACTCCGGCCAGAGAGATTTTGTGTGTGTACAAGTTATTGTATTTAGCCATCTTGTTATGGTTGCTTTTTGAGTGTGCTTGGTTATTTCATGTTTTTTAGATGCTAGCGGGGGATTGCCCCTTTTATCAGCTAGGGAAATGCAACTGGACGATCCTAATCTGGCTAGTTCGTCTGCTTTCTCATTTCCTAAAATGTCATTATGTCCTGGCACTCAGATAATTTGGACTTTGTTCTGGTTACAAAGAGCCTTCAGATCTTCGCGGCAGCGTCCAACTACCCGTGATTTTATTATATTGGATGCCAGAGCTTTAATGGCCGCTTGACTATCCACGTAGATGGAGATATCCTCATGTGATATGTCCAATACCCTAGCCGATTCGGCAGCTTCGAGTATGGTCAGGATCTCAGCTTGGAACACACTACACGAGTTTGCTAATCTTAAGGATGTAGCTAGCCCGATTTTTTCAGAGTAGACACCAGAGCCCACTCCGACTTCCATTTTGGATCCGTCGGTATAGATTGCTATTTCTGTGTTAGATAACACATTGTTTGAAGACCATTCGTCTCTACTTGGTATTCTGATGGAGTAATTAGTATCAAAGTCGTGATATGGGATCATGTAGTCAGATGCTACATCCTCATATGCCATTGAGTTTAATATTGAGCTATGGCCAAAAGGCTTCGTAAGTAGATTGCCCGTTTCTTTGAGTCTTGCTGCGCTTTTTGCTGCTGTGTCATTGATTTGTAAGTCAATTGGTGTTATGTTGAGGATTTTTTTTAAACCTACCATGGGGCTAGTGCGCATGGCTCCTGTCGTGAGTATGCATGCTGTCCTTTGAACTTTCGTTAGTTTGGTCATATGTTTTGCTTTTTTCATAGCATTCCACCAGACCAAGCAGCCGTATGTTAGGATTGGTCTGACAATGGCTGTGTATAGCCATTTTGTGACCTTCGGGGATGGGCCCCATTTTTTGCCGCAGATTCTGTTGCAGCTATAGAGGGCAATATTTGCTTTCTTTACTCTTTCTTCAATGTTTAGATTCCAGTTCAGTTTACTATCGAGTATCACCCCCAGATATTTCGCGCTTGCTGACAATGAGAGAGTCGAATCTTCCAAAGACGGTACCGGAAATGCTGGGATCGATCTCCTGTTAGTAAAGAGAACCAGTTCTGTTTTGTTTGGATTTACACCCAGCCCGCAGGACTTTGGTCACTTGCTGAGTATATTGAGACTACTTTGCATAATTTCACTCAGTGTCGATGGGAATTTACCGCACGCCATGAGGACTACGTCATCAGCGTATGCCACTGTTTTTATTGCAGTGATATCTAGCTTCTTAAGTGCCTCGTTGACTACTAATAGCCAGAGGAGTGGGGATAGTACGCCTCCCTGGGGGGTACCTCTTGACGTTGTGATCCTTTTGGTACAATCGCCTAGTGTTGACGAAATGATCCGTTTATTGAGCATGGTTAAGATCCAATTGCTAGAAACCGTACCTATTTCAGCTTTGGTAAGTGCCTCAGCAATTGCTTCAGTTGTGACGTTGTTGAAGGCTCCTTCTATATCTAGAAAGGCTGCTAGCGTATATTCTTTGTAGTGCAGTGAATTTTCTACTGTGCGAACCACTTCGTGTAGAGCCGTTTCCACCGATTTACCCTTTGTATAGGCATGTTGGCTTACAGATAGGTAATCTGGATTCAGGTTGCTACGTATATGGATGTCGAGTAATCGTTCCATCGTTTTCAGTAGGAAGGAGGACAGGCTTATGGGTCTGAAATCCTTCGCTACGGTGTGGCTGCATTTACCTGCCTTCGGTATGAATATAACGTTAACTTCACGCCACACTTGTGGTATGTGGTTTAGTTTTAGACATGCACGGAAGATAGTGAGCAGTGTTGGCATTATTAGCTTAGCAGTTTTTTGTAGCATGATAGGGGTTATACCGTCAGGGCCGGCTGATTTGTGGGGCTTGAATGAATTAATGGCCCATGCAATTTTTTCCTTGCACACTATCGTATTAATGAGAGAGAGAGTTGTCACCCATGTTGTCCGCTATGTGGTCTGTTTTTACATTTACGATGACATTTTCCTCTACCGTTTTGCAGTTCGGAAAGTGTGTGTTTAAAAGAAGGTTTAGGGTATCAGCGGTTGATTCCGTCCATTCATTTGCTGAATTTTTGAGAAAACCTGGGCTGCTTGCTACTTTCGATAGTATCTTCCTCAATCTGGCAGATTCATTGTTATCCAGGGGATATTATCTTGCTTCCTAGAGGATATAAAAGATCACCTATAGGTTGGTTTTTGAAACTGCTAGTGGAAATCATCTGATTTCTTGGTTGTTAATCGAGTGGTTTTTTGAAAATAACCAACGCCACATGCAATTGGATAAGGCAAAAGCAGACTAACTGCAGAGTCTCTGTGGTAGGCACGTTCCTAGTTCTTATTCGGAAAGTAACAGCACCTGAGCTTTGTTTTTACTGCTACACTCCTTTCAAGGTCTGAAAAACGGTCATATATAGCTTTGAAGAAAATAAAACATCGCATATACTAACAACTGGAGAAGCTATGCGATGTTTTCGGGAAGGTTTATACGCATTTTAATATTTATTTGAACCCTCAGTGGTCATCGGATTTATTATTTAAGGAATCATGTCCTCTTCGGTTTTGCAGTCGGTTAAAGAAAGTGGGCTAGTTTTTGGTACGTTGGACTACTAAGCGCAGGGCCCCTGGTTCAAGTTCCTAAAGTTAGAAAACCTATGTTTTTGTGATGCCTTACCTCTTGCTAAAGTCTAATCAACAGCCATGAGTATAAAACTGCCTTGAAAAGCTTCTCAAATTTGCCGTATGGAAAGGTCTTTAAATAGAAGGTCCCATTCTGAGCTGAAATAATGTAGCTTCGAACACACAAATGAATTCAAAAGCTAGAATTGAGACCTTTTCTCAGCCATTTTAGGGCGACAAAATTGTGACCTGTCCAGGCATCAGTCATTGGTCCATTAAATTGTGATCACTCAATCATGAATAGGCAGATTGATTAAGACAAATCGGATTCCACTTGACATATACTAACATCCTGTCAAGACTTAATTACCGTCTTAACCAAAATTACCCTCGTACCTATAATGGCGCCAGCTAGCTCTAAAAAAATCCTGACCAACAACTGTCAGTTTTCATAGAAATCCTCCTCACTGACTAACACATCAAGGCCGCCCCTCGTCTTGTCACCACCACTGTATTCCTAATTCCACCGACTAACTAACTCCGCCATCCAGCTAAGAGCATAAAATTGGTAATTTAGATACCAGATAGCTTTACCCTGCCTTTGACTACATAAGTGGCTATGGGCTGTGGGTGCGACAGCAAATGGAGGCAACCTCCTATATAACGCTGCTGCCAGTTGCTCTGGTCGTCTTTGCTGCTGCTAGACCATGTACTCTCATACTCGTATAGTGGGAGCACCCCACATTCAGGTAATAAATTTCAAATTTGCACTGTTTTTATCTGGACGTGTCCATCTACACACACAGACACATTGAGCATCTCCAAAGAGAGAATATTTTACAGGAACTCTGGTAAACTGTGATGTTCTTTCGAACGGTTAATAATGTTCTTCAGTGGCCTCTAATTTTTATTGCTTCTTCTTTTCCGTTTCATGGAACATTGGTTCCTCATCATCGCGCCAGCATCATTCTGCCTAGGTGAAGATGCAGAAGCATTCAGAGTGTATGTGTACGGATGGTCGGTCTTGTCGGCTCTGAAGGACTTGTTACCGCGAAGCTGTGTGGCATGTTTGCTGTCATCTCAGCGAGTCTAGCAGCTGAATATCAACAATTTTTGAAGGGTGGACGTGAGTGCAATGTTGAGGTTACTACTACGGCGTGGCTTTTTGTCTGTTTGCGGAAAAAAGACGTTTTGGCAGGAGAGAGACGTGATAGTGGTGTGGTAGGAGCGACGCGGCGCCCGTGACTTTGCCATAAATGAAAATTGGCCAGGAAACTAAAGCAAGAAACTGTATACGCGAATGCCAGCTGGATATGGGTGCACGGGGTTAACGAAGTTTTCATTTTGAATTTACAACTCGTTACGTTGCGCGCACGGAGTTGAACTGAATTGTGTTTGATCGATTTCAAATCAAAAGGCGGTAGTGCGGTGAAGTTGTGCTGCGGGGGGAGGTGCGGCGCCGCTGCTGTGCTGCTGATGGTCCAGTTGGTAGTTAGTCCGCACGATGGTCATGGTGGAGAGTTGCGAGGTTAATGTTGATTGAGATGAAAATTATTAAAATTTGTCAGAGATGAATGAAAATGTCGGCCGAGAAGAGGGAGATAACCTAAAACGGACGGTTAACATGGAGAAATGTTAATATTGCGGATCTATTTTTTTGTTGGATTAGTCGGGGCTTGAATTGGAAATGTTCACACTTCAGTTGTTTGGTTGATGGTTAGCCGTTTGTTTAAGTGGGGTAAGTACACATTTGATTGGACATGAGTATTTTCTCATCACAGATTGTGAGAGAGTGGGAAGAAGTTACTTGAAAATGGTTTTGGAAGAGGTTAACTTGTTGTTCAACACGATTGCAAGATCAATCTTTACTTTATGTATTCATTGGGTTTATGCGAGAAGATACTGGACAATAAGGATACTTCTGTCATGTCATAGAGCAGCTTTTATGAAGGTCTTGTCCGGTTGATTTTCAAAGCCAGGTGATCTAGGGTCAATCAAGACTTTGTGAAGATCTCTTTCCGATGTGTTACAGAAAACAGTTTTTGTAGGTTAGGTTGGGTGTTAGGTTAGAAGGGCTGTATCTATACATTTTGCAAATTTTCACCCAGAAGGCAGCATTGTACATAGTAGAACATGTGACTAACATGAGCACCTGGATCTTTTTAAATGTCGGATAGAGGCATCATTGACAAATTGGTAAAGCTGTCAAAGATTTTTGCTACCTTGCAGAATAAGCAGCATTCCCGTAGTACTAGGCAGTCAGATCAAGAGAATCGATTTCGCCTTCGTATCTGCAGCTTTAGAAGTGATTTGTGAAAACTTCTTACTCCTTGTTTTAGACCCGCTTAAAACACTAATATTCACCGGATTTGACATCTATATCGAGACTTTGATGTTTTGTTTGTCATGTCATCCCACAAGCTACAGATTTTGACGCAACAGCTAGTGTTGTTCCATTGTCCTTAGCCATTTATATGATGTTACACCGTAAACATTAAATTGTACATGGTTTAGCATGTGATTACCACAAGGTACCACAACGGACCTTTTTGGTCTAAATGTGAACGCGCATCGCGTGCAGCCACTTCAACCTAACCTAACCTAACATGTGATTTATAAATCCACCTAGGTTCTGTTTAAAGGTTTGTTAGAGGTATCTTTGCAAAGTCGCCCAGGCTTTCGAACAACAGTGCTTCCGGAGGATAAATACCATTTCTGAAGTAGTGGACATTTGGACAATGACACAAGGGATGTTATACAGATTCTATGTCTATTTCGTCTCTGAAGTTTCTGCCGTAGTTATTTGTGAAAACTCCTAGCCTTTTAGGCAAGTTCCTCTTGAAAAGTTAAGCTAACCACTGCATAGTTGAACTAATGCGTTCGTGCCTTCTCGAGGTGTTTGTATCGTCTGATAGTTCCTATTAATTTGTGTTTGCAAGGATACACTTTTGCAGTAAAAAATAGAACCTTCAATTTAACGACGGTTGTGAACTGCAAATTTGACATGTTTGTCTTTGATATTCTGCCTAAAGTTCAATGCATACGACTTTCCTAGCTACTGCTGTTATTGGGGGATCAAATAACTTCGAGGTAGCTTATTAAAAAGTTCTATGGAAACTATCACGCTTTTGTTGAAGACTATCTCAAACAGAATTCTTGTGCTGAGATATATACCAAAGTTTCAGAGAGAAGTACAAGTTATGGTCTGCTAAAAGTGCTAAAAGTAGTACTAAATGTTTCAAAAGCAATCCAAAAGTCCGCAATAGCTTGACGAACTCTGTGTAACTCTTAAGCATGCGTTCTACTAATGCATCTGGAAAAAGAATGGCCACACCACTAGGTTCACTTCAAAAATCAAGAAGTATATAATGGCTGCTTACGAAGATGTTGAATGCGTTTTACACAACTTGAATATATGGCTAAGAATGCATAGGTGAATCTGAAACTCCATAGCCCGTTTATAAAGCGCCATCCAATGGATATTTCCGAACTTTGATGGTTGATATCGGCCATATTGTGGGAGTTACATCTGTCAAATTGGCTGTCATTTATTCACAACACGTGCAAAGAACAAAATTCTGTTCTGTTCGAGCAACGCTCCGCTCGCTTCACCTATTTTACGGTCACCACAATCGTCCTACCAAAAGGACCATTCGCGGTGCGGTGGATAAATTTGAGTCCACTGGTTCAGTAAACAGGAAAATCCAAGACGAATTCGAGTCGTTTACAGGAACTCGGCCTTTCGAAGACTACAACTTAGCGAATTTTGCATCGTGGCTTGAGCCTGCACCGTTAAAAATTCAACTGACCCAGGAGCTGAAGGTAAACGACCATACACAATGACGTGTGACGCTGAATGGGCTCTGGAGCAGTTGGAGACTGACCCTAATTTTCATCGAAAAATCATCTTCAGCGATGAGGCCCATTTCTGGATGAATGGGTAAGTCAACAAACAAAATTTTCGAATTTGGGACGGTACAAATCCACATGAGATCCATGAGTGTCCAATGCATCCCGATTTTGTCGGATTTTGGGCTGGCGGCATCATCGGTCCATATTTCTTTGAGAATGACATCGGCCAGGCCATCACCGCCAATGGTGATCGCAATAGGTCGATGATTACAAACTTATTTTGGCCTGAATTGGTTGATATGGACACTAACGACATGTGCTTTCAACACAACGGCGCTGTATGGAACCGGCTCACGCAACATTGGATACTCTGCACTAGCGATTCGAGGGCATGGTCATCTCACGTGGAGGTGATGAGAACTGGCCACCGAGTTCGTGCGATTTGATCCTTAGCTTTTTCGTGTGGGGTTTTCAGAAGTATTTTGGAATAAGCCACACACCACAGCGGCCCTCAAAGCCAACATAACCCATGCCATCGGTTAAATTGAGCCTAATTTATGCGTCAGAGTCATGGAAAATTGGACATTTCGGGTGCACGCCTGCCGAAAAAGCCGCGGCAATGTTATATTTCATACATAATAGCATCGATAGACCTTTCAAACGAAAGCGCTTAATGAAAGACTCTTTATATCGCCCTAGTTCGACGTTCAACTCAGTCCCGAGCTTAGATGAATAGAACAAGGATGAACCCATCAAAGATGGACTGTGGAAAAGTTGGTGGCATATTCTCAGAGACTCTAGTAATACACAAATTAATCAGGCTTTCGATCACAGAAGTGTTCTCCAAGCTGAGGTGTGGCAATTGCCTGCATCGTGCCAATGGTGGTATTTATCGGGAATGAAGCGGCCATTAAAGTAGTATCTGCTTACAAAACAAAATCAAAGCAAAGAGCTCCAGGTTCATAGCATAATGTCAAACTCTGTAGGGTTTCTGGTCACAGCGATATAGGCGTCAATATGTTATCGGATGATGTGCTTGGTTTCTCGCGGCCACCAGCAAGAAACCCCTGGTTTAATGAGGAATGCCGACAGATGCTCGCAGCCAAGAACGAGATCTACAAGGCTAAGCTGCAGGTGAAGACGAGAGCTGCCATTGAGCTGTATAGGCAGAGAATAAGGATAGAGCACCGGCGGGAGAAAAATTCTTCGAAAAATCTTCGGCCCCGAGCTATACGAGTTGTACAGCGACTCCGCATTGGACGTTTAAGATGGCTAGGACATGTAGAACGAATGGACACCAATACTCCGGCTCGCAGAGTCTTCGATTCCCAGCCAGACGTCGGACGCAGTAGAGGAAGACCTCGCCTTTAGTGGCGCGCACAAGTAGAAACCGACCTCAACCAACTTGGAGTGCGCAACTGGAGGCAGTTAGCTAAGGACCGGGTTAATTGGAGAGGCATGTTGGTTTAGGCCCAGGTTCATTCCGGACTGTAGCGCCACTTAAGTAAGTAAGTAAGTAAGATGTCGGATGAACTGTCAAGAAATGGAACTGCGAAAGATAATGATCAAGCATTTCAACACCACTTTGCAATTTTAGAGAACCTGTAGAGTACAGAACTCAAATGAAGGTCAATACCAGATGGAAATCTCTTACCACCATGTCACAGGTCAAGGAAGTTTTGTCGTATTCTGACAAGAATGAAATTTATAACAATTTGATTGGGACACTCACTGGTCTTAACCTCCTAATAAACAATAAAAGTAAATCTCATGGACGATGACATTTCTAGAGGCTGTGGTGACGAAGATACGTATGAGGACACGACTCACCATATCTGCCACAGTGCAATCATATGCCACTTGAAGGGCAGAACACTTGGAAGCTACTACAACCACGATATCCAGTAGCTTTCCGAAATTCTACAAAATTTTCTTTATAGGTTTCTGAAGACATCGTAACAAAATGGGGCCACAAAGTCCTAACATGACCCGGTTTGGATATTTATAAGTTTATTGATAAAGGGCCCTTAACCTAGCTCGTTTGGTCATTTGTGCCATTGAAGTTCCATTTTTTGCACAATTTATAATTAATTTTCTTTTGTTAATATGACAACACTCACTTGACACCTGACAGCATCTTTTAATTCAATATTGCTTGGCTAATCATATTAACATGAGTCAATGAACGTCCATCCATATTATTGACGATTTTCCGCAGGGATCATGGTTCACATGCTACGTGTTCATCGTCTAAAGGGGGATTGAATGGATTTGTGGCTTGGCCTCCAAGATCATTGTGTTACCTGATGAGTTCGTTGGTCTATGCGGATAAGTCAATAACAATTCCAGTCTTATTCCAGTCCAGTTAGATGTGCTCACAAAAATGGCAGATCAAATGTTAGCTTCCGAATGCAGTTCCAAAGATGTGCGGTGATCTACAATATATTGCTGATTCTGAGGAGAAAAACTTCAGAGCTCATTTCGTTGAATATTTTTTTTCGATTTATCGGACAAAGAAAATAAAGCTTCCTTTGTAGCTTATATATGTTGAGAGGGAAGTACTCACAAGATCCTCGTGGTATACTAATCGACAGTCATCGATTTGCCTTGAACCCGTTATCGGTAAAGCGATGACAATCATTATTTCCTTATTCAGAAAAACTCTGAACTGAAAATTGTTTAAGGCGGCTACACACACGCAGGTAAAACTGTCTGGCATGCCTGTTCAGGCCGCCGGGTTAGTTATACCGGACCGCCACAGCGCATTCAAGCGATCCGGTAAATAGTGAGGCACATCAGTTTTTGTATTTTCGACGTTCGGTAAACATGGAATCCACGGACGACATTGTAAATGAAAACACAGGCGGCCTGTGTAAATTTTCCTACGAACTGACGGACTTATGCTCCTTTTCACAGGTGACCTGAACCGGCAAAACTATTGAATTTTACATTTTTCTTCGACCGCCTGCTCAGGCCAAAATAACTGACAACTTTATTATACACACCTTCAGGTATAACTGCACAGGCGGCCTGAATAGGCATATCGGGCAGTTAAAACTGCGTGTGTGTAGCCGCCTTTAAATGATTTCCTTAGATAATTTGTCCTGGATAGTGATCTGGAAATTCTTTCCAAGGCTTATCCATGGAAGGTTGTTGTTCCCAAAAAAGTCATGACCCAAAGTTTCTTCCTATAAGAGGGATTACCTATAAAGGACATTCCATTTGCAGACATTTAAAACCAACGCGCATTGGTATCTCCTCTTTTATTCCACTCAATTTCTTTAATGACCGCGCTGTAAGGGTCTTCATAAACCCTTTAGCGCGTGCTAATTATACAAAAAAATATATTCAGCGATCATTTAAACAAAAAATGTTTCGCAATACCTTCCATGGTACTTGCTTGTCGCACATAATATGCTGGCGATTTCCAGTCTTTCCAACTAAAATTATTTAACTCTCAAGGTAGGGTACAACGAATACTTTGGCAGAATATAGGGTCTGTCTAAGCACAAAAAAGTCTCCACTCCTCTTTTGGCTTAAAAGAATCCCTCACCTCTAAATGCGTCAAATTAGAAAACAAACGCACATACTACCAACCTGGCGTAGATTCTTTTTCGCGTAGGCTATTAAAATTGCAGAACACAGATGGTGGACCGGATTATGATCCAACATCCTCTTCATCTTCATCATCATTAAGCAAACGATTTGAATATTCTCAAGACAGGAACAACGGTGCGAAATTTCTAGCGGGCAAAGAGCTCGCCACCGCCATCTTATAGATGGGTGCAGGTTCTGAAGGTGGAAGCGCAACTTAATCGATAATCGATTTATTGGAAAGATGACAAAGGCTTCGGGTATTTGCGCTCAAGTTGATAATGAGCGGCTAGAGAGTGAGCCTAATCGACTTTTCGTGTTTGGACATTTGAGCTGGGATACATATTTGCATTGCCAGGAGTGGTGACCTATACCGTTTACAATTTCTACTGAATTTCTATCTCATGGATAATGTGGTCGGTAGAGTAGAGATTTGATGGGATTTGTGTCAAGCTGTCGTGGTTCGGGAGAAGTTTTTTTTTTTTAAATAATCGCTTAGCTTAGTGCTTTAAATAGGGGGTGTTGTTATTCCGTTGATCGTGCTACGATGGGGGCATCAAGTTGTTCTTATATGGGCAACTCAGACGTATAAAATGACCCGATTAACATGTTAATATAATAATCAGCATTTATTATTTTATACTTGAAAATAAAAGAGGTGAAAGGTGTCCTCCATGTGGTATACCAGAAATGGAGAGCAAATGTGGGTGTACCCGATTTTTTACCAGCTTATGGGATTTATAATCTCGAAATTTAATTTTTATATAAAGCCTAATTTATGGGGCTTTAATGGACATAAAGTTCCCCCTAATCGAAACTAAAATAATAGAGTTAAAACAAATGCGATGTTTCGAACTTACGGAGTCAATGAGTTTTGAAAGTAAGTTTTATAGAGAGCCGAACAAATGTACATAAAATAAATACTTACGTACGTCTAAACGTGGCTGATATTAAGGAGCTAAATCAAATGCGATGTTTTTGCTTTTTCGAACAATTGGTTTAACGCTGTACTGTCGATGTCGTAAAATGTGAAAGTAATATTTTCTCTCATTCGAATTTAGAAAAAAAAGGAATTAGTCGTGATTCAGAATACTGATGTCACTGTTGCTAAGGCCGTTGTTATAATTCTAGACATCATCACACTTGTAAGGCATCAAAGGAACAATTTCCCCATTAATAAGACACAAGGCTTGTTTTGATATACAACAGCATTTACGGTTTATTTTACCAAAACATATTTCTACCAGCTTCTGGAGTCTTATTTTCTCGATATTAGTTTCAACGACAAAGCTTAACGAATGACTCTTAGAAGAACATATTCAGATCTTCTCAGCTGACATTTAGGCCCGTTTGCTGATACGAAACATAAATATTTATGTTCAACATAAACTCTTAAGTGACACTTAGTGCTTTGCACCAATCGTAAACTGAAACATAGAAATCGCTATGTTGAACATAACCTAGGTGATAGAAAAAGTGGCCCCTAAGATATTTATGTCAAACATAAATTTACGTGTACTGTTATTTAGGCGCTATCTGTCAAGAATAGTGAAGTGACTACTACGAAAGACAAATAATAAAAATGGATTTTGAATTGTCGGACTTGATTGAAGATGACGTGGAAGTTCTTGAAATTCTAGAAGTAGGAGTTCCTCGCCAAATTGACGAAACAAATGAATATTTTTACTCTTTTGATGAGCTTTCTTTTTACAAAAGATTTCGACTATCAAAGGAAATAACAATGGTTGTTTTGGATAAGATAGAATCATCTTTAGAATTTCAATCCAACAGGTAGGTATAGTTATGCAGTGCAACAAAAGCTATATCAAATTGAACACAAATTATATAATATGTTTTCCTTTCCAGGAACAATTCTATCGCTCCTATTAACCAACTTTTGGTTGCTTTGCGATTTTTTTTTGCAACGGGAAAGCATCTCCTAAGTATAGCCGATTTCGGTGGAATGCATGTCTCAACAGTTTCGAGAGTGGTTTTGAAAGTTTCGAGAGCAATAGCTGGACTTGGAAATGATTTTATAAAATTTCCTGAAACTCCAGCTGATATTTCAAAAACCAAACGCGATTTTTTTTAAATATCATCGTTCCCAAACGTAATTGGAGCCATTGACGGCACTCATGTTAAAATTCAGCCCCCCGGTAAATTAAGATTTAATATTGACTACAAAATTAATATCTATATGAATATTACATTAAGGTGGGCTCGATGCTGAAGTTTTTCGAAACAGAAAAAGTTATTTCTCCATAAACGTTCAAGCGATTTGCAACGCCAAAATGATATTTACTAATGTGGTGGCTAGATGGCTTGGATCTACACACAACAATTTTCAGTAATTGCAGGATACGAAATGTTTTGGAAAGACAATCAAGTGCCCACGCAGAATGTTTCCTGTTGGGTAAGTTTCCTGGTTGGGTTTGAGTAGGAACTTTTTTTTTTCATTTAATAGTCTTTGAAAAAAAAAAACAGGTGATTCGGCTTATCCTCAAAAATCTTATTTGATGACACCACCTCTCAATACAAGAAGTACCGCAGAACAATTGTATAATGAGTCTCAAATTCGTTCCAGAGGTGTAATCGAAAAAGCTTTTGGTATTTTAAAAAGAAGATTTCCTGTTTTGGCTTATGGTGTCCGATTCAAATTGGGTACTGTATTAACAATAACTTATTTACGGTAGCATAAAAACATAAAAGATAAATAAAAAAGATTGTCAGTTAATGTCTTTAAATAAAAACTCAGTGTCTTTTAAGACACTTTTGGCATCTTTAGGTGTGCAGTCTTCTTTTTTATACCCTATCCCATAGGGGTATATTAGTTTTGATACTTAGTTTGTAACATAGAGAAATAATTTTGCTACATATACCTCAAAGTATATGGATCGACTCAGAATCGCTAGCTGAGTCGAATTATCCATGTCTGTCTGTCCGTCTGTCCGTCCGTCCGTCTGTCTGTTCGACACCGATTTTTGGGCCTGAAATTTTGAGCTAGGATAATGAAATTTGGTATATAGGATCATCGTCCGTGCCACCAGAACAAGTGTAAAATTTTTTGAAATCCGCCCACTGCCACGCCCCCTTTTTAGGAAAACGTATTTTTTGGCCAAACCGTAATGAATTTTAAAAAAGTGTCTGAGCAGCATATTTAGAGAATGGTAATATCTATATTTCGTCGATATTTTTTGCCACGCCCACTTTTTAGGGGCGTTTTTTTTATAAAAAAAAACTTTTGCGGTCAAATTTGAAAATTTTCGAATCATTGGTATTAACGTGAACATTTCGTCAATAGACCATTTTAACCCACGCCCACTTTTTAGGGGCGTTTTCTTACAAAAACCATTTGTATGCCCCTTCCCCAAGGCATATGCAATAGAAAAACGTTGTTTTTTGTCGAACCATAAAAGAATTTGATAAACCTTCTGAACATTATGTTGTGACAACGTCATTTACAATACTTTATGCCCATAAAGACCACATTTTGGGGATATTAATTTGAGGATGGGATCGGATAGGGTATTAAACGATCCGCATAGCGGATTGTAGCCTTCTCATATGTTTTTGTATTTTTTTTTAATATTTCACTTTTAATTGCGATATCAAGTTCCAACGATTTTCGCTTCAAGTCACGCTCAATATTGCTTTGATATTTTTTCTGAACTGCTTCTTCTTTCAAAGTATCATATTGTAGCTTGGCAAGTTCGATTTTGACTTTGGAAAGTTCGGAATACTGTTCAGAAATCTTACTGCTTTGCAATGTTGAGGCGACGGGTCTTCTTCTAGAAGTCCATGGAGTCATGTCGAATGGTGTTATCAAATTGTTTTTTGAAGCCCTTTGACATCATTATTTGTGGTGTAATTTCCTTTTCAGCATCACGCGAAATATCATCCTCAAAATCATCAAAAATATTATCCTTAACTGTACATTCGGGAGTTTGGAGTTTTAATTTTGGAGGAACTTTTTTTTTAGGATTGATGGTTTATAGTTACTCCAGTCGTCGACGTCGTTTGATTTCTCATTGCACTACAAAATATTTGTTAGTGTATGTAAACATTTTACACTGTTGATTTAAATATTCATTTAGGTTACCTTTTCGCTTTCTTGTTGTTCAACCTGTATGTCACCATCAAATTCGTTCTCCAACCGGAAAATTGTTTTTGGGTTCATAATGGTAACGGCCAATTCGAAATTTGGGGTCAGAAGGTGTAAATGGTTTTCCCTCTCCTGTTTGAATGCTTGAAGCTTTTTCCTTTGCCGCCTCTTTTCTTATTTCTGCTTTATAGTTGCCATAAAACCTCTTGAGTGACTCCCTATTTCTAAAACAAGCTGTGGATTGGCTGTTAAAATTTGTCTCGATTCAGAGCCAAGCGTTCTCCTTATCCTTCCACGTTGCACCATCAGTTTTTTTTTTATTCTCTACGATGTCCCTTTCATCGTAGACGCAATGTAGAAGAAGTGTTTTTTCATTTTGCGAGAAGTTCGGATTCCTTTTCTTATTGTTTGCAGACATGACGCAGCTTTTTAAACACAACACACGGTAAAATAAAAAAAAAAAACGAACATTTGCGCACAATATTTTGACAGTTGTGTAAATCGACTTGAAGTTGGTATTAATTTAAAAGTCACCACTTACTATGTTCAACATACTTTTTTTCTGCAACATACATAAATTTAGGCTTCACATAGAACGTATGTGGAACATAGCTATGCATAAGATTTATGTTCCATTTCAGCAAACGGGCCTTACATAATTAATTTAGAGTTCATGCGATGTTTTGTACTTTCGGGGTCGTAGAAATTCTACAAAATATATTGTATAGAGAGCACAATAATAAGGCCTGAATGAAATATAAAGGTTCATCCAATCGAGGTTGACATCATATAGCTAGATCAAATGCGATGTTTTTTCGAATCTTGTTTTAGGTACTCTGTGTAATATCTATTCTCATACCATTCGACTTAACGATAATGAAACAAGTCAAGTAATCAAACCTATTGATGTCACTGGCCTTAAGGCAGTTTTTATAATCACAGGTACCATTACACGCATCAGCCAATCTATCAAAGGAACAATTTTCTACGACACCTCATTTGTTTGTTGGCTCCTGGCAAACGTTGTAATTAATTTCAACTGTGAATTATCCACATCCTCTTACAAATCAATTAAAAACAAAAATTACCCAACTAGTTCCTTGTGACACCATCTGGTCCGTGGCAATCAGTAGGATAGAGGAAACTTTCACTAACAATTAAAATTCGCAAATCAATGTGTACAGCCTCAATAAAGTACGCTTCCCTCGCTTGTGCTCGATGACGATCATTCAACACTCACAACACGGAGCGCATGCATTTTTTTGTAATCACCCCGTGCGCTGGCAAGGCTGACTTCAGCGAGATACCATTTGAAGCCATCAATAGATTCCACAGATTTGCACAGATGAATTTTTCTCACGCAATAACCCCATTGACCGCCCCAACCACTTTTGCTATGCGCGCTTGGTATATCCGCACCTTGCGTCGTGTCGCCGTCGCATAGCCATCGTCCACCGTCCGCAGTCCATCAAAGTGTAATCTGAAAATCCATGAAACTGGCACAGCCAAGCCATCCATATCCAAATGATCTAGTATGGTAGCATACCACGATGGTCGTCATCATCATCAACATCTTCAGCAAATAGGTACACAACGTGAACAAATCGTCGCCGCGTCGTCCCTGGGTAAACGCAAAGCATGCCAAAGGCATAGCTATAGGCTCTATACGGTCTTCTTCTTCTTCGTAAGCGCGCCACTTGGAATTGTGAATTCCGAAACATGCGTGCAATTATTACGCACATGCGTGGCGGCTAAGTTTCCCACCACCTGAGAGAGTGCGCATCAGATAGGGAGACACATCGAGCAAGTTGCATTCTAGTTCACAACTCGACGCGTCTTGACGTTTCGGTCTTGAGATTATTGCCATCGCTTAGATGTTAATGTTGTGCCTATCAGGTGTTGATGGTCAATCATTTTATATTTTTCAATTACACACCGACAGGCAGCCATAGCGAAGTGCGATGAGATCTTCTCACGATCTCTCAAAGTCGGAGAGGTGATTCTTTTTCTCAAGCGCCGCACTGGCAGAAGCATAAAAACGGGACGCCGAATTCAAGCGCGCACTTTATGCTAGCCATGTTTTAATAGGCTTCAGCTCGCCGCACCGCATTGCGCACTTTGATGATGGAGCGAAATTGTAGCAATTTAATGGATGCTCATGCGCATGCGTACCGTGCGATGCATGCGCAGTTACATGCAAATTAATTTCAAACCATTTAGTAGTGGTTGGCCGGGTTGGAGACGTTGCAACAGGTGGATGTATTAGGCGATCGACCAAATGAAGATGTGCGCGCTCGATCTACGCATGTTGGTCGCTTCTGCTTGATGGATTGATTGCATGTGTAAGCAATTAAGAGTGCAACTCACGGGCCTAACTCGCCCAAGTGAGATGTCCAGCCGTGTCGTCGTCCGCGTCGTCATTGCGCATGCAGATTAAGCGGGGCAGGCTAGGGGGCACCTTGTCATAATGGTCTCGTGTAATTAATCGATTTAGCGTGTACATGAAGTCTTACCCGTGTACAATCTTATCACAATGAATTATGCTCAAGTGATGGATTTTAAATGATCTGGACTGGGCTGTGTGAGAGTGTGTGCTATGTGCTGGCCATGCGGCTGGGGTATTATTCTGTCAGTGGTCTCATGTGGAGTAATTATTTTTCGTAACCGAACAGTTGAGATAGCTTAGGAGTTGGGACATATCTCAGTCTTGATTGGTGGTACCAACGGAGACATCGTTTATTTCATTATGTCAAATAAGTTGTTTTGCAGAACGACTTTTGGTCAGGAAGTTTTATTAGCTCGGTTTTTTTTTCTGTAGAGAGTGGATGAGGTATGGCTTTGACTAGTGTTTATAGGATTAACGATAGGAATGCCAGTAATTAAAGTTGTGCTGATGATCGGACATAAATCCTCGATTATGACTTGGAAAATCTAGCTGGAAGTGACAAATGAGGGAACATACTTCAACATTAGTTGGATTTACTTTAAAAATATTAAGGAAGGACTTTCATCAAATTGAATGTATTGCTACAACTTACTTACTTACTAAAGTGGCGCTACAGTCCGGAATGAACCTGGGCCTCAACCATTTGCTACAACTATATTTCCTATTTATTTTTGTGTATTATTAAAACTAACGGTATTTTTGGTGTTCTTCGGGATCATACATATTAAAGAGGACGTTTTTTGAAGAGCCTGTATAAAGGGCTTTAAGAACATGTTAAGTTTATTTCAATCGGTGGTAGTATTAAAGAGCTAGAACAAATGCGATGTTTTTATTTATAATTTAAAAAAATATTAATTTTAACTTTTACCCCAAAATTAAGTTAAAAAATGTTAAGAATAAATGCCATATAGGTAACGGCGTTATTAAATTTACTAACAGGCAACGTCCAGCTGTTACTATTTGATCTACAAATACAAAAAAAAACTATACATTCTGCAACGTATTTTACTTATAAATATTAATTCATCTAACGGAATGTTCTTGGTAGTGCACAAATTCAAAAGTTCATTTTTTTAAAAGCCTAGTTAACTGACTTTCAGGAAATATAAAATTTGTTCCAATTGATACTGAAATTATGGACCTAGGACAAATGCGATGTTTTTGTTTGGTCTGAATTTTAACAAACAACACAACAAAAATACATTCGAACATAATGATCCAACCCAGGTTCCCGAAGTTCGAAATATGTTAACTAAGATTTTCAAGAATGATTAATAAATAAGCGCTAAGAAGACTGAAGGGTTGTTATCATCCAATCCTATGATAAAGGGCAGAGATAGAATGTAATTGTTACATTTATGAAGATATCTAGACATGTTTGAGACTAGGTGTATTATCGGATTATTGCAGAGTACGATATAAAGAAAAACAAAACCGTTCTAGAGTTTAAGAAGAATGTGTCTTTGAAGGTCGATAGAACAAGTTGCTACAATGGCAAATATTTCAAAGACGTATAGAAAAAAAAACAGAGAGCTACATCTTTTATAAAATTGGTTTTAGAATAATTGAAACGAAATATCGTTATAGTTGATCTAATCACAGATCAGTAAGTGGTATTATAATAAAAAATATCTTTAGAAGACGGGACTCTGTTCATATTTGGACAGATTCCTTGGGGATCTATTTTGGATAGTATCCGTTGATGTATGTGAATGTTAGATCTAAGTCAAATGTCACTATCATCATCTTTGGCTTCTCCGACTCGAGCTTAAGCTAATGAATGTAAAAAGTTATAGAATTATTCTGACCTGCCACTCGAAACCAAACATCTATACATTTTTTAGAGTAAAATGTTTGTGCGACATTACACTACAAAAACCATTGAACCTAGCAGTAGTACCATACAAAAATTGCCAATTAAAAAGGGCTGTTATACATAGTGAAGTACTGCATCATATGCTTAGCACAAGGTTAGTTTTGGAGATCATGTGGTGTCTTCCTAATAATAGGGTTCACTTATCGATACCATTATTATCTCAGGAGGTAATTTCTGTGGATCTCAGTTTATCACAAAAAGCTTCGGAATCGGTGGCCGCGGTGTAGTGATAATGTATTTGCCTGTTAAGTTGAAGGTTGCGCGTTCAATTCCAGCCAAATGCAAAACATTTAAAGGGTATTCAAACCCCTTGAGTGCGAGCAAATTATAAAAAAAAGATCAGTGAACGTAGCTGCCTTTGCCTGAATCAGAAGCAGGGCAGTTCATCTTGTTTATAAATTTATATTACGGCGGGTTTCTAGTACAGCAAATATACAGTGACCATCCAATGAATTTAGGGCCGTTTTATCCAACTTCGGGCTAAGAAGGCAATTTAGTAGTAAAGCCCTCACTCGAACTACTAAGGAGTTCCTACATAAGACCCTGATCACCCCAGTCCTGCTCTACGGCGCTGAAGCATGGACCGTTTCGAGTCCGAATCTGCGATTTGTTGAATAGATTTTCAACAGCGTTTTTGACATTCAGGAAAGCCGTTGCAAGCTAGCACGTAATTGTGTAGCCCGAATCACCATTAAGAATGAAATGCCCGAACTCTTGTTCTCCGAATCGTTTTTTTAAGCCTGACAAATTGAAAATGCGCTGATCATGCGCAGAGCTCTTTTAAAGAAAAAAAAAAACAATAAAAATTGGTTTGAAATTCGGACTTATTATACGAGCACAATATCGTCGATATAGTTTATTTTTAAATTCGCAGCGGACACCGTCCGAACGTTAAGGGAGATCCATCTCTTAGGATTTCTAAAAAATTCCGGATCAGTTCCACCTGGAGACTGAATGCGGATGTGTGTGCAATCTGTCGCTCTTATTGTTCGAGGGAATTTGGCTTTAGCGAAGTTACGTGCTGGCAGCAATCGTACCCTTTGCGTTTTCGGCATACGAATGAATCGTGGTGCAAGATTGATGAGATCTGCAACCGCCAGTTGAATTGATCCGAGATCATAATATCGTAAAACGATTAATAATTGCGTAATTGGCCGCAGTTCAAGCTATCTAGCAACAAGTAAAACAACAAGAATCTATCAAAAACTAACTCTTCTGTCGTACGGCAACGAATCCTTTTGCAAGACGAAAACGATAGATAAAGTCGCTGTTGTCACATTTTTTTAATTCAACACGTGGAAGCATCTTGTTTTGCAGTCTTTCAACAGGCAATTTTTCTCCGTCTTCTTCTTCTTCGGTGCTCCAAGAAGATGATGGCCAATTCTTCCAGGAATAATTAGCGCGAAACATTTTTATTTATTAATCGCATTTGAATTTCAATATTTAATAATAAAATAATTTACGACATCCGATTTCAAGAGCAAATTATAGTGAATAAACAGAAATTAAAAAAAAAATACAAGTTTGCTCCAATAACTTCTACGATTTCTGGTTAGTTGAGAAATAAAAAGTTGAGCAACTTAGAATTTTCTCAACTTTTGAATATCGTAAGTTGAGATA
This sequence comes from Rhingia campestris, assembly GCA_932526625.1. NCBI lineage: Eukaryota > Metazoa > Arthropoda > Insecta > Diptera > Syrphidae > Rhingia > Rhingia campestris. The sequence goes on from OW052183.1 coordinate 6,177,139, forward strand.
GTCAATTTTGAGTGAATAAACACAATTTCTGAAGTTGACGATAAAAATCCCAAAGTTGTGTTCAACTTCGAGTTAATAAAACGGCCCTTAGTAGGCGGCATAACTAAGTTCGATAAACTTAATATTTTGTCCCTCAATCCAAAAAAACTAACTACATGTTTATTTAGCAATTGTTTTCATAACGAATAATTCATCGACGATTATTCAAAACAAAGAACACCAACAGAGTACATGTTAAGCTACAAGCAGACGGTATGCGAAAGTCGCATATATTTGCGAGTCTGACGACATTTTTGCGTCATAATATGCGATTCTTGCTCGCATATCGTCTGAACACCATTTTGGGACAGTCGCAAACCATATGCGGATGATATGCGCCAATCAGATCGCAAATCGATATCGATTGTGTGAACGCGCTCGCATTTGTGACAATTTGCGAACATATGCGAGCGCAGGAAAACAGAACATTGAATATTCTGCCATTTGCGAGTAAACAGTTGTAGAATTCAGTTAAGCAAACAGTTAGTTTAAAATTATGAGTGAACTTGTTGACTTCGAGATGATGGATTCACCATCACAAGATATTAATTCTCTGCCACCCTCGCAATCAAAACTGCGTCGGTCAAAAAAATCAGAAGCAGAAAAGTACAGCACAACTGACAGGATGAAATCCAGCGTTTAATTGCTGCGGTGGAGAATCGTTCCAGGCTTTGGGATACCGTCTCGTCCGAACTTGGCGCCTGAGGCGAGGTTGTCGATAATCTTGGCCTGAATATCGAGGTAAATGAAGCCAAAGCAAAGTGGGGCTTTCTCCGCATGACATTCAAGATCAATTTGTCGAAGCGCGAAGAAGTTGGGGCAGGGCACGGAATCATCCTCCGTGTCATGGAAATGTTTAAAAACGATGTGAAAATATCCACACCATCAATATCGACAATGGATCTGGTAATTTTGTAACAATTCGCATTGCTTGTGATTTTTTCTTTAATTTGCGGCACATTTGCGAGTTTTTTCGTTACGTCAGCACTCGCGAATTTCGCATACCGTCTGCCCGTAGCTTTATACTACATTCTCACTGGCGTTCAAATACCATTTGCAAATTCATCAAAAATATTTTCTCACTATGTTTGCGCATTATGTTGTCTACACTTCCAGTGAACTATATTACCGACGCGACGTAGGACTGATGTGTATTAGCTGAATTTTATATACGCTGGATGAAATTCGGGGGAATAAGGGGTTCGCAGAGTGATAGTATTAAGTAAATTTTAAAGCCCGATGTTGAATGTCAAGTTTTTTTCTGCATTTCATATGACATTTCTAAATTTGAGACTAACTCAATTTGAACCATGGCAAGATACACAATCGATCAACCCGTTAAAGTTATTCAGACTTATTATGAAAATGGGCGTTCAAATCAAAATGCATATCGTGCACTTTGTGATTTTAATCCACCAAATGTGCGTAAAATCGAAAAAATCGTGCAAAAAGTTGAGAAAATAGGGTCTGTAGGAGATGTGAAAACACCAGTGCATGCTCGTAGAGCTCGTACTACAGAAAATATTGCTGCTGTTCGCGATAGTGTGGCTGGAGAGCAGCCCACCTCAACTCGTCGTCGTGCCCAACAATTGCACCTCTCACGCTCGTCGTTGATGAACATTTTGCATAAAGACTTGCATTTACACGCTAACAAGGTGCAATTGACTCAAGAACTAAAGCCTCTTGACCATTTCAAGCGTCGTCAATGGTCAGAATGGTGACAAGAAATGGCAACAGTGGATGATCAATTTTCGAAGAAAATCATCTTCAGTGAGGAACACTTTCAGCTCAGTAGATTCGTCAATAAGCAGAATTGCCGAATTTGGATGTGGACGATATGTGGTTTCAACAGGGCGGTGCCACTTGCCACACAGCTACCAAAACAATGGCTCTTAAGCGCGACAAATTCAATGGCCGTGTTATCTCACGTGGTGGCGATGTCAATTGGCCGCCAAGATCATGCGGTTTGACACCGTTGGACTTCTTTCTTTGGGGTTATTTGAAAGAAAAGGTGTACGCTGATAAGCCAGCAACAATTCAAGGGCTAAAGGATGGGATAATTTGGCACATTACTTGCATAGAACCTCAATTATGCCTCAGCGTCATCGAAAATTCGGACCATCGGATGGAGGTGTGCCGCCGAGGTCGCGGCGGCCATTTGGCCGATATTTTGTTCCACACATAATTGAACCATACCAGTATTATCATAATAAGAGTTAAGCCCTATGGGTCTAAATTCCCAAAAAAAGGAAACAGACCCCACTGGGCGTATTTTCTTTCCCAAATGGAAATAAGTCCTGCGATGTTAATGCCTTTTGGTTGTGAGGCTTATTTCTTTTGCATGCATCCAAACTAGCACGTAACCTTAATCCAACAGTGATTGCAATTATATCTAAACTGTGCATACACCCAAAGTATGAACCCCCCTGCGTGGGCCAACTGTTCGATTTGGGATGGGTGCGAAATTGAACGTATGCAAAGTTTGCTTGGGCTCCCTGTTGGAGTTGGGTTGCGTGCGAGGTTGGGTACATGCTTAGTTTCTTTGTATTCACGTTTTTTTTCCCCAACATTTTTAGCTAATAATAAGCTTTCTTTGAGAGTTTTGAATAGAATGCTAATTTCAAATGGCAATAACAGCCGCGGATGTTAATGCTTTTTCGTGAAGAGGCTTATTTCCATTTCGAAAAGGAAATAAAAGGAAATAGGGGCTATTTTCTTTTTTTTGGGGGATTTACCCGCACAGGCCTAAATTCCGTAGGGGTTATTGCCCTGCACCCTGCTACACATCAGTTATAAATACAAGGGGAAAATATGAAATCTTTTAATCCTTTCGTCAGGCAATATTATCATTAGAAAAGTTTGAAAAGTATGTATCCAATCTGAATAATCAGTATCCACCCACTTAATTGCTTTCCTACTTCCCGAATTCGACCTAAAAATTATACGCAGATCTCCCTACCCAAAATATTCAACTAAACATGCATCTACACATCATCGCCAATAGCTACAAACCATGAACCGGCCAATAAATAATCGCCCAGCGATTACCACGATATCACAGATGTGCCTATTTGTCCGGGACAGATTTTACGGTAAGATAGTACTCCGAGAGCCAACTGTTTTATAGATGAACTTAGACCTTTATTTGGTCTCTTTATATCTCCCTACCAAAGCTCATGCCTGGCCAATAGCTAGAGCCCGAAAACTCGTCTCAAATAATAAATTTTCCAGATACATATGATTTCTCTTTAAAACGTGGGCTACTGCCGTAAATTGCTAAACGACGATCACCACCCAAGACCCGAATCGATTTGTTCAGCCGTAATATTTATGTGCAAAGCTTGTCGTCATAAATAGCCGATAATCACCTATGAATTCGCCATGCAGAAAAACTCACATATCTTGGTGTTAATCGTCGCCAGAGATTGAATTAACTTGTGTTATGCAATACGCACAGATACATCTCAGACCCCCTAAGGATATATACAAATGCGGAAGGAATTCCATTTTGAAAAAAAAGAAAAAAACTCACAAACTAGGTAGAAGTGATTTTAATTAAAATCGCAAAGACTTGTCAGTTGTCACTATGTCACCTGTCGCGTAAAACTACTTGAGAAACTTGCGCAACACGTGCGCGCGCCCATAACTTAAATACGCGTTCATAAAAATGTCATATCAGTCATTGGGTTTCTTAATCTCCTACTTCACTAATTAACAGACGAAATATTTAGTAATTACCCCACCGAAAATTTTCAATCTCATGCACCCCTTGTTAGATACATTACACATCCGTGATGTTTTGGTTCCACCACGTCCAAATTCGAAGACAAAAAAATCTCGCAAACAGATATATCTTAATTATTTGATCAAAAGTGACAACGCGCGCAAGTCATTAATTAAGACTGAATTTAAGAAAGCAGCAAACCCAAGTCTATCCATTGCATTGAAGCATTAAGGCCGGATTTTCTGCTTTTTTACCTTTCGTCTTGAATCGATTATATCCACCAGCGCAGCGCAGCGATCTGGTTGATTTAGGTCTGCTTACTGGATAAATAACCGTATTTGATATATTTTTTTATTTTATTTTTTTTATCAAAACACAAAAATCAATATTTTGCCATATTTTTCCGTTGGTTGGTTGCGGCGCAACGATCGGTGGTAGTACCGATCAAGTTGAGATCTTGATAAGTCCGGCAAATGGCTGTTTGCCGCATGAATACAAGTGCAATTTATGTTACTTATAGGTATTTCAAATAATGAACTGTAAGTGATATGCTACTGGTGTATCGGTTGATCGGTGAGCTTGAGTAGATAAATGCATTACAACATTGCAAAGAACAAGAGTCGGCTAGGAAAACAGAAGCACCATACCAGGGACGATCAATCGCAAAAGAATACGCAGATACGATCGGAAATGGTGTCCATAGGGTGCGTTTTCGGTTGTTTGGCAATATGAAATTTCATCAACTTCTTTTTTAAAGGCAGTTAAAATAGTCGGGTAATGGAAATGTAATGCATGGTAATAACGGGTCCGCCATCTAACGTTTTTTTTCAACTAGGGCTTATTTCGTGAATGGTAACACTTAGCTCATGTCTGATTTGACAGATAATTAGTTTTATCCTTCCGCTGAACGAATATGGTTGTGTATACGCTTGAACAATGCTGGGAAATATTGCGACATTACTTTGAAAATCATGGTAATGTTGCAGAATGTGTGCGAAAATTGCGTAGGGATTTTGGAAGAAGAGAAGCACCGTCAGCTCCGAATGTTCGTTATCTTGTGAAAAAAGTGAAAGAAACTGGCATCCTCATCGATAAACCAAAGCGTGAAAAGCCAAAAAAAGAGTGCTTACACCCGAGAATATTGCTGCTGTGGCAAAAAGTGTGCGTGAAGCACCATCAACATCAATTCACCGTCGTTCTCAACAATTGAACATTTCGGAGACATCATTGAGACGAATTTTGCATAAAGACCTTGCTTGAGTTGAAGCCAACTGAGCATCCAATGCGTTTTCGCTTCGCTAAGTGGGCCTGCGATCGACTTAGAGAAGATGCCGATTTTGCCAAAAAAATCATCTTTTCAGATGAAGCTCATTTTGATCTTGGCGGGTATGTAAACATGCAAAATTGTCGCATTTGGGGCACTGAAAACCCGCACGCATACATTGAAAAGCCGATACACCAATACGAGTCACTGTTTGGTGCGGATTTTGGTACAGAGGCATAATTGGGCCGTTTTTTTTTCGAAAATGAGCAAAGAGTGGCCGTTACAGTCAATGGCGATCGTTATCGGGCCATGTTGAACGAATTTTTGTTCACAAAAATTGAAGAGGAGGATATTGGTAACATTTGGTTTCAACAGGACGGCGCTACGTGCCACACAGCCGAAGCTACACTCGATGTTTTGCGCCCTGTTTTTGAAGATCGCATTAACAGCCGCAGAGCTGATGTCGTTTGGCCACCTCGGATCTGCGATTTGACACCGCTGGACTATTATTTGTGGGGTGCCGTAAAAGATAAGTGTTATGCCGATAAGCCAGAGACAATTGACGCTTTAAAGGACAATTTTCGTGAAGCCATTGGTGAAATACAGCTGCACACAATCGAGAATGTGCTTAAAAATTGGACCGATCATGTAGGCTACTGCATGGCCAGCCGAGGCAGCCATTTGAATGAAATTATTTTCCATTATTAACCGGAAGGATTGTACTTTCAAATAAAAAAAGAAATTTGAGAAAATATTCAGTAGTTTTTTTTATAGCATTTTCAAAAAAAAAAGTTATTTGGCGGACCCTTTACATTGCCGTTTTAAATAAGGATTAAAGAATTCTGTGTTTTAATAAAACACTAAATAATTGAGATATCAAGCTGAAATTTATTCCACGTGTAGTAAGCTTGTTAAATTTAGGCATGGAACTCGATTTCGTTCATAATGACCACCGCGAGCCATTTGGAGACAATTTGCCAAAACCCTTCCACACATAAAAGTCGGACCGTTGGCAATTTCACGTTAGATGTTGCTTCTAAGCTCCTCTAATATTGTTTGCATAAACCAAAGAGGTAAAGATACCCCATTACTAGAAATCCAAATCACATGATCACTTTGGCCATTTCTCTAGATCACATGATCACCGAAAACTTCTCCTTCAGATCAATTGCTGAATGAGTTGTGTTTCATGGAAAACCACATATCACTGATATCAAGTCCATACAATTCTTACAAAAACCAGTACTCTGACATAGCACGATAGTTACCTCCATTTTTTTTTATAATTGGCGCGCGCTAAAGGGATTATTAATACCCTTATGGTGTTTAAGCGCAGCGCGGGCATTAAGGAAATAGAGGAGTAGAGAAGAGGAGATACCGATGTGCGTTGCTTTTGAATTTCTGTAAATTGTAATGGAGAGGAAAAACTAAGTTTGGTAAAGCCTTCCACATTCGTGTTGTTCGGTTAAGGAATGAATCTCTATATTTCATAGTACGTCCGAAGATAGGCTTTAGGGTGAACTGATTAGTATTCGTGGTACGGCGAGTATTACGGTTGAATTGTTGAATGCAGCTGCAGCTATTTCCTTAGAGCATTTGTTATTGTAATAGCGGTAAAAGAGTGTAAGGCAGGAGACATTCCTACGATGTTCGAGCGAAACTATGGAGTTCGCTATGGTTATATCTCCTATCAATTTTATCGCACGCTTTTGTATCCTATCTAGTAGGTGCAATGATGTTTTGGCTGCATCTGACCATATGTGGGCGTTGAACTCAAGTTTGGGGCGTATGTACGCTTTATACAAGGTTTTTTGGCTGTAATTTAAAAAAACAATGAAAAACTTTGATTCTTCTTGTGGATTATTTTTTATTTGCTCTTTTAATTTTTTTTTACATCAAGTCGAGAATATGATGTCATGTAAATGGCCGCCGCCACAGTTGATTGTCATTTGAGCCCTTTTTATGGCATTTTCCATCACTTTGGCCAAAACTTTCGGCGATAGGTCCTCACATTCTTGACGGATGTTGTTTTTAAGAGCTGCAAGAGTCTGAGGCTTGTTGACATAAGCCCGCGACTTCAAAAAGCCCCACAAAAAGAAGTCTGGAGCGGTCAAATGAGGCGATCTTGCTGGCCAGTGCAAATCGCCAAAACAAGAGATTAGGCGCCCGGGAAATGCATCCTTCAGCATATCGGTTGTGGCACGTGCAGTGTGTGCCGTTGCACCGTCCTGTTGGAACCACATGTTTTCCAATCCCAATTCATCAAGTAGCGGCAAAAAGAACTCGTTGATTATTGCTCTGTAGCGCTCACCATTCACAGTAACCGTTTGGCCCGCGACGTCTTCGAAGAAAAAAGTTCCGATGACTCCTCCAGCGAAAACAGCACACCATACAGTGACTCTGAGCGGGTGTAATGGCTCTTCGTGGGTTACACGCGGATTTTCAGTGCCCCAGAAGCGTAAATTTTGCTTATTTACGTACCCGCTAAGATGAAAATGGGCCTCATCACTCATGATTATTTTTGATGAAAAATCATCTTCCTCTTGGTGGTGATTAAGGATGGCTTGAACGTATGTTAGACGCGATTGGCGGTCAGCAGCTGAAAGCTGATGCACCGTCTGGACTTTGAACGGAAACATCTTCAAATTATGTACCAAAATTCGCTGTAAAGACCGTCGACTGATACCCATTTGCGTGGCACGTCGTCTGGTCGATGTCGACGGCGCTTCTCTGCAGAACGTCTACTCCGGGGTCTGCCACGCCTGGCAGCATCTCGTGTTGTGCCAGTCTCTTCGAGGCGAGCGGCTAAACGTCGCAGTGTTTCACCAGTAGGCGTTGGACGGCTAGGAAATCTGCGACGAAATTCACGTTGTGCCAAAGTCACCGACCGATTATTGCTCAAATAAATAGTCACCAATATTCCGCGTTCTGGAGCAGTGTAGCGTAACATTGTTTATTAACGTGTATTTCGCATGTGTTTACTACACAAATGTCAAAACAGAACTGACATTAGGTGCCAATCGCAAAATTTATAGCATTTTCTGATAGGAGGATTACTTTTGCGCCAACTTGTATTTCACTGTTAATTCGGTCGAATTTAAAACTTTTACTTTATTATTTCCTACAAAATAGTGAAGTTATTGCCCATCATCAGTGGGATTTTGTAGTTTCAAAAACCTTCTAATAATTTTAAACATTGCCTATTTTGTTGTATGAAAATATATTTATATAAAACTCTAATTTGGTATCTAATTGGCAAGAAAATTAGTGCGAAATTCGACAAATTTATTCCGAAAAAATTAAAATCATATAAAATTTGGTACTTGCTGTATGAATTTTTGACCGATTTTGAAAGTTTCGATTTTTTTTAGACTAGGACGTCAATTGAAATCGAAATGATGCCAGTTTGACTTTTTTTAAAATTCTGACTTGCCTAAGCAGTAATATACACATCGACCTAAAAGGTCTATTGTGCTTGCCGTCAGATGTTTTTTAGGTTAGTAGGGCTTCTACTTTCCTAATGTAGCTGATAATACTTTCAGCCGAAGATTTCCTCAGTTCTTCGGGACTTAAAAGTTCCCTGAAGAAAGATTCCCTTCTCATACCGTAAAGGGCCGGGCATTCACATATGATATGCTCTGCTGTTTCGTCTTCTTCTAGACATAGTGTTCACTCCGGTGAGTCGACTAGATGCATTTTATTTAGGTGATATCGCAGACCGTGATGACCAGTAAGGTAGCCTACTAAGTTTTTGATATCGTACCTGCGAAGATTTAGTATCTTATTGGCATCTGCTTTGAAGGGCTGAATAGCTCTTTTGGTCTGTCTTAGGCCTGGGATGTACTCCCAGTATGAAAAACATTTGTTTTGTTCCCAGTTTTGTATAACAAGATTTATGGCTGATTTGGGGATTGCATAGGTTTCAGGTCCAATGAAGGGGGTTTCCGAACCTTTTCTGGCTAATTCATCAGCTTTTTCGTTACCTTCAATCCCCTTATGTCCGGGGACCCACCATAGTCTGGTTTTGTTCCTGGAACTGAGTGTTTGGAGGGAGTTGAAGCAGTGTAGTACTGATTTGGAGTCAGTAATGTGTGAGCTAAGGGCTTTTATAGCTGCTTGACTGTCCGTGAATATATGCATGTTGGCGCCTCTAATACCTGAGTTGTGTATAAGGTTTGCGCATTCTTTTATGGCATCGAGCTAAGCTTGGAATGCACTAGGGTTTTTCCCATAAGTATTGAGATATTTCTATTTGGTCCATGTATGCCAGCTCCTACCCCTGAGTCTATTTTAGAACCATCCGTATACCACTTTAGGCCGTTTTGTCAGTTTAGTGGGTTATTGCTACACCATGCTTCTCTGGTTGTGATCTCCGTTGAGAATCTTTTGTTAAAGCATAGTGTCTTGCTTAAACGGTCTGTAACCCCACAGATCATATCAAGTTCTGGAAGTTCGGGTAGTATTTCAATTAGTTTTAGTTGTTCGCTAATGTTTAACTCATCCACTTGTGTCAAACTTGCTGAGCTGTGAATTGTCACTTTTTTTTAGGGAGGGCGTTACTCATATTAAGGCTTCTATAGCCGCTGTGGGACAGGTACGCATAGCTCCGGTAATGCCCAGACAGGCAAGCCGTTGTACCTTGTTTAATTTATTTACAGTTGTTTTTTGGGTGACTTTGTTCCACCATACTATTGAAGCGGATGTTATAATGGGCCTGACCATGATCGTGTAGATCCAGTGTGTGGTCTTTGGAGAGATTCCCGAGGTTTTACCAAACATGTTTCGGCAAGCCCAGAAAGCTTTGGTTGCTTTTTGAATTTTGTTGTTAATGTGGGAGTTCCAGCTTAGTTTTTTGTCGAGGATCACTAAGACTTAATTTTCTCCTTTTTGTGAAAGGGACGATTATAGCCTTGCTTGGGTTTATAGAAAGACTTTCTTTTCTACACCAGTCTGTGACTATCTTAAGGGCGTTTTGCAAACGTGTTGTAACTTCGTTTGGTTCTTTGCCGCTAATTGTGATGACTAGGTCATCGACGTATCCAATTATATTGAAACCTGCATTACTTAGGTCTTGAAGTAGGTTTTCGGTAACTGGAGACCATAGTAGGGGTGAGAGTACTCCTCCCTGAGGGCAGCCTTTAACGGCTGTTACTGATACTGAGGTCTGTGCTGATGAAGCAGTTATTTTCCGACTTTCAAGCATCGCTTTGATCCATTTGATGGTGGGGTGATCTATTCTTCTATGAGTCAAAGCATTTGATATGGAGTCATACCCAGTGTTGTCAAAAGCACCCTCTATGTCTAGGAAGGCACATAAAGCTACTTCTTTGTTTTCGTATGCACTTTTTATTTGTGATGTTAAACTTAGAAGTGCTCCTTCCGCAGATTTACCTTTTTGGTAGGCGAATTGACAGGGGTGCAGAGGAGTGCTTTCATTTAAGCACTCTCTAATGTGTACGCCTAGTATTCTTTCCATTGTTTTCAGGAAAAACGATGTTAAGCTTATTGGACGGTATGATTTAGGTAGTTCTATTGGTTTGCCTGGTTTGGGGATAAATACCACGTTTACCTCCGTCCAGGTTTGTGGTATGTAGCCCCAATTGAAACTAAACCTAAATAAGGCGACCATAGTGGGTAAGACAAAGTCCAAGCCCTTTTGTAAAAGAGCAGGAAAGATTCCGTCTGTCCCTGGTGCCTTGTATGGTTTAAATGAGTTGATCGCCCATTTAACCTTATCCAGAGTGAAAAGTTTGCCGAATAAACTATTAATCCTTTTCAGGTTACTAGGGGGTGAGTCATCTATCATGTGTTCATGAAACTCACTTGTGATAGTGGAGCCGGGAAAGTGTACCTGAAGAAGTGTGGTCAACGTTTCTTCCCGGTCACATGTGATTTTACCGTCAGATTTGACTAGTAATCCCAGCAGTTTGTTTTATCTTTCGAGAGTGCCCTCTGGAGATGCGCCACCGCCGGGAGCTCTTCGAATTCCTCACAGTATTTGCGCCAGGACGCTCTTTTTGATTTTTTCGTTTTCAAAAGAAAAAGAGAGCCCAACTTAAAATTTTTCTTTATTTCGCTTTGCCAATTTGTTTATTTCATTTCGACTTATTTCATATCACCGAGCGTTAATGTGTAATATTTATAAATTTTAATTTTAAACAGTATTTCGACTTCGGTAAGGTGTGATGTTCATTCGCCCTAAATACTTCTTGATCTGACATCAAAAACAAACAAAATTCACAACACCCTTGTCTATCGATCACGTCAGTTAATTCATAGCCACTTCCCTATACCGGTAATGCATAACAAAAGAATTTAACTTTTCATAATCAAATCTGACATTGCCCATAAATTAAGTTGAATATTCATAAAATCCATATCGTTAATGCATTACCCTAATTTCCTGAACACAAACACCTTCCTGAAAAAAAAAAACAAACTGTCCAAATAAATTCTCACAGTCAATACCGCATTTCGTTCGAAAATCTTCGAAGATGCAGTTATTTTTTTCCTTCCCCACCATTTTGTCGATAAATCGATACAACACTGACTACTTACTGTCGAAGTTAATGTATGCCTGCTGCATTAATTGATCTGTTCTCTGACTAATGAGATGATTGGCTCATTAACATCAATCAGAAGCGGCTGCGTTACTAAGTCTTACTTTCTCCGCATATTTGTTTGAAGCATTCTTCTTCACATCAGCATTACCATCTTCCGGTTCTTAAATTAATTAACTGTTTGTAAATGGAAACAAATGGAACATGTTATTCGGTTTGATCTAATTTAGACCTATTAGCATCGGCGTTAAGGAAAATGGGAAATGACTTCATCAGAACATCTTATTCGAATTGGATGAAACTGGATGATATATGGCGATAAATTCAATTTGAATGGCAAATCAAAAATAGCAAAATAAAGTGCATCTGGTAATGATTTTGGGTACGATGAAAACGAACCCTCAGAATTATGAAGTGCTTTAGTCGATGCTGAATGCGTTCATCGATCATGAAGAAATACCATGTTTACATGTGACGTTCCAGCCAGCGCAAGTTCAATAGTGCAATCACAAGAGCTAAACGCACTGCCTGGCACACGTTCTGCAGTGACATAGAAAACACCACAGAATCAGCCAGACTCAGGAAAATATTAACTAAAGAATATACAGTTCCAACGTATCTTAAAGATAGTGATGGCAACTGGACAAAATCCTGTACGGGCACGCTCAACCTCCTACTAAAGACCCATTTTCAGGGATGTACCCAGAGTCGAGACAGTAATCGGTGACCCTTAACCCTTCAACGACTCTCTTCACAGCTCCAGAAGAAGTCATAACTGAAGGAAAAATAAACTGGGCAGTTGATACATTCTCTCCCTTCAGATCCCCAGGAAGCGATGGAATATTTCCAATTATGCTCCAAAAGGCAAAAACCCTAATCATACCAGTCCTCACACGATTGTTATACAAAGGGCAAAGGGGTTGAAACAGCACTGCATGACGTTGTTAGTGCTATAGAAAAGTCTCTAAAAGACAAAGAATACTTACTCGCAGCTTCCCTAGATATTGAAGGAGCTTTCAACAATGTCAAAAAATGCGCAGTGGAAAGGGCATTGCAAGTTCCAACGTTGACCAGGCACTCACTAACGTGATTGTAAGTCTTCTCAAAGAAAGGAATATCAAGGCAAAACTAGGCGACACTGAACTAAAAGGAAACGCCTCAAGGGGCACACCACAAGGAGGAGTCATCTCTCATCTACTATGGGTTCTTGTCGTTAATGAAATACTAATGAAATTCAAAAACAGGGGGGTTAAAGTAACTGCGTACGCAGACGATGTAGTATTGCTTGCGACAGGCAAATTCTTACCAACCATATCTAGACTTACTTCGATCGACCCTTCACCTGCTCGTTTCCGAGCAGAGACGAATGGGACAAGAATGAACCCACAAAAAGGAAATCGATATTCATCTTCACAGATGAATCAAAGATGGACTGTGGAACAGGTGCTGGCATATTCTCAGAGGAATTAGTAATACACAAATCAATCAGGCTTCCTGATCATAGTAGTGTGTTCCAGGCTGAGGTGCTAGCAATCGCTGAAGCGGCTCATTTGGTGTCAATAATTGAAATACCACACAGTGATATCCCCATATTCATTGACAGCCAAGCGGCTATAAAAGCAGTATCTGCTATCGAAATTAAATCAAAGCTAGTTCGCCTCTGTCGCGAAGAGCTCAAGGTTCTCTGCTCACAGCATAATGCTGATCTCTGCTGGGTTCCTGGTCACAGGGACATAGACGGCAACGAGATGGCCGACGAACTGGAAAGAAATGGATCTGCTACAGATCATGACCAGGCACTACAAACGGTCGAACCACCACTCTGTAACCTCAGAGAAAGAGTGGAATACAAAACCCGAAGGAAAGCCAATACCAGGTGGAAGTCATTGACCACCTGCGAAATATCTCGGAAGCTCTGGCCAGAATACAACGGAAACCGGACCAAAAACGTTTGCGTGAAACAAGGAATGTGTGTATCTGGTTGGACCGTGGTGATCAATTTATCTGTCAAAATCCTGGAAAATTCCAGTATTAGCTTGTGGGAAAAACGCAAAGGCCTGGGGGGTCATTCCGTAACTTTGAAAACGATTATCACTCAGACGGTAGTCGAGACCTCATGAGCAATCGCTCAATAATCGTCTGTGATTTGACGATTATTGTTTTAAGTGAAGCGAATAAAGTGATATCGCGTACAGAAAATAACGACTCTAGATCTTACTTGATGCAAGATGTACCGTTGAAATGTTATCGTCAAACGTAATCAATTTACAGAATGAGGGCCCTGGATAGTTTCCTATCCCTTCTTTACCTGACGTTTCATGAACGACTCTAAAATTGCTTACGAAAACTATGTAGTAAGCCAATCAATTTAACGTCAGTTTATTTATTTTTATACTCTATCCCTCAGGGGTGAATTAGCTTTGACATTTAGTTTGTCAAATAATGAAATTATTTATGTAGACATTCGTTATGTATTTGGTCTATTTAGCCATCGATATCTTAAAGTATTTGTTAATTTATAGCGTTTTCGATTGGGATTTTCAGATTTGCTCTTAGATTTCAGATTTAACCCGTCCCAATCGAACATAAAAGTGGTTGATCTGGTTGTGTGCCATTTGAGAGCTTATTGTTTATCTTTAGGCCGCAGTTATGGCTATCATTGAAAACTATCATTTGAAATTTTCTTTTACTCATTGCGACTTTTTCATAAATTTAACGATTGGCGAGTTGGTTTCAAAACAAAGCTTATGAATTTCTGTACATGATTATCCTAAAATATTTTAATTTGTAATTTTAGATTTCGCAGAAAACCACTTTAGTTTTCACTAAAAAAAGCACAAATCAAATTAGTTACGAAATGCAAACTACAAACTGACATATCAGATGTCAAATGTTTTTGTGTTGGTGCATGTATAGGTGTAAATCTCACTTGGAAACTAGATTCATCAAAAGTGCTCTAGAGTAAGAAGAGAGTGCTTTTGTATCCCAATCGAAAACGCTATTAGACATGTCTGCCAGTGTCACCGATTTGTGGACCTAAAATTTTGAGCTAGAATGATGAGATTTGGTCCAGAGTGTGTTCAACGAAGCAGAAAAAGTGTTAGGAAAAACACACACCCACTCTTTGGCGTAGTTTTCATATAAAAACGATTTTTGTAGCACATGACAGCTTATGACATATGTCATAGAGTTCTAAAAGTCCGTCTGAATGTTTTAAGCTAAGATTCATCAAAATACAAAAACATTTTAAAAACACCCACTACTAAGGAATGTTTATTTAAATTGTAGAATGAGATATGTCATTCAACGATTCGCACAGCGAATTATAGCCTTATAATATATTTTCGTTTAATAATATGGATGTTTCTTTTTTTTAACTTCTGGTTTATGGTAATGAATATAATATTTAGCATATATTTGATTTGTGTGACAGATTATATGTCACAACAATACCATTTTAAAAGTTTATGTCATTTACCATTTCGGTTTTCACACCCAAATCGTGTGTTAAATTTTTGATATTTTTAAAAAAATATCTTC
Organism: Rhingia campestris; assembly: GCA_932526625.1. Classification (NCBI taxonomy): domain Eukaryota; kingdom Metazoa; phylum Arthropoda; class Insecta; order Diptera; family Syrphidae; genus Rhingia; species Rhingia campestris. The sequence continues at coordinate 6,192,266 of OW052183.1, forward strand.
TATACACCTTTTGACAGTTCAATAACTACGTCTTAAGATTATCACGTTGCTTTTGGAAGCTGCATGAATACCCATATTATGTTATGTCCCGTTTACATTAGTGTGTCATTCGTCACTTTTATTTCATTAAAAGTAATTTTTGATATAATGTCTGTCATTACAAAATGCCAAAAAGTATCTGTCATTTAACGCTGTCATTATAATGAAATCGTGCAAATGACGTATTGTCATTCTATTAGGTAATGTTTTATGATGGATGTTTATGACGTGCCGGTCTTTCGGAATGAAATGATTGCCATTTCCGAGAAGGAATGTCACTGATAATTATGCTTACCGCTTTTACGAAGGCGGTTCGATGCTATTCAGGGTATTCTTGATATCAGGTAGGAAAATGACTTGAATCAGTCATCACTGGTAAATTTTGAGTGCAAGTTATTAAAAGGCTTCTCTGAGGATCTTCCTGTGTGTAGAGTTGTAGCGTTTCTTTACGCTATCACATTGTTAAACCAAATAGTCGACAAGCTATGTTGCGATCGGAGAAACAGGCCTCGTGGCTGTTTGACCTATGAAGATCAATCTCACAGGGTTTTAGCTTTCAACGACTATGGACAATTCTAAAAGCTAACAAAAATGACGAACATGAAGCACATTTTCTGCTGAGTTTTGGGGTTTGGCTTGTAGAAAAACGCCTTTTTCTTGAATGGCTGACATCTTGCACGAATTTCAGCAATGTTGCTTCAGGTGTTGCGACAATCCTGATCTTTGTCAAAATCCTGATCTTTGTCAAAAAAACTCTGTCCTACTGCGGGACTTGGTTTTGGTGTTACTGTATTTGACTTTGGAACTTGCTTACTTACTTACTTAAGTGGCGCTACAGTCCGGGATGAACCTGGGCCTCAACCAACATGCCTCTCCAATCAGCCCGGTCCTTAGCGAACTGCCTCCAATTGCGCACTCCAAGTTGGTTGAGGTCGGTTTCTACTTGTGTGCGCCACTTAAGGCGAGGTCTTCCTCTACTGCGTCCGACGTCTGCCTGGGAATCGAAGACTCTGCGAGCCGGTGTATTGCTGTCCATTCGTTCTACATGTCCTAGCCATCCTAAACGTCCAATGCGGATTTTTTTTTGACCAGGGGTATGTCGCTGTCCAGCTCGTATAGTTCGTGGTTGAATCTTCGTCTCCATAGCCCGTCAACGCAAACGGGACCGAAGATTTTCCGAAGAATTTTTCTCTCGAATCGACCAAGGATTTCTTCATCCGCTTTTGATACGGTCCATGCTTCAGCGCCGTAGAGCAGGACTGGGATGATCAGGGTCTTATATAGGATCTCCTTAGTAGTTCGAGTGAGGGCTTTACTACTAAATTGCCTTCTTAGCCCGTAGAAACAGCGATTGGCAAGAGTAATTCTTCGTTTGATTTCTGACGAGAGGTAGACAAAGTCCCGTACTACCTCAAATTTATATCTGTCAATGGTGACGTTCTGTCCAATTCGTCGATGTTGTGTCTTGATAACATATACTTAGTCTTACCCTCATTTACTGCTAAACCCATTTTGGCTGCTTCCTTCTCTATACTAGCAAACGTGGCTATGACATCACGTTGATGTCAATATCGTCGGCATATGCTAGTAGTAGCACCGATTTTTGGAGAACTGTGCCTCTGGTGTTGGCTCGGGAGTTTTGCACAATCCTCTCAAGAATCAAATTGAAAAAGTCACATGACAGCGCATCGCCTTGCCTAAATCCTTTTTTGGTATCGAATGCGTCGGTGAGGTCGTTTTCGACCCTGATGGTGCAGCGAGAATTCTCCATCGTCATCCTACACAAACGGACGAGTTTGGACGGTATACCAATACTAGACATGGCTCTGTATAGTTCGTCTCTATAAATGCTGTCGTATGCGGCTTTGAAATCGATAAATAGGTGGTGGGTATCGATTTGGACTTCTTGGGTTTTTTTTCCAGGATCTGCCGAAGTGTGAAAATTTGATCGATTGTGGACTTTCCTGGCCTAAAACCATACTGATAAGGGCCGATCAGGTTGTTGGTAAACGGTTTCAGGCGTTCACATATTACGGCAGATAGGATCTTGTAGGCGATGTTGAGCACTTGAGCAGACTTATGCCTCTGTAGTTGGCGCAGTTCAGAGGGTCTCCTTTTTTGGGTGAATTCTGGAATCCATTATATAAATTTGTTGGTCTTTATGAGTGTTGTTTTCTTTTAGCTCTTTTATTTCGTCCGAGAGTTTTTTTTAAGGATATCGTTGTTGTTCATCATGTGTTGGTTAATTTGTTCATATTTATGAGCCACAAATTCGAAACTGGCCTTGATTTCAACAATCTCGTTACGAAGTGTCTAGCATGTCTGTGCTGCAGGTTTTTTTGTTTACGGGTGGGGCCATGGCTACATTTCCATCTGGAGAATTTAGGCTTCTTATTCTTTTTGATGCAGGCTGAGTAGGCGTTGTGCATTCATATCGACAACTAAGTTTTGGTTAGCAGTTTCCCATCTACATGTAGCGTAACGCGGTGAAGGTTACGGGTGTTTTTGCGAAAACTCAGTTCAGCGTAAAAATCTTATATATATTTAAATTTATTACATAAAAAAGTTTTTTTATTTTTTTAAAAATACTAAAACAAAATAACAACACAAAATCTCCAACCACCACGTAGATACATTGCAAAGTAAAAAAAAATAGTGTGCATCAAACAAATCCGCCATCATCAAGAGCACACTATGCAGCTTTTTTTATAACCCTCCTATCGGTGAAAATGAAATCAGATATCCCGCTTGAATGAGCATTATTCGATTTTAAAATTCAATAATCAGCGAAAAGGAAACTGTAAAAAAAAACGACATAATAGATACTTTGGAGACTTAAAACCTAATAGTCATGCGCTCACATCTTAGCCGTCGAGTATTTCCTGTTTTCAGTCATAGCAGACCCATAGGTTTGGTGTTTTGTTGTATCAATTTTCTTTTGAGCTCGATTTATCTGCCTTAGATACATTTTGTACATATAAACGATCGATTGATGCAAACCATTCGGTGATGATGATAATCAGTTATCTGTGTAAGTGGCTTATTTGGTGGTATCTGCGGTGTTCCTGGGAGCGGGTATTTTCTTGCAAAAGATTTATTTGGGTAAATTTGTAGATATTTTGAAAACGAATGATGATCATATCGGTTTTGAATTGTGGGAACTTGAGGTCGCTGGGATAACTACTCCGGTTGGGGCAACGCCAAATGCAGATGAAGCCGGTCTTTATGATATCTTTATGAAAGATCAGGTGCGCATATTAGAAATGATTAGTATTGATTTGGTTAATTTAATTGAATTGATGGGCGATAGGCGATAGGCGAACCGGAGGCAACTGCAGTTTATGCAAAACCGGATGTTTAGGTATGCCAGGCAGTGAGACTTTGTCATTGGGCATCGGTTTGAATAATTTGCTGTTCGGATAATGACATACATGATGGACGGTTGGTTTTGACATGGAATCGTCTGGGGTGTGATCAATAATTTCAGAAACAGTTGTTGAAGGTTATGATGAAGTTGATTACCTTTTGGTTTAGCATGTTGATTTTTGCCACTCCTCGTTGTCTGAGCGTTAAGTATACGAAGTTTCTCTATTTTTTTAAAACTTTAAAAAGGACGTCTTAGAATTCACGAAAGATTTAAATTTGAATACATTTAGGCGATAAAAGGTATGTTTTCGAAGTTTTGCAGTAAAATAGTAAATCCTCAATTTAATTGGAGTGGGGGTGAAAGAGACATATTTACGAGAAAGTATGGGAATGGGAAACGATTAATACCGTTAATGCTTGGAAAGTAACGTTTGCCTATTTAGACCAAATTTGAATAACAAAAACATCGATTTCTCGTGAACTCTCATCCGTTTTCATTTATTCTGCTGAACAGTGCAGAATAAATGAAAACGGATGATGCTATTGACATCTGAAACAATGCCTTATTATAATCAGTCTTAGCCTAAAGATCTTTCAACTTATATTTCAGTTTTGCCCTACACTTCTGCTTTTCTTTCTTGCAAACATGTCATCGCTTGAATACAAACTGACATAAGTCAAAATTTGGCGATTTTTAGTTAAGCATACATACCGATTCGCAAAAAAATACAAATTTTCTATCAAACCGTCATATCTTTTGAAGTACCAAAAGAAAAAAACATCAGGTTCACGCCAGCGGAACAGCATCGTTTCAACAGAGCGCTGAAACAGGGTAGCAGCATAGAGCAAGCCCGCATCTTTGCAAAAACAAAAGATGATGCTCAAGAAGCCAAACGCATGAGATCTGAGGACAACACACCACCTCAGGCCGAAGCTAAACGAGCTCGCACTGGGAAAACAACCTCTGACAGAACCACCTATAGAGATATAGCGAGCTATGTCAGATTGGGTGTCGTACCAGTCAATATCGATCGCAATCTTCTCACAAATGAACAAATGGTTCAGATACAAGAGGGGATTATGGACATCACGATCGAACTGCGCGACGGGGATGCAAAGCCAGCTTTCCGCGGGACAACTTTCAAAGCCGGATGGCTCTTGTTAGTATGTGCGGACATCACCACTTCAGAGTGGATGAAAATCAACTTCCTCAGACTGAAGGAGAAATGCGAGTTGGAAGTAATGCTTGTGGGAGAGGAAGACTTTCCGAAACCACATATTGTCAGAGCTTTCTTCCCGCAGAGTACCGGAGTCACGAATGACAGAATACTGGCAATGCTAGACGGTCAAAACAGAGACCTGAATACAAGAACGTGGAGAGTTCGGCAAAGATCGGACGAGAAAGACGTCGCCCACATGGTCTTTGCAATAAACGAGAGTGCGATGCGTAGGCTTGCGGAGCTAAAGGGGATGGTCTCATATAGATTTGGACAAATCAAGATCATCCTTAAGCAATCCGACAAGTCTGCAATACAGGCCCGAAAAAATAGTGACACTGACACTGATACAAAGAAAAAGTCGTCAGAAAAAACAAGCGCCAGCTTGTCAGTATTATTACTACCGCCGGAAGCGATATAAAGAAGACTAGTTCACTGCCTACGACAGTATCGCCAAACGCCCCTAGAACGAGCAACGTAAACATCAGCCAGCAACAGTTTAGACCAAAGCTAGCTGCGGAACGGGCGCGTGAACGGCAAAAACACGGACAGCGAAAAAACGGTCCGAGAGATAGACACGAAGGTCTCTCTCAACAGGGTATCGTACGTAGAAGACCACCCTACTAAATGTGCTGCAGGCAAACCTGCACCGAGCTATAGGTGCCTCGGACACCTACAACCAAAGATGTGCCGAAGGGAACATCGCTCTAGGTTTAATCCAGGAGCCATGGGCAACAGAGGAACACTCAGTTCCAGGAACAAAACCAGACTATGGTGGGTCCCCGGACATAAGGGAGTTGAAAGTAACGAAAAAGCTGATGAACTAGCCAGTAAAGGTTCGGAAATCCCCTTCATTGGACCTGAATCCTTCTGTGCAATCCCCAAATCAGCCATAAATCTGGTTATAAAAAAATGAGAACAAAACAAATGTTTTTTATACTGGGAGTACATCCCAGGCCTAAGACAGGCCAAAAGAGCTATTCAGCCCTTCAAAACAGATGCCAACAAGATACTAAAACTTTCACAGGCACGATATCAAAAACTTAGTAGGCTACCTAACTGGTCATCACAGTCTGCGATATCACCTAAACAAAATGCGTCTAGTCGACTCACCGGAGTGCAGACTATGTCTAGAAGAAGACGAAACAGCCGAGCATATAACATGTGAATGCCCGGCCCTTTACGGTATGAGAAGGGAATCTTTCTTCAGGGAATTTTAAAGTCCCGAAGAACTGAGGAAATCTTCGGCTGAAAGTATTATCAGCTACATTAGGAAAGTAGAAGCGCTACTAACCTAAAAAACATCTGACGGTAAGCACAATAGATCTTTTAGGTCGATGTGTATATTACTGCTTAGGCAGGTCAGAATTTAATAAAAAAAAAATTGTAGCTTTTAAACTGACAACGTGAGGGCGTAAGTGCCATTTTGCATTAAGGGAAACATCCATAGTTTTGAAGCAAAACTTCAAATAGCTTTTTTGAAAATTTATGAATTTTGACATATGACAGTTTGCATTTCAAGCGACGATGTGTTAAACAAATGTTTTGAAATCAATACGTTGTGCTTGTTTTTGTCTAAATTCCCAACATGAGAAAAGTACTGAAAATCTGGCCTTACCTGAGCTCTATCGGTCTGGTGTAAAATTACTCCTAACTCTTTTTGTTTAGCTATATCTCACATTTTGTAATCTTTCCGATGATTGGGCAACCACCTTTTGCATCGCCCTGGGTGCGACTTTTCAAATACCGACCCACCAGTCAGTACCATTCGATCTGCCACATTAATCGATCCCTTACAACTCGAGTACTACGCTTCCACTTTAACCCACTCGACCACACACAATACCTCATACCTAGCCGACTTATGTCCACGACATCTCAAACTATCGCTCATGATTAATTGACCTTTAAATACTCCGACCGAAACAAATGACCAAATCATCTTTTAATTGCACTCTAAACATTGTGGCTGTCATGTATCATTGTCGTCGGTATATCTACTTACGTTCAATTACTGGACGTAAATACATCCAACGAGATGATGAATAACCCAACGTTTCTAACTACCACCTCTAGGGTTTGAGCTTTGAAAAGAAGAAAAATGCATTTCTATACACCTACCGCTGAAAACCATGAAAAAATGTTCAAATTTGCCACCGCCGGCAACAGTGTTGCGAAAAAGCATTGCCAACCATACAGTAGAAGTGCAGTCATTAATAATCCAACACACACACAAACAGAATGTATCTAAACACGCACAACAGACCATCGTGCATGTCAAATTGATAGAAATTATCCGTCAAAAATTGTTTATCTTTGAGTGGTAGTGGTGATGTTATTGCATAACATATGCAGTGCAACATGATGACTGACAGCTATGCAAACAGCCTACAAGTCAACTGTCAAAAATGGCACACAAAACGTAAACTTAACAACAAACAACAGTTACCAGCCAAGAGTAACATAAATCTTAGCGAAATAAAAAAAAAATTGTCCACCAAAGGCCGTAGTGGGAGGCCGCACCGCGACTATGAACTGCGCGAATTCACCTCTGTATGTGCCAGGATTAAACGTTCGGATGGATACCCGAAGGGTGTCACGTTCTATGAGCGCTACAGTGCTCACTGCTCACACTCCTCACGATTTTCAATGTTGTTGTCGTTGTTGTCATCGTCGTTGTAGTCGTTACTGTACCTTTTGGCAGGAGTCCGTGCGCTGCATGAAAGTAAGACCGAGAGTGTTCGCTCGTATAAGTAGGTGACTCTGAGCCTCCGAAACTAAGCCATGTTGTGGGTGATAGGTTTTGTTTTTACTTTTCACAGTGATCCTAGCGTAAAGTAAAGATCGCAAAAAAAGAGGGAAATATGGTAAATAGTCAAGAATTGGGGTTAGCGTAACACCGGTACCACCGAGCGATCATGTCTGATGACGCAAATAATGCCCCGAAAGCCCTGCTCTGCTTGCAATTGTAAGCGGTACCACTGGCCCCGCGGTGTTGGGTAGGGAAAAACGTGGTGGTTTTCTTGTCTTGTTGTCATGTGATCATGTGCTACTGTCCCGGGGGACGAAATTATCTCGTTTTTTTTCGGTTTGCTGGTATGGAATTGGTAATGCTCTCCATGGATACACGCAGTAAGGTGAGTTTAATTGGAAAATTGATGTAGTTACGGGAGGCTTGATTTTGTACGATTTCGAAATTTTAAATTTAGATTATGGTGGTTTGGAAAAAAATTTTAAGACTTCTGGAAACCGGTGGTAAGAGATCGACTGATTTTGTTGATTTGTAAGGTAGGCTTCATCAAGTGGTGTTTCTAACGTTTCCACTGAATAAATAATTTGAGGAGTATAGCTTATGCTGAGCACTGAAATTTTGATCATGATATCGTTGATCGTTCCTAGAGCTAAGACACGTACTTTATCAAAAGAGAAAAGTAATCCTACCGTGCTATAAGAACTGAGAAGCCTGTTCTGGGATCAGTTTATATTGTTTATGATTCAAGTAGACACCAGTCTTAAGCAGCTCGTATAGTTCGTGGTTGAATCTTCGTCTCCATAGCCCGTCAACGCAAACGGGACCGAAAATTTTTCGAAGAATTTTTCTCTCGAATCGACCAAGGATTTCTTCATCCGCTTTTGATACGGTCCATGCTTCAGTGCCGTAGAGCAGGACTGGGATGATCAGGGTCTTATATAGGATCTCCTTAGTAGTTCGATTGAGGGCTTTACTACTAAATGGCCTTCTTAGCCCGAAGAAACAGCGATTGGCAAGAGTAATTCTTCGTTTGATTTCTGACGAGATGTTGTTGTCAGAGTTAATAGCGGAGCCGAGGTAGACAAAGTCCCGTACTACCTCAAAGTTATATCTGTCAATGGTGACGTTCTGTCCAATTAGTCGATTTTGTGTGTCCTTTCGTGTTGACAGCATTTACTTTGTCTTACCCTCATTTACTGCTAAACCCATTTTTACCGCTTCCTTCTCATACTAGCAAACGTAGCTATGACATCACGTTGAGTCCTACCAATGATGTCAATATCATCGGCGTATGCTAGTAGTTGCACCGGTTTTTGGAGAATTGTGCCTCTGGTGTTGCCTCGGGAGTTTTACACAATCCTCTCAAGAATCAAATTGAAAAAGTCACATGACAGCGCATCGCCTTGCCTAAATCCTTTTTTGGTATCGAATGTGTCGGTGAGGTCGGTTCCGACCCTGATGGTACAGCGAGAATTCTCCATCGTCATCCTACACAAACGGACGAGTTTGGGCGGTATACGAAAACTAGACATGGCTCTGTATAGTTCGTCTCTATAAATGCTATCGTATGCGGCTTTGAAATCGATAAATAGGTGGTGAGTATCGATTTGGACTTCTTGGGTTTTTGCAGGATCTGCCGAAGTGTGAAAATTTGATCGATTGTTGACTTTCCTGGCCTTAAACGACACTGATAAGGGCCGGTTGTTGGCAAACGGTTTCAGGCGTTCACATATTACGGCAGATAGGATCTTGTATGCGATGTCTGTAGTTGGTGCAGCTCAGAGGGTCACCTTTTTTGTGGATCGGGCAAACGATGCTGAGGTTCCATTCTTCAGGCATGCTTTCACCAACCACATTTGGCTTATGAGTTGGTGGATGTTACTTACCAAGATATCTCCGCCAGCTTTATAAAGCTCAGCGGGAAGGCCGTCATTTCCGGCCGCCTTATTTAGCTTGAGTTTAGATATTGCTATCTTCACTTCACTTAGGTCGGGTGGTTGGCAGTTTTCGCTGTCGTGATAAAAAAATTGCTAGATAAGTCTCATACTTAGTTGCAATAGAATTACAAAATGGGTGGTGGTTTTAGTGAGTAAAAATGTAACACTACTTTGGACACGTGCTCATCGTGTCTTTGAAGATTTCCACCATCCCACGAAAAATAAAAAACACACAAATGAATGGATAAGCTAGGTTTGAGACCTTTTATGGGCCGTTAATGCCAGATATTTTATTTTGTCTTCGAAAGATGGAAAAGCTTTACGTGTCCAGAAAATACTCTTCAACCGTATACCAAGTTATTTAACAATAATGTCGCACAATAAAATTAAATAAATTATCAAAGGATACACATTATATATCTCAGGAAGGATCTATTTAAAACAAAGTACAAGGTGGCTGATGAAAGCCGCTACAAAAAAAAAATTAAAAACTTTTTTTCTATGTAATGAATCTGGTTAGTTTTATTTTATTTTGCAGATTGATGTTAAGATAAGAAAATTTCATAACAGGAACACTGAAACAAGAATTTGGATTGTCCGCGCGATCATGCATTGGATTCCGTAGTTTCGGTTCAAAGAGAGTATAGACGCACGTTTGGCGGCAATCCTCCGAGCAGATGTACCACAATGAGACTTGTTCACAATTTTGCCGAGCATGGGACAGTCGATAGAAGACATTACCATCGAAACCCTTTAGTTCGGACGGAGGAAACAATCGCTGCTATAGCTGCTGCCATACAAAACAATCCAAGAATTTTGACAAGAAGCTTATCTGCTCAAATAGGTATAAGCAGACAGCCATTGCAGTTAATTATGCACAATGATTTGGACTTATTCGCATATAAAATTACTGAAAATAACTGAACGCCGCAGATTGGAATTTTCTTAGAAGATGCTTCAATTGGTGGAAGAGGACGGAAACTGAATTTTTATGTCCGACGAGGCCCATTTCCATTTAAACGGCAACATAAACAAACAAAATTGTCGAATATGGAGTGCTTCCAACCCACAGATACTCCATGAAACGGAATTGCATCCACTTCGTGTCACAGAGTGGTGTGCAGTTTCATCACGCTGCTGTCGGGCCCTACTTCTTCGAAGAAAACGGTTACATCGTAACGGTTACTGGAGACCGTTACTTGAGAATGTTGAGAGAGTTTTTCAATCCAGAATTACGCCGAATGAGAATTTCTTTCAACTCTTCGTAGTTTCAGCATGATGGTGCAACTCCTCACATAGCCCGGCCTGTTATGATAGAATTGCGACGAAAATTTCCCAACAAGTTGATATCAGCAAACTCCACATTCCGTTGGCTCCCCAGGTCGCCTGATCTTACTTTTCTTGTGGGGTTATTGCAAACAGGAAGTCTACACCGCAAAACCAACATATTTTAATGAACTAAATCAATCCATTCGAGAAAAAATTGCGGCTATTCCTATCTCAACTCTCCATGCAGTAATGAACAACTTTTTGGTAAGATGCCGCAAATGCATCACCGAGCAGGGGGCATTTAAATTCCATTTTTCTTAAACTAATTTAGCTATATTTAATAAAATTGAATGAGCTTTAACATGAATAAAATAAAAATAAATTCCATACACTGAAAAAAATGTTTTCTTAATGTAGCAATATTCATCAGCTACAATGTATCATTACTTACTGACGTCACTTCATCAAATTTATTTAGCGGACATACCTGCAAATAAAAGAAAAGTACAATAATTTAAAAACAATTCTTAAAAGGATTTTGCAAATAATTTATTTAAGGATTTAAATTCAGTTTTCACACATTTTACGTTAAAACCATTAGCAGTTGTTGAGATAGGTATTCCTAGATGTTGCGATGCAGTATAAAGAGAGGATATGAATAATAAACCAGTAATGTGGATCAACTCTCCTCATTATCGCTTATATCTAACTATCCCATCTCAATTTTGTCAAAAAGGAGGGTCCTTCTAAATGTTTCCAAAAAGAAGTTGGTAATCATCGAACTATTGCTATCGACGTTGGTGGTGATTGCTTGGCCAACGTCGTTCTCAAAGAAATAAATCCATGGTGCCATCAGCCCAAAAAACACAACAAAAAGTGACTTTTTTTTGGGATGCATTCAACGGTATTGGATCTCATGTGGATTGGTATTGTGTCAAATTCAACAATTTTGTTTCTTGACGAACCCATTCATCTAGAAATGGACATTATCGCTGACGATGATTGTTTGATGAAAATCATATTTCAACTGCCCCAGAGCCCATTCAGCGAACACAAGTCGTTGTTTATGGTCGTTTACCTTCAGCTCCTGGGTTAGTTGAATTTTAGTACGGGTGCAGACTCAAGTCACTACGCAATACTCGCCAAGTTGTGGTCTACGAAAGGACGAGTTGTTGTAACCGGCATGAAATCGACTGTATCGGATTCTCCAATACACTCTCACGGATAACGGCGCTGTTTTCGGTAGATCTTGCGTTTCATTGTACGTCGTAGGGGTGTTGGTTAATCGTTTACTGAACCAGTGGACTCAAATTTATCCACCACACTGCTAATAGTGCTCTCGGTAGGACGACATGGGGACCGTAAACCGAACACCCAACAATTGTTTCATTTGGACGTGTTGTTGAACGCTATGTTCTTCCATGGTGATTTGGCAAAACAGACTGAATAAATGACAGTCAATTTCACAGGTGAAGCTTCAAATGTCAAAGTTCGGAAGTCCCTCTTCCCTAGCACATCCATTGGGCCAACAGAGAGAAAAAAAATTGTATGGGCCTAATATTTGAATTTTTTGTATGACTGATGTGGATAAAGCTGTTAGTAAAATGTCCTTCGAAGTAGTCCTTCAAGGATATCTCCATTTCCTGTCCGATATCAGAATTAAAACGGTTGAACTTGAAAGAACATTATGTGCTATATGGGAGCGAGCAAATACATCGAATGCTTGCATTAAGATGGAGTGTTGCGAGCCCAAGCAGCGTACATTTCTTACACACACACACTTCTAAGTGAGAACACACACAATTAAGTCTATAGCTACACTATAAATTAAAAAAAATTCATTCGATCATGTCATCTAGATTTTTGAATTGTAAAGAACAAAAGAGTTGTGCTCAAAACTGATGTTTGTAGTTTGTTTTAAAAAATAAATTCTCAGAGGAACACCTTTATAGACCGCATCCATTACAAGTTGCAAAACTCTTCCTTACAGGGCTGGCGTAAAAAACAATTTGTGTCTAGCTCTACCAAAATCAAAAAGAAAGACACACAGGCTCTGACAATTACTCCAACGCAAGTGCAAGTGTAGTGCATCCTAAGATCTTTCAATAGCAGGTTTCACAGTTAATGACATCTTAACATAGAAAATAGGCAATTATCACAAAACCAAAAGAAAACCCCTTTTGCCAGCACCTGCAGTTCCAAAACACATTACTGCACATTTCATCAACGCGGAAGCTCATCATCTTCTTCTTCTTCCTACTCTTCTCCTCCGCCAAAAATGCAAGAAACAAAATTTCTTAAATATTCCAATGCACATACATATTTGCAAGTACTGCAGGTACTCCAACTACTGCATAATCCAACCATTTCCACCTACTCCGCGCATCCTCACCATAGGCATGCCGAAAAACCAAACAACCATAACATGAGCATGTTCGCTGCGGATTTATGTACCGCGCCGACACAAATTGTTCACCAATGTTGCATGGACGAATTCCATTTGCTAGTTTATGCCTCCAAATGTCTCCCTTCTTGGTGCAGTGGCAGAGCAAACACCACCATCTCGACCTGGGATTTCATTACGCGAAACATTCCGTGCTATAATTTTATTTGCAGCCATTTCCATTTCTTTGGCCTGCCGCGCGTGCATCTCCACCAATAAATGTTCTCCACTGATGAATGGAAATCATTCCACTCGGTTCGGGGGATTGTGAAATGTACAGCAGCCACTCTGTCGTATATGATTTGGGCTCCAAAGATGAGATGAGCAGACTGCCATGCCGTCTTCATCTCTAATCTATTCACATGGTGGTTGTGTCTTGTTGTGTCGCTGTCGTCTCAAAAAGGACTTAACCACTTTTCCTGGTTCTCATCATCATCATCATCATCATCGTCAGTCGCAGCATCACCGTCCAAATAGAATGAACATGCACAAACTACTGTCACTCGCAGCGCGAGGAGTTGTTACCGCAACTCTTAACAATCAAATCTTTCTCCGTTTTAGGGAGAGAGCTCCACAAACACCACTCATGGCCAGGCCTGACATTATTCGCAAAAGGGGCCTCTTTCGGCTAACATTGGTCACAGAGATAGGTGTAGTTGGGTACCTTAATCGAGCGAGTGCAAACGCGCGCGCTTGCGCACAGAAAGCATCACAGTGTCAGACTTAAAGTCAGAGCCTGTGTGTGCCGTTTTTTTTTTTTTTGTTTTTATGGAGTCTTCGTGTTAAAAAGCTGTTGCTCGGTGCTTGTTTATTGGACGAATTTGGAATCGGTACATTGGTGTTGGGTTGATTCGTGTTCCGTTGACGTTCGGGAAACTCAAGTTGACTCGAGGAAGGTGCGATTGGTACATGTGTTCCGTTGACACTTTCTGTGGTCATTTGGAGGTTGAATTTGGAATTGGAAATCGGATTCGGAAAGTCAGAGCACGGCAGTCGGCGCATTTAATTAGTGAAATTGAGCAAAGCGAGAAATGATTAAGTTTCCTCATACTTGAGTTTCCTATCGACGACGACGTGCACATGCCTTCGTGAAATGACACAGACCAAGAGGATGATGCTATATTGGTAATTTACAAGAGAATTGATGGCCACACGACGAAAGACCGGCGCACATACAATATGGCTTAGTTAAGCGGCTCAGATATACTACACAGGCGATATATGCACCTAGCATCCTGCTAAATCTGTAAATCTGGCCGATCTGGTCGATCTGTTGGAGCATCTTTCTCGGGATGCATCTCTCGGTGGCACGCGGAAAGTAAGTTATTACCTTTTCGTGATCAAATTAGCCATTATTGTGCAAATATTCAACATAAATATTACAACTACCCGCCAGTCGGAATACAAATATTTGTATTTGGTAGGCGCGCATCAGCGGCTCCAGTGCAGGGAAGCTGCATCTTTGGGGGAATTACTATGTTCCATACGTGAGCACTGTTTCGTGGATTTTCGGCTCCGAAACAAGAAAAGTCAATTATTTTTGTCTTTCAAAAGCTGTTCCAGAGGTGAACACATACAGATGGCTGTGCACAGTTGGACAAATGTTGAGGAAAGAGAAATCTCCTCTGATTGCTTGCGGGCAGATGTAGCGATGAGATTTACTGATATGAGTTGTTGTTCCCTAATTATAAGGGTTATGCCAACTGACAATGAGATTGGCTGTTATGCAGGCATACAATGTGGTTAAGAGGTTTTTTTTTGTACAAAAGACGTTTAAGTAGACCATCGTGTTGGTGTGGAAAGATTAATTCCTGCGGAAGGTTAGCATCATGTGGATTAAAGCTAAAGATGAGATCTGTTAGCAGCTACTGCCCCAAGCTAAATTTGTACCCATTTTCCTTATAAAGTAGCTTGTCAGTTCAACTCTCAAGGCATTCAAATTTAGGTCCAAGTGCAGATTAAGACGGGCTGAGAAAAAGACAGGCGAAACGTTAATGAATATATAAACTCTGGTAACATTGAGCTGATAGGCATTGTGTAGGGTGAAACGCATCAAGTTTTTCAGACTGTGACGCAGTCTGCAGTATCCAACCTCAATCAAAGAAATAGAATGATAAAGGTTGTAGGAGTATGATTTCTTCGAAATTTTAAAGCTTTTCACCATCGAAAACTCGCTTAGCGCAAAAGAGTTCACTATGGTTACCTTCCTTGATATAGAAGGAGCCTTTAACAATGTCAAAGCGGACCCGTTTACTAATGCACTTTCAGTTCTCAATGTAATTGATTCGCTGATAGTGCTAGATAATCTCACTCTCAGGGGGCAGCGGAAGAATTCCCTAGATGGAGTCAACGGTGGCGCCTACAGCTCCAGTTTGATCGAACTGGTAGTGAAATACCAATATGAGCTGCATATTTGAACACCGGGTCTACAGGGATTTCCAATACTGAGCCAGGGTGTTGGAAAAGAGTTGGTGGCGGAGGAGCCCTCAATGGGTCAACGGCAGAGCTCATACCCCAAAAATGGGCTACTTACATCGGTATTTTCTCCGGCCCGCTGTCCTAGGGTCAAAACAAGGGCCTGGCCCCCCACGTTGGGGGTTCTGCTTTGGGTTAACCACCCATCCACCGAAAAAAGTTTATGTTACGAAGCAACCAATAGCCTCGGAAAGGACTGATATTATTGTTGACGACCCTGCTAACGAAAAAAGGACAACGACGTTCGTATCTGTACCTGGAATGTGAGAACATTAAACAGGAGAGGTGGAGGCGAACAGCTAGCGGAAGCCCTAAACCGCTACAAAGCAGACATTACTGCCATCCAGGAAATACGATGGGATGGGCCGGGCAAAAAGAGGATGAAAAACTGTGACATCTACTATGGACCGTGTTATAGTGAGCAGAAACAGCGATTATTTGGATGCGGATTTGTTATAAGTGCCAGACTTAGGCAGGAAGTCTTATGTTTCCAAGACCTTAGCGAACGCATTGTAACAATCTGCATCAAGGCCAAATTCGCCAACATAAGCCTTATATGCGCTCATGCTCCGACGGAGGAAAAATATGATATAACTAAGGATTGCTTCTACGAGCTCCTCGACAAAACCTATGAGCGACTACCAAAGTACGATGTTAAAATCGTGCTGGGAGATTTTAACGCAAAGGTAGGAAGAGAAGACATCTTTAGCAGTACTGTCGGAAAATATAGCCTACACGACAACACGTCTGGTAACGGACTTAGACTAATTGACTCCGCTACGGAACGAAATGCCACTATAGCCAGCACAAGGTTTCCTCACCTCGATATCCATAAGGGGACAAGGCGGTGTCCAGATCAACGAACAGTCAACCAAATTGATCACATTGCGATAGACAAGAGGCACGCATCCAGTATTTTGGATGTCCGAACATTCCGAGGGGCTAACATCAACTCGGCCCACTTCCTAGTTGCAGCTGAGGTAAGGATGTGGATATCCAACACACCACAACAAACCAGAAATACTGTGAAAAAATTTAATGTCGAATGACTGCAATCACCAGAGACCGCCAAGACCTTCGCGCAACGCGTATCCCTCTAACCTCTCGACTCACAACACACCACCAGCATCTAATGTCGAAGAACAATGGCAGCGATGCCAACAAGCCATTAGAACAGCCGCAACTGATGTGCTACGAGGATATAGAGAGGTGCCACTCCAGGAACGATGTTCGCAAGTTTTACCAAAGTGTAAAACGTCAAAGCCAAGGCTACAACTGCCTCCAGTTGCGCACTCCAAGTTGGTTGAGGTCGGTTTCTACCTGTGCGCGCCACTTAAGGCGAGGTCTTCCTCTACTGCGTCCGACGTCTGGCTGGGAATCGAAGACTCTGCGAGCCGGAGTATTGGTGTCCATTCTTTCTACATGTCCTAGCCATCTTAAACGTCCAATGCGGAGTTTTTTGACCAGGGGTATGTCGCTGTACAGCTTGTATAGTTCGTGGTTGAATCTTCGTCTCCAACGCAAACGGGACCGCAGATTTTTTGAAGAATTTGACTCTTGAATCGACCAAGGATATCTTCATCCGCTTTTGATACGGTCCATGCTTCAGCGCCGTAGAGCAGGACTGGGATGATCAGGGTCTTATATAGGATCTCCTTAGTAGCTCGACTGAGGGCTTTACTACTAAATTGCCTTTTTAGCGCGAAGAAACAGCGGTTGGTAAGAGTAATTCTTCGTTTGGTTTTTGACGAAATATTGTTGTCAGAGTTAATAGCGGAGCCGAGGTAGACAAAGTCCCGTACTACCTCAGAGTTATATCTGTCAATGGTGACGTTCTGTCCAATTCGTCGATGTTGTGTGTCCTTTCGTGTTGACAGCATATACTTAGTCTTACCCTCATTTACTGCTAAACCCATTTTCGCCGCTTCCTTCTCTATACTAGCAAGCGTGGCTATGACATCACGTTGAGTCCTACCAATGATGTCAATATCGTCGGCGTATGCGAGTAGTTGCTCCGATTTTTGGAAAATTGTACCTCTGGTGTTGGCTCGGGAGTTTTACACCATCCTCTCAAGAATCAAATTGAAGAAATCACATGACAGTGCATCGCCTTGCCTAAATCCTTTTGTGGTATCGTCGGTGTCGGTGAGTTCGTTTCCGACCCTGATGGTGCAGCGAGAATTCTCCATCGTCATCCTACACAAACGGACGAGTTTGGACGGTATACCGAAACTAGACATGGCTCTGTATAGTTCGTCTCTATAAATACTGTCGTATGCGGCTTTGAAATCTATAAATAGGTGGTGGGTATCGATTTGGACTTCTTGGATTTTTTCCAGGATCTGCCGAAGTGTGAAAATTTGATCGATTGTGGACTTTCCTGGCCTAAAACCACTCTGATAAGGGCGGATCAGGTTGTTGGTAGACGGTTTCAGGCGTTCACATATTACGGTGGATAGGATCTTGTAGGCGATGTTGAGGAGACTTTTGCCTCTGTAGTTGGCGCAGTTCAGAGGGTCTCCTTTCTTGTGGATCGGGTAATCGCGAATTATACTAAGTATGCGAAGTTGTAAGAGGCTATATTAAGAACTCAACAAAAGTGCTTCTCTGTTACATTTTTTTCTAGAAAAGACTTTGGAAACTTATATAAACTTACTAGCTAACCCGACACGTTGTAATGTCTTCAAAAATAGAACATTGTGAGACAAGATTTGTAAAGATAAAAGCCCGCCCTCTTAATTAAAAATAAGAACAAAGAATCTTTTGTTTAAGCAAATATCCCAGCCATACATTCATTTTCGAATACTTCAACTCAACATCCACTGACAGGTAATTTTCAAAATTCCATCAACAATCTGACGTTCTGTGCTGACAGGTTATGTTGAGTGGCCTATTTTCAACCGACTCCATTAAATCATAAAAAAGCACAAAAATTCGTTGCTGCTCCCAATGTCCAAAGTCAATTTACCTATCAGTAAAGGAAATCAGACTTGGCCAACTTTACAGGCTAACCGACTTATGCAATTAATTATACAAAATTTATTTAAATTTATACGATTGCACTAATTAGTGGGGGCAAAGCTCCAAAGCTGCCTGGCCATTGCTATTGCTGCTGCACTGCACATTCGTTTATAGAAAAAAAAATAAATGTAATAAATAAATCATCAAGACCCAACCTATCGCAATGTATCTAAGCAGGAGGTCTCGTTTTGCTTTTCACTTCTAGAGCTCATTTCCTTCGGAGTATTTTCTATTTTCCGGTACGTTACTCCACACAAATGCACTGGCCATACAAAGTCCCAACAGTACGAGTATCAGACTCTAGATATTGTAAAATGCAAAAATCCAAACGGAATACGAATTTATTAATAAATCATAATTGAGATTGTGTGCAAATGGAATCGCTCACCCATTGACTCAGGTGGCCTTTATCGGAATGTTCATACACCCTGGTGTGGTGGTAGTGCTAGTGCTGGTGTGCTCGGTGCCCGGTGCAAGCCATGACTGCGACGTGCACTTAATCATGTAGCAAGTTCAGATACATGATTCAGAGTGTAGGACTAGGAGTATCTATGGATAGAGAGAAGCTAGCGAGATACTTTTGTCACATGTAACATGCCGGTGATTCGATGAATCAATACAAACCCCCTCTCCGGATCCATTAATAAACATGGATATCCCGAAAACCAATCCCAAGATTGTATTCCTTTGTCCAGCGGTCGCAGGTCGATCCGATCCGATGGCTTAATGCGAAATCGCCCTCATCGAAAAGATATGAATAACATTTACTAGCTTTACAGTCCACTTATCTCCGTTGGGCGTGCACCAAAGCGGTATGTTAATTAGGAGCGCGTTGCGTTGTGCTCTTGTTAGTCGCGGTTTGTGTTTTTTTTTTTCCTCTCGTCAGTGCCCAACCCGTCGAACTCTTGACCATTGTAACGTTGCAACTTCCTGTTGTGTGCACCGGTCTAATTGTAATTTCAGATACTAGATGCATAATAATATTCTTGCGTTTGCACAACGTTAGTTGAGAGAAATACTTGCCGTATCTCGCCGACTCGTTGAGGCGTAAAACAAAAGAGTTGAGCGACAAACTCGATATCCATCTGCGGGCCAATTGTTTCGAGGATGTGTATTGTGTATCGAGATATGTTAATTCCAGCGCTACCGGACATTTTCTATAATAGGCCACCTAGGATAGTGAGAGACTTGACTGGTGGTAATTAATCTGACAATTGATCAGTCAAGCGTTTTATTAGCCACTTAATGCGGTTCTGACTAAACAACGACACATTGCATTGTGTTGTGTCGTTGATAATCGGCGGGCATGTTAAATAGTAAAATGCGGTCGGGGTAACAGATTCTGGCTCTTATGGTGTGCAGAAATGTTAATATGAATGATATTACAAGACAAACATACAATCCAAGAGTGGGTTAGGTTATAAGTACGGAATGAGCTATGGGGTACTTCGAATGTGTTCGTGTGTCATATGTAAGGAAATCAATTACTTTTATTGTGAAATCAAGTATCTTGTTTTGCATATTCTTTTTCTCAGGCTAATGGGTTCAATAAATTCATATCCACCCACCCGGAGGTGGGTCATTTCTCAAACGCGAGATTTCTGATAAGTTATGACTGTGTTGAGGGTGGTTAGAAGCCTTACTCAATCCCTTAAGGCGGTTGCATTTAGTTGGATTTTTGTATATTTCGGTTTGACAGATGGAGGGTTACAACTTTGGGATGAAATTTAGTTAGGTTTCTCCCTCAAAGGAATTTCCGAAAATCGTATGATTACAAACAAACGGATTACAGATGAACACATTTAAGATTTGCTTTTGAAAGAAATAAAATGGTTGCACTTTACTCATATGGGATCTTGTTCCCTATAGATACTTTTGGATAATTCGAAAATATACGAGTTACATTTAATCCCCTTTGATAGAATCTCCGCAAACCAATCGCGGTTAAAGCCAACGTCAAGGATTTCCTTTTCCTTTTCAAAAAGGAAATTGCTAATGATAGATGCATTCCACTCATAACAAAGCCACTAGGAACACATTTTCTTTAAAATAAATTGCGAACTTTTGAATATTACTGAGACGATCTTCATGGACTTTCGAGTTCACCAAACAAACAAAAAAAAAAAACGCTTTTGGAGCATAAAAGTTTGTCAAATGCAAAGTTGTGACTGCATGGAAGCATGGATGTAATTTGACATCAATAGCACAGATCCGAGTGATCTTATTTTTAATGACTCTGCTGGGCTTTTTTTATTTTAAGTTTATCGGTCGATTGGGGCTTATTGGCATAGACCTGCAACTTCAGAAAATCTCACAATAAAAAGTCTTATGGGGCTCAATGTTCCCAATGTTCCCAGTTTTACCAAAGTGTAAAGAATCAAAGCCGAGGATACAGGGGTCGAACAGAATCCTGTCGAGATGAACAAGGAAATATCGTAGTTGAGACACAGTCGATGCTGAGGATATGGAAGAACCACTTCCGCAGACTGTTAAACGGCGATGACGAACAACATTCCGCTGTCAGGCAGAACGAACCATTTAATAGTGGCAACGGAACCGAAAACTGCCAACCACCCGACCTAAGTGAAGTGAGGATAGCAATATCTAAACTCAAGCTTAATAAGATGACTTGGTAAGTAACATCCACCAACTCATAAGCCAAATCTGGTCGGATGAGAGTATTCCTGAAGAATGGAACCTCAACATAATTTGCCCGATCCACAAAAAAAAAGGAGACCATCTGAACTGCGCCAACCACAGAGGCATAAGTCTCCTCAACATTGCCTACAACATCCTAACTGCCGTAATGTGTGAACGCCTGAAACCGTTTACCAACAACCTGATCGGCCCTTAGCAGCGTGGTTTTAGGCCAGGAAAGTCCACAATCAATCAAATTTTCACACTTCGACAGATCCTGGAAAAATCCCAAGAAGTCCAAATCGATACCCACCACCTATTCATCGATTTCAAAGCCGCATACGACAGCATTTATAGAGACGAACTATACAGAGCCATGTCTAGTTTTGGTATACCTTCCAAACTCGTCCGTTTGTGTAGGATGACGATGGAGAATTCTCGCTGCTCCATCAGGGTCGGAAACGACCTCACCGACACATTCGATACCAAAAAAGGATTTAGGCAAGGCGATGCGCTGTCATGTGACTTTTTCAATTTGATTCTTGAGAGGATTGTGCAAAACTCCCGAACCAACACCAGAGGCACAATTCTCCAAAAATCGGTGCAACTACTAGCATACGCCGACGATATTGACATCATTGGTAGGACTCAACGTGATGTCATAGCCACGTTTGCTAGTATAGAGAAGGAAGCGGCAAAAATGGGTTCAGCAGTAAATGAGGCTGTCTACACGAAATGAAACACAGCGTAGACGAATTGGACAGAACGTCACCATTGACAGATATAACATTGAGGTAGTACGGGACTTTGTCTTCCTCGGCTCCGCTTTTGACTCTGGCAACAACATCTCGTCAGAAATCAAACGAAGAATTACTCTTGCCAATCGCTATTTCTTCGGGCTATGAAGGCAATTTAGTAGTAAAGCCCTCACTCGAACTAGTAAGGAGATCCTATATAAGACCCTGATCATCCCAGTCCTGCTCTACGGCGCTGAATCATGGAGCGTATCAAAAGCTGTTTCTTCGGGCTAAGAAGGTAATTTAGTAGTAAAGCCCTCACTCGAACTACTAAGGAGATCCTATATAAGACCCTGATCATCCCAGTCCTGCTCTACGACGCTGAATCATGGAGCGTATCAAAAGCGGATGAAGATATCCTTGGTCGTTTCGAGAGAAAAATTCTTCGAAAAATCTTCGGTCCCGTTTGCGTTGACGGGCTATGGAGACGAAGATTCAACCACGAACTATACGAGCTGTACAACGACATACCCCTGGTCAAAAAACTCCGCATTGGACGTTTAAGATGACTTGGACCTGTAGAACGAATGGACACCAATACTCCGGCTCGCAGAGTCATCGATTCCCAGCCAGACGTCGGTAGTAGAGGATGACCTCGCCTTAAGTGGTGCGCATAAGTAGAAACCGACCTCAACCAACTTGGAGTGCGCAACTGGCGGCAGTTAGCTAAGGACCTGGCTAATTGGAGAGGCATGTTGGTTGAGGTCCAGGTTGATCCCGGACTGTAGCGCCACTTAAGAAAGAAGAAAGAATGATAGATTATACTTGAACTACTTAGTAAACTAATAGGACCTGTGTTCCCCTGTTTGTAAATAGGAATGATTTTTGAATTTTTTTTACTTTGCAGAGAAGTATTATAAGGCTGCGGTTATAGCTATAATTGAACAACTTCATTGGAACAAGACACATGATGAAATTGAAATTTGACCCCCATAGCTGCTTATAGGAATCATTGGAAAATTCCGTTTCATTTCGGTGGAACGACAAACAGGTTCATCGCGGACTGTAGCGCCACATAAGTAAGTAAGTAAGACAAACATAACCTCATAAAAATAAAAAATGATTATCTGCGAAAACTATAATTAAAAATTAAAATATTTTTGGATAATCATGTTCCAAAGTCCATAAGCTTTGCTTTGACACCAACTCGCCAATGGCCGAATTTATAAAAAAGCCGCAATGGGTAAAAGAAAATTTCACATGATGGTTTTTAATGACAGCTGTAACCGCAGCCTTAGGCAGGCATTTATAATAAAACATAAATATTTTTAGATAGTTCTTTGTTAAAGACACTTCTTGTATTGTCTCACCCTGAAACACTTGCTCCACTAGAGTTTACCCCAAATTCAAAAAAATTTCCCCTGGACCTGGAAAAAATCTCCCAATCTGACAGCACTCCAGATCATAACCCCGCCTAAAGCAACACAGAAGAAGATCACAATAAAAACTAAACAATAGCCCCTAGAGATTTCTCCGAGCTTAATCCAAATTCTTTCTCGTGAAAATTATAATTTCATTTTTTTTTTGTCGATTATCTCACGCAATGCTGGAGGCCATTTTTGGGGGTAACAAATAAATTGGATAATCCGATATGAAAAGGAAGCAAATAGTTGGATACACACCACAATGGATGTTCGTTTTTTTTTGTTTTTTTTTTGTTTGTTCATTGACCGCAGGGTGTTTCGCGGTCAATATGCCCGAGGATACGAAGAGGAAATGTGTCAGATATCCATCAGATGAATTACCAATAACAATGGCTGTTGTGTAGGGATATTCGAGTTCTGTGTGGTTTTTGGTAGAAAACATTAAAACAAGACGATGAGTGTGGTATTTTTGTTTCGGTAAATTACATTTCATGCAAATATTACTTTTTGTTCTTGGAAATAAATTAAAACAATACTTGTCGATTGAGATTTAACAGATTGGGGAGATGGTGTGTTTAGAGATGAAAATTGTGTTGAATAGTAGATAAATTTGTTTTTGGTAGATAGAATTGAGTTGCCATTGAGGTATTTATAGCTGATGGTGGATAATAATGACAATTGCGATGTGATGTTGCGTGGAAGTCGAAATTTTTAGTATGTCAATGGTTGTTTGTAATGCCACTTACTTAACGGGATATCGAAACTTTGACGGTCTCTGAATGAGACAATGCAGGCTTAAGAAGCTGCTGGAAATACTGCCTTAATAACGGGTCCGCCATCTAACTTTTCAACTAGTGCTTATTTCGTGAATGGTAACACTAAGCTCATGTCTGATTTGACAGATAATTAGTTATATCCTTCCGCTGAACGAATATATACGCTTGAACAACGCTGGGAAATATTGCGACATTACTTGGAAAATCATGGTAATGTTGCAGAATGTGTGCGAAAATTGCGTACGGATTTTGGAAGAAGAGAAGCACTGTCAGCTCCGTATGTTCGTTATCTTGTGAAAAAAGTGAAAGAAACTGGCATCCTCATCGATAAACCAAAAGCCAAAAACAGTGCGTGAAGCGCCATCAACATCAATTCACCGTCGTTCTCAACAATTGAACATTTCGGAGACATCATTGAGACGAATTTTGCATAAAGACCTTGGTATGACGCCATCCAAAGTCCAATTGGTTCAGGAGTTGAAGCCAACTGACCATCCAATGCGTATTCGCTTCGCTAAGTGGGCCTGCGATGGACTTAGAGAAGATGCCGGATTTGCCAAAAAAATCTTCTTTTCAGATGAAGCTCATTTTGATCTTGGCCGGTTTGTAAACAAGCAAAATTGTCGCATTTGGGGCACAGAAAACCCGCACGCATACATTGAAAAGCCGATACACGATACTGTTTGGTGCGGATTTTGGTCCAGAGGCATAATTGGGCCATTTTTCTTTGACAATGAGCAAGGAGTGGCCGTTTCAGTCAATGGCGATCGTTATCGGGCCATGTTGAACGAATTTTTGTTCACAAAAATTGAAGAATAGGATATTGGCAACATTTGGTTTCAATAGGATGGCGCTACGTGCCACACAGCCGAAGCTACACTCGATGTTTTGCGCCCTGTTTTTGAAGATCGCATTATCAGCTGCAGAGCTGATGTCGTTTGGCCACCTCGGAGCTGCGATTTGACACACACCGTTGGACTATTATTTGTGGGGTGCCGTAAAAGATAAGTGTTACAAGGATATTGGCAACATTTGGTTTCAACAGGACGGCGCTACGTGCCACACAGCCGAAGCTACACTCGATGTTTTGCGCCCTGTTTATGAAGATCGCATTATCAGCCGCAGAGCTGATGTCGTTTGGCCACCTCGGAGCTGCGATTTGACACCGTTGGACTATTATTTGTGGGGTGACGTAAAAGATAAGTGTTACGCCGACAAGCCAGTGATAAATGACGCTTTAAAGGACAATATTCGTGAATCCATTGGTGAATCGATAATGTGCTTAAAAATTGGACCGATCGTGTAGGCTACTGCATGGCCAGCCGAGACAGCCATTTGAATGAAATTATTTTCCATTATTAACCGGAAGGATTGTACTTTTAAATAAAAAAAGAAATTTGCAAAAATATTCAGTAGTTTTGTTTTGTAGCATTTTCAAAAAAAAAAGTTATTTGGCGGACCCTTTACATCTACAATTGTCTGCGCGTCTGTGACAAGGTTTCGCAGAGCCTGTGTTCCGTTCCTATTCTCAAGATAGGTGCCAGTTGTCATTTTTGTACAATTGATGGATGTTCTCCTTGTTGCGAATTTCTTTGAGGTGTGAACTATGATTTTCTTCTGGCTTGATACCCTTCCCTCGGGGCGCCGGTTTTGCGTTGTAGATCCTTGATTTACTTTTTGGAAAAATTATCATTGTATGGGCAATTTGCAGAGGTTTCTGTTGGCCCACGTTGTCGGGACCAGATGAATACGAATATTTCAGCTTCTTAATAGCGTTTACAATGTCAGTTAACATTAAATCAGGTACTTCAGCATATGTACATAAATTGTACTTCACATAAGTATCACAAATGTTATCACAGTTTTTGGTGGTGTCATCAGTCACATAAGTTCCATTAAACATTTTTGCAAACATATTGCATATTCCCATATCGTCATCTGAAGTAGTATCCTTGTATGTCATAAACGTTGGAGTACTTTTAATCTTCCTTTTTGTATTAACAAATTTCCAGAAAGCTGATGGGTCACGAATTAGAAGCTTGTTTAAGACATTATGCAGGTAAATTCACAAGGATAACGGAAATTATTATGGCGTTACTTCTGTAAGGTTGTTTTTAAGTGTCCGGAGCTTCGGTAGAACTTCGCACGAAGTTAATCCGAAGCTAAGGTTAAAAGATCGGGAAAAAGGTGAAAAGATCGTTAACCTACCGGAGAATGAGTCAATCCGAGTCATGTACTTCGTTGTATTAACTCGTCTTTCATATTCCAGAGTACAGCCTAGTGGATAGCGTGTTTGACTACGGTGCGAGAGAACGCGAGATTGAATCCGAGTTTTTAACGGGTGATTTTTTAAGAGGCTTAGAACTTTTTTTAAAAAAAAAACACAAAAAATTCGAAAAAATGAATGAAATATTTATTTGAATCGATAGTTTGAACCTTGCAATTTAATGTTTTAAGATAATTTCATGCAAATGTTGACCGCGGCTGCGTCTCAGGTAGCCCATCCGCTGAGTCCAATTTTGGCATACTCATGCATATCATGCAAGTCAAGAACTTCCATTTCGGGCAAAAAAAAGTTTGTTATCATCGCTCGGTAGCGTTCACCATTGACAGTAACGCTGCGATTCGCATCATCTTTGAAGAAATATGGCCCAATAATGCCGCCGGCCCATAAACCGCACCAAACAGTGGCTTTTTCGGGATGCATTGGTAGCTGTTGCAATGCTTCTGGCTGATCTTCACTCCAAATGCGGCAATTTTGCTTATTTACGTACCCATTCAACCAAAAATGAGCCTCATCGCTGAACACAATTTTTCGATAAAAAAGCGGATCCTCGGCCAGCTTTCCAAGAGCCCATTCACCAAAAATTCGGCGTTGTGGTAGGTCGGCTGGCTTAAGTTCTTGCACCAGCTGTATCTTAAAAGGCTTTACGCCCAAATCCTTCCGCAAAATTTTCCACGTAGTGATGTAACAAAGGCCTAACTGCTGGGAACGACGCCGAATCGACATTTCGCGGTCTTCTGTCACACTAGCTGATACGGCCGCAATATTTTCTTCACTACGCACAGTACGTAAACGTGTTGGTGGTTTAATGTCCAACAAAGTAAATTTGGTGCGAAATTTGGTCACAATCTTCCGAATAGACTGCTCAGAAGGTCGAGAATGCCGATCATAAAATGGAAGCAGCGCGCGATGAACATTTCGAACCGAGCAAGAATTTTGATAGTAAAATTCAATAATTTTCAAGCGTTGTTCATTTGTAAGACGATCCATGGTTAAATTGCAAACCAAACTGAAGCTGTTTGACAGTGACACAAGGTACTAAACACACGTCAGCTGTCAAAACCAGTGTTGCCAAAACCAAACCAGCTAAAAAATCACCCGTTATATAATTAATTGAATTGAATTTCATAGTTACTAGTTCGGTTTTAATTATTATAAGAGATTGAAATTGAAATTAATAAAGTAAACAATATAAGAAAATATAAAAACCAATAGAAAATAATAAAAAAATAAATAGAAGCCTATAATTTGCTTTTGCAAGGGCTTTTATAAGCAAACAAAGTTTTTTCTGTAAGGTTTATTAGAAGTTTTTAAAGAAATCTTATCGAAGTAAATAGCTTCCTTAAAGTGCGCCAAATGTTTTTCCATAAGACTTCCTACAAGAAATATTGCTGGAAGGGAAACAGCTTCGATAGTGCTTTATCGTGGCAGGGCCTATTTTCATTTCCAAAAAAGAAATTTGGTCCCGCGGGGGTTGTTGCACTGCACCGTGTAGAAAAGCTATAACGAGGTGTTTCGATTTTTGAAGCATGATCGGGATAATACCATCGATCCTTGGGGACTTATAGGGAAAAAGGTAGCAAATTGTCCAATTGATTCATTCAACACTAACCATATCCTCCATTGTTTCTGGTCTGTGTGTGCAAGCTCGTCGCATGCACCGACTATAACCAAACCTATACACAACAATGTCTAGTTTGGGTATATTGGCAAAACTCGTCCGTCTGTGCAGGATTAGCGACCCTGATGCTCCATCTATTGTCTCAAGTGGAAACTCAGACTTATTTCTATACGAACTGGTATACCTGCCTTTGGTCACGTTTCTTTGTGTTTAATTTATTCATGGTTCTCAACGTATTAATTAAAACAAAAATATTTTTGAATTTCATTAATAAATTATTATGTTAATTTAAATAGCCGTTCGAGACATTTAAAAAAAAATTATTTAAATGAGAAAAAAAAAGACATTTGCTCCAGTTGATAAGTGTTATCGTTTCTGTGTTATGGGTTTTTTGTGAATAACATAAATGACTTTCTTTAATGCAATCAATTCATTATTGAAATACTACTAAACCGCTATGTCTTTCTGACGTCACAAAATTATAGCCAGTGTATGGGGATTGGGAGGTGTTACTTCCCGGATTTGATTTTCAAAAAAAAAATTAAAATAAAATTATTCATGAAATGAAATGTAAATCTGAACTAATCTTGATGCCTAGATGCATTTATTCCTCCGATCTATTGACCATATTCACCATTTGGATTTGCTGAATTGTAGACTATGGCTGTGATCTTTATTTTCTTTGAGTTGAATTGAATTGAAGATGATTGATGAGGTTAGCTAATGTGGGATTTATGAACCCTGGCACATTTATCACGAGATATGTCTTTTCTGAATCTAAATCTATCAAAGCCTCAGACGAATCTAAAACGTCTCAAGTTCGTTAGATCGTACAGATTAAAAAAAATGTTTTTCTTATGAAGTGATCTTCTGCATACGTTAATGCTGTATGGAAACCTACAACTTCGTTATATGGAAATAGGACAATAATCTGCATTATTTTAAGCTTATGGAGTGTGTTATGTTTGCATTAGCTTTCTTGATCTCATTCAGCTTCTTAGCACGTTATTAGCATATTTCTGAATCAAGGTAAAATTATTAAGCTGGTGTTTGCTGACAGTATTTTTCCGTCTTAAAATTGAACAGACGATCTTTCTTACCAGAGCCCAATAGAGAGGGAGTGAGTGTTTGAGGGTAGCCGGCGATTAAAATGAAAAGATTAGAAAATTTCAGAAACGTCAAATATTTGTGCGACGCGGCATCACCTCAATGGGTCAACGGCAGCGCTCATATCCCAAAATGGGCTACTGACATCGGTGTTTTCCGGCCCGCTGTCCAAGGGTCAAAACAAGGGCCGGGCCCTCCAGGTTGGCGGTTGTGCTTTGGGTTAGCTACCCATCCATATAAAAAAGCCTATGTTACGAAGCAACCAATAGCCTCGGAAAGGACTGATATTATTGTTGACGACCCTGCTAAACGAAAAAAGGACGTTCGTATCTGCACCTGAAATGTGAGAACATTAAACAGGAGAGGTGCAGGCGAACAACGAGCGGAAGCCCTTAACTGCTACAAAGCAGACATTACTGCCATCCAGGAAATACGATGGGATGGGCCGGGCAAAAAGAGGATGAAAAACTGTGACATCTACCATGGAACGTGTTATAGTGAGCAGAAACAGCGACTATTTGGATGCGGATTTGTGATAAGTGCCAGACTTAGGCAAGAAGTCTTATCGAAAACATTATCGAAATTGTAACAATCCGCATCAAGGCCAAATTCACCAACATAAGCCTTATATGCACTCATGCTCTGACGGAGGAAAAGGATGGTATAACTAAGGATTGCTTCTACGAGCTCCTCGACAAAACCTATGAGCGACTACCAAAGTACGATGTTAAAATCGTGCTGGGAGATTTTAACGCAAAGGTAGGAAGAGAAGACATCTTTAGCAATACTGTCGGAAAATATAGCCTACACGACAACACGTCTGGTAACGGACTTAGACTAATTGACTCCGCTACGGAACGAAATGCCACTATAGCCAGCACAAGGTTTCCTCACCTCGATATCCATAAGGGGACATGGCGGTCTCCAGATCGACGAACGGTCAACAAAATTGATCACATTGCGATAGACAAGAGGCACGCATCCAGTATTTTGGATGTCCGAACATTCCGAGGGACTAACATCAACTCGGCCCACTATACCTTGTAAGGAGTGGGCCGAGTTGTAAGGTAAGGATGCGGATATCCACCACGACATAGCAAAACAGAAATACTGTCAAAAAAATTTAATGTCGAAAGACTGCAATCGCCAGAGACCGCCAAGACCTTCGCGCAACGCGTATCCCTTAACCTCTCGACTCACACCATACCACCAGCATCTAATGTCGAAGAACAATGGCAACAATGCCAACAGGCCATTAGATCAGCCGCAACTGATGTGCTAGGTTTCTCGCGCCCACCAGCAAGAAACCCCTGGTTTGATGAGGAATGCCGACAGATGCTCGCAGCCAAGAACGAGGCCTACAAGGATAAGTTGCAGGTGAAGACGAGAGCTGCCATTGAGCTCTATAGGCAGAGAAGAAGGGAAGAACACCGGCTTTTCAGAAAGAAGAAAAAAGAGTGAGAAAAGCGCGCGATCGAGGATATAGAGAGGTGCCACTCCAGGAATGGTGTTCGCAAATTGCACCAAAGTGTAAGCCTACAAGATCCTATCTTCCGTAATAAGTGAACGCCTGAAACCGTTTACCAACAACCTGATCGGCCCTTATCAGTGTGGTTTTAGACCATAAAAGTCGCCAATCGATCAAATTTTCACACTTCGGCAGATCCTGGAAAAACCCAAGAAGTCAAAATCGATACCCACCACCTATTTATCGATTTCAAAGCCGCATACGACAGCATTTATAGAGACGAACTATACAGAGCCATGTCTAGTTTTGGTATACCGCCCAAACTCGTGCGTTTGTGTAGGATGGCGATGGAGAATTGTCGCTGCAGGGTCGGAAACGACAGCACCGACACATTCGATACCAAAAAAGTATTTAGGCAAGGCGATGCGCTGTCATGTGACTTCTTCAATTTGATTCTTGAGAGGATTGTGCAAAACTCCCGAGCCAACATCAGAGGCACAATTTTCCAAAAATCGGTGCAACCACTATCATACGCCGACGATGTTGACATCATTTGTAGGACTCAACGCGATGTCATAGCCACGTTTGCTAGTATAGAGAAGGAAGCGGCAAAAATGGGTTTAGCAGTGATTAAGGGTAAAACTAAGTATATGCTGTCAACACGAAAGGACACACAACATCGACGAATTGAACAGAACGTCACCATTGACAGATATAACTTTGAGGTAGTACGGGGCTTTATCTACATCTGCTTCGCTATAAACACTGAAAACATCATCTGAAATTAAACGAAGAATTGCTCTTGCCAACCGCTGTTTCTTCGGGGTAAGAAGGCAATTCAGTATAGGAAAGCCCTCACTTGAACAACTAAGGAGATTCTATATAAGAAACAGATCATTGCGGTCCTGCTATACTACGCTGAAGCATGGACCGTATCAAAAGCGGATGAAGAAATCCTTGGTCGATGCGAGCGAAAAATTCTTCGGAAAATCTTCGGTCCGGTTTGCGTTGACGGGCTATGGAGACGAAGATTCAACCACGAACTATCCGCATTGGGCGTTTAAGATGGCTAGGATATGTAGAACGAATGGACACCAATACTCCGGCTCGCAGAGTTTTCGATTTCTAGGAAGACGTTGGACGCAGTAGAGGAAGACCTCGCCAAAGTGGCGCGGAGAAGTAGAAACCAACCTCAACCAATTTGGAGTGCGTAACTGGAGGAAGTTAGCTAAGGACCGAGCTAATTGGAGAGGCATGTTGGTAGAGGCCCAGGATCATTCCGGAATCTATAGCCACTTAAGTAAGTCAGTAAGTAAAGTATGATGCACATGTTTGCGTTAATGAATACTTTATATAGCATCACGACGACTGTGATGCGTTACTAAATTTACCTATTGTCTCTAAGATATCTTTTTTTCGATAAAAAAAAAATAATAACAAGAATAATGGCTTTTCTGACACATACACACTACAATCATCGCAACTACCAGCAATACATTACGATCCAGCATGAATTACTTTCCTATCACAGGATCACCTGGAAAAACCTTAATATCTTCTCTACTTCTATTATGCCTATAAATCATAAATGTCAAAGAAAAACAATTCAACATTTTCACACCTGTTCCAACAAACTCGGCGAGATGATAAATTACGAATTCATTAAACCCCCGCCTATTCAATTAATAACAATGCACATTGAAGCAGTTCGCACATCAACTCTTTCATCTATCATAACTATATCTGATCTGCATACTTCAAAGCCTACCTACTAATAAGAAGGAGTTAACCCCTAATTATTTTCCACTAGAATGTCAGTCAAATGTCACCTACAGATCGATAGATACTACTTCAACTTATTTTTTTGCATAAACGGTTGCAATGGAATTTACTCTTAATTACCAGCCAACCGAGACGAGATTTCAAATTTATTGAGTAAGGTCAAAACCGATTGCAAATGTCAGAATACCCTTACAATCTGCATCTATTTAGTTTATCTCGTTTCCTACATTGTAATAAACATTTACGCAAATTTTATTTATGTGCAATTAAAAATACAACGTAACACGATTTAATCGAGGGGTTGATACAACTGTGACAGGATATTTGAATCTATTTATTGGGAATTAAAGAAAACTACCACGCCCGATCTATATTCAGCATTTTATGATTAAATGTTTTGAATTGTTTTTTAAATAATGCGCAATGTATTAGAAATGTTGTGCAAGTTTACGTCATATGCACTTAATAGGGCGAGAAATTATCTGATGAATAAATTGAGCATACACATGAAGGTGTGTGAAAATGGTGATTTGAAATTCTATTTACAATGTTGCAGATCTGACTGAAGCCTGCTTGACCATATAATTCCTTGCCTCCGAAAAAGTAGTGGGACTATATAATTGGTGGTATGATGTCTTTCGATTTATAAGAGAGCTAAGACTCTAAGTACTTGAGACTTCATGAATAATCATTTATTGAAGGCAATGTGTAGAATTTGCATTTTTGTAGCGGGTTTATTTAGATATTAATTCATCGATTGATTTTCATGTCGTTCTTTTAATATCTGACCCGCTGCGTAAGAAGTATAGTTGCCCAAACCCCTACCTGGAAGGGTAGACAGAATAGCTATTCTGACAAGATTATGGTGTTGCATTTTATCGTTTAAACTCTGCCACTAGCGGTTTTTTATTTGGCATGTCTCACCCGGATTTATGATCCGATTGCAATCACTGGAAGGAAAATGAGCATCAACGATATGTAGTCAATGACAATGATGACTTGAAATTATCAAGAAAGCACCGATTAGGGTCTACCCTAGTCCCACAACACCCATCTAGTTTTATAAAATAAAAAAAAAACGAATGTGAGTTCAAATGCGGTAGAAATGAAACTGTACTCTGCTTAATTTCTCTCTCACTCTCTGTCTCTTTCTGTTTACCACCTCCATAGTGTATTCATTTCATTCGAGATGAGTTGAACTGACATATTGACAATTAAATGACTTAATTGGTGAAAAATGTGTTTTGATTAGTTTTCAACCTGCTGTTCTACCAAACAAACTCGGCTGAAGAATTTCAACTATTTGTTACCCTGAAACTCAGTTCCCTTGCCTGCAAAACCGGTTTTATGAAAGTTGAACTCATCTCAATATCTCACAATAACCAACAACACGCGGTGTTACCAAGTGTTCCCATATCTAAGTACTAACCGCGACCGACGCCGACGTTGCTCGGATTCGGTGATCAGACGACAACCGAACGCAACTGATGTTCTAGGTTTCTCGCGACCACTAGCAAAAAACCCCTGGTTTGATGTGGAATGCCGACAGATGCTCACAGCCAAGGACGAGGCCTACAAGGCTAAGCTGCAGGTGAAGACGAGAGCTGCCATTAAGCTCTATAGGCAAAGAACAAGGGAAGAACATCGGTGTTTCAGAAAGAAGAAAAAAGAGCAAGAAAAGCGCGCGATCGAGGATATAGAGAGTTTTACCAAAGTGTAAAACGTCAAAGGCCAAGGATACCAGGCTCGAACAGAATCCTGTTGAAATGAACAAGGAAATATCGTAGTTGAGACACAGTCGATGCTGAGGATATATAAGAACCACTTCTGCAGACTGTTAAACGGCGATGACGAACAACATTCCGCTGTCAGGCAGAACGAACCATTTAATATTGGCAACGACAGCGAAAAATTCCAACCACCAGACCTAAGTGAAGTGAGGATAGCTATATCTGAACTCAAGCTTAATAAGACCGCCGGAAATGACGGCCTTCCCGCTGAGCTTTATAATGCTGGCGGAGATGACTTGGTAAGTAACATCCACCAACTCATATGCCAAATCTGGTCGGATGAAAGCATGCCTGAAGAATGGAACCTCAGCATTGTTTGCCCTCTGAGCTGCACCAACTACAGAGGCATAAGTCTGCTCAACATCGCCTACAAGATCCTATCTGCCGTAATATGTGAACGTCTGAAACCGTTTACCAACAACCTGATAGACCCTTATCAGTGTGGTTTTAGGCCAGGAAGGTCCGCAATCGATCAAATTTTCACACTTCGGCAGATCCTGGAAAAAAACCATGAAGTCCAAATCGATACCCACCACCTATTTATCGATTTCAAAGCCGCATACGACAGCATTTATAGAGACGAGCTATATAGAGCCATGTCTAGTTTTGATATAACGCCCAAACTAGTCCGCTTGTGTAGGCTGACCATGGAGAATTCTCGCTGCTCCATCAGCGTCGAAAACTTCATCACCGACACTTTCGATAGCAAAAAAGGATTTAGGCAAGGCGATGCGCTGTCATGTGACTTCTTAAATTTGATTCTTGAGAGGATTGTGCAAAACTCCCGAGCCAACACCATCAGAGGCACAATTTTCCAGAAATCGGTGCAACTACTAGCATACGCCGACGATATTGCCATTATTGGTAGGACTCAACGTGATGTCATATCCTCGTTTGTTAGTACAGAGAAGGAAGCGGAAAAATGGGTTTAGCAATAAATGAGGGTAAGACTAAGTATATGCTGTGATTACGAACGGACACACAACATCGACGAATTAAACAGAACGTCACTATTGACCGATATAACTTTGTGGTAGTACGGGACTTTATCTACCTCGGCTCCGCTATAAACACTGACAACAACATATCGCCGGAAAGTAAACGAGGAATTGCTCTTGTCAACCGCTGTTTCTTTGGGCTAAGAAGGACATTCAGTATAGTAAAGAACTCACTCGAACTACTAAGGAGATCCTATATAAGACCCTGATCATCCCAGACCTGCTTTACGGCGCTGAAGCATGGACCGTATGAAAAAGCGGATGAAGAAATCCTTGGTCGATTTGAGAAAAAAATTCTTCGAAAAATCTTCGGTCCCGTTAGCGTTTCAACCACGAACTATACGAGCTGTACATGTTTAAAATGACTAGGACATGTAGAACGAATGGACACCAATACCCCGGTCCGCAGAGTTTTCAATTTGTAGGCAGACGTCGCACGCAATAGAGGAAGACCTCGCCTTAAGTGGTGCTCACAAGTAGAAACCGACCTCAACCAACTTGGAGTGCGCAAAACAACTTGAATAGAGGGTTAGTTTCTAATCAGCAGAAGAAGAGTTTCATCGATTCCAAAACCACGCATTTTCGACAAAAGGACTTGATGCCAAACCCTGTCAAATGCCTTTGAAATATCAAGTGCAACGATGTTGTTTTCGCCACCAAGGTGGATATATATCAAATCACCAGTGGACCTGTTGCTACGAAAACCGTATTGTCGGTCATTGAGGAGTTTTCGTGATTCAAGATAATTCAAAGGCTGATAAACGTTTCCAAGACCTTAGAAAAAGGGACGTAAGTGCAATTGGTCTGTAGTTGAAAAGCGAAGAGGATTCACCAATTTTAGAGCCAAGCTGGACAAATGCTGTTTTTCATCCACTCGGGAAGAGCTCTGATGAATAGGACAGGTAGAAAAGCTTAAGCAGTGGTTTTGCCAGTGTAGAAGAACACCTCTTCAGAATTATGGGGGAGATACCAGACTGGACCAGGCGATTTGTGAATGTTAAGATCTAATAATACTCTTGCGAGTGTACGAGTACGGAAGTGGATTGGTCCCATAGAATGTTTTACGTTGGAGGAGACCGGGAGGAGACCGTTGGAGGCTCAGTGGCGCGATGGTTAGTGCGATGAACTGCCGCGCAGGAGGTCTGGGTTCGATTCCCAGCCGTAGCAACACCTAAATGATTTTTCACTGGCCCTCCTCTCGTGATGATCTGACAAATCATCCGAGTAGTATCAATTGTCAAGAATAGCTTATCTCAACTTAGCCGTTCGGAGTCGGCATAAAACAGGAGGTCCCGCCATCGTGCAAGAAGGTACACACGCACACATGAATGGTTGTGAGAAAGCTAGGCCCTGGGAACTAACGAGCCTGTTGCGCCAAAAATTTATTTTTTTTTTTTTTTAGACCGGGCACAATCTGGCAACGTGGAACTGGCTGCAAAATGGGCAGCAAGTAGATTGCTTTGTCTAGAGAGATGACAGCTGGAATGTCATTTTAAATTTGCGTGGGAATGGAAGATGAGGTCGAATTCTTAATATTTTTGACAAACGACCAAAAGTTTTAACTACCTTTGGGACATAGTAGAATATTTTTTGCCTCAGCTTTTGGTCGTGGCAGAATTTCACACGCTTGATGCGAGCATTACAGTCGTTTCTGGCTCGTTTGAACTTAAGTCGGTTTTCCTCAGTAGGATTGGTCTTATATAACCGAAAACAAAACTCTTTTAACCTAACAGCCAGGGTGCAGCTCGAGTCATACCACCCGTTTGCCCCGTTTGGTACTCTTTACCCTGTGATTTCATAACCAGGAGAATGGTGTTCATTATCGCAACGGCAGTAGCATTCACGTCATTATGGAGGAAGCATAATGACCAGTTAAAATTCTTAAAGAAACCGTTAAGTAGAGCTTCCCAGTTGGCTTTCTCGTATTTCCATACGGTTCTTTTAGGAATTTGTTCTTTAACTACGTGGTTGGAACACGAGAAATTAGCTGATACGATATAGTGGTCTGACGTGCCTAGAGACCAGAGTGTAAGCGGGTTGACCTCAGCAAAGATCTCAACATACCTTCCTTCGGGTTTTGACTGTCCAGAATGTTGAAACCACGGAGAATTTTGTACATTAAAATCGCCCGCATTGATGATTTCAGTGTGAGGATACAGGGATACAATTCTTGAGATGGAGAGCATCAAACTCATAAAAAGTCGAATTACTGTCCATATTTGGACTTATTGGATTATTTGCCCACGGACAAATAGACTCTAAGAGTCTTTAGCCTCGTTGATTACAGAACATTTCGAGCCTTGCTTTACAATTGAAAGCCGATTCAAATCATCTTCTACGACTTGCGGAAACATGTACTTAAAATTGTTGATGGCATATGCCAACGAGGGGTTGAAGGAGTAAACTATCAACAATTTTTCGAGAAGTTGTAGTTTTTAGCAATATATGGCATAGGACCAAGATGATGCATGTGGGCCAATGTGAGCCACTGGAAGACCACACAAAATGCTTCTTTCTTAAAGCAACTCACAACCAATTCTTATCGTGAGAGCATGAGCTAATTTTAAAGAGGAAATCTATATCATGCGGGATATGGAACCATTGAAACAGCTGCGTTAACCATCTGACGCTAATGCGGAATTGCAGCGTTTTTAGTTGGGTTCGCTTCATTTTTTTTCGCTTTTAATGAATTTTTTAAATATTTACACCCTCTGCGCCTTACCAATACCCAATGCTATCATCAACTAAGATGATTTTCATTTTTAAAGTCTTTAGACATGAGGTAAGGCAGGAGGTATTCCAATGATGTTCAAGCGAGATTATAGAGTTCGCTACGGTTGAATCTCCTATCAGTTTTATCGTACGCTTTTGTATCCTATCCAGTTGGTGTAAGGATCATTCTGCTGCACCTGACCAGAAACATGTACTTAAAAACAATTTTTTATGACGATTCCATCAAATACAGAAAAATGTTTAAATGGAAGGTGCTACCTATGGACTTAAACTTTCAAACTTACTATATTTATCCATGTTGCAAAATCCTTTATCCATGTCCCGTGAGATTTAAAGCTTCGACATAAAAATCTCATCACAGTAAAACTCCTCTAACAGCCCATTAAAAACAATTCCGAAATCAAAATAAAACCGCTCTTCAAGCCTTAAATTACCTTGGCTATAAATTGGAAAATATCTATTTTACGACATGTAGGCGGGAATATTTCCCACATCACACTATTAGAATCACCTACCGATATAATTCATTGCTCACCGTGTTACTTAAAAGCACTTTAAGCCTTGAACACTTTCGCAGTCTGATTTCCCCATGCAACTCATTTATTTACATCCTTCTGCAATCGAGACTCATAAAACGTCAAATACCCATAATAACTGCTCCTGATTACCAAATCCCAAAAGATTATGACCACAAACGTGTGTTTCCAGATATGAACTCAAACCATCCAGCTGCAGATGTGCCGTGTGCTCTACCACCACTCGGTCACAAACTTCAAGTACGAGTACGTTGCATCGTCTATCCATAAAAATGGTGCAATGTGGATTCTATGGCAGACTGTCATTAAAAACGATGTTTTATGTGTGTGCTACTCATTTGAAGCCTGGGCCTTATGGCTGCTTCACTTAAGCCCCGACTCATTTAGAATTCCCATCAATGTCCGATTTCGAGTGGAATTTCTAGGGTGCGCGCAAGCGCGTACCTCTTCAAAAAATGCGCGCGCGCGAGCAAGCAAACGATTGCCAAACTCTGTGATGTGGCGCGCGTGATGCACCAACAAGAAGAGTGTGTTCCCAACATTGGAGGCTCCATTTTGTTTTGTTCGTCTAATTTGTGTGATTTTCAGTCTCATCCAGAGCGGAGGGTTAGCGGGTTAAGTAAAGTGCAAAAACGATGCAAAAGCGGGAGCAAGCATCTTGTGATAATCGTGCGATGGCAATCAAATGCGCAGCATGTTCATCTACAAGGCGATGGCATACACAAGAAGTATCTATCTGAAGTATCTTCTCTAGAGATGTTATATTTTTTTTTTCGTTGTTGTATATTCGTTTGCTCTGAAACTTGCTGTGTGTTATAATTACGCAAGCGTCAGGAGGATTCCTCTAAACGGACAAAAAAATTCATGAAATATGCAGAAGACGAAGAAGTATCTGAGTGGAGAAACCGCACCAGAGCACGTCTATGAAAATGAAGTATCTTGTTTAAGTCAAAGACAAAAAAACAACCTCTAAGATAGATACGAGTACTTCTATCTATTGGCACGCACGCAAAATTGATATTATGATCGAAGATACTCGTAGTCGGTGTTTTTTTTTTTTTTTTTTTGGTCTCGTTGTGTTTGCTCATCTCACCATGTTGGGCTGTTGGCAGATAGAGAAATGATCTTGTCGGTCCAGCCATATAGCGACACACGATGGTGCTGGATCTATTTTGGCAGATCTAGATGCAGTGCACAATGTTGCGCGCCGAATTGCGATATATTTTAGATGCATTTCGAATGTTCGACAGCAGCAGCAACCTCCGCCGCAGTGAGTCGCAGATGATGTGTGGTAACAAATGTGGGAACTTGGCTTTTCAGTCAGACATGATGTCATTTGTATCGACTGGCTGATTGGACTTTTTAATGAGTACGGGTTTATTTATTTCTTTAACTACTTTGGATTTGGTCTAATGGAATTCTTGCGAAAATGAAAATTTATTTGACTTGGTAAGTTGGTGCTATGCAGAGGGTACTTTGTGGTAATTAAGTGATTATAAGTAGACTGGAGGCGGTTCAAGCTAATTTGAGATTTTTTTTTCTTCAGACTATGATGTAGCTAGCTAGTTGGTAATAAAATCTTCTATGGAATTGGTAAAATAAATTTGAATTGGAAAAGATGGATTTTTTAAGGTCGATTTTATAAATTATTCAGAGGTTTTTGGCTCTAGATGGCTTGGAATGTTGGCTAGATTTGACACTAATTCATACTTAACCTCAGATTGTATATTTTTGAGTTATCATTTGTGGGTTTTACTTTTCTTTGTATTTTTCACACATTTTGTCAAATGAGGCATGTGAAGTGAGGGTGTAATTTTTGTTGTTAGTTCCACTGTTTGTCTAATGTAATTATTCAAAAGTACTCAACGAAAAACGATTGACATAGCCTTTCGTTGAGCCCTTTTGAATAATAAAACAAATCTCCTACAAGTACTTTCTGATCTAAAGGCTTTAAATTCGAAGTAAGACAAGAATCGCCTAAAAGGCGTATTTGAATAGTTAAAGGTAGAAGTGACAGGATGTATGATGGTGTCTCTATGGTATATCTACCTATGAGTCCAGTGAATAACCACAGACAATACTAGAAAAAACTAGAAAGACAGAACTGGTCCTTTTTTTCAACAGAAATACCTTAAATACGTAAAGTTCCGGCGATGCGAAGCTTTAAGGGTGCCTTGTAAAATTTTCAGAGATAACCGAATATGTATCTTGCACTAATCCTAAAAACAATATTTTTGAAAAATTAATAAGTATTAAAGCTTTATAAAGGGCTCAGTGGCGCGATGGTTAGTGCGATGAACTGCCGCGCAGAAGGTCTGGGTTCGATTCCCAGCCATAGCAACACCTAAATGATTTTTCACTGGCCCTCCTCTCGTGATGATCTGACAAATCGTCCGAGTAGTATCAATTGTCAAGAATAGCTTATCTCAACTTAGCCGTTCGGAGTCGGCATAAAACAGGAAGTCCCGCCATCGTGCAAGAAGTACACACGCACACATGAATGGTTGTGAGAAAGCTAGGCCCTGGGTACTAACGAGCCTGTTGCGCCAAAAATTTGTATTTTTTTTGTAAAGCTTTATAAAAGAGGCCGAAAGGAAGTTGGTTTTTAGTCAGAGCTTCAGCCAAAAATGATGCACTGAATGTGGAAATATACACGGGTTTTCAGAGCTGTTCTTACCGACAGAATAAATGTTACATAGCTTGCGATGGAGAAGAAGACCAGCCCCAACACGCTTTTAAAAAAATCCCAACCAGTGGCATGCCCCTGAATAAGGCGTGTGCTGAGAACGTCTACTACAGCTAAATTCCTAATGGTTGACATCTACGGTAGGCAAACAGGGCCCAATTATTTCTTGAGGCTGAGTGATACTCTCGAATGGGAAGAGAATAATGTTGAGCATGCCAAAACACATAGCCCTACAACGTTATTTATCAAACCCGATCTTTTTATTGGCAAAAAGGTCTTTAATTTGTGGTTTTTGCATTTTGCCATTTTACGATGAATGGATTAACGCCAGAGGTAAACTTATTTTGAAACCCATAGGTCGGCTCGCCATATACTTCTTGGTTGAATCTTCGTCTCCAGAGCTCGTCAACGCAAACGGGACTGAAGATTTTTTGAAGAATTTTACTCTCGAATCGACCAAGGGTTTCTTGATCCGTTTTTGATACTGGCCATGCTTCCGCAACGTAGAGTAGGACTATCATGCCAGTGGGTCTTATATAGGATCTCCTTAGTAGTTCGAGTGAGGGCTTTACTACTAAATTGCCTCCTTAGCCTCCTTAGCCTCCGAAGAAACAGCGGTTGGCAAGAGTAATTCTTCGTTTAATTTCTGACGAGTTGTTGTTGTCAGAGTTAATAGCGAAGCCGAGGTAGACAAAGTCCCGTACTACCTCAAAGCTATATCTGTCAATGGTGACGTTCTGTTTGTGACAGAGCTTTGGTTTCAATAAGATGGCGCATCTTGCCACACGGCGCGCGACACCATCAATTAATTGCGGGGAACATTTGCTGAACGCCCACGAATGCCGACTGTCTCTTTACGAGATGGCAGAGCTATTTACCACACCTATTTTGGGTGCCGGGGCACAGTGATATCGCAGGGAATTGGACGAGCTTGTCAGAAGGGGTACCACGCTTGATATTCTACCCCATGTAGAAACGTTAGGCATGCCCCTCGCTTCTTGTAAATCAACACTTAAACTAGATGCGATCAATAAAGTTAATTGTAGATGGACAAACGTCTCAACGTGTCTTATATCCCGGTAAATCTGGCCCATATATAGCCAGAAACGCTCCCTCAGTTTAATAATGCTGAACAGATCCACCATCAACACCATCACATGCTAAAAGTCTTGGCCTTTATAGCAATGACTTCTGCAGAAGCTGCATCGACGAGGAGGAGGAGGACAGTATCACTCATCTTCTTTGTTCAAGTCCAGCGCTCTCCAACAAAAGAAGACTTCACCTGGGAGACTTCTTCTTCGAAAACCTAGGTGACCTGATTAATATTGACATCAGGAACCTCCGCCGTTTTATTTGTAGCTTGGATTGGTTCAACTAGGCAGACGAGTCATAGGAAAAGATAGTTGATCCATGTGGTACCACAACGGACCTTCTTGGTCTAAATGTGCACGCGTTTCGCGTGCAGCCACCTAACCTAATCTAACCTTGCTGAACGCATAATTTCTCAGAATGGACCTATGAACTGGCCTCCACGATCATGTGATCTCACACCTTTAGAATGCCTTTTTTCGAGGTATATGAAGTCACTAGTCAATGCCGATAATCCATCAGAGACGAGACGTTAGACGATTTGGAAGTCAACATTCGCCATGTTTCTGCTCGATAAAGTTGTTGAAAATTGGCGTGAAATTGTTGAAATACTAAAAAGAAAATCGTTCTGAGAACGTCATTTTATTTTTTTACTTTGTTGCCACGGTTCTGATCTGGCTAAGAGTAAACTTTTATTTTTCACCGGATAACATCTGCCCCGAATTCAATAAGTGTGACAAGTATGACGTCTCTGAGACTAATGTAAGCAAAACATTGTCATTTGCATATCTAATCGGTCAAATACACCATCAACCGTATTTCGATTCAATGCTTCCCCATAAGCATAGATACATTATTGGTTTTAAAAAGATGCAGCCAACGACCCACCTTAAATTTAGAATCATATATAGACAAAAACCAATCTTTCCAAAATCAGAACTATCCATCCAGTAACTGTTTCTTTGATGGCAACACCATGTTAACATGTTTTTTTTTTTTTTTTTTACAAAATCGGTAGCGTTCACTGCTAAACCGGATTTTAATTGGACATTACGTACTAAATACGCAAAAAAGTCGGCTAACAGCTACAATGTTGCGATGTTCAAAGATATGCTCGCGCCGATCTATGGCAACAATTTACGTAGGAGCTATAGGAAAAAAAAACTCAGTCGA
Organism: Rhingia campestris; assembly: GCA_932526625.1. Lineage (NCBI taxonomy): Eukaryota > Metazoa > Arthropoda > Insecta > Diptera > Syrphidae > Rhingia > Rhingia campestris. Next base: position 6,235,626 of record OW052183.1, read on the forward strand.
CATTATACGAGTATCTTGTAGTGCATATTTGAAATAGTTTTTTTTTTCTGCTCAATGGCTTGGTAGATGGAATCTTTCTCGCATTTGGTTATAACATTCAATGTCAGCATATTTATTGCGCACCTCCTGCAGCCCGGGAAGACTCATATACAGGCAACCTGTTTTAGTTGCTTTATAGTGTGCAATTGCTAATGTGGAATATATTTGTTGGATGGAAATAGTTTGCTGGTTTGGAATCGGTTAAGCATTTTTTTTTATGATGGTGATTTATGGCTTTATTGGGACAAAGTTAGTAGGGGAAGGTGTGAATACTATTTATACCTTTCGAGGAGGGCTCAGCAATTATTAAATGGCGTCCAATTCGCGGTGGATTTGAAAAGAAAAGAAATTGAAATCTGAGAGTTAAGGGTTAATCAAAATGGAACACTACATAGCCGGCTATCAGCAGTTCAAGTAACGGGTGATTTGGTTTTGGCAACACTGGTTTTGACAGCTGTCGTGTGTTTAGTACCTTGTGTCACTGTCAAACAGCTTCAGTTTGGTTTGCAATTTAACCATGGATCGTCTTACAAATGAACAACGCTTGCAAATTATTGAATTTTACTATCAAAATTCGTGCTCGGTTCGAAATGTTCATCGCGCGCTGCTTCCATTTTATGATCGGCATTCTCGACCTTCTGAGCAGTCTATTCGGAAGATTGTGACCAAATTTCGCACCAAATTTACTTTGTTGGACATTAAACCACCAACACGTTTACGTACTGTGCGTAGTGAAGAAAATATTGCGGCCGTATCAGCTAGTGTGACAGAAGACCGCGAAATGTCGATTCGGCGCCGTTCCCAGCAGTTAGGCCTTTGTTACAGCACTACGTGGAAAATTTTGCGGAAGGATTTGGGCGTAAAGCCTTTTAAGATACAGCTGGTGCAAGAACTAAAGCCAGCCGACCTACCACAACGCCGAATTTTTGGTGAATGGGCTCTTGGAAAGCTGGCCGAGGATCCGCTTTTTTATCGAAAAATTGTGTTCAGCGATGAGGCTCATTTTTGGTTGAATGGGTACGTAAATAAGCAAAATTGCCGCATTTGGAGTGAAGATCAGCCGGAAGCATTGCAACAGCTACCAATGCATCCCGAAAAAGCCACTGTTTGGTGCGGTTTATGGGCCGGCGGCATTATTGGGCCATATTTCTTCAAAGATGATGCGAATCGCAGCGTTACTGTCAATGGTGAACGCTACCGAGCGATGATAACAAACTTTTTTTTGCCCGAAATGGAAGTTCTTGACTTGCATGATATGTGGTTTCAACAAGACGGTGCCACATGCCACACAGCACGCGAAACAATGGCGCAATTGCGAGGCGAGTTTGGTGAACAGTTAATTTCACGTTTCGGGCCGGTCAATTGGCCGCCTAGATCGTGCGATTTGACACCATTAGATTATTTTTTGTGGGGGTATGTCAAGGCTAATGTCTATAGGGACAAGCCCGCTTCGATTGACGCACTGGAAGCCAACATCCATGCATTCATTCGTGAGATACCGGCCGATATGTGTGAAAGAGTATGCCAAAATTGGACTCAGCGGATGGGCTACCTGAGACGCAGCCGCGGTCAACATTTGCATGAAATTATCTTAAAAAATTAAATTGCAAGGTTCAAGCTATCGATTCAAATAAATATTTCATTCATTTTTTCGAATTTTTTGTGTTTTTTTTTTAAAAAAATTTCTAAACCTCTTAACTCATTATAACTCATTTTTTTAACTTTTCCTACCAGTGAAAGGTATTGTTTGCATGAAAATTTCCAAACTCGAGATCTTGATTGATTCCAATGGTTTGAATCTTCTCTCTATACTTGCTTGTTCCGACTAAACGTCTGGACCGATTTTCTTCAAAATTCGTATTGGGAGTCTTTATGGTTAAAATTCGAGGCATTTTTTTTTAGTTTTAGCTCTTAGATTTCATTTTTCTGGATTCATTAGTCGAACAAAATATAAAAGAAAACATGGACGACTTCTTGACATATTTTGGCAGTTTATCTACATTAGTAGAGGAAGGCTAAAAGCGGTCCCAGAATAGAATCCAGTGGTACGCCTTTATTTAAAGTAAGAAAGGATGTCATTTTATTGCTACCTACGGCCGCCTACCGCTTCAATATGATAAAAACAGGTTCGCTGCTGATAGTAGAAAATTAAATTGTTCTACAAGCTTGCTATAGAGGATGGCGCTATTAAAAGTTGTTACGGTAAAAATGACCGCAACAAGGCTCACTCTCTTATCCCTAAAAATCCTTCTGTTCCCTCTTTTCTTTGTGGTCGCAAAACCGGAATTAGGAGGAAGTGGCGGGCAGCCATGGTTCCATCAGCCACTGGTCTACGACCTTCAGATCCGGTAATGAAACCAATAACAGGAATACCGAGTGCGAAAGACGAGTCCACTCAGAAGTTTTACAACTCTGTTCGGTGCAGCCCTAGGGAGATTAGAGAGATTAACGACAGAGCAACGCCGGACAAAACGTGCGACAGGAGTCCAGGAGAAACCGCCGTCGTCGAAGCCCAAAGGACGTGGGAGACTCGGGACGGGCAGCATCGCAGCATCGAACAGGAGCGGTCAGAAAAGTTCGATGGGTGAGGGAGGACGATCCCTCGTCGATGATGATGACGGGTGGGGGAGGACCGCATTATTGGCGCAAACGCAAAAAAGTACGATGACATGGAGTAGACATTCTGCTATTTCACCCAACGATGGAGCAACGGAGGAGCAGCAGAGGCGTGGGGCGGACAGCTCAAATGACACCCCTCCAACAAAGTCGCAACATGGAAAGTTTGGTTCGATGACTAAGAGAAGACGATCGCTTTCACCCAATCGCTCACAGGGAATTTCTTAGCACAGTGTCGAATGCTTTTGAAAAATGTAGCAGGACAAGAATTCGCCTGCTTTATATCTACCACTACATTTAAAAAAAAACTGTTAAGCAGCTGTGTTTGGGACGGAAATCAGACTGTTTAGTCCTGGTCTAATAAAGGTACCTCCCATTAAACGGATTTTCGTAAACAAAATTTGCTTAAAAACGGCTCAAACATCTATTTTAGTTTCTGGACTGGATTGTAAGGAACTCACAAAGATGACCATTGCGGAGCTTGACCAGAGGCTATAGTCTGGTACCACGGGAGCCAGAACTGGTCTACGAACTGAGTGGCTTAGCCTGATAAGGAGGTTGCCCCTCTTTTGGGAGTATCGTGGTGGCTGTGATTACCCAACTTCATTATAACATATGGTACTCTGAGGTCTATCAATGGCAGACTTTGAAATACAAGAGATGTTAGATGGACCTCGCAAGGATTGTCTTCGTGCCTTACCATGATTTCTAAACTGGGGTTTTACCCAACACTTTTCTATAGTTCTGATATTGTGGGTAGGCCCACCGTGAAATAAGAGCCGTAAAGGCTAGGTGTTTTGACATTTCTCTTCAGTAAGGTTTGGCATTTCATGATGAAAAGATATACGTGCCAACAACGAGTCGAAATTATTAAATTTTACTACCGAAATTCAGAGTCAGTGGTTAAGAGCGCTACGTCCAATTTATGGTCGTCATAATCGTCCTAGCAGATCAACAATTGAGCATCTAGTGGAAAAATTTGAATCCACAGGCACAGTACAAAATATTCCCGTGCCAGTGAGACAAAGAAGTGCCCGTAGTGTCGAGAATATTGCTGCCGCTGAGGCTTCAGTTGAAGAAAGCCCAAATGTGTCTCTCACATGTCGTTCTCAAGCATCTCTGTGACGTCGTTGTGGCGAATTTTGCGAAAAGATCTTGGCCTACATCCTTACATTGGCGCAAGAACTGAAGCCGCTTGACCACCAGAAGCCTCGTATGTTCGTAAATTGGGCTGAGAAACAACAAATCATCTTCAGCGATGAGGCTCATTTCTGGCTTATTGTCTTCGTCAATAAACAAAATATGCGGTATTGATCAGGCATCAATCCACACGTACTCCATGAGTCATCATTGCATCCCGAAAAAATTACGGTTTGGTGTGGTTTATGGGCCGGCGGCGTCATTGGGCCGTTCTTCTTCCATGATGATCAAGACCGGCACGTTAGGTTAGGTTAGGTTAGATGGGCTGTTGACGATCGGGTGAGTCGTCAAACTCGCATAGGCCTACGTGGGCCCATAGCGATACCCTTCGAAGAAAGTATCCTGAAATAGAGAAAGAGGATACCTGGTTAAGTTCGCTAGTGATACTTATGCGGTGCTGGTCTGTGTTGCTCCTTCAGCCTCAAAGAGGTAGTTGCTCCATCCTGATCTGCTACAAAAACGGACTATCAGCGCTATTGGGATAGTCGTTAGGTCACTTAGGTAATCGAAGTAAAGGCTGCCTAGTATTTTTAGACGGCTGCTACTGATCGCAGGGCAGTGACATAGTAGGTGTGAGACCTCTTCTTCGACGTCAGGGTTGCTGCATTTCCTGCAAAGTTGGTTCGCACCAGCCAGTTTTATCTTATTAGAGTGCTTACCCAACAGATAGTGACCTGTTATCACTCTCACCGCTATAGAAATGGATGCACTGCTCAAAGCTATTAGCTTGTTTGATTTGCTGCCGCTAAACTCCGGCCAGAGAGATTTTGTGTGCATACAAGTGATTGTATTTTGCCAGCTTGTTATGGTTGCTTTTTGAGTGTGCTTGGTTATTACATGTTTTTTAGATGCTAGCGGGGGATTGACCCTTTTATCAGCTAGGGAAATGCAACTGGACAATCCTAGTCTGGCTAGTTCGTCTGCTTTCTCATTTCCTATAATGTCATTATGTCCTGGCACCCAGATAATTTGGACTTTGTTCTGTTTACAAAGAGCCTTCAGCTCTTCGCGGCAGCGTCCAACTACCCATGCTTTCACTATATTGGATGCCAGAGCTTTAATGGCCGCTTGACTATCCACGTAGATGGAGATATCCTCATGTGATATGTCCAATACCCTATCCGATTCGGCAGCTTCGAGTATGGCCAAGATCTCAGCTTGGAATACACAACACGAGTTTGCTAATCTCAGGGATCTAGCTAGCCCGATCTTTTCAGAGTAGACTCCAGAGCCCACTCCGACTTCAATTTTAGATCCGTCGGTATAAATTGCTATTTCTATGTTAGATAACACATTGTTTGAAGACCATTCGTCTCTGCTTGGTATTCTGATAGAGTTATTAGTATCAAAGTCGTGGTATGGGATAATGTAGTCAGATGCTACATCCTCATATGCCATTGAGTTTAATATTGAGCTATGGCCGAAAGGCTTCATGAGTAGATTGGCCGTTTCTTTGAGTCTTGCTGCGCTTTTTGCTGCTGTGTCATTGATTTGTAAGTCAATTGGTGTTATGTTTAGGATTGTTTCTAACTCTACTGTGGGGCTAGTGCGCATGGCTCCTGTCGTGAGTATGCATGCTGTCCTTTGAACTTTCGTAAGCTTGGTCATATGTGTTGCTTTTTTCATAGCATTCCACCAGACCAAGACCGGCACGTTACTAAGAATGGGAATCGCTACCGTTCAATGATAACCGAATATTTTTGGCCCCAATTGGATGATATGGACTTGGAGGATATGTGGTTCCAACAGGACGGCGCCACAAGCCACACAGTGAATGTCACAATCAATTTATTGGAAACCAAATTTGGAGAACGTGTTATCACGAAATGGTCCAGTGCGATTTGACGCCGTTAGACTATTTCCTGTGGGGTTACGTTAAGTCTATGGTCTATGCCAACAAGCCAGCGACGATTGATGAACTTCGTACGAATATCGAACGTGAAATTGCAGCAGTATCGGCCGATTTATGCTTGAAAACCGTCGAAAATTGGGTTCAGCGTCTGGACTTCTGCAAGCGCGCCCGTGGTGGCCATGCAAAAGAAATCGAGTTCCATACATAATGGCATCGAACGTACTTTCACAGGAATAAAGAATTTCATTGATATCCAAAACCGTTTATGTTTTATTCAAAAAATAACTTTTGTAGCGCTCTTATTGAAAAACCCGAAATTAATTTTTTGATTACCACTGATTGTCACCCCACATCAGAAATGAATCGAATTGTTCCAAAGGGTCCGCCAAATAATTAACTACTGAATATTTTCTCAAATTTCTTTTTTTATTTGAAAGTACAATTCTTCCGGTTAATAATGAAAAATAATTTCATTTTCCATTTCATAATGGCTGCCTCGGCTCGGCATGTAGTAGCCTACACGATCGGTTCAATTTTTAAGCACATTATCGATTGTTTGCAGCTGTATTTCACCAATGGATTGACGAATATTGTCTTTTAAAGCGTCAATTGTCTCTGGCTTGTCGGCGTAACACTTATCTTTTACGTCGCCCCACAAATAATAGTCCAACGGTGTCAAATCGCAGCTCCGAGGTGGCCAAACGACATCAGCTCTGCGGCTGATAATGCGATCTTCAAAAACAGGGCGCAAAACATCGAGTGTAGCTTCGGCTCTGTGGCACGTAGCGCCGTCCTGTTGAAACCAAATGTTGCCAATATCCTCCTCTTCAATTTTTGTGAACAAAATTCATGGCCCAATAACGATCGCCATTGACTGTAACGGCCACTCCTTGCTCATTTTTGAAGAAAAACGGCCCAATTATGCGTCTGGACCAAAATCCGCACCAAAAAGTGACTCGTTTTGGGTGTATCGGCTTTTCAATGTATGCGTGCGGGTTTTCTGTGCCCCAAATGCGACAATTTTGTTTGTTTACATACCCGCCAAGATCAAAATGAGCTTCACCTGAAAAGATGATTTTTTTGGCAAAATCGGCATCTTCTCTAAGTCGATCGCAGGCCCACTTAGCGAAGTGAAAACGCATTGGATGGTCAGTTGGCTTCAACTCCTGAACCAATTGGACTTTGTATGGCGTCATACCAAGGTCTTTCTGCAAAATTCGTCTCAATGATATCCCCGAAACTGTGTATTGATGTAAATGGCACTTCACGCACACTTACTGCCACAGCAGCAATATTCTCGGGTGTACGCACTGTTTTTGGCATTTGGTTTATCGATAAGGATGCCAGTTTCTTTCACTTTTTTCACAAGATTTCCCAGCGTTGTTCAAGCATATACACAACCATATTCGTTCAGCGGTAGGATAAAACTTATTATCTGTAAGACATGAGCTAACTGTTACCATTCACGAAATAAGCACTAGTTGAAAAAAAAAACGTTAGATGGTGGACCTGTTTTAATTTTCTTGTAATGTTTTATTTATGAATTTTATAAGAAATGCATCAATCTATCAATATTGATAATTTCAAATAAATATATTTCCGTCAAAAGATTGTCTATTCACATAATGTCTTGTTTTGAGTTCCACTATCACCACCACAAAACATCGCCTGATGATGACATCGACTAAAATCGAAGCTAATCTAAAAGTAACGCTCATTCTTCCTCATTTTTTAATGAAACAGATTAGTTTTCTCCATATCTCTTTGTTGATTCAACTGATCTCGAAAATTTATCACATTTACCAACCAGACATTAACTAAACGAATAATTTCAAAACAAAAAAAAAATCCTATAACTCGTTTCTATGCCAAACGCAATAAGCTTTAAAACAGCCGCCATCTATAGCTTTGCATACCAAAATTGTTTATGAATTGATAATTGAGAATAAAATTTGTTTCCTAATTGACTGGCTTTGCAAGACTTCCTGTTCTACATTGTGGCATATGTCCATTAAAATGTGATGAACGCTCCTATTTCATTCAAAACTCGTTAAAACTTGAATTTTATAACTCCAGGCCATCGCTCAATCTATACCCAGACTAAAGACGCACTGGCACTGTAAAAGCCTAAAGACGCAAAAAGCTCACGGATATTGCAAATCGTCCATTTAAGTGTTAATAAAATCAAATTTCCAATTGGAATATTCATATCAAACTTTTAAAGTGTTAATATATATATATATAGGTACATATATATATATTTGCTTTTTTTTTATAAACTGTTCCACTTTTTGCATCAACAATTTGCATTTTTTATGTTTTTTTTATACTGTTTCGTGTTTCTAATTTGAAACAATAAACTGGAATAGCACACTATAAAAAATGGGAAATATGTTGATATTTACATAAAATGTAAACTTATCCTTATGTTTTTTTTTTAATATATTTATTTTATTTTTATTTTATTATTTTTTACATTTACATCTATTGATTTACATTAATCATACCACTCACAGAAAAAAATAATTCAATCCACACGAGATTATTTTTTTGTCAAAAAGAAAAAAACGAGGAGAAATCGTAAAAAAAAAACTAAAATTGTTTTTTTTTCTTAAATCTGCAAATCAAATTTTAATTTATTTGCACGAGATTGCGCACTCGAATATAAAATTGATGGACTGAAGAAAAAACGAAAAAAGAGAAAACAACAGATAATCGTACTTCATTAGGATTTTATTCAGATCACTTAGCGCCCGTATTGAGGTATTGATGGATGTGATCTGGTTAATTGTATAATTAGAGTTCATATAGCGATGTGTCTGTGCGGATAAGAGTTATTCACGAACCAGGTTCTCAGGCGGTTTCGTGGATTGAATTTTGTTTACTTAGAATGCGGGTCGAAGTGATTTGAGTATTTGTTTCAGTTTTCTTTTTTGGACAGAACGCTTTTTTACATATTCGGAAGTATTTCCCTAGAAATATTTTGCATTCGTTTACTTAAAAGTAAGTCGCGAATGACACATCAATACTAACGGGTCCGCCATCTAACGTTTTTTTTTTCAACTAGTGCTTATTTCGTGAATGGTTACAGTTAGCTCATGTCTGATTTGACAGGTAATTAGTTTTATCCTTCCGCTAAATGAATATGGCTGTATAAACGTTTGACCAACGCTGGGAAATATTGCGAAATTACTTTGAAAAGCATGGTAATGTTGCAGAATGTGTGCGAAAATTGCGTACGGATTTTGGAATAAGAGAAGCACCGTCAGCTCCGTATGTTCGTTATCTTGTGAAAAAAGTGAAAGAAACTGGCATCCTCATCGATAAACCAAAAGCCAAAAACATCGCCTACACCCGAGAATATTGCTGCTGTGGCAGAAAGTGTGCGTGAAGCGCCATCAACATCAATTCACCGTCGTTCTCAGCAATTGAACGTTTCGGAGACATCATTGAGACGAATTTTGCATAAAGACCTTGGTATGACGCCATACAAAGTCCAATTGGTTCAGGAGTTGAAGCCAACTGACCATCCAATGCGTTTTCACTTCGCTAAGTGGGCCTGCGATCGACTTAGAGAAGATGCCGATTTTGCCAAAAAAATCATCTTTTCAGATGAAGCACATTTTGATCTTGGCGGGTATGTAAACAAGCAAAATTGTCGCATTTGGGGCACAGAAAACCCGCACGCATACATTGAAAAGCCGATACACCCAAAACGAGTCACTGTTTGGTGCGGATTTTGGTCCAGAGGCATAATTGGGCCATTTTTCTTCGAAAATGAGTAAGGAGTGGCCGTTACAGTCAATGGCGATCGTTATCGGGCCATGTTGAACGAATTTTCGTTCACAAAAATTGAAGAGGAGGATATTGGCAACATTTGGTTTCAATAGGACGGCGCTACGTGCCACACAGCCGAAGCTACCCTCGATATTTTGCGCCCTGTTTTTGAAGATCGCATTATCAGCCGCAGAGCTGATGTCGTTTGGCCACCTTGGAGCTGCGATTTGACACCGTTGGACTATTATTTGTGTGGTGCCGTAAAAGATAAGTGTAACGCCGACAAGCCAGAGACAATTGACGATTTAAAGGACAATATTCGTGAAGCCATTGGTGAAATACAGCTGCACACAATCAATACTTTGCTTAAAAAATGGACCGATCGTGTAGGCTACTGCATGGCCAGCCGAGGCAGCCACTAGCAAAAGCCCTAAACTGCTACAAAGCAGACATTACTGCCATCCAGGAAATACGATGGGATGGGCCGGGTAAAAAGAGGATGAAAAACTGCGACATCTACTATGGACCGTGTTATAGTGAGCAGAAACAGCGATTATTTGGATGCGGATTTGTTATAGGTGCGGCCACCAGCAAGAAACCACTGGTTTGATGATGAATGCCGACAGATGCTCGCAGCCAAGAACGAGGCCTACAAGGCTAAGCTGCAGGTGAAGACGAGAGCTGCCATTGAGCTCTATAGACAAAGAAGAAGGGAAGAACATCGGCTTTTCAGAAAGAAGAAAAAAGAGCAAGAAAAGCGCGCGATCGAGGATTTAGGGAGGTGCCACTCCAGGAACGATGTTCGCAAGTTTTACCAAAGTGGAACACGTCAAAGCCAAGAATACAAGCTCGAACAGAATCCTGTCGAGATGAACAAGGAAATATCGTAGTTGAGACACAGTCGATGCTGAAGATATGGAAGAACAACTTCTGCAGACTGTTAAACGGCGATGACGAACAACATTCCGCTGTCAGGCAGAGCGATCCATTCAATATTGGCAACGACAGCGAAAACTGCCAACTACCCGACCTAAGTGAAGTGAGGATAGCTATATCTAAACTCAAGCTTAATAAGGACGCCGGAAATGACGGCCTTCCCGCTGAGCTTTATAAAGCTGACTTGGTAAGTAACATCCACCAACTCATAAGCCAAATCTGGTCGGATGAAAGCATGCCTGAAGAATGGAGCCTCAGCATCGTTTGCCCGATCCACAAAAAAGGAGACCCTCTGAACTGCGCCAACCACAGAGGCATAAGTCTCCTCAACATCGCCTACAAGATCCTATCTGCCGTAATATGTGAACGCCTGAAACCGTTTACCAACAACCTGCTCGGCCCTTATCGATACCAAAAAAGGATTAAGGCAAGGCGATGTCATGTGACTTTTTCAATTTGATTCTTGAGAGGATTGTGCAAAACTCCAGCCAACACCAGAGGCACAATTTTCCAAAAATCGGTGCAACTACTAGCATACGCTGACGATATTGACATCATTGGTAGGACTCAACGTGATGTCATAGCCACGGTTGCTAGTATAGAGAAAGAAGCGGCAAACAAGGGTTTAGCAGTAAATGAGGGTAGAACGGGACTTTGTCTACCTCGGCTCCGCTATTAACTCTGACAACAACTTCTCGTCAGAAATCAAACGAAGAATTACTCTTGCCAATCGCTGTTTCTTCGGGCTAAGAAGGCAATTTAGTAGTAAAGCCCTCACTCGAACTACTAAGGAGATCCTATATAAGACCCTGATCATCCCATTCCTGCTCTACGGCGCTGAAGCATGGACCGTATCAAAAGCGGATGAAGAAATCCGTGGTCGATTCGAGAGAAAAATTCTTCATAAAATCTTCGGTCCCGTTTGCGTTGACAGGCAAGCAAAGACACAAGTAGAAACCGACCTCAACCAACTCGGAGTGCGCAACTGGAGGCAGTTAGCTTAGGACCGGGCTAATTGGAGAGGCATGTTAGTTGAGGTCCCGGACTGTAGCGCCACTTAAGTAAGTAAGTAAGTGTATAGGCGTGTAACTAATCAATTACCTAGGAATCATTCAAAATTACTTGTTATACTTGGCTGAGCTGAAACACACTTTTTAAATGACTGTGAAACCCGAAAAATTTAAGCCCGCAAATTTAAGCTCTGCGTTTTGCTTAGCTAAGCAACGACTTAAGCTCTCACTGTGAAACCGGGCATAAGTGTATCTGATCTACCATGAATTCTTGCCGTTTATCATATTTGATATGTTGACAATATTTCACTTCTTAATTTCAATCACCCAAAATGTCTCAAGTCAACAGAAAATCTCATTAATCTCGTGTTTTGTAAATAAGCATTTTTCCCCAGTTCGTACATCAACTCTTTTGTCTCTTTCAAAACTATTAAAAAAAGAATGGCAAGCTAACTCCACTCAGCGATAATTGCATATTTAAAAGAGCCCATAAAAACACCATTAGTTCCAATTTCCAAAAATATTTATGCAACTATGCGAACAACATTCAAAGCTATCGCCTCCTTACCACATATTCAAACGAAAAAAAAACATCCAATCGGAGAAAAAACTAAAAAACCAATAAAAATACCAAAAAAAATCTCTAAAACCTACCACTCGTCACTCATCAATTCGGCACGTAGATTCCAAAACGATTTCTTGATCATCACAGATCCCAACGAATGTATCTAAATTCTTTACTCGCCGCTTGCATGGCGGTATGTTACCTATCGCACAAGCGTCTTATCGTGTGTGCCAACCGACACATAGCCCAACACACAGCTCAAGTGATTACTACAAATCCGACAGAATGAGGTCAAATTTTATTCATGGACTCACTGGATTAGTTGGCAGATTGGTCGTTGTTGTCGTCATCTACAACATCGTCGTCGCGTAGTCGTTTTGGATTTGTAATCTCTCCTCAATTCGTTCAGATCTGCGCGATTCATTTTGTTCCTTTCAGCTGCTGTTTTGGATGTGCGCAGCTACTGCATCCGTTCATTCAATGTGTTTACTTAATAATCCCATTTGGTGTATTACGAATGAGGATCGTTAAAATAAATGTGCTCACTCTCGGCGTGTAATCTATTTCGGTGCTCATCTATGTAAGTGAATCGAAAAAAAAAAAAAAAACAGCACACACAAAAATCCATTGGTGAGGAAATAACATCTTGAACATCAAACATCACTATATAGAGTCTTGGTAGCCCGAAACTGTGCTTCTCTTTTCCATCGAATCATCATGTATGGCAATAAAGATTCCACTCGAGGCTAGAGCGTCCATGTCCAATTGCTTCCCATGGTAGTTTTGCAACAGTTGCAACCAACGATTCCGTAGTCATGGTAGTCGTCGACAACGGCCACTCTATGGGGAATTTCGCAACACGTCACACAAAAAATAAAACCGATCTGTTTCGGGACACAATCTCAAGGGGAAATATATAATTTCAAATCGATTTCGGATGTTTATGTAGAACTGCAGTACACCTCGAAGGGTGGAATATTTTTTTGCCGACGAAGAAGTGTTAAACGATCGATCTCTGTGAAAGACGAAGACGAGCACGAGGTTGAGGGAGGAGGATGAGAATGAGGATTTATTACCGCAATTTTCTATCAGCCAGATAAAGGTGAGATATATCAATTTTCATCGAAGAAATTGAAGCAGATGTTTGGCGATTGCATAATCAAGCAGTGGAGGAAGATAATACATTTCCTGGTTTGGGGATTATTTAATCAAGGAGTCGGCATGATTATGGAACTCTGTGCCGGTCGAGATTGGAAAAGTGTTGTCATATATAGGGAAATGTCGAAAAATTGTTAAGCATTGGCAGAAAGAGTGCATGTGTTGGAATGTTGGTTTCGTGACTCATTAGTTAGTGCGTCGGAATACTAAGCAAGGGTACGGACTAGGGGTTATTATCATTTAAAAAATAAAGTTACAGTTATGAAATGCTTTTCATTAGCCGCTTAAGTCCTTAAATCTTTGGCACTCTCCTTCAGACTTTTGCTTTATATGATCACTGAAGTTAAGCTTGCGGTCTTATAGTACCCCCAGATCTTTTTATGTAGGTCATCGACTGTGTGTTCTTCTACCTTTATTCGCAAGTGCTTAACTTTTCAGTGGCTATTAATGACGTCGGCATCTGTTTCATGGTCCGCTAGTTTTAAATATGCGTACAATGACCCCACGAAGACTCATATCGTAAATGGTATTCACAAAGATAACATGGGACGCCGTTAACATCAGTATTGCTAGAGTAATGCAAGACATGCGGCGGAAAATAGGACAAAGATATGGAAATCCTCATACACATGACGTAATATTAAAACTTGCCATTTCGATGAGGGTTATAGGATAGGAAACGAGAGTTTCCTATCCTATCCTATCACGTGTACTTTTTGTGGCACGGAATTGGACATATCTCTTAGCACGGGCTAGGACAAGGAAAGTATAAACGAAGGATTTCACCCTATCAGTGGGGAGAAATCTATTATGGTAGCTGCACAGATGGCGCGCGTACACTTGAAGCAGGAGGGTCTGATGCGAGACTACATGGCTCTATTATCTTTCCTCAATTCTTCTAGCTATGTAAACCATTCCAAGTTTCATAGCCAGTAGGAACATTACCTCGATTCGTCTAGCTATGAACATCATTCCAATCATCCTATGAAGTATGGTACGTTACATACGTCGATATTTATTAGTTCGCAAAACTTGTCAAATTAGAAGCTACCGAGGTGAATTCTTCTTTTATTGAAGAAGACTTGACATGAACAGAGAAAGTGGGAGAAAGTCATAGCTGACGAGGCCTTATTTTGTTTGCGTGTAGGCCTATGACACAATATCTTGCAAGGACAAGGACATTGATGATAGTACTGATATAACCTTTTCAGCATAATCAACCTTCTGATAAAAATAAAGACAACACTCGATAATTAATTGTCTTGTTGTGCCATTTGTCCATATTATAACGGGTGCGCCATCTTACGTTTTTTTTTTCAACTAGTGCTTATTTCCTGAATGGTAACACTTAGCTCATGTCTGATTTGACAGATAATTAGTTTTATCCTTCCGCTGAACGAATATGGTTGTGTATACGCTTGAACAACGCTGGGAAATATTGCGACGTTACTTTGAAAATCATGGTAATGTTGCAGAATGTGTGCGAAAATTGCGTACGGATTTTGGAAAAGAGAAGCACCGTCAGCTCCGTATGTTCGTTATCTTGTGAAAAAAGTGAAAGAAACTGGCATCCAAATCGATAAACCAAAGCGTGAAAAGCCAAAAACAGTGCGTACACCCGAGAATATTGCTGCTGTGGCAGAAAGTGTGCGTGAAGCGCCATCAACATCAATTCACCGTCTTTCTCAACAATTGAACATTTCGGAGACATCATTGAGACGAATTTTGCATAAAGACCTTGGTATGACGCCATACAAAGTCCAATTGGTTCAGTAGTTGAAGCCAACTGACCATCCAATGCGTTTTCACTTCGCTAAGTGGGCCTGCGATCGACTTAGAGAAGATGCCGATTTTGCCAAAAAAAATCATCTTTTCAGATGAAGCTCATTTTGATCTTGGCGGGTATGTAAACAAGCAAAATTGTCATATTTGGGGCACAGAAAACCCGCACGCATACATTGAAAAGCCGATACACCCAAAACGAGTCACTGTTTGGTGCGGATTTTGGTCCAGAGGCATAATTGGGCCATTTTTCTTCGAAAATGAGCAAGGAGTGGCCGTTACAGTCAATGGCGATCGTTATCGGGCCACGTTGAACGAATTTTTGTTCACAAAAATTGAAGAGGAGGATATTGGCAACATTTGGTTTTAACAGGACGGCGCTACGTGCCACACAGCCGAAGCTACACTCGATTTTTTGCGCCCTGTTTTTGAAGATCGCATTATCAGCCGCAGAGCTGATGTCGTTTGGCCACCTCGGAGCTGCGATTTGACACCGTTGGACTATTATTTGTGGGGTGCCGTAAAAGATAAGTGTTACGCCGACAAGCCAGAGACAATTGACGCTTTAAAGAACAATATTCGTGAAGCCATTGGTGAAATACAGCTGCACACAATCGATAATGTGCTTAAAAATTGGACCGATCGTGTAGGCTACTGCATGGCCAGCCGAGGCAGCCATTTGAATAAAAATAAATTTGAGAAAATATTCAGTAGTTTTTTTTTAAAGCATTTTCAAAAAAAAAAAGTTATTTGGCGGATCCTTTACAAGGTGGGCCAAAAGCAGTCATCCGATGTTCTTTGGCTCTTCAGGATATCGGTTGTGGCTCGCGTAATATGTGCCGTTACTCCGTCCTATTGGAACCACATGTCCTCCAGTACTAATTCGTCCAATTGCGGCAGAAAAAAAAAATCGGTAAACATGGCCCTATAGCGTGCACCGTCGTTTGACCAGCGGCGTTCTCGAAAAAAAAAATGGCCCGATGACTCCTCAAGCGTGAACAGCGCAACCCATGGCCCCTCGTGCATTACTCGTGGATTTTTGGTGCTCCAGAAGCGATAGTTTTGCTTTTTCACGTGCCCGCTGAGGTGGAAATGAACCTCATCGCTCAATATAATTTTGGTCGAAAAATAGTCCACTTCGTCCTCGAGATTGAGGATGGCTTGGGCGTAGATTACACGCATTTGGCGGTCGACAGGCAGCAGCTGATGCACGGACTGGACTTTGAACATGCAAGTCTTTGACCAAAATTCGCCTTAGGGACGACCGGCTGATGGCTAATTGCGAGGCACGGAGTCTGGTCTATGTTTCCGGTGACAGCTCGACATCCTTGGCAAAAGCGGCGATATTCTCGGCACAACGGGCGCTAGGGGCCGGCCACTCTTGGCAACGTCTCGTGTGGTCCCATACTCTTCAAGGTTGGTGGCCAAACGGCGCAATGTTTGCGCAGTCGGTGTCAGACGGCCTGGGAATCGGCGACGAAATTCGCGCTGCGCCAACACTACAGACGAATTGTTACGCAAAAAAATAGATTTTTCCGCGTTTTTGGGGAGAGTATCGCTCCATGGCCTGTTCACTTGTATTCTAGATCTGTCTAGTCCACAAATGTCAAAACAGATTTGACATTGGCGGCCATTTGCAAAAATAAGAGCATCTTCCAATAGGATGATCTCTTTTGGCCCACCTTCTATATGGACAATTCTAGACCGCAACCGCGAGGGGCTTACCTGCCATTTCCACTTTTATAGAATGTCGAGGGTGGTGCTCATGCTGGGGAGATAATTTGCCCTACAGTTGATATAACTTGCTCAATTATCCGATTGAATTAACCGACGAATGTCAATGTTTAAACATAAAAAAAATCCCTCCATGAACCGCTTTTAAATTCCATCACTGAGGGTGTAAAATTGGTTGCCTCGAAAATAGCATCCGGAAGCAAAGCCGAAATAAAAGAATTTGAGTTGCGTAAATGACTGGCAGATAACGCATAAACCAAACCCCTGAACTTAAAGGCCTGACTTTTTGACAGTACATTTCAATAATGACATAAAAAAGGATTCTTCGATATCCCACCCATAAATGAGTTGATTGGGACCAAAGCGATACATACGCTCCCCGGATTTAAAAGGTAAAAATAAAGCTCTCCATAAAATAACCAATAAAAAACCATTATTGTGCTCAATAATTACAATCAGATGATAAATTGTTAAATAACTAAAAATAAAAAAATACGGAAGTACCCATCAACCTGTTTAATGTGATTTATTGAACGTGAAATCTCATTAAAATGCTGACATTTACCTACCAAATTGTTATCTATTACGGAAACTGCTTAAAACAAACCCAAACATGATCTATCACATTAAGAGCAAAGTTAAACTTGTTTAGTCGTAAAATTTCTGAATAATAAAAAAACAAACTGCAACAAAAATTCAGTCATTTAATCGAAGATAATTGGTATAGCACCCATCAACATCAAATACCTCCGAAACAAACTAATTAAAATCAATGAGCATTCACGTCGTCAGATTAAGAACCGAAAACCACTTTTTTTTTATATTTCAACTAAATTCAACTTTGAGTAGGAGAGCCGATAGCATCATTAAATTAAAAAAACCTATATATGAAATTAAAAAAAAAATAGAGCAATTATTTTGTTTGTGAAAATGTAAGAAAAGAAAAAAAAAACATGAAGGAGACTTTTAATGAGAATTTTTAAGTTAACAGATTTTAGAAAAATAATTTACTAGCCAAAAGGCGTGGTTTGACATTGAGGTGTTAAATTACTGTTTTCTGTTTTGTCTTATTTTTAACTTGACGCTACATGCTGGTTGGATTGTTTTAGTAATAAAAGAAATATTTTTTATGATTTCGGTAGGTGTAAATCTACATTTTGAAACATAAAATGTAAACCAGTGAAATGTCGTCTTACAAAAGTATATTACTCAGGTGAGATAAATCATTTTGGGTTTTAACACGTTATGACATGCAGTAAGTGGTTGGCCATAAGGAAGCGGTCGGTAGCGTGTGCATTCTGATGTTAAAAGAATATTTATAGATTCGTAAAAATGTTTGAAAAGAATCGCTATGAATAATTATTTTCAGTTCGTACATGAACTCTTTTATATTTGTCGCGATTTTTTTTTATCAAAAGATGGAACCAGTGGTATTGCTTTGTTTTTTTTTTTGGGTGGACTCCAGAACATTTTGGAGTTAAGAGGCTTTAGTAACTCCATGGTTTTCCTAAAGTTTTAAACTACAAAGTTGGTTAAGGTCGGCGTTATCATTGTGAGACTAAAGTGGAAAAAAAATATTCGAAAGGAAAAATTGCAACTTTGTATACGTTTTTGTGTTTTCAAAATGCAATATGATTCTCTGGGCTCATCAGTAGATGCGTATCATGATTTTTTGCAAAAGGTGTACCCACAAATAGTTTGAATAATGTAAAAAATTATAATTGACATGCGAAAATGGTTCACTTACTAAACGAGTGGTGGGTGCACGACTGGGTCGTACGCAACTTTCTCTTTCACAGCGAGTTGGGTGTTAGATCAAATAGTGCGAATTTTTATTATTAATGCTAAGAATTTTATAAAATGTCGATATGTAATTATACGAACGTTTACTCCGAAATTTGAAGGAATCGGTATCTATATGAAAAATAATTAATTTTCGTTATTGGCCAAAACTGAAAATTCCGTTAAGTGATAGTTGGGCTAGAACTAATTATGTGGAATTGTTTAAAACTATTATAGTAGTATATATATTAAATTTCATTCAATTTGACATAGTAGTTTGCGAGAAATTAACAATTTTCTTTATATGGCCTAAATGACAAAATCCGTTATATGGATTTTCTCGCAAAAACTGGGTATGCAGTTTTGTTGGAATTAATATGCTTATAGTATATATAAAGTTGAATCAAAATCGTTAGAGCCGTTTTCGAAAAATTGAGGTTATGTGTAATTTTTATATGGCAGGTACCGTTAATAACATGGCTAAAAGCAAACCAAAAAAATGGCCTAGAATTATGACCAAAACAAGCTTGGATACGAAGTTTAAAGAAAATCGGCCAAGCCGTTTAGGCTGGGGAGACCATTGCGGACAGACGGACCGACGGACCGACGGACCGACGGACGGAATTCCAAAAACCACTTTTTTAGGCTCCGCTATCATCGTAATGTTAGAATCAATCAAAATCTCGAGGTCGAAAATTTTCACGAAAACAATATCTTTCTCTTTGTAAGAGAAAGTTAAAAACAGTGTGGAATGTAAATCCCTTTAGAGGGTATATTGTCGCGAAACGACAATAGTGAAGATAAACACCACTTAATGTGCACCTTGTTTTTCAAAAAGAAAAATGACTTTGAAAATAAAATTTGAAGATTTTTACTTTTTGTAAATACAACGCTATAACCTATAACCTTCCATGGTGAATTGCCATACACTACTGAACAATGAACATAAGGCAGATGCTACACTTACAAAACGGCCGCTATTAACTAACAAACTTCTAGCGCTCCTTTTGAAAATTCTATATAAATCCGATAGTTAATCTTAGCAACCCCTATGGAGGTATCCGTTTGTAAGAAAATTTTCTTCGATTTGTTCGAATTCGGAGAATTTTTTATAATGGTATCCATTCCAACTAGTATTTTGAACCGATCTTGCAACGAAATATAAAGCTCATTTTAGCGCAACGGCGATATGCGTTAAGTCGCCAGTTTTTGGCAGGTTTACGTAGAATTTCTTGGACGAAGAATTGCCCCGGAATCAAACGAATGCGATTGAATGCTTTTTTATTTTGTTCCACAACGGACACCTCGAAAACAAATTGAGTGTCGATTTTAACTGACTTTCGTTTCGGAGATTGTTCCAAACGGATACCTCGATAGGGGTAAGTAAGCCGTTCATTCTTAGATGACCTTAGATACCAAAAAATCATGGATTTCATATTTGCTTGTTCGGAAGAGGAGATCTTCCATCAGCATCACCCATTGCTCAAAAATCATAGCAAGCTATCTTTTACCGCTTAGCAGTTAATAGTCACGACTAATACTTCAACATGGGATCCCCAGTTGTAAATAAAAATTCAGAGTTGTGTTATGTGTTAGTAAGAAAAATTGTTCATGACGCCATTATAAAGGGTGTCCCATAGGTTAGGTTAGGTTAGAATGGCTGCTAGCGTTCGCCAGCACACTTTGACCACATGGACCCTCTCCATTTTCCTTACTATCCATGGGAAAACCATGTTGAGCTTTTGATGAAGCGGAAGAGGCTTTTCACTTTTGTTTTTGCCAAATCACTGAGATTTTGAAAATAGGAAGCTCCGAGATGTTGCTTCCTTTTGTTTGATAGGGCCGGGTAGTTACAAAGGAGATGAAGTATTGTTTCCTCCTTCTCCTCGTCCATGCAGCTCCTACATAAGTCGTTTGATAAAAGGCCTAGCTTTTCTGCGTGGCTACCTATTAAGCAGTGTCCCGTGATGACACCTATGGTATCGCAAATATGCGGTCTATGGAGCGAAATCAGTACCTTTGATCTCCTCAAATCTAGCTTTGGCGAAATTTTCTTAATTGTTTGACACCTCCATCTGAGGTTTGATTTGCTGTTAGCATGTTGCGCTAATAAGCTTTTGCATGTAGCGATTGGAATACCTAGTGCACCCGTGTCGGGTACAACTGGTAATTTGGTTCCATTTCTGGCGAGTTCTTCAGCCTTACAGTTCCCTGGAATGTCACTATGCCCAGGCAGCATAGGTGAATGTTAAAATGCTTTCAGATCTCCTGCAGAGATGATCGGCAATCTAGGGTTCACTTTGAATTTGTTGAGACTGATTCCAGGGATTTGACTACCGCTTGGCTGTCCGAGAAAATGCTAATATCCTTGGAAGATATAACATTCTCTTTGAACCAGGATAAGGCTGCTTTGATTGCCATGAGTTCCGCCTGGAACACGCTGCAATAATCAGGAAGACGGAAAGATAGGCTGAGATTTAGCCTGTCGGAGAAGACACCAGCTCACACTCCGTCATTTGTTTTGGAGCCATCGTTATAAAAGTGGATCGAGTCATTTAGCAGAGGTTCGTTGCCCTTCCATGACGTTCTGTTTGGGATTGTGACCCAGAAACTCTTATCAAAGTTTAGCCTGGTAAGGGTGAAATCGCTGTTTTCAGGAATCTAGAATTTAGAATTTTTGAGTGGTCATATTGAATATTTGACCACTGTTGGATGGCTTTAAGACGTATGACTGAGTTAACTGTCATTTGCTTGCCGAAAATATCTAGGGGTAGCAGGGGAAAAATAATGTCTAATGCCGCCGTTTGTTGTACGGAGTGCACCACCAATGCACAGACACGCAGTTCTCTGCACTTTGGCTAGTTTTGTTTTAAAGCTATCTCTATCTCTGCCCACTATACTACTAATCCATAAAGAAGTATCGGTTTTATAACCGAGATATAGAGCCAATGATACAAGGTTTCATTCCCCATTTCAAGCCTATGGCTTTCTTGCAGGAATTAAGTGCTACCGTCGCTTTCTTTACTCTTTTTGTTATGTTTAGCTTCCTGTCCATAATAAATCCCAGATATTTTGCTTTGTCTGTGAAGATAAGTTCGATTTCGTTTTGTGACGGGGGGTCATTTAGGAATTTTATATTTCCTAGTGAAAAGGACCAGTTCAGTCTTATGTGAGTTGACACCCAGTCCACAACTGGGCGCCCATTTGGAAAGTTTATGTAGTGCGTTTTGGAGAAGCTCCTTGAGTATGTTCAGGTGTTTCCCTGAGACAGCGATAGCGACGTCATCCGCGTAGGCAATCACGTGGCATCCCTCTGCTTCCTCGTTTACAACTAAGTTCCAGAGAAGAGGGGACAGGACCCCACCTTGCGGGGTACCTCTACTGACATGTCTTCTGCTCGAAGCACCACCCAGTGTTGTGTTGATAATCCGGCTACTTAATAGCATATTAATCATCATTCCAAGTGAGTGATCGACTTTCAGACATGTTAGCGCCTTAATGATCGCTCCCGAATTAACGTTGTTAAAAACTCCTTCGATGTCCAGCAATGCAACCATAGTATACTCCTTGCAGCATAACGACTTTTCAATAATACGCACTAATGTGTGCAGCAGCGGCGGGGCGCCCATAGATGCTGCGCATCCATAACGTTTTACAAAAATTGTGCACCTTATCTTTTTTATTTTTCCCATGAATTTTGCAATATCATGAAATAGTGCCACCTTTACTTCATTTTAGACAAATATGCGACCCATTAGTTTTGCACTTACCAAACTAATTCATCCCATTAACTCACGTTCCCTTTTTAAAGCCGTAGGTTCATTTTGTTCATCGCGCAGTGCCATCGCAAAAAATTTCCCTTTAGCTTTTGCGCCAAATCACGACGGTTAATTTGCATTAGTATTGGTGAAATGGATTCTACATTAAGAGAAGCATCCAAGTGCAGATATTCTTCGCAGTTCACTTCGTTTTCGGTTTTTTCTTTAAGTTTTTCAATGGAGTTAACGAACTTGAATGTATAATAATAATTGCAACTGTTTTATTGAACAACTGCTGACTAAAAGTTTCAGTTCATTGTCGTTTTCGGAAAAAGAAAAAATTATTAAAAAGCGAAAACCTTCCCCATTATTAAACATAACATCAAATACCAAAAAGTTCAAGAGACATTTTAATGCAGCAATTTACAAAAATATCTCCCGGATTTGCGGTAGTTCAAATCTTTCAAAATTATTTTGTTGGCCTTGTATTATTTTTTCTACAGATACGAATGTTTGGTGTAAAAGCGGATTTAGTGATTTAAATAACTTGAGTAAGGCTCGAAAACGTCATGAATACTCCCAAAGTCATATCGATGCTCAAATAAAGCTAAAACGGTTTGGCAAAGATACAAGAATTAAATTTTCGCTTAGTGAGCAATATAAAATAAGTGTTGAAAACTATAATAAAGAGGCAATTATGTTGAGCTGTTATATTTTATAAGTGATTCAGATATTGTGCTTAAAATCCATTAAGTTTTCAAAGGAATTTCAAATGACATTCAAAATGATTTAATTGGTTCGGTCTCAAATGTTTTAATATCCGAGATACAAAAAGAAATTAAAACAGCTAAGTTTGTGTCTGTTATTGTGGACGAATCGACTGATATTTCCGGCAAGTCTCAACTTTAAACGGTTTTTCGGTACATCGATTCCAACGAATCTGCACAGGAAAGATTTATTGGATTTTTGGATGTAAGCCAGGATAGGACTGCTAAAGGTTTGTTTGCTCAAATTGAAATAATCCCTAATGATTTTGAATGTAAGGAGAAACTGGTCGCTCAAACGTACGATGATGCTGCCGTCATGGCTGGAGAACATAATAGGCTTCAGAAGAAAATCAAAGAAATTTGCCCAAGTGCTATATTTGTTCATTGTTATGCTCATAAGTTAAATTTAGTATTGTCTCAATCGATTAATGATGTACCCGGGTGCAGCCGGTTCTTTCAAACACTAACATCTTTTTCTTCATTTTTTTGTAAGTCATCCAAACGAATTTATGCTCTTGACATGAAATAAAACGACGTTTTCCAACGGCAGCCCCTACACGTTGGAATTACAGCGGTCGAATCTTAAATATGGTTAAGCAATATAAAGCTGAGCTATGCAACATATTTGAAAACATGCTTAATGACGCAGAGCAGTGGGACTTGGACACAATAATAAAGGCCAGGGGACTGAAGCATTATCTTAACGACCTGGAATTTGCTTTTTTATTTGGAACTTTGTTCGTCAGTGTTTGATAGTGCTAACATCTTATTTGGACATACTTCAAAAAAATCATTTGATATTGACTTTTGCTCTAAAGAAGTTAACAATTTTGTTGAGCTTTTAAGAATGAAAGGAAATGACTTCGATCCTATGTGGCGTTTTCTAGAACAGAATAATACAGAAAACAACTCTAGAAAGCGTAAATTTATCAGTCACGATGAAAAAAAAAACGCTTATCACCCTGTTGGACTTAATTCGTTTTAAAGACTTTCAAAAGCAATTTCATGAAACATTAATTCTTAACTTGCAACAAAATTATGGAACATTTTTCGACTTTCAAA
The DNA here is from genome assembly GCA_932526625.1 of Rhingia campestris. NCBI lineage: Eukaryota > Metazoa > Arthropoda > Insecta > Diptera > Syrphidae > Rhingia > Rhingia campestris. The sequence goes on from OW052183.1 coordinate 6,259,664, forward strand.
AACTAAAAAGCGAGCTTTCTTATGTGTACTCATCAACAAATTTCAGTGGGTTAAGGACATTGCAATCGATAAAACATTATATAGTGAGCAATGATTTAAAGGAAGTATTCTCGGAAGTGTACAACTTAATAGACCTTGTGGTCACCATCCCTACAACCAGTGCTTCAGTGGAGCGGTCATTTTCCACAATGAAGCGCGTTAAAGCCTATTTAAGGAGCACACAATCTCAGGACCGACTATCATCTTTAGCACTGTTATCGATTGAAAAGCTACTTTTTATCAAACTCAAATCATCGGATATTTTGTATAGTAGAGTTAATGACTTCTTTTAAAAAAGAGCGCCGCATTGTTCTTAAATATAAATGAGGCCTTTTACTTAAGTTTTCTCTTTAAATAAAAATTTGAAAACGAATTTTTCTAATGTGAATTATAATTAATTCTTTTTGTAAGCTTTATTATTTTCAGCAGCATCCCTTATACTTAGATGCACGCCACGCCACTGGTGTGCAGGGCTGTTTCTACAGATTTTCCCTTGCAGTACGCATGTTGGGATGCAGATAGCTGATTTACATCAATGCTACTGCGAATATGAATATCAACCAGACTTTCCAGGGTTTTCAGGAAGAATGATGATAAGCTTATAGGTCTTAGGTCTTTCGGATTGACATGAGAACTTTTACCAGATTTGGGTATAAAGTTTTTTTAAGTTTAATTAATTTTTTTTCAGGATTAAACTATTTTTACTATAAAGTCAAAATATTCTGCAAATATATACGAATATGGAAGATTACATAAATAAATAAATAAATAATGAGCCTGATGAGTAAAAAATGTGTTTAATAACTTAAACGAGTATGATTAACTATCACGATTTCTCTTAGTCACTTTCAAAGGAACAGGTATAGCTAAAATGTCGTTAGTAGTTCATCTTACCTCTGAGAAAAAAGAATTTCCATTCCCTCTTAACATATAAATAATCTGTGTTAATATATCTCTTGAAAAAAAAAAAATCTTTATGTTGCAAATGCGTACATTCCCTCATACCGTCTTTGCACACTGTATTCTGAGCTATCAAAGGCTTTAGAATATATCTTTGACTTATCTTTTTGAGGGAGAACCTCATTTTATACCATCTGAAGATTCTACACAACAGGAGCTACTATTACTTGACAAAATTTTATCATTTGACTTACAGCAAACAACCTGTATAAAAAATCATAACAATCGAATTCTCGATTAAATTTTTTCTTCTGACTCTGTTAGTACTGCAGTATTAAAATCTAGTACCAGCATTACTAATATCATCCTCCATTGGATATTTTCATTGACATAAACGTTGATTCGTACGATCGTTCGTACTCCTTTGACTTTCGGAAAGCAAATTTTCAAAGGCTATCCGAAGAAATTATTCTTTCGAATGTGAATATTGACAGCTTCTCCAATTTAGAAGAAGCTGTTAAAAAAATTTATTTTCTAATAAAAGATTGCATGGATAGAACAATCCCAGTCAAATATTCAAAAAATGCTCAAACCCAGCATCCTTGGTACACGAAAGAGCTTAAATCTCTTCGAAATGGACGTAACCGGGCCTGGAATAATTTTGTAAAAAGCCAGAATCATCACGACTATGATAAATACCTGAATTATTTTAATGAATTCTCTACGATGTCAAGTAGTTTATATAATGGCTATATAGTCAATATGGAGAACGTTCTTAAAAATGACCCTAAACGCTTTTGGGGCTTTGTCAATTCGAAGAGAAAAACGGATGGAAACCCAGCCAACTTCTCTTCCAATAATTCAAAAACATCGAGCTCTCTAATTGTGTCAAACTTATACGCAGAGAGCTTCAGTAAATCATTTATTGATACCCCTCCAGTCTTAGACGAGGATTATTTCAGTAATCTCAATGACTGTTCTCAAGTTAGTTTCAGCAATGTTACATTTGACGATGAGACACTACTTAAATATATATCTTCATTAAACAATGATTGTTCTGCGGGGCCCGATGGAATCCCACCAAAAGTCGTAAAGCAATGCAAAGATGCTCTTTTGCCATACCTTAAGTATATGTTTGAAAGCTCCCTTGCCACAGGAGTATTCCCAACCCAATGGAAAAGTGCATTTATAACACCTGTTTTTAAAAAAGGCGAGCGAGGAGATATCTCTAATTATAGACCTATCTCAAAACCATCTTGCATTCCTAAGTTATTTGAACATATTATTTGTGATAAATTGGTCTTCCTTTGTCGAAACATCATCTGTGATGAACAACATGGCTTTGTTAAACATCGATCCACTGTAACAAATCTATTAACTTTCATGCATCATTGCTCCAATAGTTTGGGAAATAAAAAAAGAAGTCGATTGTATATACACTGACTTCTCCAAAGCCTTTGACCAGTTATCACATAACATCATAATTTTTAAACTTAAGGCGTATGGATTCCCTCCAGGATTCATAAATTGGGTTAAATCATACCTCTCATTGAGAACATCCCAAGTAAAATTTAGAGGTTCCAAGTCAAACCCTTTTGTAGCTCAATCTGGAGTACCTCAAGGAAGTCATTTAGGACCAATTTTATTTATACTTGCAATTAACGATGTAAAAGCTTGTATTCGAGATATATGCTGATGATATGAAAATTTTCAAATGTGTAGAAGATCTAAACGATTCGCTTTAATTACAAACCGATTTAAATAGTTTTACCATATGGTGTCTTAAAAACGGTTTGAATCTGAACCCTACAAAATGCCAGCATATGTCATTTTCACGAAAACGGGCTCCATGTAATTTTAAATATACTCTGTCCGGGCACACTCTCTGTCGTGTAGACAGTTTTAAAGATCTTGGTGTATATTTTGATCCCAAAATGGAGTTTAATAAACACATTAACGTTATCGTCAATAAATCAAACTCTATGTAAGGATTTATTAAAAGATGGTCAAAAGAGTTTAATGACACTTATGTCACTCTTTCGCTCTATAACTGTCTAGTTCGGCCTCACTTGGAGTATGCTTCACAAGTTTGGACTCCCTTCTATGAAGTTCATTCAAATAGAATTGAATCAATCCAACGTAAATTCATAAGATTTGCTTTGAGAGGACTTCCATGGGATGTTCGTCACGATTTACCTCCGTATAGGTGCAGAATTAAACTGCTTCAACTGTTGCCCTTGTCTCAACGTAGACTTAACAATGACATGGTTTTCTTACACCAATTATTATCAGGACAAATTGATGCTCCTGATCTTTTAAGTGTTATTGGTTTTAATACTCGGGGAGGTTCCTACAACCTGTGTAGATTCAATATATTTACATACACCTAGCCATAAACACAACTATGGTATCCATGAGCCTATAAGTCGCATGAGTAGAGTTTACAATAAAAATAACGATGTAGTTGAACTGCATGTTAGTAAAAGTAGTTTGAAAAACACTCTGCGAAATTGTATTCTAGAGCCGTAATAAGTATATTTAAAATTGTCATTTGTTTAATAATATTATATAGCTTTATTGTAATTTAATCGTTTATTTCAAACTTAGTTACTATGTTCTGTTTTGTCCCACTAACAAATACACTAAATGATGAGCCTGTGGATGCATATTATATGCTGTGGCAAATCTCTGCTCGTAGATGCTGCTTGTATTAAGCTCGCTACGACACAGATCTGATAGTGTTAAAAAAAAAATCTTAAAACAAATTCAATAGCGGTTAAAAACTGAACACATTTTGCGACTCGTTGTGGAATTTTATTTGTCCTATGATTAATACTGAAAATTAAGTACAAGCAGTATTTCTCATCTCAGATGTATTTACCCCAGTTTTGTCCAAAATTTATAATCACTATCACTTCTCCTATTGCTAACAAATTTTGCGACAGTTAAATTTTTGAATTTTGCTATTGAATATTAATTTTGTGCGACATATTAATGCATAATTTCACACCTTGTATTGGTGTTAAATCAACAGCCTTCTTTTTATCATTTAGCATTTTGGACAAAATCCAATATGTAAACCACCTTTCTTCATCTGATAAAACTGATTATTGTTCCCTTTTTAGTAAGCACATGAATATGCATTTTAAAAAATTCAAACTTTTTCATATTTATTAACTGAATTCATACAGACCGTTCCGCTCAATCTGAATACTTATCATTAAACACCATTTAGTATCTCATATCATTTGAATAATTGAAACACAAAATTTTATTATCACATCAAGTTTATAAAACAACACACCTTGTATCAGATTTCTAATAAAACCGTTTGATGTAAATTCCTAACCGTTTTTTTTTTTAAATTGTCCATTCAAAACATTTTTCTAGTGATATCTAACCAGGTGGTTAGTCTGTTTAGATTTTTGTAAATTAAGTGTCTCATCAGTTACATGGAGGCATTTAAGATACATTTAAGCAATCTCATTTGAACTAATTACATGGCGGGATTGTGTTGTATTTTTGTTAATTTAATTTTTAACAAATTCGTTTTTCTTTTAATTTACATACAGATGGCAATTGCCGTTTATTGGAATAACATTTTGGGGAGAAAATAAGTGTTTTTGTAATTCTGCATTCAAAATTTCTTGCTGGCAATATACAGGGTATAGGGAATGTATGTTAGCGAGGAGCAGATCATTTTAATTTTTAAAATTGATAAGAATTTACAATAGTTCCACGTTAAAAGCTTTCTATACGGAAGCAAATAAGAAGTACAAACAACTTTGCTATACAAAAAAGATTTCATTCGATCTACAAAAAATTGCCTTGATTAACCGATCAAGATCATCAGGCGACTTTTGGAAAGCTGTTAAAACTATTAATGGCAAAACGAACCGATTAGCACTAGGATTGGAAGCAGAGCAGTTAAGAGACCATTTTAAAACTCTTCTCAACTCAGCACAGATATCTCCATCCCCACAATATGCTGCACCCATGATAGTTGATGTATTTTTGGATGAACCGTTTACGGTTGCTGAAGTGGACTTCGTTATTGGGAACTCCAAGGATAATAAAGCACCAGGAAATGATCGCATTCCTTTTGAATTCTATAAGAATTCCACATTGGAATTCCGATCAGCTCTTACCATGGAATTCAACCGAATTTTCGAAACAGCTGATGTGGCAATGGCTTTTCAGAAAGCGATTATTTTTCCACTACATAAAAAAGGTAACCTGATGGTTGGGTGTTGTAGAACGAGGGTAGACTCTGATTGGCGTTAACTTGGCAATGCCCAGTGTTGCAACTCTGACTACACATCAAATGTGCTTATCTTTACCTCCAAGTAGTAACCATCGGGTACTGGTCTCATCCAACCGGATTTGACTTGCTAAACGATAAGTGCGAGTGTTGATAACACGACGAAAAACAGCAACACTATAAACACCCTGGTGAGAATGGCACGGATGAATACCCGGCCTTGCTGTCCCAGGCGAACCTAGATGAGCTGCTCTGACACATTCGGACAACAGGTTGTCTAGGAATTTCAAGGGTTAGTCAGGCCCCTTGAACAGAGATGGTGGCGGATGAACCGAAAGGCCAACAGCAGCGCTCAATCCCGTAGTGGATACTGATGGCCCCGTGTCCTAGGGGTATCTAATAAATTGGAACTGGCCCTCCAGGTTGGGGGTTGTGTTTTGGGTTAACTACCCACCCACAGAAAAAAAAAAACATGGTTACGAAGCAACCAATAGCCTCGGAAAGGACTGATTTTATTGTTGACGACCTTGCTAAACGAAAAAAGGACAACGACGTTCGTATCTGCACCTGGAATGTGAGAACATTAAACAGGAGAGGTGCAGGCGAACAACTAGCGGAAGCCCTAAACTGCTACAAAGCAGACATTACTGCCATCCAGGAAATACGATGGGATGGGCCGGGCAAAAAGAGGATGAAAAACTGTGACATATACTACGGACCGTGTTATAGTGAGCAGAAACAGCGACTATTCGGATGCGGATTTGTTATAAGTGCCAGACTTAGGCAAGAAGTCTTATGTTTCCAAGACATTAGCGAACGCATAGTAACAATCCGCATCAAGGCCAATTCGCCAACATAAGCCTTATATGCGCTCATCCTCCGACGGAGGAAAAGGATGATATAACAAAGGATTGCTTCTACGAGCTCCTCGACAAAACCTATGAGCGACTACCGAAGTACGATGTTAAAATCGTGCTGGGAGATTTTAACGCAAAGGTAGGAAGAGAAGACACCATTAGCAGTACTGTCGGGAAATATAGCCTACACGACAACACGTCTGGTAACGGACTTAGGCTAATTGATTTCGCTACGGAACGAAATGCCTCTATAGCCAGCACACGGTTTCCTTACCTCGATATCCATAAGGGGACATGGCGGTCTCCAGATCAACGAACAGTCAACCAAATTGATCATATTGCGAAAGACAAGAGGCACGCATCCAGTATTTTGGATGTCCGAACATTCCGAGGAGCTAACATCGACTCGGATCACTACCTCGTAGCAGCCAAGGTAAGAATGCGGATATCCACCACGCCACAACAATCCAGAAATACTGTGAAAAAATTTAATGTCGGAAGACTGCAATCGCAAGAGACCGCCAAGACCTTCGCACAACGCGTATCCCTTAACCTCTCGATTCACACCACACCACCAGCATCTTATGTCGAAGAACAATGGCAACGATGCCAACAAGCAATTAGATCAGCCGCAACTGATGTGCTAGGTTTCTCGCGGCCACCAGCAAGAAGCCCCTGGTTTGATGAGGAATGCTGACAGATGCTGGCAGCCAAGAACGAGGCCTACAAGGCTAAGCTGCAGGTGAAGACGAGAGCTGACATTGAGCTCTATAGGCAAAGAAGAAGGGAAAAACATCGGCTTTTCAGAAAGAAGAAAAAAGAGCAAGAAAAGCGCGCGATCGAGGATATAGAGAGGTGCCACTCCAGGAACGATGTTCGCAAGTTTTACCAATTTGTAAAACGACAAAGACAAGGATACAAAGCTGGAAAAGAATCCTGTCGAGATGAACAAGGAAATATCGTAATTGAGACACAGTCAATGCTGAGGATATGGAAGATCCACTTCTGCAGACTGTTAAACGGCGATGACGAACAACATTCCGCTGTCAGGCAGAACGAACCATTTAATATTGGCAACTGCAGCGAAAACTGCCAACCACACGACCTAAATGAAGTGAGGATAGCAATATCTAAACTCAAATCGGAAATGACGGCCTACCCGATGAGCTTTATAAAGCTGGCGGAGATGACTTGGTAAGTAACATCCACCAACTCATAAGCCAAATCTGGTCGGTTGAAAGCATGCCTGAAGAATGGAACCTCAGTATCGTTTGCCCGATCCACAAAAAAAGGAGACCTTCTGAACTGCGCCAACTACAGAGGCATAAGTCTGCTCAACATCGCCTACAAGATCCTATCTGCCGTAATATGTGAACGCCGTTTACCAACAACCTGATCGGCCCTTATCAGTGTGGTTTTAGGCCAGGAAAGTCCACAACCGATCAAATTTTCACACTTCGGCAGATCCTGGAAAAAACCCAAGAAGTCCAAATCGATACCCACCACCTATTTATCGATTTCAAAGCCGCATACGACAGCATTTATAGAGACGAACTATACAGAGCCATGTCTAGTTTTGGTATACCGCCCAAAATCGTCCGTTTGTGTAGGATGACGATGGAGAATTCTCGCTGCACCATCAGGGTCGGAAACAACCTCACCGACACATTCGATACCAAATCAGAATTTAGGCAAGGCGATGCGCTGTCATATGACTTTTTCAATTTGATTCTTGGGAGGATTGTGCAAAACTCCCGAGCCAACACCAGAGGCACAATTTTCCAAAAATCGCTGCAACTACTAGCATACGCCGACGATATTGACATCATTGGCAGGACTCAACGCGATGTCATAGCCAAGTTTGATATTATAGAGATGGAAGCGGTAAAAATGGGTTTAGCAGTAAACGAGGTTAAGACTAAGTATATGCTGTCAACACGAAAGGACACATTTGACAGATATAACTTTGAGGTAGTACGGGACGTTGTCTACCTCGGCTCCGCTATTAACTCTGACAACAACATCTCGTCAGAAATCAAACGAAGAATTACTCTTGCCAATCGCTGTTTCTTCGGGCTAAGAAGGGAATTTAGTAGTAAAACCGTCACTCGAACTACTAAGGAGATCCAATATAAGACCCACTGGGATGATAGTCCTGCTCTACGGCGCTGAAGCATGGACCGTATCAAAAGCGGATGAAGAAATCCTTGGTCGATTCGAGAGAAAAATTCTTTGAAAAATCTTCAGTCCCGTTTGCGTTGACGGGCTATGGAGACGAAGATTCAACCACGAACTATACGAGCTGTACAGCGACATACCCCTAGTCAAAGAACTCCGCATTGGACGTTTAAGATGGCTAGGACATGTAGAAAGAATGGACACCAATACTACGGCTCGCAGAGTCTTCGATTCCCAGCTAGACGTCGGACGCAGTAGCGGAAGACCTCGACTTAAGTGGCGCTCACAAGTAGAAACCGACCTCAAACAACTTGCAGTGCGCAACTGGAGGCAGTTAGCTAAGGACCGGGCTAATTGGAGAGGCATGTTGGTTGAGGCCCAGGTTCATCCCAGACTGTAGCAACACTTAAAGAAAAGAAATCCATTTACGAATGTCCGAAATAGCTATAATTCTAACCAAATAGTGTTGTTGTACACAAGTTGTTGTAATTTCAAACATTCAATTGATAAATGACATAAATTTCCCAACAAAAATTGTCAGGTACTGCCCTCATAGAGATGGAATCTTTGTTACTCTTAACTTACCCATCACCAACGTAAAGACTTCTAATATGACACGCCAAGAGTACAAAAAGAGCAGATCCATGCAAGTGCACTTCATCATAAGGTATGAAAAGTAGAAAGCCAAGGAGCATTTAGATCAAATGAGATATGCCTCCGGATGTCGATAGCTATGGAGAACTTCTTTATCAAATTGGGGAACCGAAATTAATGGAAAGTTGTTCATTCACTCCCATCAAAATCGTAAGGGTGTCTGATAATTCGCACGCAAAATGTAATTTTGATTGAAAATATCTACAGATTTGTTGCCAAGTCATTCTCGCGTTTGAGCACCGTTTTTTTTTTAAATTTTCAGAGTTAATTTTGACCTCTTGGGCACCAAAACTGCCATTTTTAAAACAACTCCAAAGCGAGCTACAACATTTTTGGTTCCTCTGCAATCCAAAACGAATTGCAATTATTGAATAAAGCATTCAAAACTCATTTTATTTTTGAGTTTATTTAATATTATACTCATTTGGCTAACAATCCTTTCCACATCTCTATTTGAGTGTGGCAAACATAGCAATTTTAATTCCTATAGCTACAAGGTGGCGCAAAAATAACCTTCCGATGTTTTTTGGCTGTAATTTAAAAAAAAAATGAAAAACTTTGATTCTTCTTGTGGATTGTGTTCTGGAGCAGTGTAGCGTAACACTGTTTATTAAGGTGTATTTCGCATGTGTTTACTACACAAATGTCAAAACAGAACGGACATTAAGGGCCAATCGCAAAATTTATAGCATTTTCTGATAGGAGGATTACTTTTGCGCCACCTTGTATATATAACGGGTGATTTTTTAAGAGGTTTAGAACTTTTTTTAAAAAAAAAACACAAAAAAATTCAAAAAAATGAATAAAATATTTATTTGAATCGATAGCTTGAACCTTGCAATTTAATGTTTAAAGATAATTTCATTCAAATGTTGACCGCGGCTGCGTCTCAGGTAGCCCATCCGCTGAGTCCAATTTTGGCATACTCTTTCACACATATCGGCCGGTATCTCACGAATGAATGCATGGATGTTGGCTTCCAGTGCGTCAATCGAAGCGGGCTTGTCCCTATAGACATTAGTCTTGATATACCCCCACAAAAAATAATCTAATGGTGTCAAATCGCACGATCTAGGCGGCCAATTGACCGGCCCGAAACGTGAAATTAACTGTTCACCAAACTCGCCTCGCAATTGCGCCATTGTTTCGCGTGCTGTGTGGCATGTGGCACCGTCTTGTTGAAACCACATATCATGCAAGTCAAGAACTTCCATTTCGGGCAAAAAAAAGTTTGTTATCATCGCTCGGTAGCGTTCACCATTGGCAGTAACGCTGCGATTCGCATCATCTTTGATGAAATATGGCCCAATAATGCCGCCGGCCCATAAACCGCACCAAACAGTGGCTTTTTCGGGATGCATTGGTAGCTGTTGCAATGCTTCTGGCTGATCTTCAGTCCAAATGCGGCAATTTTGCTTATTTACGTACCCATTCAACCAAAAATGAGCCTCATCGCTGAACACAATTTTTCGATAAAAAAGCGGATCCTCGGCCAGCTTTCCAAGAGCCCATTCACCAAAAATTCGGCGTTGTGGTAGGTCGGCTGGCTATAGTTCTTGCACCAGCTGTATCTTAAAAGGCTTTTCGCCCAAATCCTTCCGCAAAATTTTCCACGTAGTGCTGTAACAAAGGCCTAACTGCTGGGAACGGCGCCGAATCGACATTTCGCGGTCTTCTGTCACACTAGCTGATACGGCCGCAGTATTTTCCTCACTACGCACAGTACGTAAACGTGTTGGTGGTTTAATGTCCAACAAAGTAAATTTGGTGCGAAATTTGGTCACAATCTTCCGAATAGACTGCTCAGAAGGTCGAGAATGCCGATCATAAAATGGAAGCAGCGCGCGATGAACATTTCGAACCGAGCACGAATTTTGATAGTAAAATTCAATAATTTGCAAGCGTTGTTCATTTGTAAGACGATCCATGGTTAAATTGCAAACCAAACTGAAGCTGTTTGACAGTGACACAAGGTACTAAACACACGTCAGCTGTCAAAACCAGTGTTGCCAAAACCAAACCAGCTAAAAAATCACCCGTTACATATATCAACTTTAAATGCGACAAAGATATTATTTGGTTTAATTTGTGAATACTAATATTTAACAGAGTGAGTGAGAGAGAACGCATTAAATTTCAAGTGAAATGAACTGGTATAAGAGGATGGCTGCATTCAAAGAAAGCGAAAAAAAGGTGGCGTGCAGCGGCAGCGTTAAAAAAAACACTAAACTATTTTTATAAGCACTAAAAAAACGCCCAAGCGCTAAATCTACTTTTTCGGCACTAAAATTAAATTTTGGGTACTAAAATTAACGGTGAAAGCACTTACTTGGTAACGCTGTAAGTACGTACTATTTAATTTACAAATTTCTATAATAGTTTCGTATAAATGTGGCTGAATTTCATTAATACACCGCCCAATTTCCTCTTTCAAGTCGTTGATGGTCGCGGGCTTGTTTGCATAGATCTTTGATTTAAAAAAAAGTCCAATGGCGTTAAATCGCAAGATCTGGATGGCCAATTCTGATCGCAAATACGGCCAAATACACGATTAGGAAACGACTCATGCAGTAATTGAATTGTTGCTCTGGCTGTATGGCATGTTGCACAGTCTTGTTAAAACCACATGTTGGTCACATTCATAACTTGTAATTTAGGCACTAAAAAACTGGGTTATCATGTCACGATAACGAACACCATTGATTGTTTCTGCCTGATCAGGGAGTTGACTTGGTAAGGAGCATATACCAACTTATAAGTGGAACTTCAGAATAAATTTTTCTTATCCTCATAAAACGAGAGCCTATTTTACTACGCCAAACACATAGGCATACTTTGCGTCAATGTAGTCTACAAGATCTTGCTGTATATGGGAGCTCTAAAATCCGTTAAGCAAAAACCTGATTATTCGGTATAGTTTTATGTCAAGAAAGTCCACAACCCTTAACCATGACCCGAATCAAAAGCAAATGTGTGTCCCCATGATCGTTTTGAGCCAAAATATATTTTAAACAATTGCTTACCCAATTTAAATCGAGGAGTACTGTGGATGAAGATGAGCTTTCAACGACGAAAAATAAAACAAATTAAGCGTTAATGATCGCCATATAAAGCAAATGTATGCCAATTCTCCGACCAACAGTGCTTTCGATTCCTTACCTGCTGGTCAAGTCAGTAGAGGAATTTTAAGTAGAATGCGTTCCAAACAACCTTGAAATGTGTAACTGGAGCCAGATAGTTGAGGTGCAGGCGACCTGGAGGAGTATTTTGGTTAATGCCGTGGTTCGAATCGGACGTCACTTCATTTTCAATAAAAGAAAAAAAAAAGTATGGCGAGCCATGAATTATTAAAAACAAAAGAGTTGATATCAAAACTGATGAACATATTAGGTGTTAACTCAGCCGCATTTTCGATCAAGAACGGTACATTATTTTTAAAATATTGCTCAGCAATGAAAATGCGTTGTTCTTTTGTATAGAACTTTATAACGGGTCCGCCAACCAACGTTTTTATAAATATTCGGAAGTATTTCCCTAGAAATATTTTGCATTCGTTTACTCAAAAGTTAGTCGCGAATGACACATCAATACTAACGGGTCCGCCATCTAACGTTTTTTTTTTCAACTAGTGCTTATTTCGTGAATGGTAACACTTAGCTCATGTCTGATTTGACAGATAATTAGTTTTATCCTTCCGCTGTACGAATATGGTTGTGTATACGCTTGAACAACGCTGGGAAATATTGCGACGTTACTTTGAAAATCATGGTAATGTTGCAGAATGTGTGCGAAAATTGAGTACGGAGTTTGGAAGAAGAGAAGCACCGTCAGCTCCGTATGTTCGTTATCTTGTGAAAAAAGTGAAAGAAACTGGTATCCTCATCGATAAACCAAAGCGTGAAAAGCCGAAAACATCGCGTACACCCGAGAATATTGCTGCTATGGCAGAAAGTGTGCGTGAATCGCCATCAACATCAATTCACCGTCGTTCTCAACAATTGAACATTTCGGAGACATCATTGAGACGAATTTTGCAGAAAGACCTTGGTATGACGCCATACAAAGTCCAACTGGTTCAGGAGTTGAAGCCAACTGACCATCCATTGCGTTTTCGCTTCGCTAAGTAGGCCTGCGATCGACTTAGAGAAGATGCCGATTTTGCCAAAAAAAAATCATCTTTTCAGATGAAGCTCATCTTGATCTTGGCGGGTATGTAAACAAGCAAAATTGTCGATTTTGGGGCACAGAAAACCCGCACGTATACATTGAAAAGCCGATACACCCAAAACGAGTCACTGGGCACAATTGGGCCATTTTTCTTCAAAAATGAGCAAGGAGTGGCCGTTACAGTCAATAGCGATCGTTATCGGCCCATGTTGAACGAATTTTTGTTCACAAAAATTAAAGAGGAGGATATTGGCAACATTTGATTTCAACAGGACGGCGCAACGTGCCACACAGCCGAAGCTACACTCGATGTTTTGCGCCCTGTTTTTGAAGATCGCATTATCAGCCGCAGAGCTGATGTCGTTTGGCCACCTCGGAACTGCGATTTGACACCGTTGGACTATTATTTGTGGGGTGCCGTACAAGATAAGTGTTATAAGGATATTGGCAATATTTGATTTCAACAGGACGGCGCTACGTGCCACACAGCCGAAGCTACACTCGATGTTTTGCACCCTGTTTTTGAAGATCGCATTATCAGCCGCAGAGCTGATGTCGTTTGGCCACCTCGGAGCTGCGATTTGACACCGTTGGACTATTATTTGTGAGGTGCCGTAAAAGATAAGTGTTACTCCGACAAGCCAGTGACTAATGACGCTTTAAAGGACAATATTCGTGAAGCCATTGGTGAAATACAGCTGCACACAATCGATAATGTGCTTAAAAATTGGACCGATCGTGTAGGCTACTGCATGGCCAGCCGAGGCAGCCATTTGAATGAAATTATTTTCCATTATTAACCGGAAGGATTGTACTTTTAAATAAAAAAAGAAATTTGAGAAAATATTCAGTAGTTTTTTTTATAGCATTTTCAAAAAAATTTACTAATCCCTAACTATTAGCTGTTACTCTATAATTTTTTTTTTCCGTTGCCAACACAGTTCTATTATGGTGCAAAATTCAAATATAACGTGAATTATAGGACACCATTTATTAACCCACAGTTCAACGAAATATATATAAAGTTCACCTGTAAGAAACACCAACTTTTGAAAAACATTCTGCGAATTTAACAAACTCAAGAAAAATGGTTAACCCCAAAAAGTTGGTTCGAACACCACCCGTGTAATAAGTTTCCACTACACCAAATATCATTCTTATCCGGTCCGAGCTCTGATAAAACCTTCTAAGGCATTAAAAGACTATAAAGATATTTATAGACCTTTGAGCGCGTGTAAATAATAATAAAAAACAATACGATGCAGATGATCTAGTGGAAATTAAGGTCTAATCTAAGGTCGTCTTCTTTAATCAATAAATAAAAAAATAAAAACCGATATTCAAATGAAATACTAGCTAGATTTTTACGTCTAGTACTTTTTATGTTTAATTTCAATATCTAACATTTTCCAGACGATAAGGATTAGCCTTGGAAATTCAACCGTCGCTATGTTATAATGTCATCGAAAATTTCGTCAGAAGGTGATTTATTAAATCTTGTGAAGGGGATCGCACCAGCGACCGTTTAATATCCACATAGCAATGCATCCAATCGTGCTCGATACATGACACTCACGATTCCCCTACACCAAGCCATGGAATCGCATCATCCCCAAAACAATTTCCCCACAAAATTGTTAAAACTTAATTTTTTTGTAATTTCCAAATACGCGATTTTTATGAGGCTCTTCTCAAATTTCTAATGAATTCAGGGTCCAAATGATGGTTCAAAATGTCAGGCCTAGCTTTACTCTCAAGAAAAATGATGGCTATTCTATAAGTTACTTTTTTATGCGCTGAAGAAAGCTGTTTTAAATACGTCTAAAGGTGCATCTGCATATTTTGAAACATTAGGTTTGTGAAACTTAATTAAAAACAATAAACGAATGTTTTTTATAATCAAAATTAATTTTTGAATCGAGCATGGAATTTGATTAAAAAAATCACATTTATAGAACCGAGGGTAGATACGTGACAAATTTGCAATTTACCAGTTAAAATATACTCCTTCTTGAAAATGTTTGATTATCCTTGAATTTTTGAAGACATCCATACAATTTTTATATCCGTGGAATTTTTTTTAGGCAATTTTTTAAAATGTAATTTTTGGTAAAATAAAATCACATGTATCCTTGAAAGCTTTGGTGGCTTTTGGTAATTTTATAATTTTACTAATCACATAAAACCGTTGGTATATTTCACATAAATATTTTTGAAACCGTAAATTATTTTTTTTTTTTAATTTCGCACAAACATTTTTTTAAATTTATATTATTTGCACTGAGGTTTCGTTATAGGTACATATATTCTTTTTAAATTTGGCACAATAAACGATAGCACTTTCGGGTTATAATCCGTACAATTTCCGCCACACTTTTATCCTTTTTTGTAAATATTTGAAATTTTTTTTTTGCAACTTTGTTTCAAAATGAACACAAAATCGTAGAAATATTTTTTTTAGTACGTTTTTGAAAACTATTAGCATATGACATTTAATATTGTTGTTAGCTATGATGTTTTAAATTTTTTTTGTGGTAATAGATTTCTTTTTAAATAATAGAAGCTTTTGTAACTTTTTTTTTTTAAAAGCGTGTAATATTTCTATTTTAATAAAAAATTAATTTCCTAATATTTCCTCGGTTTGTTCCTCTATTTCCATGAACAACAATTTCCGAAACACAATATTTTTCAAAAAAATTGTAAAGACTGACTTCCTTTAAAAATGCATTCGCAACTTCACTTCCAACAACCGTTACGATCCAAAAAATCACAAAAAAAAAAAAAATTTGCTAATTTCACTGCAGCTAGCTCTCCAAATCCACCAACCAAATATAATCCCGCCGAAAAAGAAAAACGAAAAATAATCAAAAAAAAAAAGAAGAAAAAACTCCGTAACGCGACTGCGATGAAAACTACCAAAATATGCGGTCCGTTAACGCACATAACCCGATAATAACTAAAGCAGTCCACCTGAGTGAATAAAAAAAATGCCCAAAAAATCTCAAATCTCTTACGCGCCGAAAAAGCACAGCAATCCCATAGATAAATGTGTATGACCCGCACACACCAATCTGACTTGGAAATAAAGTAGAAGCTTTTTTTTTTTCCTGTTCATGTTGTCCGTCTGTTCAAGAGGAAAAGAAGTCCAAATCCAATCGGTTTCTTCTTCATTTACCACCGAAAATAACACCTCTTCTGGTAGTTTTGTTTTTGCCTCTGTCCGTGCTTCTTGCCTAGGTCCGTTGAGATTGAATCGAAAAGAAAAATATTTTTATCTGTTTCTCTTACAAAAGAGAAAACAAAAACAAATAAAAAATACACCAACTCACAGTTAAGAGAATCCACGGCATGACTCATGTCATTAGAGAAACTGAGCTCAAGACAGAACAGACAAAAATCTCGGCTCAAACAGAAATTCATTCTGAATGCATTTCATATCCGTTGATCATACGGACAGATAGGTGATTAGGCACACAACAGTTAAGCGGTTAGATGATCTTTTTTCAATGATTTGTTGTGTTTTTGTGTATCTTCTACCACCCAGCAGGTACTGTACGATCCCAGCTGTCAATTGTTGGCAGTTAAACCCCAAAATTTTATCTGAATAGATACAAAGATACAAAAAGAAAACGAAGAAACAGACGAAAAAATTGGGCCACTTATTGGGAATTTCGAAATGCCGAAGAAATACACATTTTAATTGTTCCCAACAGGGCTTTGTTCTATATTTTCCCGTTTACAACTATTTTAATGGAGATTAGCCGTTTGGTAAGTTTATGACGTTTTAAGACAGGCTGATGGGACGGCTATCCGTGGGTATCTGTGTGCGTGTGTATGGGTTGAGAGAGGAGGAGTCGCTTTGTGCTTTTTTTTTTGGTGACTACCTATTTCGATTAAGGGGTGTTGACGACGACGGTTGACAAAAATTATACCCATTCGCACATATCTCCCACTCCGACATAGTCTGTCATATAACCATGTGCTTCGGTTTGCCACTTAGCGTGATTTATGGTGATTGTGACCTTTTGGGTTTAAAAGCCGAGGACGTGCTCTGAAAGGGGGCGTGCACATATTTATGTTTGTTTAGCATAAAGCTTATGTGGTGTGGAGTATTTTGTTTTATTGTTTTTTGTTTGATGATCGTTTTTTTGTTTTGTTTTTATCACTTCAAAAGACAACCGCTATAGAATTAGTTTTTTTGAAAGAAGTTCATATAACAATTTTCGTTGTACTGGTTTATGAATGAGATTCAACCGGAATGGGGAAATTTGGTTGGTCATTGGGATTTACGTTTTTTTTGAGCGATATAATTAATTATCAAGTGGAATTATAGGACGTGTTGGAAAATTAAGAGTTATTAATGAAAACATGTATTTTGGTTAATCGCCGTTAATTGGAAGACGTATTTCATGGATTATTAAAAATTTAAATAAATTGACTATTTGTTCTCAATTTTTGTGGAGTGGGTTTGGAATGAAATTTTCTGAATTTTTGTAGATGACAACCAGGATGGAGGTCGACTGCCATCGAAGTTGAGATCGGTGCAAATTTTCGGCAGTTTGAAAGTGTTCACGACCATAAGTTTGCATGATGGTTGTGATAATGTGATGCCAGGAATAATTGAAGTTGAAGTTATAAAACAGTATTGTGAATGAATGTCTGCAAAAAGTTTGCGTTTCTTCTGTATGTAATTGCACTTGGGATTTGCTACACCTTTGAACAAATAAAGACAATACGCCAAATACCGTCTTCTTTTTCTTTTAATGTTTTTTTGTTTTTAAATTGTTGTGGTTAACAAAAAAAAAGAACAAGAGCGAGGCATGCCAGATGTTAAAAAAACATTTATTTCAAATGGGCTTGTATAAGGCCTTATAATTGTAAAGCCTAAGGATTTGCCACTTTTCTCTTATGGTAGGCAATGCGGTTATATGGACGAGCAACGTTTTAAGCTGCCTACTAACTCCAACTGTAGATTTTGTAGCGTATCACCTACACTTTTATTTTTCTTATTGAAAAACTATAAATATTTATTTTTAATTAAAGGAATTTTAAATTATAACGACATTACCGATTGGTTTCTGACATATGGGGTGCAACAAATCCGCAGCCACTGAACAGTAATCTGTGAAATCGTAACTAGCTTCAGTTTACTCTGTTGGTACTAGCGAGACATATAAAGCATTGACAACCGTAGCTTAGGCTATCTTTTAATTTTTTTTGTCAAACTGTCAAGTGGCCTACAAGTTTAAGCGGACAATTTAACCGCGTGCAGACTCAAATTTTAATCATATCAACTAATTTTTATTAAAAGTTGGGGTTTCGTCTAATTGTAACACGTAACCAATAAATAAGTGAAAGAGCGTTAAGAATATTTAACGCCAAAGAACGCGACGTTTTTTTTTTTAATCAAAACGTACATAACTATTCGGACAACGACGATTTAGACCACGATTATTTTGGTCTACGACGTTCCTAACACAAAGAGCCGATTAAATAAAAAAGAGTCGACAAGAACTTCGCCTCAAAAGCCGCATTAGTACACATCGAAACTTATCCGCATCACTGTAACATCGACCACAGAGAACGGTCAAACTTTTCCACGTGGTACACTCCACGTCTCAACTAACCACCATCAGAGACAACGCTGTACACTCCACGTCTCAAACAACTATCATCGATCTTTTCCACTGCAGTTGAATCCAAAAGAGCTGAATAATTTACGATATCGCCAGAACCCTACCGGACTTACCAACCCATGGGTGCACATGCCACCAACGTTAGCATAGGCACACTCAACCCAGACGTACAACCACTCGGATTTGACATATTTCCCAGCCTTGCCACAATTACGGACTTACATTTTCAAGGACTTGAAAAACCCCAGAAAAATCGGAAGTGTTTTATTTATATTGTTTGTTTAGAAAATTTTTAATTTTTGATTCAGATTTAGTGTAAGATTTATAAATTCTAACGGGTCCGCCATCTAACGTTTTTTTTTCAACTAGTGCTTATTTCGTGAATGGTAACACTTAGCTCATGTCTGATTTGACAGATAATTAGTTTTATCCTTCCGCTGAACGAATATGGTACACAACCATACGCTTGAACAACGCTGGGAAATATTGCGACATTACTTTGAAAATCATGGTAATGTTGCAGAATGTGTGCGAAAATTGCGTATGGATTTTGGAAGAAGAGAAGCACCGTCAGCTCCTTATGTTCGTTATCATGTGCAAAAGTGAAAGAAACTGGCATCCTCATCGATAAACCGAAGCGTGAAAAGCCAAAAACAGTGCGTACACCCGAGAATATTGCTGCTGTGGCAGAAAGTGTGCGTGAAGCGCCATCAACATCGATTCACCGTCGTTCTCAACAATTGAACATTTCGGAGAAATCATTGAGACGAATTTTGCATAAAGACCTTGCTATGACGCCATACAAAGTCCAATTGGTTCAGAAGTTGAAGCCAACTGACCATCCAATGCGTTTTCGCTTCGCTAAGTGGGCCTGCGATCGACTTAGAGAAGATGCCGATTTTGCCAAAAAAAAATCATCTTTTCAGATGAAGCTCATTTTGATCTTGGCGGGTATGTAAACAAGCAAAATTGTCGCATTTGGGGCACAGAAAACCCGCACTCATACATTGAAAAGCCGATAAACCCAAAACGAGTCACTGTTTGATGCGGATTTTGGTCCAGAGGCATAATTGGGCCATTTTTCTTCGAAAATGAGCAAGGAGTGGCCGTTACAGTCAATGGCGATCGTTATCGGGCCATGTTGAACGAATTTTTGTTCACAAAAATTGAAGAGGAGGATATTGGCAACATTTGGTTTCAACAGGACGGCGCTATGTGCCACACAGCCAAAGCTACACTCGATGTTTTGCGCCCTGTTTTTGAAGATCGCATTATCAGCCGCAGAGCTGATGTCGTTTGGCCACCTCGGAGCTGCGATTGGACACCGTTGGACTTTTATTTGTGGGGTGCCGTAAAAGATAAGTGTTACGCCGACAAGTCAGAGACAATTGACGCTTTAAAGGACAATATTCGTGAAGCCATTGGTGAAATACAACTGCACACAATCGATAATGTGCTTAAAAATTGAACCGATCGTGTAGGCTACTGCATGGCCAGCCGAGGCAGCCATTTGAATGAAATTATTTTCCAATATTAAACGGAAGGATTGTACTTTCAAATAAAAAAAGAACTTTGAGAAAATATTCAGTAGGTTTTTTTATAGCATTTTCAAAAAAAAAAAGTTATTTGGCGGACCCTTTATTAGACCATACATATTTCCCCACAGTAATCAATTTTATTCCATCAGCTAACTAAATAAAGATCAGCAGCAATAGGACGATTTTGTGCGCACAGAAACACCACCTATGAGCCACACCATAGGGATCTTCAATAATTAATTAAATAATACACATATACAGGAAAAACGTAAGTCCTTAATCAGTATTTTCTCCTGGCTACCTAAATTTATAGTACATAAAAACATTAGAACCTACGTTATACATTTAAATTAACTATATTTTTGAAAGAATCCTACTTAAATTTACCTATGAAAATTAAAAAAAAAAAAATCCCGCAAGCTGGCCACACTCTGCTATTTAGGTAAAATTCAACATCTTCCCCCCCCCCCCCCCTCCCCTTTACAATTTTACGTTACGACCGCCTAGTAAAATCTTGGCAGCAGAAGTTAATCACAGGGGAGATGTGTTCTTGCACTCATTTTTTCCAAGATGGGTTCCGTCCTGAGTCCCAGTTAGAGTGGACAAATTAACAAACTTACATGAACTGAGCAGTCATTTTCGGAAAACAGGTCATCTCTGACTTTATGATTTACTCAGGTTCCTTGAATAATGATGAAGCAGATGAGCCAAGGTCTAGAGTCCCAATTAGGATGGGTAACAACAAACAACTACGGGGTTTTTCAACAGGGACGCTACAAAAGTAGAGCGACCGGGACAGCAAACGACGCCATATTTCTTGCCGCTCTTTTGACATTTCTCTACAGTAAGGTTTGCCATTTCATGATGGAAAGATATACGAGCCAACAACGAGTCGAAATTATTAAATTTTACTACCGAAGTTCAGAGTCAGTGGCCTCAACGTTAAGAGCGCTACGTCCAATTTATGGTCATCATAATCGTCCAGATCAACAATTGAGCGTCTAGTGGAAAAATTTGAATCCACAGGCACAGTACAAAATATTCCCGTGCCAGTGAGACAAAGAAGTGGCTTCAGTGGTTGAGGCTTCAGTTGAAGAAAGCCCAAATGTGTCTATCGCACGTCATTCTCAAGCATTGGACATCTCTGTGACGTCGTTGTGGCGAATTTTGCGAAAACATCTTGGCCTACATCCTTACAAGATTAAATTGACGCCAGAACTGAAGCCGCTAGACCACCAGAAGCGTCGTATGTTCGTGAATTGGGCTGAGCAACAACTCCAAAATGATTCGGATTTTCATCGAAAAATCATCTTCAGCGATGAGGCTCATTTCTGGCTGAATGGCTTCGTCAATAAACAAAATATGCGGTATTGGTCAGGCATCAATCCACACGTACTCCATGAGTCATCATTGCATCCCGAAAAAATTACGGTTTGGTGTGGTTTATGGGCCGGCGGCGTCATTGGGCCGTACTTCTTCCGTGATGATCAAGATCTGTGAATGGGAATCGCTACCGTTCCGAATATTTTTGGCCCCAATTGGATGATATAGACTTGGAGGACATGTGGTTCCAACAGGACGGCGCCACAAGCCACACAGTGAATGTCACAATCAATTTATTTGAAACCAAGTTTGGAGAACGTGTTATCTCACGAAATGGTCCAGTCGCTTGGCCACCTCGGTCGTGCGATTTGACGCCGTTAGACTATTTCCTGTGGGGCTACGTCAAGTCTATGGTCTTTGCCAACAAGCCAGCGTCGATTGATGAACTTCGTACGAATATCGAACGTGAAATTGCAGCAGTATCGGCCGATTTATGATTGAAAACCGTCGAAGATTGGGTTCAGCGTCTGGAATTCTGCAAGCGTGCCCGTGGTGGTCATGCAAAAGAAATCGAGTTCCATACATAATGGCATCGAACGTACTTTCACAGGAATAAAGAATTTCATTGATATTCAAAACCGTTTTTGTTTTATTTAAAAAAAAAAAACGTTTGTAGCGCTCTTATTGAAAAACCCTTTAGAAGTTGAAAGATTTAGTCAGGTTGCTGAAAAAAAGATGAAGCCGATGAGCACAAAAGTCAACGACAGTGATTTATCCCGTGACGGCACAGCACTATGGCCTAGGGTTACTTACCAAAGGGGAACTGGTCTAACCAAAGGGGAACTGGTCCGTATAGCTGAAGATTGTGTCATATTCAAACATTTTGCAACGAAGTAACCAATATCATCGGAAAGGATTGTTTTCATTATTTAAAACAAGGTTAGGTTACGTTACAGTGGCTGCACGTGATGCGTATACATTTAGACCAGAAAAGGTCCGTTGCGGTACCACGTGCACCTGTCTACATTTCTGATATTCGTTTGCCTAATTGAATCATTCCGAGTTTACTATAAAGCGAAGGAGGTTTCAGACATTAATATTAGCCAGCTTCATGTGCGGTTTGCTTTCTTGATTTCATCCAGTTTGATTAGTGATTTACATGTAGTTAGGGGCATACCTAACAATATTACTGGCATGGCGGTAGAATATCAAGGGTAGTGCCATGTCTGGCAAGCTCATCCGCCTTGTATATCTGGTATATCTCTGTGGCCATGGTTACGACTAAGCTAAATGAAAAATAGGCAACTACGAGAGCAGTCGAGAAGGAGTATCTGAACAACAATCGGAGGGTGTGAGCTGTTGCAAACTAGACACTACTCCTATCCATGAAATAAAATGCAGTCAAATGAGGAACAAAATGGAGGGTGTATGCTGTTGCAAACTAGACACTTCTGCCATTCATGAAATACAATGCAGTGATTGGGCAAAAGGAGGAACAAAATGCCATTATAACCACAACACTGCATCCTTACTTTGATATCCGTACACTGGAGGGTGTAAGCTGTTGCAAACTAGACACTACTCCCATCAATGATATAAAATGCAGTCAAAATGAGGAACAAAATGGAGGGTGTATGCTGTTGCAAACTAGACACTTCTGCCATTCATGAAATACAATGCAATGATTGGGGCAAAAGGAGGAACAAAATGCCATTATAACCATAACACTGCATTCTTACTTTGATATCCGTAAGGGGGTATATTGGTCATATTGTCAAACTGGAAATGTAATAGATAAAAGGCAGACATCTATAATTTTATATGCCCGAATATTCCAGAGGAGGACGTGAACATTTTCTACTCACAGTAAAATACTGACATGTTAAAAGACCTTAAGAGATAGCCTAAATCACTGCAGCAGGTACATCTCATAATCTCCTGATAAACGCCGCCGAAAGTATCTATTGCTGAAGATGTCAACAAGCGACAATATCGCTTGCAATTGATGTTGTTAGTTTCTCCCGCCTTAAAGCAAGAAACCGTGGCTTGGTGAAGAATTTCTACGGATTATCACAGTTAAACATAACGCTAGAATTGACGCTGTGGAAAATGACATTGAAGAGAGAACCAGAAAATCGAGCGAGGGGGGATATAGGGCAGTGATTCTCCATAGGAATGATTTTCTGAAGTTTTACCAAAATTTAAAACAGAGATACAGGAAACAAATTCTTTAATAATAAGAAAGGACAATTTGTAGATGAGTCCCAATCATTGCTAAGAATATGGAAGACCCCTTCTGTTGACTGTTAAACCTGTTGTCAGGCAGAATACAACATTCAACATTTGCAACGCCAGTGAAAATTAGCAGCCACCCGACATAAATGAAGTGATGAAAGCAATATCTAAACTTTGGCTTCAAAATACTGTAGATGGCAGACAGTAAGTCTAAGCTATATACATCCGGAGGAGATGACTTGGAGTATATATATAAGCATATAAGGAGTATATACCAACTTATAAGTGAAACCTCAGAATATTTTTCTTATCCTCATAAAACGAGAGCATATTTTACTACGCCAAGCACATGGGCATACGTTGCGTCAATGTAGTCTACAAGATCTTGCTGTATATGGGAGCTCCCAAATCCGTTAAGCAAAAACCTGATTATTCGGTATTGTTTTATGTCAAGAAGGTTCACAACCCTTAAACATGACCCGAATCAAAAGCAAATGTGTGACTCCATGATCGTTTTGAGCGAAATATCTTTTAAACAATTGCTTGCCCAATTAAAATTGAGGAGTACTGTGGATGAAGATGAGCTTTCAACGACAAAAATAAAACGAATTAAGCATTTAGGATCGCCATGTAGAGAAAATGTATGCTAGTTCTCTGATCAAAGGTGCTTTTGATTCCTTACCAGCTGGCAACGCAGTAGAAGAACTTCAAGTAGAATGCGATACCAACCACCTTGAAATGTGTAACTGGAGCCAGATAGTTTGAAGTGCAGGCGATCTGGATGAGTATGTTGGTTAATGCCGTGGTTCGAATCGGATGTCACTTCATTTTCAATAAAAGAAAAAAAAAGTAAGGCGAGCCATGAATTCTTAGAAACAAAAGAGTTGATATCAAAACTGATGAACATGCTAGGTGTACACTTCTTTCTTTTTAAAGGAAAACGGCCAATAAAAGTTCTAAAACTGACATAGGTAGTGCATAATGGTCGTAAATTTGAATAAATAATTTAATTTTCAAATAAAATAGTCAAAATTAACAACCCTTCACAATAACAAACATTTTTGTTATTTTGATAACAAAAAAGCGTCAACAAATTGTCAAGGATATGTGTTTTGTAGTGGCATGTATTTTCAAATCTATCTTCCAAAAAACATCAATGCTTTGAAAATACATGTTATGAAGGACAACTGTTCAGTATTGATTTCTTTACTATAATTGAATTGAGCAACATAACAACCATTATTTGTATAATTGTTACAAACAAGATACTGAATTACCAATCCGCTTCATAAAAGCTGTCCACACCACGTAAAATTGCGGTCACTTTGAATACAAATCTGTAAGCAAAATACTTCCACGAACACCTTTCTCTTGGCCAAACAACCAACGAACGGTGCAACAATTATCGATTTAAATGGACATTGCCGCAGCAATCTTCTGATCTAATTACAGCTCCATATCTCTGCGGCAACACAATGATGCTACTTCAGGGGCTCTGCCACTTTATTAAGTGCCATACACATGAGCTACTTACCACATTGTAATCCCCCATCGGCCATTATAATATTTCTCTCTCAAAAAAATTAAGCAATTTACAAAAGTGCACTTTACACCGAAATCGGCCATTTATGTCAGTTAAACGTCATTTAAACCACAAGTTTATTCGACGGCTATCATCTCATTTCTCATACGACAAGGGACATACACTACACACATGTATGTGCACATATAGCTATTAACCAACTTCACATAACAATTATGAAAGCGGAAAGAAAACACTTGCAATATTTTAATCTTCATTTACAAGCTGTCAACAAACGTTTACAATCGCACTCGAAGAGCAGACGCAAGACACACTTCAACCCTCGTTCGGTGATGCGATGGCGTGTCAGCGTGAGTGCGTTCATTAACATACGATAAAAATGACATTTTTACAACTGTCCATCTCAATTTGCATGATAATTTGTTGCAAAAAAACGATGTTCCCCAGCACTTGGGCCAGCAACTTGTTGACATTTCAAACGCGCTTAGCATTCTTTTCAAAACGCGTTCTCCACTCGGGTGAACGGTTGTCTCTGTCCAGCCACACGTGCACTTACACAAACAGCTGATGTATCTCAGAAAAAGCAAAAAAACAAAATTTAAATTCTCGTGGGATAATTTCATCAATTGGCTGACCAATGACGGGACAAAAGCAAAATCAATTTATACCCCCAATTCCAACGGGAAAACCTGGTTACCTACCCATGTCTTTGATTTTATGTAATTACAATACGAAGGCGGCTGATGGAGTAACGAAGAACCCTCACAGATGGATGAAGCAATAAAAGTACACCAACATAAGAGCAATAAAATTGGATACATGACAAAAAAAAAGTATTTTCCTTAAGACCATTTCCCTCGGCTACGCCATCAGAGAGTGTGTGCTGTGCCCAGCCAAAAATGGGCAATGTAAATCAATTTTGATTGAAATATTCGGCATTTGGATTGAGTGCGATCGCGCTCGCTAGATACACACGCACACCTATATTTTTTCTTGCCGATAGTTGGCCTAGTTTTAAATGGATGTTTGTCTCTCGCGATGTGACGACTTGTTTTGGGCAAATTTTCAAATTAGAAATAAATCAAGAAACGGACACGAACATTCTCTCAGTTAAATGGTCGATTTTGGAATATTCAAATGCGGCAGCCAACAGCCTTAAATGGATGTCGGATTTGATGATAAGAGAACTGGCCCAGGCTATACGGAAGTTTAGCTTTTATAGGCGCCCCTATCAGTTGGGAAATGCAAATCTGACAACAGAAGCAAGCAAGCTCAATGAATCGGTTGAAAATGTTTAAATATCGTAGGTAAACGTTTTTGTGGTTAGTTATGGAGGGCAGATGACAGACAGCGTGGGCGATGCACGTGAATGTATTTAAATGGATTTTTAAATAGTCTGTTAAGTGATTAATGTTAATTATTTAATTATAGAATTGAATTTTAATATTGGTATCTACGAGCATGAAAAATTTAATCCACGAAAAGCAGTTCGCTGGTGAACTCTTTTGTCTGTGACTGGTCAAATGTGTAAATTTGTTTTTATTAATCAGGGGAATTGAATATTTTTGGGGACATTGTTGAATGGTTCGAGCCTTTTATAGTCAAAAAGATAAATAAGTTTGGCTAAAGGTTTTGTTGGAGAGGCGTGGATAGGCAATAAATGTCAGTGAGTGAGTTATCACCACAAGAAATGTTGTTTCATTATGTTGAGGTTTGTTTTTTAGGACAGCATTCCTACGTGAATTGGGTGATTAAACTATGTAGTAAGAGGGTGCTGTCAATCAGTGCTTCTACTTTGGCTTCTGAATTGAAGATTATTTTTGGATTTTATAATACTCTTCTGCTACCATGTTTAATTTACACACTTGAAAGGTTTGGCAACCAATCTTTTTGAGATATTTAGAGGCATACTGTATCGAAATCCACGCACGAGTTTTATTTGGATTAGCTAAAAGATATGGTTGGGTGTTGTAGAACGAGGGTAGACTCTGATTGGCTTTATGTTGGTAATGCCCAGTGCTCGCAACACTGACTACACGTCAAGTGTGCTTATTTTGTACCTTCAAGTGGTAACCATCGGGTACTGGTCTCATCATCCAACCGGATTTGACTTGACTTGGATTTGATAAATGTGAGTATC
This sequence comes from Rhingia campestris, assembly GCA_932526625.1. Classification (NCBI taxonomy): domain Eukaryota; kingdom Metazoa; phylum Arthropoda; class Insecta; order Diptera; family Syrphidae; genus Rhingia; species Rhingia campestris. Next base: position 6,287,135 of record OW052183.1, read on the forward strand.
AACACTCACAAGACGTAAAACAGCAACACTATAATCATAATAATATAGTCAAAATGGCGCGGAATGAATACCCGGTCTGCCGTCCCAGGCGAACCTAGATAAGCTGCATCGATATATTCGGACAACAGGTTATCTAGGAATCCCAAGGGTAAGTCAGGCTCTTTGAACAGAGATGGTGGCGGATGAACCGAAAGATCAACGGCAGCACTCAATTCCGCTGTGCATACTGATGGCCCCATGTCCTAAGGATATCTAATAAATGGGAACTGGCCCTCCAGGTTGGGGGTTTAGCTTTGGGTTAACTACCCACTCATGGTAAAAAACCATTGTTACGAAGCAACTAATACCCTCGGAAAGGACTGATATTACTGTTGACGACCCTGCTAAACGAAAAAAGGACAACGACGTTCGTATCTGCACCTGGAATGTGAGAACATTAAACAGGAGAGGTGCAGGCGAACAACTAGGGGAAGCCATAAACTGCTACAGAGCAGACATTACTACCATCCAGGAAATACGATGGGATGGGCCGGGCAAAAAGAAAATGAAAAACTGTGACATCTATTATGGACCGTGTTATAGTGAGTAGAAACAGCGACTATTCGGATGCGGATTTATTATAAGTGCCAGACTAAGGCAAGAAGTATAATGTTTCCAAGACATTAGCGAATGCATTGTAACAATCCGCATCGAGCCCAAAGTTGCCAACATATGCCTTATATGCGCTCATGCTCCGACGGAGGAAAAGGATGATATAACTAAGGATTGCTTCTACGAGCTCCTCGACAAAACCTATGAGCGACTACCAAAGAACGATGTTAAAATCGTGATGGGAGATATTAACGCAAAGGTAGGAAGAGAAGACATCTTTGGCAGTACTGTCGGGAAATATAGCCTACACGACAACACGTCTGGTAACGGACTTAGGCTAATTGACTTCGCTACGGAACGAAATGCCACTATAGCCAGCACACGGTTTCCTCACCTCGATATCCATAAGGGGACATGGCGGTCTCCAGATCAACGAACAGTCAACACAATTGATCACATTGCGATAGACAAGAGGCACGCATCCAGTATTTTGGATGTCCGAACATTTCGAGGGGCTAACATCGACTCGGACCACTACCTTGTTGTAGCCAAGGTAAGGATGTGGATATCCACCACGCCACAACAAACCAGAAAAAATTTAATGTCGAGACCGCCAAGACCTTCGCGCAACGCGTATCCCTTAACCTATCGACTCGCAACACACCACCAGCATCTAATGTCGAAGAACAATGGCAATGATGCCAACAAGCCATTAGATCAGCCGCAACTGATGTGCTAGGTTTCTCGAGACCACCTGCAAGAAATACCTGGTTTGATGAGGAATGCCGACAGATGATCACAGCCAAGAACGAGGCCTACATGGCCAAGTTGCAGGTGAAGACGAGAGCTGCCATTGAGCTCTATAGGCAAAGAAGAAGGGAAGAACACCGGCTTTTCAGAAAGAGGAAAAAAGAACAAGAAAAGCGCGCGATCGAGGATATAGCCACTCCAGGAACGATGTTTGCAAGTTTTACCAAAGTTTAAAACGTCAAAGCCAAGGATACAAGGCTCGAACAGAATCCTGCAGAGATGAACAAGGAAATATCGTAGTTGAGACACAGTCGATGCTGAGGATATGGAAGAACCACTTCTGCAGACTGTTAAACGGCGATAACGAACAACATTCCGCTGTCAGGCAGAACGAACCATTTACCTCTTCTCCGCTATTAACTCTGACAACAACATCTCGTCAGAAATCAAACGAAGAATTACTCTTGCCAATCGCTGTTTCTTCGGGGTAAGAAGGCAATTTAGTAGTAAAGCCCTCACTGGAACTACTAAGGAGATCCTATATAAGACCCTGATTATCCCAGTCCTGCTCTACGGCGCTGAAGCATGGACCGTATCAAAAGCGGATGAAGAAATCCTTGGTAGATTCGAGAGGAAAATTCTTCGAAAAATCTTCGGTCCCGTTGGCGTTGACGGGCTATGGAGACGAAGATTCAACCACGAACTATACGAGCTGTACAGCGAAATGCCCCTGGTCAAAAAACTCCGCATTGGACGTTTAAGATGGCTAGGATATGTAGAACGAATGGACACCAATACTCCGGCTCGCAGAGTCTTCGAATCCCAGCCAGACGTTGCATTTGATATCATTGAACCCTTCGGAAAAATATCGGCCCTAATAAACTGATAAACTGGATTCAGCGAAGGTGGAGAAGAAGAGCTATCTAGTAAGGTGGAATAACTGAAGCTTGCAGATTTGTTTTTCTTGGGGATCCGTGATAAATGATGGAATTGTTGAAGAGGCACAAAATTTTATTCGTTTAATGAAAGACCAGAAAGCCTTGGTGTTTGAAGGAGATTGCAGTATTTTGCCTCACTTTTTGGCTGACCGACGATCATTGATAAGGGCGCTTATCTGGTGAACTCAACCTACGCACAGGCTCATAAAAAACTGATTTGTGATATGAATGGCTCAAGGCTAAATGGTATCTGCACAGCTTCAAAAGGTTTGCGCAGCATGTTTAAATGAGTTCCTAGACTGAGGTTAAAGTAGTTTTCATCTCCATGGAAGATAAGTCTTAACACATCCAAGAATAAGATCCTGGTAAGCTTGAAGCTTCAGGTCATAAGTGTGCCCTTCAACAAAAATCATACACTGGATACATACGATGGTTGTATGACAATAGAAGCAACTGGAAATATATGAATGTGGGTGTTGGGGCTATCTCCAGCGACCTAGAATTCAACTACTTATTCAATCTGCCCTCTGGAGGAGTGGATAGCTGATGAATAGGCTTAAAAACCACGAAAAGCAGACAACATGTCAACAATAATGAAATTTATGTCTTTTTCTAAACTATTTTCCAAAGATCGACTACTAGAAGACGTTGTGCCTAACTTAGTGAGCACTTGACACCAACAGGGGCAGATCAAGGCTGGATACTGTCCCCAAAATAAGAAACATCAAGACATGGCATGCTACATAGACATGCTCTTCGATTAGGTATTGACTGCAACAATTTCTGTAGACGCTGCAATGACAATGAGCGAAAGGAAGAAGGAATAGAATATTTTTCTCATTGACATTTATATGGTCTAGGTACACCTTCACCATGATTGACGCAGATACATACGTCCGAAGTTATGTTTCCTCAGTAATGCCGAAATGATTCATCAACTAAATTCCATCACCATGATTGACGCAGATACCTGGCCCACATTCAGGCCCAACATACCTTGCCCCAAATCCATTGTCAACATAAAGAATTTATTGATCAGCCTAGATCATTAGGCCCAAGCGCTCAATTACCATCACCAAGGCTAATATGTGGATTCGAAGGCACCACTCCAAACTAAGCCCATAAACACCTGAGAAAACATAAAAATGTCCGCCTAATTTTGATATATGTCACACCATAGCCAACTGCACCTTTTATCGAGTATCCGCCAACTGGCACCACATCTCACAGCAATAATATCAATTTGGAAAAAGGCGTTACGCTCCGCATTAATGCGGCCATTAAAATAAAGCATTACCCCGTCCTTCAAGCCGCGGCCCATTTAGCCGTGCAATCATTCAGTTTGTCACCTTAAATACAACATTTTATGCTTTAGATCCTAATCGCCTTATCGCGGTGACCATACAGCGTGTACGCGCCACTAACCGCTGCTGCCGCCGCTAGCCCAATGCAAATCATCCACTTAAACTAGGCTCGTTTAATCAAGATATCATCTGGATTGGTGGCGAATATCTCACCGATTATCGGGCCCCAGCTATGTTCTCAATTTGTCAAATGGCCGACATTAGTTTCGGTATAATTGGTTTGACCGGCAGCGCAGCATACAGTTTCCCGGATTGAGAAAAAAAAAAACATCCAAAGTGTGTGTGTATGTGTTGGACATAAGAGTCAACTTGTCAATTACTTTAGTTCAATTGGTTTGTATCTGCGATAGGCCTACAAGCACGCATATGACCGCGCGAGCTAGTTTACAACATCGCGAACCTGGGCCAGATTGGATCGATCGATTTTGATCGGACGAACAACGCAGCGGATCCGTTAAAAATGCCACAATGCCACTGCATACACGTACAAGAGATGTGTGCGCACGTACGTGCCAGGATATTAACCACTACCACGTCGACCAATGAAACTATTTAAACTCTAATCTCGCGTTGATCTCTCGTAATTTGCAAAACACCTTAAGCGATTTTGTATACCACCGATTCGGAGGACTGCGGTTTGGTGGGGCTGGTGGTCGTCGGGAAACATCATCTTGGATGTGGTTAACGCCAACCGGTGGTGTGTGACTTAGAAGAATGAAAAGACACGTTAGAGTGTAAGGATTTAATTTAAGTGATTGCGAAGCGATCAAGCTGTGTGCATATCTTGGCATGCGTATCTAGCCAGATCGGGCTTAGAGATCGTCCCAAAGCGGGAGAAGATAAACATGTAGTTGCCAGCTGGGATAAGGTTGTATCTATAGGTTGGTGTAGAGGATGGCGAAGGGTATTCTCTTCTTCGTTATTTCAATGGCAAGCGAATGTGTTATTAGCGCTGAGACTAAGGACTGTAATTTGGAATAATTTCTTTGATCTGTCTTTGGGGTTTGTTTATCTAGGCAAAAGAGGCTGACTTCATGCGATAATTGTTGGGAGAGACGGTCATTTATCATGAGCAAGGGAGGATCGTTGCACCACGTTAATTCGAAGTGGGATGTTCTTTTAGCTGACGGAATTGAAATCAGGTGGAGTTAATGAATTTTCCAACTAACTGTAGGTGTCTATGTAATATGTTTGCGGAGTACATAAGTTTTTTTTTTAATTTACAATTTATAGGACTTTTTCTAGGTATTCTGGACAAAGAAGTATGGGGTGATCGATGATTTTAAGATTCCGTGTCTAACTATCGAATAGTGTTGTGGAGTTCGATCCTGTAATTATAATTTTTTTATTTGCCAAAATTTAAGGTTATGATGCAGGGTTTGACATTTCTACTCAAGTAAGCGTGGTTTTTTTCGTGTCAAATAACAGAACTGATCTTCGCCGACCATTAAAGAAATGTTTCCCAAAGCTACCCAACTACCATAGGGCTATGATCTGCAAATGGATATCATTACCGTCCTAAGTAACTGGACTCCTTTAAGTAAGTTATTCAAATAGCGTTTTATAAATTTTAAAGTTTGTTGGAGTGTGTCGCTGTAGAGGTAGACAGATGACACAAAATTAACAGGTGGAGTCGGTGCAGAGAGGTTGTTGATTTTTCTTAATTTTCCAAAGACATCATCAATGTGACGTGGTACATAGTAAACGTAGATCTCCACAGAGATCTGGGTATTCCCGCCGTTAAAGATGAAACAAATAATTTTGCACGAAAATATTAAAAAACGTTTACGTTAACACCACGACCAATACTCACACATGGCAGTATAGTCTGGTGGCAAGCCACAGACAGAGCAACCAACTCGAAGCAAATGACAAAAACACAAAGACTAGCATGTATAGGAACAACCAGTGCGATGAGAACAACCCCAACCTCTGGATTGGAGGTGATTCTAAATCTGCTGCCTTAGATCTATACATGCAGGAATCAGCTCCTAAAAGCTCCTCGAGGATCAGCCAAACGAACAGATGGATCCCGAGCCTCGCTGGTTGAATCTTCGTCTCCATAGCCCGTCAACGCAAACGGGACCGAAGAATTTTTCTCTCGAATCGACCAAGGATTTCTTCATCCGCTTTTGATACGGCCCATGCTTCAGCGCCGTAGGGCAGGATAGGATCTCCTTAGTAGTACGAGTGAGGGCTTTACTTCTAAATTGCCTTCTTAGCCCGAAGAAACAGCGATTGGCAAGAGTAGTTTTTCGTTTGATTTCTGACGAGATATTGTTGTCAGAGTTAATAGCGGAGCCGAGGTAGACAAATTCCCGTACTACCTCACAGTTATATTTGTCAATGGTGACGTTCTGTCCAATTCGACGATGTTGTATGTCCTTTCGCACTGACAGCATATACTTAGTCTTGCCCTCATTTACTGCTAAACCCATTTTTGCCACGTCCTTCTCTATACTAGCAAAGATGGCTATGACATCACGTTGAGTCCTACCAATGATGTCAATATCGTCGGCGTGTGCTAGTAGTTGCACCGATTTTTGGAAAATTGTGCCTCTGGTGATGGCTCGGGAGGTTTGCACAATCCTCTCAAGAATCAAATTGAAAAAGTCAAATGACATCGCATCGCCTTGCCTAAATCCTTTTTTGGTATCGAATGTGTCGGTGAGGTCGTTTTCGACCTATGGAGCAGAGGGAATTCTCCATCGTCATCCTACACAAACGGACGAGTTTGGGCGGTATACCAAAACTAGACATGGCTCTGTATAGTTCGTCTCTGTAAATGCTGTCGTATGCGGCTTTGAAATCGATAAATAGGTGGTGGGTATCGATTTGGACTTCTTGAGTTTTTTCCAGGATCTGCCGAAGTGTGAAAATTTGATCGGTTGTGGACTTTCTTGGCCTAAAGCCACACTGATAAGGTTGTTGGTAAACGGTTTTAGGCGTTCATATGTTAAGGCAGATAGGATCCTGTAGGCGATTTTGAGTAGACTTTTGCCTTTGTAATTGGCGCAGTTCAGAGGGTCTCCTTTTTGTGGATCAGGCAAACGATGCTGAGGTTCCATTCTTCGGGCATTCTTTCATCCGACCAGATTTGGCTTATGAGTTGGTGGATGTTGCTTACCAAGTCATCTCCGCCAGCTTTATAAAGCTCAGCGGGAAGGCCGTCATTTCCGGCGGTTTATATATTGCTATCCTCACTTCACTTAGTTCGGGTGGTTGGCAGTTTTCGCTGTCGTTGCCAATATTAAATGGTTCGTTCTGCCTGACAGCGGAATGTTGTTCGTCATCGCCGTTTAACAGTCTGCAGAAGTGGTTCTTCAGATGTTTAGTAAATAGAGAAAGAGTTTATAGATTTGAATATTCTGTTAATTTGGGCCTAATGCCAAAAGAAAATCTATTAACCTCAGGGTTATTACTTTATCAACCAGTAGAACATCTTTTATGATCGCTTTAGGTTGCACCCAGTATTTCGTTAGTTTTGTGTGTATTTTTTTAATTCCACCTTTCTTCCAAGACGAGCTGGCCCTGGGCCCAAATGTACTTGATGCGACAAAAAAAAATATATGGTTCGGTCACTTACTACCTAGGCATATCCCAGTTTAATTTTGCATATGACATCCTAACTTAAGTACCGCGGTAACGTCGAAGGCCTTCATGCAGATCACCTATCGTCACATACGTTTCAACTACAGACCAATTGTTTATACCATGGCTAGTATTGGATACAACCAACGAACTAAAAGTCGAGAATTATCATCTTTCTTCGAATGAAAGGACACCCCATGCAGCATCCATTTAAATCCAATGCAGCATCTATAAATTTGGCGCAACAGGCTCGTTAGTACTCATACATGTGTGCGTGTATACTTCTTGCATGATGGCGGGACCTCATGTTTTATTCCGACTCCGAACGGCTTAGTTGAATTTTTGACTACTGATACTACTCGGACGATTTGTCATTCCATCACGAGAGGAGGGCCAGTAAAAAATATGCAGCTGGGAATCGAACCCTGACCTTCAGCGCAGCACATAATCGCAACAACCATCGCGCGACTGAGCGCATGTAGTAGCACTTAACCGATGAAAATATTAGGCACCCTCGAAGGAAACAAATTTCTTAGAATTGTTGATCTTGTTTGCGAGGAAAATGTATGGAAGGCATGATACAACCACGAGATTTAAAAGATCTACTAGGTTAGACCAGGAAGGTCCATTCAAGGACCACGACTTTGCCTAAATTCGTTTGGCTAATTGAAATATTCCGAGCTAGCTATAAAGCATTGGAGGTTTCTGACATTAATGTTAGCGAGCTCACCTAGATTATCAAAGAAGTCATTTCCTAGATGGAGTTTTCTTCTTTTGGAGAGAGCTGGATAAGAGCAAAGAAGGTGAGGTATACATTCCTCCTCATCATCGTTCAATCAGCTATTACAGAAGTCATTGCTAAAGAGGCTCAGTCTTTTTCCGTGTAGGCCTATAGCACAGTTTTCTGTAAGGACACCGATTATGGTGCTAATGTTTGATCTACTCAGCATTGTCAAGAAGATTGAGCGCTTCTGATTACAGTTTGGCTGGATATTTGACACGTTGTGCCGTTTATCCGTCTGCGGTTTGCTTTCCTGATTGCATCCAGTTTGATCTGTAATTTGCGATGAGCAATTGGGCATACCTAACATGTCTATTCTTCTATTCTACTGGCAGTAGAATATCAAGGGTATTGCTCTATCTGCAAGCTCATCCGACTTGAAGTTCCCTGGTATACTTATTTTTCGCGGCACCCAGAAGAGGTGAATGGTAAAATGCCCTGCCATCTCATTAAGTGATAGTCGACATTCGTGGGCTAGTTTCGGTTTGAACGAGATCGATTCGAGGGATTTGATTGCCGCTTGGTTGTCATCGAAGATGTAAATATACGTCATCGATATTCCAATACTCCTCAGCCAGGACAAGTCTTCTTTAGTTGCCACGATTTCCGTCTGAAAAACGCTGCAAAGATCGGGAAGGCGAAAGGATATGCTTAGGTTGGTGGTAAATACCCCAACCCAGTCCATATTTTGTTTAAACCAATCCGTGCAGATGTTATTCAAGTTATGGTCTACGATCATAACTTACTCACATTCAAGGCGTCTGGGAATGCTTGATCTGTAGTTATGCTCAAAACTGAGTTGGGTTGTGGTGTGGTCGGTATTTTCTGTAATCAATATCTTTGTGTGTTCACCTTGATTAGGGGTCCATTGTGAAGACACCATATGGGTCTAACAATGAACACATAAAGCCGAAGAGAGATATGTGGTTCCATACCCCATTTCTTTCCGATTGCCTTTTTACAAGGTTACGGTGGCTTTCTTAATGTGTTCATGGATGTTGACTTTCCAGTTCAGTTTCTTATTCAAAACTAGACCAAGGTACTTGGCTGATTATGCGAACTTGAGACTGACCCCATGAAGCTTAGGTGGGTCAGAGTGCGGTTACGGCTAACGCTAGTAAGCGAGTGCGCTTGTTTACGCCAATCTGAGTTTTGATCTACAAAATTACAAGCCTAGACTAGCGCGGACTAGAGCGAACACAAAAAGCGTGATATGCGACCACGTTATTGATTATCTATGCATTAGATTTACAAGCGAACTAGCATTGGTCGCAAGCGCGGTCTTAGTGTGCGGGACTTTTTATTTTCTGCTGAAAAGGACTAATTCGGTTATTTGAGGGTCTGCGCCATTTTGTAATAGTTTTTTATTAGGTGTACTTAGTTGTACACAAAATATAAATCAAAACACTTCAACTGCTTGGCTCGGTCACATTCTCCAACTCTGTTACAAAATCTTCGAATCTGAGGCTCAAGGTTGGATACTACAAGATAGATCGGTTTATGTATCAAACAACCGCGTATACCTGGGCGTTTGAACTGAACGGCTAAAAGAAGTGCACCCAGGATCTAAGGTGATCGTCATATCTAAGTCGACCATAATACTTAAAAGCAAACAAAGGATGCTAACAGCAAAAAACGTTGTTTTTGTAATTAAAAATCATAAATATGGTTCTCATATGATTATGCCACAGTTTGGTATAAAATCCACTTAACCAGCGAATAGCAAATGCCACAGATATTTCCAATTAACAAAAACACGTTTTTGTTGGCCAAGTCTTTTGTTTTGTTAACACGTTTTTGTACGTCTCTTTCGTGGCTATTTTAATTGAAAATAAATCAATTCCCTTTTAAGCTGAGATAGATTACATTCGTCGTTTTTTTCTTCACTCAAACACCCATAAATTTGCATCATCTCGTTGGCAAATCTCCGAATACGTCATTCGACCATTACGACTACAGCACGTTTTACAGCCGTGTTATCACCAAATTCAATCGCCCGATACACATTGATTTAATCGAGTTATTTTTGTTCGATGTGTATGTGTAAGCCCACAAGTCACACCTTATGGTCTTGCGCGTTCCACGTCCATTACAGGCCAAATCATACAGCCATACGTATATAGATCGTCCAATTAACTTTGCATCAAGTTTACATTTGGAATTCTGTTTGAGCGCGCGTGAGGAGGAATTGAAAACCACGCAATCATGTGGAGGTTTTCCTTTTTGCTAGCCTGCCTTATACCTCTTTAACATTATCTAAATTTAATTTCAATTTTTTTTCATGTTTTTTTTTTTTAGGAGAACTAGATGTTGGTTTGTTACCACCACCATCAGCATCAGCGCGTCAGCACCATCAGCAAAACGTCAAGCATCGGCTGGCAGCCGACAACCAGTCTGCAGACCATTAAAAAACCATTAAAGGGAATAAAATATTCACTGAGCTGATCTCTGTGTGGAGCGGCGCAAACCGCACATTGCATGAGACTGCGACGACGACGTCGACGACGATGCGAACCATATTGGTCGTTAGGCGTTAACATTGCGTGTACTCAGAGTCGCAGTTATTTGCGATTGCGCATACAGCCTGTGCAATTCTGATAATGAAGTTGATTTCGTCGTTCGCGAAGACATACAGCGAGTCTTTAGAAAATTGTAATTCCCTTATGACAAGAGTGACAGCACGCTGACAGATACCGAGTGAGGTGTACAGACTCTCGTGCGCGCGCGCGCGATATCGCACGGACGTATCACAAATGCCTGTCCCATGGTGAGATTAGGTTGGGTGGAACGATTTACGTGGCCCGTTGACCACCCAATGACCGTTGTAGTGCGCCCGACTCCTTTACCATTTCGAGTAATTATTATTGTTAGGTGTAAAATGCCATGGCCCTGAATGGTACCGGCTTTGCTGATCCTTTTCTGTTCGATTTGGTGCGCGCGGGGAAAATGGGTGTTAACCATGTTCAATTGTGGGTTATTGAGTTGTTAGCTTACAGCTTACTTGTTGCGTGTAAAGGTTGTGTTCCCCCCAATGCACACAGCTAAACAAAAGGAGCGAATTTAATGAGCTGAAAAATCCATTTGTGGATTACCCGGCTGAAAGGGATTTTTATCGTCGCGAGTGGTATTGGAAGTTGTTCAAAGCGATTTGCTAAAACGTGCGCAAAGTAATTTGTTGGGCGAGAGTGTCTTGTAGCCGGACAAAAGTGAAATGAATGGCCTTTTACTATTTGTCAAATTGATGTTGAGCTTTTAAATGCGAGGTGATTGAGTATTTAAAAGCAATTTGTAGGTGATTTTACTGGGCGTGTTTCAAAGTGCTGGTTGGAGAATAAGGGGATATGTATCATGTATATATGTTGATATTTCATAACAGAATTCTATTGCAGCTCTAGACATGGTAAGAAGGCATATTTAGTGTAATAGAGTCTTTGTAGACAAATCAGTCAATAAATTACATCACAAAAAAATAGAAGCTTGGTAGATATGACTGGTTTCTGGTAAATAAAACGAAGCCAACTGTGAAAATGTACATTTTTAGAAGTGGCGGTAAACGCATTATTCACCAAATAACTGTTTTAAGAATTAATATGTTTGGTGTGATCTTTCTTTTTCTTATGCGTTGACTGTTACCGGCATAAACATTTATTAGGTTTCATGTGTACCCGCTAAGAATAGGTTTATGTGCAAAAACCTTAGAAAACAACTTCATAATATAAATACTACTAACAGTTATAATTTATTAAAATATGTTTTTTTACAAACTAGCATTGGGGAACAACTAAAATAACTTTTATAACCAATTTTGTATTTCGCTTTGATGTTAAACCTATTACCAGTTCGTACATCAACTCTTTCGCATTTCTTTTTCAAATAAACCAAATTGGTTGCGCAACGTTCGTGTTGATTCATTTTTATGGGGTGTAATATATAAAGGACCGAATTTTGGACAAATGGATATTTTTAGTTAGCCGTTAACTCTCATATAGGGACTCTATTGTGGGTTCTCCAGTCATCTCTGTGTATAAATTATTTTTGCCATAGCGAATGAGGCCTAGGGTTTGAATTTCAAATTGCAGGTTCAATTGGCAGGTTTGCGAAGTTTCTCGCTATAAATGTTTATCGTCGGATTAATTTTATTTTTAATAAATAAATTGCTAAAGTACCTACAGTGAACCAAGAACGCTGAAATAACAACCGAGGGGTGAAGCTTGCAGATGTTTACGCACATGGCTGTTGAATTGCTGCAGATTTTATGTATATTGATGGAAATTGTTCTTCTGAAAGTTCAATATATTGTTTGTTGGTATTATGTAGTTGGTGTTATAGTTAGTTGGACTTTGTGCAAATGTGCTGATAATACAAACCTTCTAGGCCAATAAAATGTAACTACGGTAGGAATGATGGTTGGGTGATGTAGACTCTGATTGGCTTTAACTTGGCAATGTTCAGTGGTTGCAACTCTGACTACACGTCAAATGTGCTTATTTTGTACCTCCAAGGTGGTAGGGTACTGGTCTCATCCAACCGAATCCAACATCTACTCGGACCACTACCTTGTTGCAGATAAGGTAAGGATGCGGATATCCAACACGCCACAACAAACCAGAAATACTGTGAAAACATTTAATGTCGAAAGACTGCAATCGCAAGAGACTGCCAAAGCCTTCGCGCAACGCGTATCCCTTAACATCTCGATTTAAACCATACCACCATCATCTAATGTCGACAAACAATGACAACGATGCCAAGAAGCCAGTAGATTAGCCGCAACTGATGTGCTAGTATTCTTGCGGACACCAGCTAGAAGTACAGCGACATACCCCTGGTCAAACAACTCCGCATTGGACGTTTAGGATGCCTGGGGCATGTAAAACGAATGGGCACCAAAACTCCGGTTCGCAGAGACTTCGATTCCCAGCCAGATGTCGGACGTAGTAAAGGAAGACCTCGCCTTAAGTAGCGCGCACAAGTAGAAACCGACCTCAAACAATTTGGAGTGCGCAGCTGGAGGCAGTTAGCTAAGGACCAGGCTAGTTGGAGAGGCATGTTGGTTGAGGCCCAGGTTCATCCCGAACTGTAGCGCTTCTTAAGTAAGTAAGTAAGTAGGGTAGGAATGATGTCACTTCTGATTCCCCCTCCGATCTCTCCGGAGTCTGCGCTGATCAAAAAGTTGCAGCTTTGAAGTAAGGAAAAACAAGACACAGTGGGCGTTTAGTAAGTTTTGCGCATGTTTTGAGGTTGAACTGGAATTATTAAAACAGTATTCATACCTACAAAAGTGTCATTCATATGTATAACAGATTGTTAGTGTGGTCACTGACCATTTTCTGGTCGAGGTTAAATTCAAAGCTCTACTGTCCAACGAGAAGAAGCTGCGAACTGCCCAGAAGAAGAACTTCGACGTTGGACGCCTTAGCACACCTGGAGTAGCCAAAGCTCCTCTGTGCACTTGCCTACCACAGACGCTAACTATCAGTGGTGCCAGTTCCGCGACATCATCAAGGAGGTAGCCGAAACCACTGTAGGGAACTGTAGCCTCGGGGATGGCTAGAGCCCGTGGTATGATGATTAATGCGTGTACAAGAAAAAGGTGACAGAAGATGCACACAAGAAAGCGCAACAGCGCAAAACAAGGGCAGCGAGAGAAGAGTATCGAGCCAGGAGAAGCGAGGAAAAGAAGACCCTGCGTAGAAAGAAGAGATCCTACGCAACCTCTCAGCTCAAGGAGATCGCAGAGTCGCGCGATCATAACAACATCCGGAGGTTGTAGCCATCGCGGATGCCAGAGCGCTTGATCTAGATATAGTCTCAGGCAGAGACTCTTCACGGGTCGGGACTCCAATAAGTAAGTAAGTGTGATCACAGCTCAAGTTAACATCCTTAGTTCTCTAAACTGAAGAGTAGCAGTTCAATACAGCAGAATTCGGTGCCGTATAGGAGGAACCACAGCATTTCAGGAAAAGTTGCAAAGACCTGAACCACGATCATAAATAGTATGTTCTTATGCCCTCCTTAAGCAAATGGGACAACAAAACTAAGCATCTTTTCCTTGTGGCTTACATGACTTTATCTGAACGCAATATTAGTTTAAGGCAAAAGGCTATTTATATCAGTCAAACTGCTTCGCTTATATCATGGTTCCAGTTTGGATTTCTTTCTTTATTCCAAGTAGATCGTCACTTGCATCATACCTGCAATTCTTTGCCCATGTAGATTTGAGGCACAATATTATCCCTCTATTTTTGCGAATATTATAATAGATGGTTAAACAAACTCCTTGGAGTCATACAGAAACATAGTAAGAACATACACACATACACTTAAGCTACCAAGGTCAATACAAAACAGCAACTGCTTGTTCCTATTGAACAAGGAGATACTGTTTCACTACCGTACAATCAATCAATTTAAGACCAGAGTTGGCATAAATCTGCCAGCACATCTGGAGGCTATTTCAAAGATGGATTCAAAACACAACTCCTTAGCATAACAAAACTTAAGAATTCCAAGACACACTAAATAATTAGGCAAATGATGTCTCGCAGCAAAAGCTCGAACATGAATTTGTGTGAATCTGTAACTTGATAGCATGCCTCTTGAAAACATTCGCAACCACCTCGAAGGCCAATCATGATGACATCTTTTTCCCAAACATCTTTGTTTTGATAGATGTTGCAAAATTGCAATGACGTTGTCCCAAAGCCAATGAAGAAAACATAACTCCGCCCTCCCAAATCAATCTCAATTAACAAACAAAACAAATCGATTAATTTCGACATACCCATGGGAACGCAAAATCCAAAAAACGACACAAACCTCGAGCATTAGCATAACTAATATACGTTCCAACTGCCATGCGGGTAAATCAATTTTCGTCTCCAATGACAGTTGACGATTTTGTCCAAACAAGCAATTTACATAACTTATCCTAATTAACCAAAAAGCTAACCTATATCTAACCTGGCCCATTGTTTACATACGGTTGCCAAAGACGTCTGCACTAATTAAAAGAATGACCAAAATTTATGTCCAACGATACCTACCGCCTAGCCCGTTTTTGACTATAATTGGGGTATGGGCTTACAACTTTTGGCTGAGACGTGATGGACAGTTTTTAACTTTTGTGGACACCGCATGTGGAGAAATATTTGATTGAAAATTCACACGACTCTGCGCGATGATGTTAAGCCTGTGAACTAGTTTTAGGTAGACTAGGTAGGTACTACAAAAAAAAAACAAGAAAACATTTTTTTTTTAATTTTTATGTATGTGGGCAAAGTGGCGCCACCGGGCAATCGAATAAACATTCAAATGGACACTGATAAGCCAGTTATTGCAGACTCGACTTGGAGCGGTTTTAAAGCAAGTCAAAGGCAATCGCAGTTAGTAGTTCGCACGACGGGAGTTGATTGACTGAAAATTGGACGGTTAACATGTCTTCCGGAGAAGGCAATTTATTTTGTAGGTGTTCTTGTGTCAAAATTTGGGTGAGCACGTGATGCAATGCCAGCGGGAGTCGATTCGATTTGATATGTGGAAATGCGAGATATATTTAGAGTTTCGTCATTCAGCAAGGAATGGGAGTGTGGTTGGTCATGTGGTTTGTTCAACATTTTGATGGAAATTTTAGCTGAATGAATGAAGGGGTTGAATGATGATTTGTGTTAGGAAAATAGTAGGAAGTGGTACTGTTTCAAAGCAATGGAATGACACAATGTCCCTTATCAAATTGGGAAATGGAAGCTTAGGTTCAACTCGCAACAGTACAAACTGTACAGTACAGTACACAATGATCTGACACGTATAATATAGCCGATTGTTATCAAAAGTTGATTTTAACTCAACCTTACTTAATTGGAAGTCTCAATATACTCAGCAAGTGGGCAAAGTCTTGCGGGTTGGGTGTAAACCCAAAGAAAGCAGAACTGGTTCTCTTTACTAACAGGAGATCGATCCCAGCATTTCCGGCACCGTCTTTGGAAGATTCGACTCTGTCATTGTCAGCAAGCGCGAAATATCTGGGGGTGGTACTTGATTGTAAACTGAACTGGAATATAAACGCTGATGAAAGAGTAAAGAAAGCAAATATTGCCCTCTATAGCTGCAACAGAATCTGCGGCAAAAAATGGGGCCCATCCCCGAAGGTCACAAAATGGCTATACACAGCTATTGTCAGGCCAATCCTAACATACGGTTGCTTGGTCTTGTGGAATGCTATGAAAAAAGCAAAACATATTACCAAACTAACGAAAGTTCAAAGGACAGCATGCATGCTCACGACAGGAGCCATGGGCACTAGTCCCACAGTAGGTTTAGAAACAATCCTAAATATAACACCAATTGACTTACAAATCAATGACACAGCAGCAAAAAGCGCAGCAAGACTCAAAGAAACGGGCAATTTAGTCATGAAGCCTTTCTGCAATAGCTCAATGGCATATGCGGATGCAGCATCTGACTACATTACCCCGCGCGGGTAAACCAACTCCACTGTAATAAAAATCAACATCTCACCTCCGTGGATATTATCATCTTTGTGGGTGGAGGTTGTTCGTCGGCATATCTAGACGAGATGAAATATTACAATGAGAGCGTAGGTTGAAGCTTAAGGGTAAAGTAGACTAACAAGGTATTCCACATCGATCCAAATATAAATCGACTTCTAATCTTAGTGGACAAATCCTCTAACTTTGCCTTGGATACGAAGCAAAGTGAATCGAGTTAAACTCAAGCAATTCAAAATGCTTTTGAAAATTCTGGTACAAATACGGTACCAAACATGCAACAACAACAACGTGCATTACCACCACCTCTTTGTTTTTTTTTTTATTAGATTCTGACTTGCCTAAGCAGTTATAAACACATCGAACTAAAAGATCTATTGTGCTTGCCGTCAGATGTTTTTTAGGTTAGTAGCGCTTCTACTTTCCTAATGTAGCTGCTAATACTTTCAGCCGAAAATTTCCTCAGTTCTTCGGGACTTAAAAATTCCCTGAAGAAAGATTCCCTTCTCATACCGTAAAGGGCCGGGCATTTACATATGATATGCTCGGCTATTTCGTCTTCTTCTAGACATAGTCTGCACTCCGGTGAGTCGTCTGAATGCATTTTATTTAGGTGATATCGCAGACCGTAATGACCAGTTAGGTAGCCTACTAAGTTTTTGATATCGTGCCTGCGAAGATTTAGTATCTTATTGGCATCTGATTTGAAGGGCTGAATAGCTCTTTTTGTCTGTCTTAGGCCTGGGATGTACTCCCAGTATGAATTACATTTGTTTTGTTCCCATTTTTTTATAACCAGATTTATGGCTGATTTGGGGATTGAAGGGTTCAGGTCCAATGAAGGGGGTTTCCGAACCTTTTGTGGCTAGTTCATTAGCTCTTTCTTTACCTTCCATTCCCTTATGTCCGGAGACCCACCATAGTCTGGTTTTGTTCATGGAACTGAGTGTTTGGAGGGAGTTGAAGCAGTGTAGTTCTCATTTGGAGTCAATAATGTGTGAGCTAAGGGCTTTTATAGCTGCTTGACTGTCCGTGAATATATGGATGTTTGCGCCTTTACATCGCTTCTGGCGGCAGTGCTAATACTAGCTACTGGTTGCGACGAGCTTGTGCTCGTTTTTTGGAACGACTTTCTCTTTGTATCAGTGTCACTATTTTCAGACTTGTCGGATCCCTTAAGGATGATCTTGATTTGTCCAAATCTATATGAGGCCATCCCCTTGAGATCCGCAAGCCTACGTATCGCACTCTCGTTTATTGCAAAGACCATGTGGGCGACGTCTTTCTCGTCCGATCTTTGCAGAACTCTCCACGTTCTCGTATTCAGGTCTCTGTATTGCCAGAATCCTCTCATTCTGACAACATGTGGTTTCGGAAAGTCTTCCTCTCCCACAAGCATTACTTCCAACTCGCATTTCTCCTTCAGTTTGAGGAAGTTGGTATTCATCCACTCTGAAGTGGTGATGTCCACACATACTAACAAGAGCCATCCGGCTTTAAAAGTCGTCCCGCGGAAAGCCGGCTTTGCATTACCGTCGCGCAGTTCGATCGTGGTGTCCATAATACTCTCTTGTATCTGAACCATTTGTTCATTTGTGAGAGGATTGCGATCGATATCGACTGTTACGACACCCAATCTGACATAGCTCGCTATATCTCTATAGGTGGTTCTGTCAGAGATTGTTTTCCCAGTGCGAGCTCGTTTCGCTGTTTTTGCAGAAAATGAAAATTAATCACTTTAATATTTTAACCCTGGAATATGGATATAACATCAATAGTTTCCATAAACTATAAATGGGATTAGGATTCGAATGATAAATTAAGAAACAACAGAAAAAAACACAAAATTACAAGAATAACCCTCAGTTCGTACATCAACTCTTTTGTATGATTTTACTTCCCAAGATCTCCAACCTTCAGCTAAGCGAATAATCGTGGGAGACCTTATTATGTATAAAAGACATTATTTCGGAAGATTTTTAGATGAGCTAAGCGAAAGTATTTCTAGATTTGTGACACTTAAAGGATCAACATGACAGGCTGTTGCAGCATATGGACGAGTAACCCAACTAACAACGAGATGAGCAACGCAATGCCAAAACTTTGATTTTTATAGAACAAACTATCTATCAGGCGACATGTTTTTATGTATGTACAACTTCCAGGAGCAGAGTTAAGAATCACCTGAAAGCATTTCAGGGCTCTGTTTCAGCGCAATAGAATCTTCGTAATGTTAAATTGTAAAAAATATAAGCTTTACATTTTTGAGCGAGGGCTTATAATTAGGTTCGACATTTCTCAACAAAATTACAATTTGCATTTATCGATATCTTTAGAGGCCAAATCCAACTTTTTTTTTTGTTTAAAAATGTTCACCTGTCAGCTGAATTCACCCTAGATGTGAAAACTGTAGCCTGTACTCTGTTATTGGACTTGATGCAGACAAAAATAGACAGATGATGGTGTAATAGAGACTCAGCACAAAACGGCTCTCCAACGATTAAAAAGTGGTAATTTAGTTAACAGATGTATTTCAATTCATTTCCGTTTTGAAAAGCGAAAATTACTAAAAATTTCATTAATATTGGAAAAGTATTTTGAATGACCCCCCTGATTCGTCACCGATGTCAACTTTTTGCCATTGCTAACCCCTTCTCGAAGAAGGATTTCGATCGTTGCTTGAGTATCTCTGGACCACTTTACAACGGAAATAGAAACCCAAAAAGACCTACCCACGTTACTCCATAAATTCTGCGCCTCGACCTATATTATCCAACCCACAACCACCTTCCACTCAACTTGTCAACCATTCTTAATGAACACTCTCAACACCATGTCACCATAATTTCCCACTGACATAATTTCCATCCCAACAATTAAGGGCTTCCCATAAACTCCAGTAGCTCATGCGTGTGTAATTTATACGAAGGGTTCACATAAAATCCTTAAGCCCAAAACTGTTCACCCCAATACCACCGCACTTCTTAATTAAATTCCATTAAGTGGAACCTGTGTGCTGTAAATCCAACGTAACAGCGCGCCAAAAAAAGGAACCAGTGCATCCACCAAAATCGATGGTATCAATTTCGGCAAAATAATTGCCCCAATATCTCCAAAACTCCGTACCTTGGTTCTACAAACTTGCCCGCCTTAAAAGAACACAAACAAAAATCCGGCAGAGAGTAAACAAAACGAAAAAAAAACCTTCGAAACATACGTGCTTTCGAGCCAAATGAGCTCTGGAAGGGTCCTAACTCACTCACAATTGGCACACGATGTGCCACATAATCATTGCATTTAAGTGTACACGTACGACACGGACGTACTCGCATGCATGGCATGCGGTACACTCGTATGTATCTTTTATGTCAAAATAATTGGCTCGTTGGAGGGTTCTTGAACAAATATCTTATGTCCACACCAAGTCGGTAGCCAGAGTGCACCGCCGCAAATGGCCGTGTAGCATCTTCGAAGGGAATTTTTTTTTCCATCAGAGAAGGACGTCGCGTCGCGTCGTTACTGTGCTTGATGGGATAAGTAAGTCGAAGCTCTCGCATAAATTGAATTTTACCAAAAAAACAATTTCGGATGCAATTTCGAAATTTTTGTCTCGTAATTTACTGGTGGAGGGGATTGGTGAAGGATTTGAGTCATGAGTCCATTGGATGATATATACTCAAGCGATGGGATGGACAATTTATTTGCGCCTCTGATTGATGGTGTTTCAGGAACTTTGAGTTGAGTTGATTTTGATGGGTTTAAGAGCAGTTTTAAGCCGTTGTGATGTCAGGTATATCTGACTAATAACTTTCATTTACTAATTCAAAAGTCAAACCCGGGACTAAAAGGATCAAACAGAAAGCCTGCATATTGATGGCTAGGATCATTCCAGACTGTTGCGCGACTTAAGTTCGACCAAAGAGGTATATAACTACAGAGTACACATCACAGCTAAAAATGTTGTAGTCGTTTCAGACGCTGGCGGTAAGTGTGAAGGGGGATTTCCGTCGCTCGTATGTACCGACTTTGCTGTTGCTTGATGCTGGCATGGAAATTTGAATACTGGGGTATCAGCATCAGTACCCCATATAGTAAATTTTCGTTGTATGAGATGCGACATACGACATACTAAAAACCATCCTAACACACAATTAAAATGGAGATGGCTTCTCGGTTGAACCAATCGCTGAAATCTTGAAAGCAACTGGCTTTCTTTGCTTGTCTTTGATTACCAACCACAAGTTCCACACAGAATACGATTAAGTGGTCAGAAATATCGAAAAAGGGCTAACTTTCACCTAGGTGAACATACCTGTATCCATTTTGTTTTGGATCCGTCACTTTAAAATAAATTTTGAACAGATATCTACAAGCCCGCTATTTTTTCACGATAATCTATAAATCGAAGTTCTCATGAGCTATTTAGCTGTTTTCCTAACCATGAGTTAGCAAATCCCTTTTGCATGAGTAATAACAAAACATCCTGACTTTCAAAAGTCAGGGTAAAGCTGGCGGTGCTGTCATGAGATCACTATTATACTCAGAAACGAATTCGTCTGCAGCTAATCCAGCTTGTCGTCATTTACAGCCTCTTCAAATTCTGCGCGCAGTTTTAATATTTAAACAGAAAGATTTGTGAAATGACCTACCTAAAGATTCAAGGTTTAGCTCCTTACCTTTCTTAAGAGAAACAGTTGCTTTCTATTAAAGTAGTCTTACATCTCAGCTTCCTGTCCAAAATAAGACCAAATTACCTTGGCTTGCCCCAGAAATTCTTTATCTGTTCGTTATTCTTTTCAAAAGAAATCCAACTGTTGTGTTTTTTTATATTGCCGGTAATATTTAGAACTAAGAGAATATGAATCACTTCGAGGAACTAGAAGCCCTCGATCCCCGTAGCACCACATTCACAACATCTCGCATCGATACATCTAAAATTGCGGTCGTTCTGCTGCTGCATCAATATCTCAAGTCAAAACAATCAGCCTCCGAAGTCGGTCTCATATTCTCTGCACAATCACGACAACGTTTTTGTATGCTCCTCCTGAAATTAATCCAATGTACAGACATGACCTACAAGGACCTGCACAACATGTTGACGTCAAGTCGCTACAAAATCGATACTGTTCACTTGGAAGGATTTGAAAAATGCATGAGTGACCTAAACACTATGGGCAATGAGATTCTGTTCGATTTATTCGAAATGCATAATTTTGCCGGTGCTTAAGGATAGTGATGCGATTATATGAGGACACAAGCGTTCTCACTCTAGCCTCTCACTATCAACTCCTACTCTCACCTCCACGCTGGTGACTGGTCGGTGCCTAGTACCTCGACTGGAGATGGGGTATTGAACCCCTGTGGAAGGTCGTTGGTGGCAGCAAACGAGAGAGGGGGGAGGAGTACCGTCTCACTAAGGCACTCATTCTCAGGCGGCATCGGAGGAATTCAACAGATGGAGTCAACGGTGGCGCCTACAGCTCCAGTTTGATCGAACTGGTATTGAAATCCCAATATGAGCTGCTTCGACATATTTGAACACCAGGTCTATAGGGATTTCCAATACTGAGCCAGGGTGTTGGAAAAGAGTTGGTGTTGGAGGAGCCCTGAAGGGGTCAACGGCAGAGCTCATATCCCAAAATGAGCTACTGACATCGGTATTTTTTTTCCGGCCCGCTGTCCTAGGGTCAAAACAAGGGCCTGGCCCTCCAGGTTGGGGGTTGTGCTTTGGGTTGACTACCCATCCACGGAAAAAAGCTTATGTTACGAAGCAACCAATAGCCTCGGAAAGGACTGATATTATTGTTGACGACCATTCTAAACGAAAAAAGACAACGAAGTTCGTAACTGCACCTGGAGTGTGAGAACATTAAACAGGAGAGGTGCAGGCGAACAACTAGCGGAAGCCCTTGACTGCTACAAAGCAGACATTACTGCCATCCAGGAAATACGATGGGATGGGCCGGGCAAAAAGAGGATGAAAAACTGTGACATCTACTATGGACCGTGTTATAGTGAGCAGAAACAGCGACTATTCGGATGCGGATTTGTTATAAGTGCCAGACTTAGGCAAGAAGACATTAGCGAACGCTTTGTAACAATCTGCATCAAGGTAAAATCCGCCAACAAGCCTAATATGCGCTCACGCCCCGACGGAGGAAAAAGATGAAACCACTAAGGACAGCTTCCAGGAGCTCCTTGACAAAACCTATGAGCGACTATCAAAGTACGATGTTAAAATCGTGGTGGGAGATTTTAACGCAAAGGTAGGAAGACAAGACATCTTTAGCAGTACTGTCGGAAAATATAGCCTACACGACAACACGTCTGGTAACGGACTTAGACTAATTAACTCCGCTACGGAACGAAATGCCACTATAGCCAGCACACGGTTTCTCCACCTCGATATCCATAAGGGGACATGGCGGTCTCCAGATCAACGAACAGTCAACCAAATTTATCACATTGCGATAGACAAGAGGCACGCATCCAGTATTTTGGATGCCCGAACATTCCGAGGGGCCAACATCGACTCGGACCACTAACTTGTTGTAGCCAAAGTAAGGATGCGGATATCCACCACGCCACAAAAAAACAGAAATACTGTGAAAAAATTTATTTCCGAAAGACTGCAATCGCAAGAGACCGCCAAGACCTTCGCGCAACGCGTATCCCTTAACCTCTCGAATCACAACATACCACCAGCATCTAGTGTCGAAGAACAATAACAACGATGCCAACAAGCCATTAGATCAGCCGCAACTGATGTGCTAGGTTTCTCGGTGCTACCAACAAGAAACCCCTGGTTTGATGAGGACCGACAGATACTTGCAGCCCAGAACTAGGCCTACAGGGCTAAGCTGCAGGTGAAGACGAGAGCTGCCATTGAGATCTATAGGCAAAGAAGAAGGGAAGAACATCGGCTTTTCAGAAAGAAGAAAAAAGAGCAAGAAAAGCGCGCGATCGAGGATATAGAGAGGTGCCACTCCAGGAACGATGTTCGCAAGTTTTACCAAATTGTAAAACGTCAAAGCCAACGCTACAAGGCTCGAACAGAATCCTGTCGAGCCTTGAACAAGGAAATATCGTAGTTGAGACACAGTCGATGCTGAGGATATGGAAGAACCACTTCTGCAGACTGTTAAACGGCGATGACGAACAACATTCCGCTGTCAGGCAGAACGATCCATTCAATATTGGCAACGACAGCGAAAACTACCAACCACCCGACCTAAGTGTAGTGAGGATAGCTATATCTAAACTCAAGCTTAATATGGCCGACGGAACTGACGACCTTTTACCGCTAAGATTTATAAAGCTTGCGGAGATAACTTGGTAAATAACATCTACCAACTCATAAGCCAAATCTGGTCGGATGAAAGCATGCTTTTAAGAATGGAACCTCAGCATCGTTTGCCCGATCCACAAAAAAGGAGACCCTCTGAACTGCGCCAACTACAGAGGCATAAGTCTCCTCAACATCGCCTACAAGATCCTATCTGCCGTAATACGTGAACGCCTGAAACCGTTTACGAACAACCTGATTGGCCCTTATCAGTGTGGGTTTAGGCCAGGAAAGTCTACAACCGATAAAATTTTCACACTTCGGCAGATCCTGGAGAAAACCCAAGAAGTCCAAATCGATACCCACCACCTATTCATCGATTTCAAAGCCGCATATGACAGCATTTATAGAGACGAACTGTACAGAGCCATGTCTAGTTTTGGTATACCGCCCAAACTCGTCCGTTTGTGCAGGATGACGATGGAGAATTCTCGCTGCTCCATCAGGGCCGGAAATGACCTCACCGACACATTCGATACCAAAAAAGGATTTAGGCAAGGCGATGCGCTGCCATGTGACTTCTTTAATCTGATTCTTGAGAGGATTGTGCAAAACTCCCGAGCCAACACCAGAGGCACAATTTTCCAAAAATCGGTGCAACTACTAGCATGCGCCGATGATATTGACATCATTGGTAGGACTCAACGTGATGTCATAGCCACCTTTGCTAGTATAGAGAAGGAAGCGGCAAAAATTGGTTTAGCAGTAAATGAGGGTAAGACTAAGTATATGCTGTCAACACGAAAGGACACACAACATCGACGAATTGGACTGAACGTCACCATTGACAGATATAACTTTGAGGTAGTACGGGACTTTGTCTACCTCGGCTCCGCTATTAACTCTGACAACAAAATCTCGTCAGAAATCAAACGAATAACTACTCTTGCCAACCGCTGTTTCTTCGGGCAAAGAAGGCAATTTAGTAGTAAAGCCCTCACTCGAACTACTAAGGAGATCCTATATAAGACCCTGATCATCCCAGTCCTGCTCCACGGCACTAAAGCATGGACCGTATCAAAAGCGGATGAAGAAATCCTTGGTCGATTCGAGCGAAAAATTCTTCGGAAAATCTTCGGTCGCGTTTGCGTTGATGGGCTATGGAGACAAAGATTAAACCACGAACTATACGAGCTGTACAGCGACAGAGTCTTCGATTCCCAGCCAAGACGTCGGACGCAGTACAGGAAGACCTCGCCTTAAGTGGCGCGCACAAGTAGAAACCGACCTCAACCAACTTGGAGTGCGCAACTAGAGGCAGTTAGCTAAGGACCGGGCTAATTGGAGAGGCATGTTGGTTGAGGCCCAGGTTCATCTCGGACTGTAACGCCACTTAATGAATGAATGAGGGTGTCAAGAATCCAGCTGTTTAGAAGCTTTGTGCTGACTTTTTAAAGTTCCATACTAGTGTGTGCATAGAGGTTTCTGCAGATTTGGCTTTGAAGCACGCATAATGGAATTCAGATCCATCAATCTTGCTTCAAACTGATTGGTTTAAGGCCTTTTAACAGATTTCTTTAGGATTACACCTTTAAGCTTCCTCCATTGTTTGGGGATGTTAACCAGTTCGATATTCTTTAAACATGCCAGGAAAAGATCCGATGGTTGCTGTAACTCGGTTGGAACTATTCCAACTTAAACGGCAGTAAAAGAATTCCCAAGATGGAACCAGTGTTGGCGTCTACAGTTATGCTGAACAAACGTAGCAAAAGTTGATCAAACATAAATCCTAAAGACTTCACAAAGTGACCAACATCTTCTCCTAAGGTAAGGTTAAACCGATTACCCTGGAGTACCGCCAGAGTTTATCAACTCTACTTTGAGGACAAACCACCTCTCTGTCGCCAAACAAAATAAATCAAAACTCGACACCACTAACCCAATTCGACTAATCAAATCCGCCTCTCGCCATTAATTGGCACAAATCCCATCGCAAGACAAGACACCAAACGACGATTTAAGACAATTCGCCCAAACATGACATCGCTAACGACACACAAACGGTGACCACCCAAAAAGTTTTCACTTCGAAGCGTGCAACTCTCGCACAGCCATACCAACGATATGGCCTCCCACGCCTCGAAACCGTTTTTCTTCACCTCCAACTTCTCCAGCCATGATTGACATTTAGGTAAACCACATCACGGCATAGGATCTCTGCGCACAGCTGCTTGCCGTGCTGGCTGGTGCGCTACATCGGAAGCTATTCGTCCAAATGGCGATGATAATGATTACCAACGACGATATAGTCTTTTGTCCTCGATCTGCGGGCCAGCAGCGTGAGAGTACGCAAGCGCATGCCGGCTAACTTTGCCTATAATTTCACCTAATGTGCGTCCGTTAATCCGCTTGTGATTTGTTTATGGTCAAGTGATCTCCCGTCATGTAATCTGTTTGCTATTTGAGAGATTTTTTCGCGGCGATTTCTCTAGTGCGCCGCTCCGCCGTCACCGCTCGGTACCGGTCACGTAATCCAGGAGGATTACCTACTGAGAACGAGATACAGGCCCCCGGAGAATATTGCAACTAATTTTTACTGTTCCACCTACTGCTGCGTGCGCTGGAAGAAGAACTCCACCGCCGACGCAGAACACACATAACTCTTGTGCCATGGCCGCCAGAAGGCACATGGCACATACGGGGCCGGGCAGGCACACACACACGGCATGTGGACTTTTGATGGATGGATGAAGGTTTCACGTTGGTTCGAAGTTGTTTGTTTTTTTTTTCATCGCTGCATAGTAGGT
This sequence comes from Rhingia campestris, assembly GCA_932526625.1. NCBI lineage: Eukaryota > Metazoa > Arthropoda > Insecta > Diptera > Syrphidae > Rhingia > Rhingia campestris. Next base: position 6,313,749 of record OW052183.1, read on the forward strand.
ACACTTTCGAGCAGCGTGAACACCTGGTTCGCTACGATTGCTCTGGATCATTGGAGATCCTGCTTTACACAGCTCTGGCTGATTGCTATTGCCACTGCTCTGTGGTCACCGTGGTAGTGAAAAACCCGTCGAGTATCCGCTTGTTTGTGCCGATGATTGGCACTATTTTTTTTTTTTTGCTGCTGCACATACTCTCTGTTGTCTTCACCTCGCACATTGTTGCGGCACGGATTGTCCACAAGACCGGCACACAGAACGATCAGCAGCAACATGTATGCATGTACGAACCGAAGGACTATTTGTTATGTTCCGCGGAAGAGTTGACCCATATTCAAGTGCGGATTGTGCGGTTTTGCGTTCCGAGATTGATAGATGACAGTGCGCTGTGGAATTGAACGAGGTCGCGGCATTGAAATGGCTCTAAGTCGATGGTCGTCGTCGTGCTGGAATAAATGAATGAATTGGATGAATGAGTGAATATAATTTATTGTTGCGGATAATTAAGGCGCGCAGAGCTGGTGTCTTATGAATGCGCCGGCCTTAGATCCATATGAGCAGATGGAGGGACACATTTGCCGAGGGGAGAAAGTTCCCTTGTCTGACAAATTCTGCACATGCATCATTGTCGCATGACATTCGAGATAAGTTACATTTGTGCACAGCATGCGGCTGGCTTTGGGAGTGGATGTGGATATGAATGCCAATTTTCCATTTCCAGAACTTTTAGTGCGGTCATATATCAAGTGAGTGGTTTTCGTGTAGTTTGGGGAATTGGGAGATCAGCGTTGTTCTGAAAAGTCGTGCCACACAGTGTGATCATAGCCTCATCAAGGATGTTGGCTTTGGTTGTATTATGTCGCAGGTTATTTAAGTCGTAGCTGGGAACACGGACATCTTGACGCGTGTACAGGTTTTCGAATGAATTATTAAAGGATTGGGTTGTGTAGGGGCGTTGTTTTTGGGTTGATTTTGATAAATGGACATGAGTTGGGAAATGGAGCATATTAGGCAGAGAAATGTTTAATCGGAGAGAATGCTGACTTTACTAACATAATGGGCATGTCGGCATGGTGAGATACTTAACCATGATCTTCTGCATCGCGGACGTCACATTCAGTTATGCAGTTCTGGTGGTGTTGCATTCCCGATCGCTTCAACTAATAACCTTAAACCAGAATGCTGGGATTCTGAGGTCCACTTGCCAGAAACATAATTGTTCATTCGTTCGATGCTTTGAAGCCACCCGCGTTTGTAACTCCTTCTTCTTCTTCTTTGGGGAATGCAATATGGTGGATTTCCTCTACATTTAGGAAGCAATGTACAAACCTTGCGGCAGTTAATTAATTAATCTTCTATACAATTTGTCTGTACTTTACCGCATCATTCTGCAACCTCATACATTACTGGCAGATTTATCAAGTTTCCACAGAAGCCCTGCCAGAATGAAGTCACATCGGGACACACCTTCAGGAGCTTAACGACAGAAGAACAAACTGTTTGACTGTGTTTTGATGTTGTGCTTATACGTCCTAAGCACAGCTAAGTGTGCCAAACTATTATGGCATAGTCGCCAATAGCCTGATGCTGTTCGTGCAAAAAGATGAACTCCTGGACATCTTCGTATCACTGAAAAATAAAAAGTCGGCGGGCGAGGACGGTGTCCCAAACGTCGTATTGAGACACCTGCCAGTAGAAGCAGTCGATATTTTCACCACCCTGTTTAACAATGCACTGAATAATGCACATTATCCAGTGCACTGGAAAACGGCGATGGTACATCCTATCCCTAAAAAGGACAAGGACAAAACAAACCCAGCTAATCTTCGGTCAATAAGCCTTGTGCCGAATATAAGCAAGGTTTTCGAAAAGATAGTCAATAGAGCTCTGTTTAAGTGGGTCGACGAAAACAAGATTGTTCTGGAAAATCAGTTTGGTTTTCGAGCGAGGCATGACACCATTCGAAACTAGTGTCCGACATTCAATGGAATAAGTACAAAAAACAGTGCCCAAGGGCCTGTCTGGTTGACTTTGAGAAGGCCTTCGACACTGTATGGTTAGAGGGGCTTTTCTACAAGCTGACCAGACTGGACATGCGTAAACCCATGCTTTATATGATTTATGAAATGATTATGGGAAAGAAGTTCGTTGTCAAATGTGGCAACGTAACTTCGAATAAAGTCTTTGAAATTAAAAACGGTTTACAACAGGGGGCGGTGAACTCCCCGATATTGTTTAACATTTATACAAGTGATCTTGTAGGTTCTCTCAGACACGCGTACGCAGATGATCTAGTGGCGTATAGATCAGGTCCGAAAATCGAGGTCATCAACACACCTTTGCAACGTGACTTCGATCACATTAAGGGATATTGCGATGGTTGGAAATTTCCAAAAAACCGAAACAATTCTGTTCAGAACCCCATTGCAGAGGGCTTCTTACAATACCAGAAAAAACTGGAAAAAACACCGCCATTGGCGGTGAGAGATGAAGTCAAATACCTTAGCATCTGGCTTGACAAGTTTCTGTATTTTAATAAAAATGTGGATGCTTGTCTGGCCAGGGCTAGGGGGGCTTATGCTCTGACAAGAAGATTGTTTCATAGCAGTCAACTTGATTCAAGGGTGAAAGTCATTTGCTACATGGCCCTCATAAGGCCGATCATCGCTTACGGTTGTCCCGTGTGGTTCAATGTATCACCATCCTACATGGAAAGGATACGGCTGTTTGAGAGGCGTTGTCTCCGATCCTGCTTAGGATTGTATCGAAAGCCGGACTCCGAGTACATAAAATATTATCGCAATGAGGTCCTATACAATGGGACTCAGTTGAATAGAATTGACAATTTCCTAATTAAGGTGATTCGAAGGCACGCTGCAAGGGTGATGAGTAGCGAGAACAGCCTGATCTTCGGGGCTTATCACCCCAATGCAACATACATGGAGAGTATGCTCATGTCTGGCTTCATTCCAACAGAAGCATTCATTTATATAGACTCGTTAGGGTTAGTAAAGGAGAGGAACGGTATCTCGGTTTTATACCACCGCTACCGTGACGCGCGTGACAAGCGGCTAATCCGCGACGGGTATGTCGACAATGCTCCGGAGCTCCTCCGCTTTAGCAGTTCGGTATCGGATCGCGATAGAGGACCGATGCTAAAAAGCAGCGAACGGAATTCTGGTGGTTACGTGAGGAGGGTGATTCTGCACTTCACCGGGACTTTGCGGACTTTTAGTCCACTCCTCAATTAAGACTATTTGTGAAAGGGCGTGAGGGATACGTTCATGCCCTATAAAAGTAAAAATTGACAAAATTAGCTCGACCACATCGAGTGAATTAAAAAAAAAACAATGCTCATGGTCACGATAAGAGAATTTTCGAATATTAGCCCCTAGCTTCGAGATGACTAGATGACTGGCATAACCGAGCAATGCAGTGCCTCAAACCTAGCTTCTTCATTTATTTGTGAAAAGGTGAAACTCTTCCAAAAGAAGCAAGGTATAGCGTCTTATTTTAATGGAAGAAAACTCTATAAGGCGAATTGAAAGTCGGTGAACAGAGTCTAGTAGGTTCAGTATATGTTTCGGGGCTGAACTTAAAAAATGAACATTATTCAAGACCTGGGCCCTATTCCACAAAACTTTCATCAACTTTGCACTTTGCACTTGTCAAATTCCTATTTTTGGCAAAGTAACAAGTGTTTCTGTTCCACAATATTCTTTCCAAATCTCATTTTGCACTAGCAAATTTTTTCAAAGTCTATGCGCTCTCCTGCAAAGTGAGTGTGCAAAGTGTTCCACAAAGCATTTAATCATGCATTTCTGTCATATCCCGTTTCACTTTGCATATACAAGTTATTAAAATTAGCCCCAAAATAAAAATTGAAAAAAACTTGCAGTGTTGCAATTTATAAAAGCCAACAAAAAAAAATATTATTTGCTAGCTTCCAAAATAATAAAATAAATAAAATAGATAAACAGGCTGCCTGGAAGGAAGTTTTAAAAAAAGCCCAATCCTTGCAACTGGCTTCAGTCCAAAAAACATGGACATATCCGAGGGACAGTTTGTTTGGGCTCTGGAAGAGTCGGACATTGGTAAGTAAAACAATTTATTGCCTACAAATAGCAAATAATTATATTTGCATCATTTGTTTTTGTTGGAATCTCTATTAATTTTAATATTGTGCAGTCCTAATAAGTAACAAGCATCTTGTATACAACAACAACAATACAAATCATTATCATAGACACTGTTGTTGTGAGTTTACAGTGCACTCAAAGAAACAAGTCTTGCTGATAGAAAAGCCGGTTTACGCACAATATAATTATTTGCTTTGTTTCAATTTCATTTTGATTTACCCATGAATTTAATTTTGTTAATTTTCAGAGTAAAAAGGATAACGCCCGAAAAACTGGGTCCGGAGGTGGGAAGAACAGCGTTATGGATGGAGCTGGCTTGGCCATCCTCAATATTCTGGAATCAGACTCAACTGTGGTAGATGGACTGAATTTGCCAGAAAGCTATGGAAATTACCCACCTCCAAACCCAAGGAAGAGGAAGAGCTGTACCAAGTTTCCATGTGAAACTTTGGATAGAGAGCCTGAAAGAGAGCCTGCCTGAAATTGGAGAGGGAGCTACAACTTCCTGCCTCTGCCATTACACAGGAAATTGCAGCGGCAGAAACTGCAAATACATCACAAACCCCGAGGAGTCTGTCGTTTGAGGAGTTTTATGTTTTTTATGATTTATTATTTTTATTTATTATTGTTTTTATGTTAATTAAATAAGTGAATTACATATTTTTTGTCTTATATTATTTATACTTTGAGATTTTAATCTAAAACCCCAAAAATGCCCCCAAGAGAAACAACGCAGTGGAACAAGGTCAAAGCCAAAAAACAATTTTATTTCAAAACAATACTATAACAATCGGCATTAGGAAAAGTATTGCAGCAGAGAAGTAAGCCTTTCCATTCCACTCGCATGATCCATATTATTAAGGGCATCATTTTCTTCTTCAGCATTTTCCACATCCAATTCTTCGATTTTATTGTCATTGTCTTCAGTGGGTTGTATGTTTTCACTACTCCTTCCAATGCTACAGGCAATATTGTGTAAGATGGGACAAATTATTATTACCTTACCTGCAAGCTCAGGCCTCAGTCGCAAATAATTTAGACACGGGAATCTTTCTTTAAGAATGCCAAAACTATTTTCAATTATGCGCCGTTTTTTTTGTGGTACCGATTGAAAGCCTCTTCAGCAGGGTTATCGGGATTTCGGTGTAGTGGTGGTATCAACCAGTTTTTCAGTCCGTAACCACTATCACCCAAAACAACAGCATCCGGAAATGGTCTCCATCCATTGTCAAATCTTTGAGTTACAGCAGAATTCCGTCACACCCTTGAGTAGTGAACGCTGCCGGCCAACTTGCATTTAAACTGTAAAATGTGTATTCTGGCCCGCATATCATCATCACATTTAATGAGTGGTTTCCATGCCGGTCCACATATCCTTCCTCGTGTAATGAAGGCGCATCAATTTTAATGATTGTTGTTATCACACACAAGGGAATTCACCCATCATAAAAAAAAAACTTTTCAGCAATACCACTGACGTCATCGGGCCACCGCACTATGTTTTGAAACAAAACGTCTATTATAACGTCGACAACTATGGATGGTTCTGCAAACTGTTGATTTTACAACACCATGCATAGCTGCAACACCATGGTACTGGCACCCATTTCCGAGCCAATGCAAGCACAGTAGCACTTGATTTTCAGCCGACAAAGCATGATTGCGCTGTGTATTGTGCTCTAACTTTTCTCCAACTTTATTTAAGAGGAAATCAACTTGAATTTGATTTAAACGAAAGCACTCTTTAAAATTAAAGTTTTGTAATCCCGAAAAATTTATTCGGTCTCTGTAATTTCTTGTAATACCCGCGTCTTCACTATCGTCAAACAAAAACTCACGTCTTAACATTTTGAAAGTTTCACTAGTTATGACAATTTGCAATTTACACTTTCAATTTCAACATGTTTCTAATCAATTTTTATAGTTCTGAGGAACATAAAGTTTAGCAAATTGACGAAAAAGTGAGCAAAGTGCAAAGTGCAAAGTTGAAAAGTTGTTTTGTGGAATAGGGCCCTGAACGTACTTAAGCTTTATACAGAATAAGAAGTTGGGCTGGTGTATCTCTTGTTCTCTGAACTAAGTTTTGTCGCTGCTGATTTGGCAAAAGAGGGTACATGTTGTTGCGATGATCTATCTGACCCTAATATGAGGCCTAGATCCTTCTGATTTGCGGACTGTGTTCTCCATTTCGATTTGCTGAACTTTGCTGTGTACAGCATTTTATTTGATTTAAATTAAACTAGTTTTCCTTTGCCCATTGAATAATTTTTTGTAGGTCTTCGTCTATAGAACATATTGGTTCTCATCTCTGCTGGTGAACAGCGATAATGGTGATAGGCATGTCGTTTGAGGCATGTCGATAGTATTAAAGTACTATCATCCGTAGAACTAAAAATGCGATTATTAGTTGTCTTCAAAAGAGCAGAAATAGAATAGGTGAGTGAACTGATCCTTGAGGTACCACAGCGTTTATGGAGAATCTGTCTGTGTAAACGCGATCCACAACTACATGCAAAGATATGTCTTTTGGAAAGTTTTTCATGCAGCCTTACAGTATCTGAGGAAGTTCGTATGCTGTCAATTTGGCTAGCAAAGCCCTGTGCTAAACTCCAGGACAACTAGCTCTCGATTCTCCATGGTTTTCAATCGCAGATGTCCATAGATGGGTTCAGTAACATAGCAGGTCTGCATTTGAGCGTTTCTTTCGGAGCCCATATTACCCATCGTTTAGTCAACCATTCCTTTCTAGATAATCGACAATCTCGGTGTTGATTACTTCTTCCATTACCTTTGAAAGTTTGAATAGCAAGCAATGGGTATGTAGTTATCAGGCGTCCAACATCCTTTTTTGAAAATCGATTGGATTCGAGCAATTTCAGCAACTTGAACAACTGTACTGCAGATCGCTATTGAATGGAGAACGCAGTCCTGGTAGGTAATCCTCTTTTATTTTACTCTATTCCAGCAGGGTTTAGCGTGATGTAAGATTGTATACTCGTTTATTGACGTTTATTAAGACCTTGACGGTTATCATTCCTGTCAACTGCCTAGATTTGGGACTGATTTAAGGAGTTTAATGCGTATTCATACCAAATATCAAATATAGATCTGAATTGAAACCCTAAGTCGCCTTTTGCTGGTACCTTGCAGCTGGGAACCTCGTGGAACATTATTTCACAAAGGTTTTACTCTGCAAAGGCTACACAGGCTACACATGTGGAGGTGGTCATTTAACCTCTCCTTGCCATGTAATAAAAAAACAAAACTGATAAAATTTTGACTCCGACTAAGTCACCGCTGACAGTCAAAGTCTAAATTCAAAAGTTCATCAGCCTCTTCTAAGAATAGATTTGAATTTAAATTTAAATCACAAACTGCGCTATCCAAACGCGTATAAACGCATCAATACTTATCACGACGCGACATTAATTTACTGCCGCCTTTCATGCCACCAACCGAAACAGAAGACAAAATGTATCCACACATGCATCTCAGCTAGCATAAGAGACCCCACCATCACAACAAACACTATCTCACTTCACCTGAATTGTTTACGGTTATTATCTTAACTGGTGATTAAAACATTTTCACCTCGCAGGCATAACTCTGCAGCTCTGAAGCTTGTGCGAAACTCTTCTACTTCTCATTCTAGTGCGCGCACAGAGCTCTGCCACCTTCAAGGCGTTCACTATACAATTGTTGTCCTCTTTTTATCGCATAAGATATGCTTTAGGTTTGCACACCTTCACAAGCGCTTCGCACAGAGACCCCCTTAAGCTGAGAATTCATAAATTTCAAGATCGTAAAATATCTGCAATTAACCGCCAAAAGGAAAACGATACGGATTAACATGTACATCTAGTTGTGGTCGTATCGTCATCGTTGTCTTCGTCTCCATCGTTGTGCTTGTTGTCGTCCACCTAGCTATAACTGCAGTGCTCTTTCAAATTGTCATAGAGATACGCATAGGCAAAAAAAAAATATCATTTCGCGATATAAAAACATCATCATCAGCAAAGCCTTTTGGTAGCCATAGAAGAGTCCTGCCGCAGGCATTCATTCCTATTCCATTTCAATCAATAGACAATTTATTATCGTACTTAATGTAATTTGCGAGACCCGAGGGGATCTGCGGCTGATAGTACGTGCGCTAGCTGCAGCGAGCTGCTGCAGCTGTTTGGTGTGATAGCCGCGCTTTGATTACGCCACACAGCAATTGGAAGTTATTGCGACATTTTCATTGATAGGAAAATGTTATGAGATCGGTGGATTTTTTTTATAGACCTAGATTGGGATTGTGTGCTTGTAGAAATCGCTTTAAATTTGGTTCGTTATCAGGTGGTTTTAGATTTTATGCTTTTGGTAAATAAATGGGAACATTAGAAGCGAGGAAGATAATTGCTAAGTTCAATATAAAAGAGTTGATATGCAAACTGGGAAATTTTTGAAAACTAAAAAACTCATTTCGATGAAGGGCTATGGGGGTAGTGTGTGAAATGACTCAACTGGGTATTCGTGATTCAAATATCCTCATCATTATCTGATATTTTTTCACTGCCCTATTCGAAAATCTAAGCGAAATCGACATTTAGGCAATCAGCTGCGGCAAATTCAATCAATGCCAACTAACTTACTAGGAACTTCATATCAAAACTATTTTTATTCTAGAACTGGGAAATAATAGAACGTAATGCCAGGAATCACATTTGCATCATTATATAATCTCCAGAGAGCATAGTTAACATCTGTCTGCAAGCATCTTGGGGCAACGCTGCAGAGTTATAGACTCTAGGTGCGCGAAGGAATTTAAAAAAAAAAAAAGAAAAAAATACTTCGTCCTTTGGGTCTACAGGTACTATAAAGTTCCGCACTCCATATCTGTGAAAGTGAAAACATGGACGATACCTCATTTTGGTCGCTTGGAACTTTATTTTCCATTCAGTACCAAAATTTCATTAAGACATTTCATGGACTCGTAACTAAGAATGCGTGCTAAGTTCATTTTCATGATAAAATACAACCAAGCTGTCCATGGATAAAGCGTGCTTACTTCTTTAGATCACAAAGTACTTTTAGAATATCTATGGATAGTGCAACTATCGCCTTTTAAATTCACCGTGACGTACTACAGAGTTAGCCAAATAAGACCAAGCAATGTTAAACGCAAACAACTTTTTTATTTCTCAATATAATTGTTTTTTTTTCTTATTGCAGGTTATAATTAAGTTCTTGGATATTATAATGGATTCAGTACAAAACTACGCGTTAAAATCATTGTTTTGTTCTATTCTTGTCAATGAACAATTGTTCTGACGCAGCGAAAATACCGCCAATATTCAATTCAAGAGCAAGCTACCACAGCCTTCATGATTTGGTATTTGCCCGACCGTTTTGAGGAACGTTGTTCAGTATCATACCGTCCTGGAAGAGGTGGTCATCCAAATATTCGCAATGAAGACAACGTGGAATGACAGAAACGATTTCCAGGAATTCTTACAGCACAATGATCGACAACTATTGCTGCAGTATCCTAAGTTGTGGTTCCAAGAAAATGAAGCAACTGCGCACAAAGCTTGACAAACCATGGATCTGCTGCTTAATTTTTTTTGTCAAACGTTTTACTTAAAAAAAATCGAGTCTTTTAGAAGTGAAACTGTATTCTGTTTAATATATAGAAACGAGTTTTATATCATTCTCTCACAGCATAAAACCCTATAAATGCATTTAAAGTTGTCTCTTTTTTCGTTACACTTTTTCGTTTCATAAAATCCAATTCACACCGTCCCAAAAGAAGTTTCACTTCAAAAATTCAGATTTGGCCACCTTTTCCCCAGATTTATAACGCGTCCGCCATCTAACGTTTTTTTTTTTTTTCAAATAGTGCTTATTTCGTGAATGGTAACACTTAGCTCATGTCTGATTTGACAGATAATTAGTTTTATCCTTCCGCTGAATGAATATGGTTGTGTATACGCTTGAACAACGCTGGGAAATATTGCGACATTACTTTGAAAAGCATGGTAATGTTGCAGATTGTGTGCGAAAATTGCGTACGGATTTTGGAAGAAGAGAAGCACCGTCAGCTCCGTATGTTCGTTATCTTGTGAAAAAAAGTGGAAGAAACTGGCATCCTCATCGATAAACCAAAGCGTAAAAGCCAAAAACAGTGCGTACACCCGAGAATATTGCTGCTGTGGCAGAAAGTGTGCGTGAAGCGCCATCAATATCAATTCAATGTCGTTCTCACCAACTGAACATTTCGGAGACATCATTGAGACGAATTTTGCATAAAGACCTTGGTATCACGCCATACAAAGTCCAATTGGTTCAGGAGTTGAAGCCAACTGACCATCCAATGCGTTTTCGCTTCGCTAAGTGGGCCTGCGATCGACTTAGAGAAGATGCCGATTTTGCCAAAAAAATTATCTTTTCAGATGAAGTTCATTTTGATCTTGGCGGGTATGTAAACCAGCAAAATTGTCGCATTTGGGGCACAGAAAACCCGCACGCATACATTGAAAAGCCGATACACCCAAAACGAGTCACTGTTTGGTGCGGATTTTGGTCCAGAGGCATAATTGGGTCATTTTTCTTCGAAAATGAGCAAGGAGTGGCCGTTACAGTCAATGGCGATCGTTATTGGGCCATGAATTTTGTTCACAACAATTGAAGAGGGGGATATTGGCAACATTTGGTTTCAACAGGACGGCGCTACGTGCCACACAGCCGAAGCTACACTCGATGTTTAGCGCCCTGTTTTTGAAGATCGCATTATCAGCCGCAGAGCTGATGTCGTTTGGCCACCTCGGAGCTGTTTTTTGACACCTTTGGACTATTATTTGTGGGGTGCCGTAAAAGATAAGTGTTACGCCGACAAGCCAGAGATAATTGACGCTTTAAAGGACAATATTCGTGAAGCCATTGGTGAAATACAGCTGCACACAATCGATAATGTGCTTAAAAATTGGACCGATCGTGTAGACTACTGCATGGCCAGCCGAGGCAGCCATTTGAATGAAATCATTTTTCGTTATTAACCGATTCTTTCAAACAAAAAAAGAAATTTGAGAAAATATTCAGTGGTTTTTTTTATAGCATTTTCAAAAGAAAAAAGTCTTTAAATCAGAGACTATTAGACAACTAAAGCATAATATTCGAGCGAAATACGGAGCCTGCAGCCAGATATTAAGAGGTGTAATGTAATTAATCAGGTCAAAAGAAGTATTGCATGTACCCCATCTTGAAGTAACTAAATCTCAAAAAGACTTTTAAAACACTTTTGCTAATCTGCCTTAGCGAGGTATCCGTCGGAGCGGAAAAATTTCCGCAACGCATACTTCGTCGGAGATTCAAATTCCATTAGAAGTAGGTATGTGTCATCGGAAAGAAATACTACACAAATGCGACGACGAAGCTCGTACTGTTGAGGGGTGGTTTTTTCCTCTGAGCTCGCCCTGAAACACAAACGATTAGTACGAAAATTACTTAAATAAATTGTTTTATATAATTACTTACATTTTTCTATTACTCCACTTCACTTCGTAAACAAATTCCGCGAAGAATTAGTGTCGGAGGAAATCGGAAATAGAATTGGACTTAGCTGTCAAAAATTGAGCGAAAAATGCACCTGAACGCACTTCAACGCAATTCGCTGGGATGCGTTACAAAATGTCAGAAAAATATTCCGAACAGCATTTCGGAAGAATACCCCGAAGCAAAAATCATCGGAATCGTACAAAATCGGAGAATTTTCCGCTCCGACGGATACGTCGCTAGGGCCGATTAATCTGCGAAACTCAGAGAAGATATACAGCCTTTATAAATGTCTAGTGAAGTTTCCGTTCCGATTAGCCTTTCGAAAAGATCATCCGACGAAATTTATAGTACATGATCACGCAGTGGCATAATGCGAAGTTTTCTGACATAGAATTGTAGCGGAATCCATCCAACGCGATTATTAGCTTCATTCGTTTTGTTCAGCAACTGAAACCTCGAAAGTAAAATGAATTTCGATCGGAACTGATTTTCGTTTCAGAAAACTGTGGCATTTAAGCCACCTACGTTATTGCATCCCTACAGGTATGGTGGTGTTTGCCGATTCGACCTATATAATTATCGACAGACATCCCCTTTTCAGTTCACTTAGGTCATTTAGGTAAATAAAATTGTGGTGTTGTGTGATACGAACATTTTAAGAACTTTTTAATACTTTTGACATTTTTGAAAGATAGCAAGCTGTGGAAATTTATATTGGGTAGGTCTTGTCACAGTGTGCCACTTATGGAATGCCGAAAAGAAAATTCCGAAAGTATTTAGCACATGCTAAAATTAATAGGACTCCCATCACGAAATTTAAGAGTCCTATCTGAAAAACATGTTCCACGAATAGTCAGGTCGCAGTTGAGGCATGTTATCTAATAACTAAATTAAAAAAAAAAAACAGAAAGATGTTTCCACCAAGGCACCTTCCAAAGCTAGGGCGTCAGCGAATGAGAAACTAGACCCTACTCAATGGCAACAACAATTTTAAGGTAAAAAAAAACAGTGAACTCTTCACCATGTATGGAAGTGGAATTAGGCTTATAAGCTTCGCTGAGAATAATGAAGAACTATTGACAGTGAGTATCTCAAAAACTGTTAGCAACATTAGACAAGTTTTGGAGAGACTTAAGTAAATAAGTAGACGCTTTCCACAGGGATGCTTTTGTGTAAAATTAAGTAAAATTACGTTTTTTGCTATTACAACACCTCTTACCAATGGCGTTGTGTTTTACTTTCTACTCTCACGTGAGGCGAACCTACAAAGTTTCAGGAGCACCCTGAGATGATACTTGCAAAATTGTATTGCCAAACATTTAATGTAGTTGTGGTACGACTGTGATTTCTTGTTCCTAGCTTGAAAAGACTCATCAAAATATCTTTGAAATAAATCTGAATAGATGTCCTAACCATCTGTAAAACTGCGTCGAATGTGCACACGCATATCCGTGGTAAAAAGAAGATCGCGCAACTTAAAGTGATATCCGGTCGAAGAAAACGTATAAACCCCCGCCTGTGGGGCGGCAAAGTCGTAGGGTTATGATTTTCTTCCTCCGATAAGCGAAGATGAAAAAAAAAATCCCCAACCCCGTTGACAATGTCACCCAACCCATCCCCACATAATTAAATTTGAAAATCTCGTCCACAAACCGCATATCTCTTCCTTGACTAGCCCAACATATATACCACTGAGATACGCTGACAGATTGATGAAGTGAAAGCTTAATTATTGCACACCACCGAACGATGGAGCACCGCTACATCGCCTCTCTGTGCAGAAGCTGCATGTCATCTGACATTCGAAACGGACACAAATTTCCCAAAAAAAAAAATCCAAACACTTAACAGCCTATCTGGCGAGTGCTACGCTGACAACTGCCTCCTTCGCAACTCTGCACAAACTCTACGACCATACGAAGACGCACCGGCGCTGTCTGGTGCGCGTTGCAATCTAGACTCCAGTGCAACCGCTAAGCATGACTAAAAATATAACCAAACAGCACCAGCTTGGCTGTGTTTTATTTGACATGGACACAATACACGACGAGATTGACGGGACATACTTGCTCGAGCACTATCTCCCCAGAGATATCTATCCGCAGATAGGCACATTTGGTGGAGCTTGGACGGCTATTTGCATGCGGAGGCATTTCGTTCTTCGCAAGGTATGCGGAGGCGTTAAATGGTTACATGTTGGGGGTCAGCAGCGCGGCGAATAAAAAAAATAGTTCTGCTGCTGGCCTTACGGTGCGGTGCGCGGTGTTGGCGATATCGCTACGAGTACGTATTTGTCGGGGGAGGTAGGTGAGCGGTGAATTCGCTGATCCGCGATAGAGTTGATTGGATGCCTCTGAGCGGTTGCAGATAAGAGGTGTTTCGCCAGCTGAGTGCGGGGGTACTGTGCTTTTTTGATTGATTTTGCTTGACTTCTGGCTGCGGGTCGGCTGCCTCCGCCATTGCACACATCTATGAGTAGGTACCTACACCCGGCGCGCAATTACCGAGCGGAATAAATTGCTCCATGTACCTGCATTTTGAGATAATTTTTTTCTTTTTTTTTGCTCACTAATCATTCAGAATGTGGAATTTTGATTTGGGCTTATCAGGTGACGGGGATCACGGATCAGGCTGCGACATGTACAGGCATCGTTTGGAGCGTAACAATTAAGTAATTTTAATTCGATTTTTATTTCCCTTAATTACATCCAAGAGAGGTGGAGTATGTTGTGAGTAGAGATGTGGTGTCAACTAAGGTGACCTAGGAGTCAAATTGTCAATCTGTGTGTGCTCATACTTGGTTGGAAATAATAAAATCGATTACGATCGGAATTGACATTCATATGGATGGATGAATGGATGGATGGATGGCTGTTTGTCATTTGAAGGACTTTGTAAATGGGGTTGGGTCTTTGTTTGGACATCAGTTGTGGATGCGATCTGGCAAACTGCTGATGTGTAAGGTTTTTTTTTTTAAGGTTTTGTAACACTAAAATTACTGCTTTACGGTTAGAGTGGAAGCAAGTGTTTATATATTTAGGATCATTATCCTCTATGTTATTGTCAAAGATAATTTCATTTATTGCTTGACAACTTACAAAGTTCGACACCATGCTAAATAATGGAGCCAGCAGTGTGACATGTAGGATGATAAAATTCAATTTACAAACTTTCCAATGGACGAATCCACCGATTTTAACTGTTTAAGGTCCATTAACTATTTGCAAGCCTTATCAATATCACTGACAAGCTTTATTGAAGCTCAGAAATAATAAAAACAAGCTTTATCGAAGCTCAAAAATAAAAACTCGCAAGAGGTCAGTGCTCTGCAATAGTTTAGGTGGAGCCTCTCTTTACCATTTAATTTTTGTCTATGGATTTACTTGCGCACATGTTTAGAAGTAATTGATTTGAGAAATTGAAAAAAGATTCAAAATTGCTGGTTAAAAAATGCAACTACTATCACAACCTCTTCCAGAAAATGCTATAACTTTTGCAAATTGCATTTTGTAAGTTTTGTTTTGATATTTCTGAAGGAAACAGATACATACTCGTCAACAAGACATGTAACACCAAATTTCTCAAAATCGCGAAATATTCGTGATATTATTTTGACGGAATAATTCGTCAGTAATCAGCACAACGTGAAATTCAGCCCAGATTTACCAACCATTCTATGATAACTGGTTAAGCACTATGGCGTTAACCGCTCGACTCAAATAAACTGGAACAAGAAGTGACAAAGTGGCGCTACAAACTTCTTTGTGTGGGCTTTTTGAACTCACGGGTCTATGAGAACAAGAAGGCTCCCGAAGCTGACAAAGAAAGTAAATGTGTCCGAAAAAGTTTACGTCAATACCGACATCCATAGCGCATTTGAAAGTAAATAATCATCACGAAATGGCAGCCATCATGGAGTCAACTGCAGGGGTAGTAAAAATTCACATTCGACTAAATGAGCGCCGCAAACGATAGGGTTTACATTTGGACAATATTCTTATTTGTTCAATAGATAGCTTAAGCTACGTTCAGACGTTGGAAGATCTTCCAATTTTGTCGTATATGTCAAAGCTAAGACAATAGCTGCCAATTGCTCACAATTTCCAACTATCTTCCAACTTTTAATTGTCTGTTCAGACGGATGGTATATTTTGTGCCAATGTCTTCCAATTTTATTGTCCGACAAATTAATTTGAGAAAATATTGTCACCTACAAAATTGCGTGTTCACACGGTTGGAAGATATTTGTTTACCAAAAAATTGGGAGATCGGTTGACAGGCATTGTCGGACATACATAAATTTGTATTCGTAGGTCAGTAACATATAGTGAACACATTTGTGAAAATAAAATAAACAAATTAATAAAAATGGAACAAAATATTGCGATTTCTACCATATTACGTGTTGGAAGACAGCGAGGAGGAAGAATTGCCACAGAAAATCCGAAGTGTTTGGACGAAAAACTGGGTGGTCCGCCGACTGCAATAGGGGTATTATTCGAAACTGCTCGTGGAATTGCGAACTGGGGAACCGGATTTGTACCGTAATTTTTTTCGAATGGACTCAAAGCAATTCAACGATCTTCTTGCTTTGGTGACTCCACACATCCTAAAGCAAGATACGAATATGCGCGCGAGCATATCAGCAGGTTAGCGTCTTACGTTGACGTTACACTATCTTGCTACAGAGGAAGCTTTCCGGTCTCTGCATTACCTGTTCCGGATTCCCGTTTCCACGATCTCGTCTACCATTCCAGCAGTTCTGGATGCCATCTACAAAGTACTCGTGCACAAATACCTTCAAGTAAGTTTTATTTTTTTATTATCTATTCAGTGACGAACAGAAAATTGGCTTCAAATCTAGACACCGAGAACACCACAGGCTTGGGATGATGTTGCCAGAAAATTTAACGAACTGTGGCAATTTCCAAACTGCATTGGAGCAGTCGACGGCAAGCACGTGGTGATGATCGCACCACCAAATTCTGGCAGCATATTCTAACGGGTGATTTTTTAAGAGGTTTAGAACTTTTTTTTTAAAAAAAAACACAAAAAATTCAAAAAAATGAATGAAATGAATCGATAGTTTGAACCTTGCAATTTATTGTTTAAAGATAATTTCATGCAAATGTTGACCGCGGCTGCGTCTCAGGTAGCCCATCCGCTGAGTCCAATTTTGGCATACTCTTTCACACATATCGGCCGGTATCTCACGAATGAATGCATGGATGTTGGCTTCCAGTGCGTCAATCGAAGCGGGCTTGTCCCTATAGACATTAGCCTTGACATACCCCCACAAAATATAATCTAATGGTGTCAAATCGCACGATCTAGGCGGCCAATTGACCGGCCCGAAACGTGAAATTAACTGTTCACCAAACTCGCCTCGCAATTGCGCCATTGTTTCGCGTGCTGTGTGGCATGTGGCACCGTCTTGTTAAAACCACATATCATGCAAGTCAAGAACTTCCATTTCGGGCAAAAAAAAGTTTGTTATCATCGCTCGGTAGCGTTCACCATTGACAGTAACGCTGCGATTCGCATCATCTTTGAAGAAATATGGCCCAATAATGCCGCCGGCCCATAAACCGCACCAAACAGTGGCTTTTTCGGGATGCATTGGTAGCTGTTGCAATGCTTCTGGCTGATCTTCACTCCAAATGCGGCAATTTTGCTTATTTACGTACCCATTCAACCAAAAATGAGCCTCATCGCTGAACACAATTTTTCGATAAAAAAGCGGATCCTCGGCCAGCTTTCCAAGAGCCCATTCACCAAAAATTCGGCGTTGTGGTAGGTCGGCTGGCTTTAGTTCTTGCACCAGCTGTATCTTAAAAGGCTTTACGCCCAAATCCTTCCGCAAAATTTTCCACGTAGTGCTGTAACAAAGGCCTAACTGCTGGGAACGGCGCCGAATCGACATTTCGCGGTCTTCTGTCACACTAGCTGATACGGCTGCAATATTTTCTTCACTACGCACAGTACGTAAACGTATTGGTGGTTTAATGTCCAACAAAGTAAATTTGGTGCGAAATTTGGTCACAATCTTCCGAATAGACTGCTCAGAAGGTCGAGAATGCCGATCATAAAATGGAAGCAGCGCGCGATGAACATTTCGAACCGAGCACGAATTTTGATAGTAAAATTCAATAATTTGCTAGCGTTGTTCATTTGTAAGACGATCCATGGTTAAATTGCAAACCAAACTGAAGCTGTTTGACAGTGACACAAGGTACTAAACACACGTCAGCTGTCAAAACCAGTGTTGCCGAAACCAAACCAGCTAAAAAATCACCCGATATATGGATCGACTCAGAATCGATAGCTGAGTCGATTTAGCCATGTCTGTCCGTCCGTCCGTCCGTACGTCACCAGTTTTTGGGCCTTAAATTTTGAGCTAGAAGAATGAAATTTGGTACACGTGCTCTTTGTTCCTCCCAGCAGAACAAGTGTAAAAAGTTTTGAAATCCGCCCACTGCCACGCCCCCTTTTTAGAAAAACGTATTTTTTGGCCAAACCATTAGGAATTTTGAAAAACTTTCTGAACTACATATTTAGACAATCTGAATATTTGTATTTCGTTCATATAAAGTTTTTTGCCACGCCCACTTTTTGGGGGCGTTTTTAATAAAAAACCTTTTACGGTCAAATTTTAATATTTTCTAAAAAAAACTTTTGATGCAGAATCATTAGTAATATAAATATGAACATTTCGTCAATAGACCATTTTAACCCACGCCCACTTTTTGGGGGCGTTTATATATAAAAACCATTTTTATACCCTACCCCATAACATATGCAGGAGAAAACCTTGTCTTTTGTAGAACCGTAAAAGTTTTTTATAAGCAGTCTGAAGAATTTGTTGTCACCATGTCATTTTCATTATTTTATCTACATCGTGTTTTTAGCCATGTCCACTTTTTTGGGATTTAAGTTTTACAGATAGGATGGGATAGGGTATTCAACGATCCGCACAGTGGATTGTAGCCTTCTCATATGTTTTTTATTAAAAAATGTAAAGTGTTAAAACTGAAATAGTTTCATACAAAATAATTTCTTATTTCGGTGTTTGCGGGTATCGCATCGCCCATATATTCCTTGCCTACATTTATTACAGACTCAGCGTCTTCGAATCGGGCTGACATTGTCTTCCACACATTTTTTCAAGCATAAAATAAATAATTTTTCACCAATAAACTTTTTTTTTAATAAATCTTGCCTTCAAGCACCTTGTAACTCGTTAAGCGTTAAACCTATTACTCCACTATTTTATAGATAAGATATTTTAAATAATTTACCGTTTATCATGTATCTATATAATTTTATGTCGATCGGAATATTTTTTAATTAACATTTCGGATATTTATGCCAGCAATAAAAACATTATGAAGTACCTAATGAATGCCCAACTTTAAGACCACCAAAGACAATAGGCTTTTATGAGTTTCAGCGCAATAAGTTAAGATAGCACGTTATTACCTTATTCGTAACGGTCGATTTATAGTTTTAACACGTATGGAGTACTCCCATAATGCGGTATTTTACCTTGACTAACAGTTGTAAAATTTAAATGGTTTCACATAATAATTTGACTTTGCTTATGATAATGTTGCCTATCATTGTTTCAAGTTTAAATGGTATACGCCTCAGGATAACCGAGTGAAGTCAAAAGGCTGTAGGATCCCTAAATACGTGCGAAATAATAAAGTGGCATTCAGAGGCATAAGTATCCTCATCATATCCCACGATCCTATATGCAGTAATATATGAACGCCTCAAACCGTTTACCAACAACCTGATCGGCCATTATCCGTGTGGTTCAAGGTCAAAGTCAAAGTCAACAACTGATGAAATCTTCACACTTCGGCAGATCCTGGAAAAAACCCGAGAAATTCGAATCGATACCCACCTCCTATTCATTGATTTCAAAGCCACATACGACAGAGCCATATCTAGTTTTGGTATACCGCCCTAACTCGTCCGTTTGTGTAGGATGACGATGGAGAATTCTCGCTGCTCCATCAGCGTCGAAAACGACATCACCGACACTTTCGATAGCAAAAAGGATTTAGGCATGGCGATGCGCTCTCATGTGACATTTTCAATTTGATTCTTGAGAGGATTGTGCAAAAATCCCGAGCCAACACCAGAGGCACAATTTTCCAAAAATCGGTGCAACTACTAGCATACGCCGACGATAATGACATCATTGGTAGGACTCAACGTGATGTCATAGCCACCTTTGCTAGTATAGAGAAGGAAGCGGCAAAAATTGGTTTAGCAGTAAATGAGGGTAAGACTAAGTATATGCTGTCAACACGAAAGGACACACAACATCGACGAATTGGAAAGAACGTCACCATTGACAGATATAATTTTGAGGTAGTACGGGACTTTGTCTACCTCGGCTCCACTATTAACTCTGACAACAACATCTCGTCAGAAATCAAACGAAGAATTACTCTTGCTAATCGATGTTTCTTCGGGCTAAGAAGGCAATTTAGTAGTAAAGCCCTCACTCGAACTACTAAGGAGATCCTATATAAGACCCTGATCATCCCAGTCCTGCTCTACGGCGCTGAAGCATGGGTCGTATCAAAAGTGCATGCAGAAATCCTCGGTCGATTTGAGAGCCAAATTCTTCGGAAATTCTTCGGCGCCGTTTGTGTTGAAGGGATATGAAGACGAAAATTGAACTACGAGCTATACGAGCTGTATAGCTGTACAGCGACATACTCCTATAGGCAAAAAGCTCCGCATTAGTTGTTTAAGGTGGCTAGGACATGTAGAGCCAATGCACAATAATACTACGGCTGGCAGAGTTTTCGATTCCCAGTCAGACGTCGCGTCGGACGCAGCAGCTATACACGGCTCACTTGCGGCAAGGGTCCGTACCCCTCTAGGTGTAGTAAGGGGAGAAATCCACTCATACATCCTGAAAAAGGCCGACTCCAAATGGAGAAGGTTAACAAATTGCGTCATATCGAAGAAGATATGGCCTTCCTACAACAAGATCAGAACCAACGACCTACCAAACAGAACCCGCCCAGATATCGCAAGAATTACGCCCATAGTCAGGGCCACAGGCTTTTGGAGACCATGCCGGCAAAATAGATATCGGATAAAACCCTCAATGCCGCAGTTGCGGGAATACAAATCTGAGAGAAACCCTCTCCCATTTCATCTGCAAATGTCCGGCACTAGCAAAAGCCAGATAGCGTGCGTTGGACCAACCATTTTTCGACAATCTTAGCGACATTTCGGGTAAGAGGATACAACATCTTATTCGTTTTCTACACCCCACAGGCTGGATCAAGATCCGTCCTCCAAAATAATAATAGAAAAGGACACACGAGTCGTGGTAACAAAAAGGGACTTCAATGCTGCGTGGGTTCATGCTGAACCGCCACCTCTGCCTACCTATAGGAAGATCTAACCTTAATTGACGCGAACAAGTAGAAACCTATACCTCAACCAACATGAATTGCGCAACTGGAACTGGACAATTGGAGGGGTATGTTGGTTGATGCCCAGGCTCAATCCACCACTTAAACCAATAAAGTCTGATCGAGTTCTGATATTCTACTTGAAAATATGGTCCCTTGTTATTGAGCAGGGGAATCAAATGTTGCAGTAGAAACCAATGGAGTTGGAAAGCCATTCTATTGAGTTTGAGTTAATCAAGTATTACGACTCCATAAGCATGTCTGACTTGGAGATGGATGATAATGTGTTCAGGAAATAAAATTTTATTGAAGGCATCACCATTCTACATATGAAAGTCGATACATGCATGCAGCTTGGTCTAAGGCTGGCACGTCTTCAATATGAGAATGGATCGTCATCAGATGTTCCCAAAGATTAGGGTTCTCGAATATTTCATGAAGGAACTTGAAAAAAGTGGCCTAGTGGTTGTAGCATTGGACTAGAGTGTCCCTGTTTCAAATCCCAAAATGAACAAAACCTATGTTGGACATATCTATAAGGTGGGCCGATGTTGGTTGGCCCTTCAGAATAGCGGTTGTGGCTCGCGCAGTGTATGCCGTTGCTCCGTCCTGGTGGAACCACATGTCCTCCAGTCCTAATCCGTCCACTTGCGGCAGAAAAAATCTCGGTTAATATGGCCCTATAGCGCGCACCGTCCACTGTTGTCGTTTTACCAGCGGCGTTCTCAAAAAAATGGCCCGATGACACCTCCAGCGTGAACAGTGCGACGTACAGTAACTTTCAGCGGGTGTAATGGCTCCTCGTGCATTACACGTGGATTTTCGGTGACCCAGAAGTGATAGTCTTGAACGGGTACGTGAACCCGCTGAGTTGGAAATGAGCCTCAACGCTCATTATGATTTTGGTCGAAAAATCGTCCACTTCGTCCTCGAGATTGAGGATGGCTTGTACGTAGATTACACACGTTTGGCGGTCGAGAGACAGCCGTTGATGAACGGACTGGACTTTGTACGGGAACATGCGCAAGTCTTTGACCAAAATTCGCCTAAGGGACGACCGGCTGATGGCTAATTTCGAGGCACACAGTCTGGTCGATGTTTCCGGCGTAGATTACACACGTTTGGCGGTCGAGAGACAGCAGTTGATGAACGGACTGGACTTTGTACGGGAACATGCGCAAGTCTTTGACCAAAATTCGCCTTAGGGACGACCGGGTGATGGCTAATTTCGAGGCACACAGTCTGGTCGATGTTTCCGGCGTAGATTACACACGTTGGCGGTCGAGAGACAGCAGTTGATGAACGGACTGGACTTTGTACGGGAACATGCGCAAGTCTTTGTCCAAAATTCGCCTTAGGGATGACCGGCTGATGGCTAATTTCGAGGCACACAGTCTGGTCGATGTTTCCGGCGTAGATTACACACGTTTGGCGGTCGAGAGACAGCAGTTGATGAACGGACTGGACTTTGTACGGGAACATGCGCAAGTCTTTGACCAAAATTCGCATTAAGGACGACCGGCTGATGGCTAATTGCGAGGTACGGAATGTCGTCGATGTTTCCATCGACAGCTCGACATCCTCGGCAACAGCGGCAATATTTTCGGCACAACGGGCGCTACGGGGCCGGCCACTCTTGGCAAAGTCGCGTGTGGTCCCATACTCTTAAAGGTTGGTGGCCAAACGGCGGAGTATTCGCGCAGTTGGTGTTGGACGGCCGGGGAATCGGCGACGGAATTCGCGCTGCGCCAACACTACAGACGAATTGGTTCGCAAAAAGATAGTCACGATTATTCCGCGTTCTTGGGGAGTGTATCGCTCCACGGCTTGTTCACTTGTATTCTACATCTGTCTAGTCCACAAATGTCAAAACAGGATTGACGTTGGCGGCCATTTGCAAAAATAAGAGCATCTTCCAATAAGGTGATCTGGTTTGGCTCACCTTGTATTATACGACGATATCTCCATCTACGTGGTTTACTAAGCAATCAATGAAGCTCCACCACCAAATATAGTTCAAGGCTCGATTTCTTCATTCGTCATTGAAACATTTGAAAATATTGCCGTCTGTTAATTGAAAATTGGTAACGACTTAACTTCTACATGAGATCTACAAGTGGACCTGCAGAAAAAGAAAAAAAATCTGCGATCGCATAACTTCAGTATTCAGTTCTGAGTATCAGACCGAAAAGCCTTCAAATCCACAATGTCTGCAACCAAAAAAAATGGGAATAACAAATATATTCGGTGCAAAAACTACCTCATCTCTATAAATAGATACGATGACACCTAATCCAAGCCCATATATTTTAACTAAAAATTTATCTTACAAGTGTTCCTAAATTAATGCCAACCAAAGTGCTTTATATTCCTTCTGAGAAATTTAAGAAAAACATAGATTGACTATGAATTGGTATATAAACGGTTTCCCTGTTGTGAATATTCATTTTGTGGGCCTAATGAGAAGTGGAATCTTAAATCGCTCTAAATTATTAATACTTTTCATGTTCACCAAAATCTAGCATATTTCTGACGTCAATTCATCCAAAATTTCTGTTTCAGCCACATGAATATTTACAAGCGAATTAAGTCCGAATGGAAAGCTCTATAACTCGTATTACATGACAGACTTAAACAAATTAAAGTTAAACAACAATAAGGACGGCTTTCAAACTTTTCACCACAGCCTATTGAACTTTCAAGATCTCAATCATCCAACAATCTCTCTCTCTGTCACATAGAATAGACCCCACAGAGTTAAATAAAGTTGTAGACACTAAATCTGTCGTTCGCTTTATTAACGACCATCTAATTGAATTCATATCCATAAATTACACAACAATAACAATTTTGAATAATACCACCTAATGACATAGACACCACAACAAAAGAGAACAAAAATATTTCCAAATATCATTCGGTTTTGCAAATTACATGTCTGTCAGATGATTTATGCCAAAGCTGCCACTTTAAATTCCAATTTATTACATGCCATGCAACAGTTCCCACAGTGGGACGTCGCCTCGGTCTAATGCCGCCAACCAGATGCATATCAATCCACCAAAGTGCATATTTTCTCAGTCAGTCAGCCAATATTCAAATCGATTAATCTATCGTCTATATCTGTAAGACCGGACCTAGCCTAACCTTCCTGCCAAAAAAATACAAAAAAAAATCCAAAAAAAGAACCCAAAACACGCAAAAGTATCCCAACGCGAGTTAACCGAAGGAGCCAACTCGCCTGGCAAATAATTAAATTGAGCAATAAATCATCGAGACATAAATCAATCAACTACATCTGTCAACTGTGTGTGTATATCTGTGTGTCAGGTGAGATAACTAACCGGGATCGAAATCTATCCACAAAGCGTGGTATTGTACCTCAAAAAGCTGCAAGCTGTCTGATCCGAACAAAACGAAAAGAAAAAAAAAGTCAAAACTCTGCATAAAGCGCTTAGTTACGGCCCCAAATGTGTGCTGTCATTGTAAATCGTTTTGTTGTCGCTTGTTGCGTGGTCAGTTCCAAACAAAATGCCATCGGGACCATGCAGCGCGATATAGACCCTAAGAATGTCCATTAAGCATAGCGGTTCGGCGCGGTAGTACCAATCGCTTTGCATGGTGGCAAAACGTGGGATAACTAGGTACTTACCGAAATGGAATTAGCTCTGACATTTGTTTACCAAAAAAAAAAAAATACTTGCTATCTCCATCTCTATCTGGAGCACGGTTTTACGCTAGCACCAGTGTTGGTGGTCAATTATTGGGCATAACAATTGTTATAGGCGTTGTCACTTTTGTGGGTCTCAGAGTTATTGCAAATTGAAGTGTCAGTTACTGTGTATGCGGTGCTGGGCGCATGATATGGGTTTTAACACCATTTCAGAGTGGAGGCTAGCCCAACATCTGATTATGATTAATTAATTGATTTCCAGCCAAAAGCTGTTCAATATTTTGTCATTTCGAGTGTTACGGTTTGCTAGGTTTTACCTAGTCCCCCCCATGCCCGTAGCTCGTCGTGAAGTCAATTA
The DNA here is from genome assembly GCA_932526625.1 of Rhingia campestris. NCBI lineage: Eukaryota > Metazoa > Arthropoda > Insecta > Diptera > Syrphidae > Rhingia > Rhingia campestris. The sequence continues at coordinate 6,338,898 of OW052183.1, forward strand.
TTTCGATCAGATGTCAGCGTCAGGGTGCTTGAAGAATGTGAGTTGTGTGCGGTGACTTACCTTATTTTGGTCCATTCAGTTGTTTTGCATGAGTAATGGCACCAGCATTTGTAACTAAAAAGAAAAGAGGCGAACAAAATCAATTTCATGTGAATACAAAACAAAAGAGTTGAGCTGCAAACTTGAAAAGTGGTAAAATTGTTGGTTTTGTTATAACTAACGGGATTAGGGTATTGTGATCATTATGAGGTTGCATAGAATTTTGTTGCGTTATCAGATTTGGGAAATTTTTCCTTCTCTGCTGTTTACTGTTCCATTTATGTGTAAACAATTGGGTGGAGTTGCGGCTGTCACATTATAAGTAGTCGGGTATTGATTTGAGATTTTGGATATCGGTGCTCTTGTTCTGTTGCGGGTATTGTATGCTAATTGATTGGTTTGTATGGAGGTAATATGGAGAGCGAGAGTTTAGTGTGGGAACGAATTTGTTAAGGCTGTTAGAGAGAAGAATGTGGAAATATTTTTCGAATGAACAACTGCTATTAGAGGCAGGTGGTGTTAATGTTTTTATAAAGTGTATTTCACCATTCCTTTATTTTTCGTGAAAGGCTTTTAATTTTTGTGTTGGCTGCGTTTAAAATCACTTTTTATGGAGAAAATTTGGCTTTTGTTTTGTGAAATTCGGTAAAAAAGTAAAAATGCTGTTCCACAGAGGGTAGTCGGCCTTAGCTAGTTAACGCCTATAGAGTTTTCGAATTTAGTTAACGCCTATAGAGTTTAGTTTGGCGGAGGTGGGCCCCCTGTGTATATGTCACTATGTCCTATGTCCTTATGCCCATCAAAAAACTAAAGAGCTGGATTAAAGTGTTAATAATCGCCAGGGCCTATAATCGTCCAGGTTGAGGGCTCCACCAAATACTCAGTGTCCAGATAACAGGATTACCCCTTACCTTATAATGCGGACTTTTGCGTAGGTGTAATGACTTGCTCCGCCACTCGTGGGCCTACAAAAAAATCCAAAATAAAATAAAAACCAAAATATAATAAAAACGGACGGTCCACGCAAAAAGTGAAACCTTGTAACATTGCCGCAGCCAAGGCAGAAATAACTTTGAGAAAAACGGTCCTCTGAAAAAACACCTTTCAGCAACCCAAGAGTGAAACCCTTAAGCATTGCCGTAGCCAATGCAAAAATAACTTTGGGACAAACCTGGTCTGAGCCAAGCAGTCAACTGCGAAAAGGAGGTACTCCAATGGATACAAGGGCTCTGAGGTCAAGTCCTAACCCCAACCCTGGAAGAGTGTTGCGAGGAGATCCCCCCCCCCCCCACTCGTAACAAAACTTAATGACTCAACCGGTTGTTTGTCTTCGAGTCCACAAGACGTTGATGCACCGCATTTGGAATGGTAGACCCACAGAAAAACACGTTTTTTCTTTGAGCTGGGGCGAGGAAGACATTAGCGAACGCATTGTAACAATCCGCATCAAGGCCAAATTCGCCAACATAAGCCTTATATGCGCTCATGCTCCGAAGGAGGAAAAAGACGATACAACTAAGGACTGCTTCTACGAACTCCTCGACAAAACCTATGAGCGACTACCAAAGTACGATGTTAAAATCGTGCTGGGAGATTCTAACGCAAAGGTAGGAAGAGAAGACATCTATAGCAGTATTGTCGGAAAATATAGCCTACACGACAACACGTCTGGTGACGGACTTAGGCTAATTGACTTCGCTACGGAACGAAATGCCACTACAGCCAGCACACGGTTTCCTCACCTCAATATCCACAAGGGGACATGGCGGTCTCCAGATCAACGAACAGTCAACCAAATTGATCACATTGCGATAGACAAGAGGCACGCATCCAGTATTTTGGATGTCCGAACATTCCGAGGGGCTAACATCGACTCGGACCACTACCTTGTTGTAGCCAAGGTAAGGATGCGGATATCCACCACGCAACAAAAAAAAACAGAAATACTGTGGAAAAAATTTAATGTCGAAAGACTGCAATCGCCGCCAAGACCTTCGCGCAACGCGTATCCCTTGACCTCTCGACTCACAACATACCACCAGCATCTAATGTCGAAGAACAATGGCAACGATGCCAACAAGCCATTAGATCAGCCGCAACTGATGTGCTAGGTTTCTCGCTGCCACCAACAAGAAACCCCTGGTTTGATGAGGAATGCCGACAGATGCTCGCAGCCAAGCTGCAGGTGAAGACGAGAGCTGCCATTGAGCTCTATAGGCAAAGAAGAAGGGAAGAACATCGGCTTTTCAGAAAAAGGAAAAAAGAGCAAGAAAAGCGCGCGATTGAGAATATAGAGAGGTGCCACTCCAGGAACGATGTTCGCAAGTTTTACCAAAGTGTAAAACGTCAAAGCAAAGGCTACAAGGTTCGAACAGAATCCGGTCGAGATGAACAAGGAAATATCGTAGTTGAGACACAGTCTATGCTGAGGATATGGAAGAACCACGTCTGCAGACTTTTAAACGGCGATGACGAACAACATTCCGCTGTCAGGCAGAACGAACCATTTAATATTGGCAAGTGCAGCGAGAACTGCCAACCACCCGACCTAAGTGAAGTGAGGATAGCTATATCTAAACTCAAGTTTAATAAGGCCGCCGGAAATGACGGCCTTCCCGCTGAGCTTTATAAAGCTGTTGGAGATGACTTTGTAAGTGACATCCACCAACTCATAAGCCAAATCTGGTCGGTTGAAAGCATCCTTAAGAATGGAACCTCATCATTTGCCCGATCCACAAAAAAGGAGACCCTCTGAACTGCGCCAACTACAGAGGCATAAGTCTACTCAACATCGCCTACAAGATCCTATCTGCCGTAATATGTGAACGCCTGAAACCGTTTACCAACAACCTGATCGGCCCTTATCAGTGTGGTTTTAGGCCAGGAAAGTCCACAAACGATCAAATTTTCACACTTCGGCAGATCCTGGAAAAAACTCAAGAAGTCCAAATCGATACCCACCACCTATTTATTGATTTCAAAGCCGCATACGACAGCATTTATAGAGACGAACTATACATAGCCATGTCTAGTTTTGGTATACCGTCCAAACTCGTCCGTTTGTGTAGGATGACGATGGAGAATTCTCGCTGCACCATCAGGGTCGGAAACGACCTCACCGACACATTCGATACCAAAAAAGGATTTAGGCAAGGCGATGCGCTGTCATGGGACTTCTTCAATTTGATCTTTGAGAGGATTGTGCAAAACTCCCCAAAAATCGGTGCAACTACTAGCATACGCCGACGATATTGACATCATTGGTAGGACTCAACGTGATGTCATAGCCACGTTTGCTAGTATAGAGGAGGAAGCGGCAAAAATGGGTTTAGCAGTAAATGAGGGTAAGAAAAAGTATATGCTGTCAACACGAAATGACACACAGCATAGACGAATTGGACAGAACGTCACCATTGACAGATATAACTTTGAGATTGTACGGGACTTTGTCTACCTCGCCTCCGCTATTAACTCTGACAACAACATCTCGTCAGAAATCAAACGAAGAAGTATTCTTGCCAAACGCTGTTTCTTCGGGCTAAGAAGGCAATTTAGTAGTAAAGCCCTCACTCGAACTACTAAGGCGATCCTATATAAGACCCTGATCATCCCAGTCCTACTGTACGGCGCTGAAGCATGGACCGTATCAAAAGCGGATGAAGAAATCCTTTCGATTCGATTCGAGAGAAAATTTACGTAGGTAGATTGACGGATTCAAGCTGTCCTATTGACAATTCAGTCCTCTGAACTCATTCCCTAGGGTGTTTCTCATTCATCATACCAAGCCGCTTAGTTACAAACGAATTATAGGACCTCTTAAGCCTACAAATATGGAAATAATGAGTTTCGCAAGAAGCTAAAAGTATGTTAAGCAAAATGTTTGATAAACTCTGCAAACGTAGGCTCAATAGCTTTGGAAACGCTTTCATTGGACCTATTCCAATAAGATCACACCATGCTTCCTTTAATTTGTTCACAATATGGGTGCAGTGGCCTATTGGTTTGTGTAGGACTACTAATCGCGCGGATTGCATGGTTGAAATCCCGAAAGTAACAACACTTAACTTAATTTCCCTGCCCCACCTCTTGTGAAAGTCTGAAGAGTTAAAGACTGTCCTGAGAAGTCTCTCAAATTTGCGCAGTTATATGACTCCGAACCCACAAATCAATGTAGAAGTTAAATTTAAAGCCCTGTGGGCCATTAATCCCAGATATTTAATTTTTTTATCAACCTAGTTGACGGACGGATATTTCACTTTAGAGAATAGTTTGAGACTTTTTCAATGAATAGGAATCCGGGACGAACATGGTCGGACGATGGCAATTTTTACTTGTGCGCTTGACGTAAGCGAGATATTCCTCTATTGCATCTACCCTTGTTATGAATCGGAGACGCCGCTAGACAGAGTCGGAGGACCTCCAGTGGCGAAGCCACGGCTTTGACATTTGCTTATAAGTTTTGTCAAGGAGATCACAGAAACCATTTTACTGGTCAGATCCCATTGAAGGTCTCTGCCTGAGACATGGCAGCCACCCATCCTCTTCGATCCTGGGTACGTTGCTGCCATTTATTTAGTCCAAGCGCTCTGGCATTCGCGTTCGCTTGGTCCCTAAGCCGGAGGTTTGGTCTTCCTTGTCGCCTCGAACCTGGAGGATGGGATTCGAAGGTTTTGGCGGCAGCGTTATTGTTCATTTGATCGATCTGGCCGAGCCAATGCAGTCTACGTGTTTTTACCTTTTGTACTAAATCCATATCTTGCCACAGCTCTTAGTGTTTGGGGTTGTATCTTCTCCACCATTTGCCTTCCTCAAGTTCAGGACCAAAAATTCGACGAAGCATTTTTCTTTCGAAAGAGCTTAATATTTGCTCAACTTCCATAGGATTAGGGTCCAGTAGTAGGAAATATTAAACTTCCTTGTCCCATACTTGCCCTGTCTATTCCATCGTATTTCTGTGATGGCAGTTATGTCTATTTTGTAGCAATTATGGTGGTTCGATCCCAGTTTTTCGTGATGATATTGCTTATGAAGATACGAACGTCAATGTCAATTTTTCATTTGGTTTGTTCGTCAATATTTCCGAAGTTTTACTATCTTCAGTGATTTTTTACGTCGACTCACCTATATCTGCAGATCTGTTGACAAATAGGCTGCATGATTAATGCTGGTCATGGAAACAATAAAAATAATTTATATATGGAGAAAAACACAGCATGCACACATAAATTTATCTTAGTATCAGAAATTAAATTTGGATATCTAAAGGAGGCATAAATTGGGGATCGGTTTTTTATATACCATCGGCAAATGACCAGTTGCAATTCTTAAATGAAAATATTAGTACTCTATTTGATTCTCATGTGCCTTTAAAAACAAAAATTTTTAAACCGAAAAGTAAAGCATGGTTTACTCGAAATATATGTGTACTAATGCAGGAACGCGACGATGCGTATAAGTCCTGGAAGCGACACCGTCTAAATGCATTTAGGCAACAATTTTGTATGCTTCGTAATAAAGTGGTTGCCGAAATACGTTTGGTTAAATCTCAAATGTATTCAAAACAACTTAATACCTCTCGAAATAGCCGGCAATTATGGAAAAACTTACGAAACATAGGCATGGGCAAGTCGAAAACCGGGCAAAGTATCAAAATTGATGGTAATGAGTTAAACACAAAATTTATCTCAAAACCCTCGTCGATTTTTAAAACTAGTATTTCGTTTTTGAATCAGGAAGATCGTCCTGGATTTTCTTTTCAAGCAGTAAGTAGTGCTGATGTCGTTGAAAGCGTACTTTCTATTAAATCTAATGCTGTTGGACTTGACGAAATGAATCCCTCATTTTTAAAAATTATTTTGCCGCACATAACATTCATTTTGAATACATACAATCTTGATGTCAAGTGAATACCCTTATATATGGAAGCTAGCAAAAATTTTACCTATTCCTAAAAGTGCTAAAGGTGATGAATTTCGACCGATTTCAATCTTGCCTTTTTTATCAAAAGTATTTGAAAGAGTATTACAAAAGCAAATCAGTACTTATCTGGAAGCAAATAATTTACTCACCCCGAAGCAATTCGGGTTTCGTCAAAAGCATAGTTGTGTTACTGCTTTATTGAGCGTTACTGACGATATTAGACAGGCATTGGATAGAGATGAAGTTACCTTTTTGGTATTGTTTGACTTCTCGAAAGCTTTTGATACTGTCAACCATGCCAACCTTTGTAATAAACTAATGCATCAATTCAACTTCACTTCATCTGCCACTAAGCTAATGTTTTCTTTCTTAACACAGAGGGAGCAAGCAGTTCTAGTTGGTGACAACAAATTATCAAATTTTCTGCCAAACGTGACTGGTGTTCCACAAGGTTCCGTTCCTGGTCCTCTTTTATTTTCTATTTATGTAAATGAACTCCCAACAGTTACTCAGAACTGCTCATTACATATGTATGCCGATGACGTCCAATTGTACTTGAGCTGCCCCCTCGGGCTAATTGAGCATGGCGCTTTAAGTGTCAATGAGGACTTAGAGAAAATAGAACATTGTTCTCATTCAAATGGTCTTATCTTGAACCCTAAAAAGTCAAAATGCTTGGTAGTCTCAAGAAAAAGCATAACATTTCATATTTTCCTCCGATACTGTTGAGCGATGCTCCTATCGAATACGTCGAAACTGCAAAAAATCTTGGGTTGACATTTAATCGCTATCTGACTTGGGATAACCATATAAATTCACTCGTCGGAAAAGTATATGGTGTACTGCGAACACTTTGGGTAACGCAGTATTTCACGCCAGTAAGCACACGTTTACTTGTAGCTAAAACACTGATATTCCCGATATTGATGTACGGATGCGAAATTTTTTGCAACTGCAGCTCTGCAAGCAAAAGAATAGCACTGTGCGTTATATCTATGGGTTGAAAAGGTATGACAGACTATCTGGTTTTACCACTCGTCCGCTTGGTATGTCACTTGAAAGTTATCTTCAACTTCGCACTTTAACGTTGCTTTCGGATATTTTGCTAACCCACCAACCACATTATTGTTTTGATAGATTGAGAAAAGCATCATCTAATTAATTCATCCTCGCTGTTCATTCCTAACCTCTGAGCGCCAGTTTTTTGTCAACGCCGTTCGTCTGTGGAATTCTTTACCGCGTTACATAAAGGAAATACAGAACAAAACAAGCATAAAAAGAGTTTTAAAGTCTCACTTCTCTATTAATTCGTAGATTATTAAATTAAACTTGTAAATTAAAAGTAATTGAAAATCAAAACTAGTTTCTTAAAATCTGTTAGCTCAATTTTTGCAAAATTAGCTGAAACTAACTCATAAGATATTGTATCTTACTGTTTTTAAGCATTCAAGAATAAATAAATAAATAAATAAATAAAATAAGGAAAAAATTAACTCAGTCTGACATCAATGTATAAATGTATGTTGCCAATTAGACAGTCTACGAACCCAAAGATCCACATAAAATCTCAACATCCCTGAACTATCAGTTAAAGCCGTTATCCACATTCAAATCATGTCTCCTTCATATATTAAATATTTTAATACCGCTACCTACAAACTACAAATAGCAGATACAAAAAAAAAACGACCAACAGCAAATATCTCCGTCCTTGAATATTTATCTCATCTCGACCAGCTTAAGTTTATTAAACTCTCCTGCTGATAAAGTTCATCAAATTAAAAAAAATAATCACAACATGGTGATCAGATCCCGCAGGTTGATAAGAATCATCCTAACAAATTGGAATATTACCCACAAAACATAATAACTCTGTGGATCACAATAAAGATACACACAGAAAAGATGTGCGACATATTTCGGAGCCAGCGATACATCTTCGCCGCGACTTCAACCGAGAAAACCAGATTATACCACCATCATCACCGCAAGGTACTGCCACCTTCATGACAACCCGTTCGTCATGACGGCTCGTCTGTTGGCTTCTGTGGTGTCAGTTACACGAAACCAATTCGATGGAACTCATTAATTTCGGTATAATAGGAAACCAGATTTATCGAACACACCAACAGCATCAGCATCAGCACCAGCCGCAGCACCCATTCCATAAGGGAGACCAATTTAGATTTCCAGATTGAGATACATTTACACGAGTGTTTGTCGAAATGAATTGAATTTAGTAAATCCAAATCTCAATCCAAATCAATTTTGTCAAAGTCCTAACTGTAGCCGCTGTGACAACTGTGTCTGTGCATTCAAAACATCGCTGCAAGTGGCGCGCTATCGCAGCACCCAAATTGACTCTGACAAGAGCTTGAATGGGCTTGAGTCGATAAACATTCATTTCAATTTCACGTTTCACTTCAAATTCAATGATTTATTGCATCCACCCGGCAATTAAGTATGATTATCAGTTGGATGTGGATTTTACTATATTTTTTCTCTGACTTTGTATTGATTCGTGTTTGAGATGAAACATCTAGATGCGTGTTAAGTTATGCAAATGGGGGATTTTAGTGGATGACAAGACAGCCATTAAGGGAAAAGAAAACACAGTTTGAGGTTTCTTTTATTTGGTTTGTTAATTTTGACAGTTTTAGCTGAAGATTTGAACTTTGGATGGTATTTTTTTTTATGATTGATAAGCCTGACAAGGAGATATTTTATAGGTTCTTCAGCTGCCATTCGCTTAAACAAGGAATTCGTAATGAGACGAAGACTTGGTTATCTGAATTAAATATATTTATATGTAAACTTTATTCATGTGTCATGCTCATGGTTAATTAGTAGATGCATTCCAGATCAACTTTTGTTGGCTCGTTTTGAAACTCTGTAAATAGAAATTTGTTTTCTTTAATTGCCGATGAACATTCCAGACACTTTTGAAAGCTGCATTGATTAGCGATCCCTGAAATGGGTTTTTAATTTGATCTCTTTTTTTATATTTATAACTGTTACTAAATGCTAAATAATCTTTCATTTTACAATTTCTATACTAGGCTGGAATTTGTTTTAATTTGGAGCTTTATAGCTCTTTGTAAAATAAGTTAAGTCGTTAATGTAGTGATTTCCATAAGCAAAATAGCTTAGGAATGTTAATGCTGACTCGTTACGATTTTTTAACGAGCAAGTCCACTTTTAAGAATCACTATGCACATTTTAAGTCATCAATTTTTTTTCGTACCTGGCCCTAAAATTGATCCGCGTTGCCTTTAATCAAATTCCCATCTTTCTCCCCTTTTGACCGATAATTACTATTTTAGTCGAAACATTTGCTAGACTCATCCAATCCTCCGGATACTTATTCGCTTCCGTTTCCAGACTTAGCCGAATGCCGTGGATTTACAATTTTACATGCTCCAGTTTCCATTGGGACCTTACTTACTTCTTACTTAAGTGGCGCTACAGTCCGGGATGGACCTGCGCCTCAACCAACATGCCTCTCCAATTAGCCCGCTCCTTAGCTAACTGCCTCCAGTTGCGCACTCCAAGTTGCTTGAGGTCGGTTTTAACTTGTGCCCGCCACTTAAGGCGAGGTCTTCCTCTACTGCGTCCAACGTCTGGCTGGGAATCGAAGACTCTGCGAGCCGGAGTATTGGTGTCCATTCGTTCTACATGTCCTAGCCATCTTAAACGTGCAATGTGGAGTTTTGTTGACGAGGGGTATGTCGCTGTACAGCTCGTATAGTTCGTGGTTGAATCTTCGTCTCCATAGCCCGTCAACGCAAACGGGACCGAAGATTTTCCGAAGAATTTTTTTCTCGAATCGACCAAGGATTTCTTCATCTGCTTTTGATACGGTCCATGCTTCAGTGCCGTAGAGCAGGACTGGGATGATCAGGGTCTTATATAGGATCTCCTTAGTAGTTCGAGTGAGGGCTTTACTACTAAATTGCCTTCTTTGCCCGAAGAAACAGCGATTGGCAAGACTAACTCTTCGTTTGATTTCTGACGAGATGTTGTTGTCAGAGTTAATAGCGGAGGCAAGGTAGACAAAGTCCCGGACTACCTCAAAGTTATATCTGTCAGTGTTGATGTTCTGTCCAATTCGTCTATGCTGTGTGTCATTTCGTGTAGACAGCCTCATTTACTGCTAAACCCATTTTTGCCGCTTCCTTCTCTATACTAGCAAACGTGGCTATGACATCACGTTGAGTCCTACCAATGATGTCAATATCATCGGCGTATGCTAGTAGTTGCACCGATTTTTGGAAAATTGTAACTCTGGTGTTGGCTCGGGAGTTTTGCACAATCCTCTCAAAAACCCAATTAAAGAAATCACATGACAGCGCATCGCATCACCTTGCCTAAATCCTTTTTTTGTATCGAAAGTGTCGGTTAGATCGTTTCCGGCCCTGATGGAGCAGCGAGAATTCTCTATCGTCATCCTACACGGACAAGTCTGGGCGGTATACTAAAACTAGACATGGCTCTGTATAGTTCGTCTCTGTAAATGCTGTCGTATGCGGCTTTGAAATCGATAAATAGGTGGTGGGTATCGATTTGGACTTCTTGAAATTTTCCCAGGATCTGCCGAAGTGTGAAAATTTAACGGTTGTGGACTTTCCTTGCCTAAAACCACACTGATAAGGGCCGATCAGGTTGTTGGTAAACGGTTTCAGGCGTTCACATATTACGGCTGATAGTATCTTGTAGGCGATGTTGAGGAGACTTTTGCCTCTCTAGTTGGCGCAGTTCAGAGGGTCTCCTTTTTTTTGAATCGGGCAAACGATGCTGAGGTTCCATTCTTTAGGCATGCTTTCATCCGACCAGATTTGGTTTATGAGTTGGTGGATGTTACTTACCAAGTCGTCTCCGCCAGCTTTATAAAGCCCAGCGGGAAGGCCGTCATTTTCGGCGTCCTTATCAAGCTTGAGTTTAGATATTGCTATCCTTACTTCACTTAGGTCGGTTGGTTGGCAGCTTTCGCTGTCGATGCCAATATTAAATGGTTCGTTCTGCCCGACAGCGGTATGTTGTTCGTCATCGCCGTTTAACAGTCTGCAGAAGTGGATCCTCAGCACCGACTGTGTCTCAACTACGATTTTCCTTGTTCATCTCGACAGAATTCTGTTCGAGCCTTGTATCCTTGGCTTTAACGTTTTACACTTTGGTAAAACTTGCGAACATCGTTCCTGGAGTGGCACCTCTCCATATCCTCGATCGCGCGCTTTTCTTGCTCTTTTTTCTTCTTTCTGAAAAGCCGATGTTCTACCCTTCTTCTTTGCCTATAGAGCTCAATGGCAGCTCTCGTCTTCACCTGCAGCTTAGCCTTGTAGGCCTCGTTCTTGGCTGCGAGCATCTGTCGGCATTCCTCATCAAACCGGGGGTTTCTTGCAGGTGGTCGCGAGAAACCTAGAACATCAATTGTGGCTGATCTAATGGCTTGTTGGCATCGTTGCCATTGTTCTTCGACATTAGATGCTGGTGGTATGGTGTGAATCGAGAGGTTAAGGGTTACGTGTTGCGCGAAGACGCCACTATATTGAGCCTAAAACTAAAGGCTCTTTGATTTTCAGCGACCGGGAATGAGTAACTGAAAGCAGTGTAACCAGGATCGAGGAGGACAGTGGGCTGCTTAGTCTCAGACAGAGTCTTTCATGATGAAAGTCCTTTAAAGAATAAGTAAGTTCCCTGATTACGTGTTAGAAAGTCTTCGCTCCGATTTTCTTTGCAGATTCGAATGAAGTCACCTTATCTTGGTGCAGCTACAAATCATTGTTGATTCTTTTTCATTAAGTCGCGTTATCAATGATTCTACTTCGATCAGATTAGACCTCAATTCCGAGTAATTGTATCGGGTAGATAAGGCACTTAACGCCAATACAACACTTCCAGGTTCTGAGTAGATAATCCCTCTAGTTGCTAGTATCCATTTGATGATACTGACATACAAATACGTTCTAGTAACTGAAATAATTTCGAAAATAAACCAACTATTCCAGTTGTCAGTTCTACGACTAAAAATCGGTTCCCCTGCAAATGAAAAACAGTCTCACAAGAATGCCGCGGAACAGGCTTAGTTGTCCCGATACATCTAAAACGACAGTGACTGCCAGAAACCACATTTCCATACCTCAACATCTGTTGTTGAACACAATTACTCAACTCACACGTAACTGCCATAACTTAGGCCGCAAAGCATTCCATTAAAGGACCGTACATCATGTATATCCCCACAACACCACTTCATACCTATCAAAGCCCCATTCAATAATTACCGATCCTCGCATCCATTTCCGAGTGCCTCCACTTAAGAAGCTATAGAAAATACCTCCCTCTGCAGATACACCTCCCTGCCACCCACAATCCGCCAACTTACCCACAAAGTAGTACTGCACCGAACATTGTGCAATACGACGTCTTTCGAGTTACCTTGCCTGCAAGAGCACAGATTTATGGGCCAAGTCACCGATCGCACTTACACACTTTTTATAGGATTTTCGTGCGCTCTTGAAAATTGTGTACACGGATGTTTCACAGTCGGTGAAATTATCCGTTGCTCCTAATACCACAAGGATTCCATTGCAAGAACGGTTGGGACAGTGGGACAAAACGATTCCATGGGAAACTGTTGCAGTTGCACGTTTTTGTGTGCGCCTTCCTCTGTGTCCCTCTATAAGTGGTAACACAAAACCAACATTGGATTCATTAGGGCCAGAGACCACTAGAGCAGGTGCTCGCGCTAGCCCCCCCAAAGAAATTGTTCCACGATAGTGGGATACCGCACATCCACCGCCGCTGATATGGTACCCAAAGTTCTAAGACTCCCCGTGATTTACGTCGAGAATCCAAGTTCGATGCGTGATTCTGTTGCATGTTGATGATAAATTATTCGAAAGTTAAATGAAATATTGATTGTTGAGATGTTGTGGGAACGAACCGTTTGCCAGAATATATGCAGGATGCGGCTTCATCATCATCATCATCATCATTACCATCGTCATGGGTTTCTAGTCGCGCTAGTATCTAGGAAATGCCCAACATAAACTATTTTCACGACTTTAGACTATTTAGATTTTTCATCATCATTCCATGTCTAACACCTGCGCGTCAACTTGTTCGAGGGGGAGAAATTTCAATTTCAGATGAGCGCAGCATTGTGTGTATCTATCTGTGTTGTGCTACTGGCTACCAAGTGCATCTATATCTGCATTCAATCGGCAGGCATCGGCGCCCTGCACAGCCACTCAATGGAGAGGAGACGAGACAAGATTGAGAAATCGCAAATCATACAAAATGACACACGAAATGCTGCATCGAGCAGAAGGATGTATCTTTGGATCATATGCATAAAATATCGATGAACCTCACGTCCGAATTGATTTTATGACTAACAAGAGAATCCACCGCAGCTCCTCTGGTGGATGCGATTGCCATCGGAGACAAATCTTTCGACTTGAAGAAGATGAGACCATCACCAGCATCATCATCATCATCATTATCATCATCAACTGCAACTGCAGCAGCAGCAGCAGCATTAACAACAGCAGAAGGAGGACCGGTGACGATGCGGAAAAATTGAATTTTCGAAATTTTCGACACGAAATAAATTTGCAACCTTTTAACCCAGTAAAGGCAGAATTCCACACGGCAGAATGTGTGAACACTGTTGGCCGTCTTGAAGTCGTCTTCCCATTGTTCAACAGATGTGCGATTTCGTTTCGGTCGATGCGATTTCAGGGATGATGATAATGAGAGGAGATGGGATATTTGTTAAAGGAAGACAAATCGAAGGAGAATATTATGTTGGCAGTCATGTGGATAAATTTAAGACGTCAGGCTAAGATAAATATGCCTGACGGTGTAGCGGCGGTATACGCTCGTATTGATAGCTTAACTTTGCCGAGGAACGCTCTGTCTGGCAGCATTACCATGTGGGAAGGTGTCAATGTACTAGGGAATGCGCATAACAAAACGCCTTGGAACTTATTTTCGTCTTCATCTTACGAAAATGTGATTAATCGGTTGGTGCTGGGATCTCAGGAATGGATTTCAAGGTGGCTGAATGATGTCTTACTTCGATATGATATCCAATTGCGGGGTTAATGGTGTTTTGGCAGTTGACTTGCAAAATGTAGGGCTGTATTTGTGATCAGTATCTAAAGTGTGTCAGTCTTGCTATATTTGTCTGCTGCTTCTTGGAAATGTCGTTAGCTACATTTTTTTTAAACAAATGAATTGTTTTTTGCCCAAATAGGCTTTTGGCTGAGCTGCAGGTGAAGATGAGAGCTGAAATTGAGCTCTATAGTGAAAGAACAGGGAAGAACACCGACTTCTTGGAAAGAAAGATCTAAAGAAGTGCCACTCTAATGTATAAAACGTCAAAGCCAGGGATACAAGGCCCGAACGGAATCCTGCAGCAAGTAAAGATCATACTAGAGATGAAGACTGTTAAACGTTGTCAGGCAGAACGAATCAATATTGGCGACGAGAGTGAAAACTAACAAACACTCGACCTAAGTGAAGTGAGGATAGCAATATCTAAACTTAAGCTTAACACGGATGCTGGTATTGACGGAGATAATTTGGTAGGTAGGTAACATTCATCAACTAATAACCAAAAAATCGGATGAAATTGTGTCTAAAGAATGGAACCTTAGCATCGTTTGTCTTATCCACAAACAACGAAACCACCTGAACTGAGACAACTACAGAGGCACAAGTCTACTCAAAATTGCCTAAAACATTATCATTAGGCCAGGAAAGACCGATGATCACCATCAGACCGATACTCACCATCTATTCATCGATTTCAAAGCCGCATACAATAGAAACGAACTATACAGAGCCATATCTGGTTTTGGTAGACCGTCCAAACTTGTCCGTCTGTGCAGGATGACGATGGAGAATTCTCGCTGCTTGGTCGGAAACGATCTCACCGAAACATTCGATGTTAGAAAATGATTTTGGAAGGTGACGCACTGTCTTTAATGTCATTCTTGAGAGGATTGTGCAAAACTCCCGAGCCAACATCAGAGACACAATCTTCCATAAATCGGTGCAACTACTACCTTACGCAGACGATATTGGCATCATGGTCATTGCCAAGGCATGTTTGCTAGTATTAGCTGTCAAATCGAAAGGGGGCACAACATCGAAGAAATGGGCAAAACTTCACCATTAAAAGATATAAATATTGAGGTAGTACAGGACTTTGTCTACCTCGGTTCCGCTATTTAGCCTGACAACAACATATCGTCAGAAATTTCTTTTGCCAACCGCTGTTTCTTCGGGCTAAAAAGACAAACCAGCTCACTCGATTTACTAAGGAACTAGACCCTGATGATCCCAGTCTTGCCCTACGGCGCTGAAGCAGGGATCGTATCAAAAAAAGATGATGAAATTCTTGGTCGTTTTTGGACAAGAATTCTTCGAAAAAGCTTTGGTCCCCTTTGCGTTGATGGGGTATGGAAGCGAAGATTCAACAAAGAACTATAGGAGTTGTACAGCGACATACCCCTAGTCAAAAACTCCAACTAGTAGGTTGTACAACAAACTCTGTATTGGACATTTAAGATGGATACGACATGTAGAGCGAATAGAACCCAATACTCCGGTTCGCAGAGTCTTCGATTCCCAGCCAGGCATCAGACGCAGTAGAGGAAGACCTCGCCTTCGTAGAATCGCACAAGTATGTAGAAACCGACCTCAACCAACTTGAAGCGAGCGATTGGAGGCTGTTGGCTAAGGACCGGGTTAATAGGAAAAGAATGTTCGTTGAGGCCCAGGTTCATTATTAAATCGGGCATATGGCCATCTCGGCTACTGTGTGGATATACTCTATACGGTCGGTTAAAATTTTGACCACTTTTTTGCACAATTCTGGCCGTATTTCGCCGACGACATGCGAAAAGTGGGCTTCCAAATCGTCTAAAGTGTTAAAGCTAAACTCCTGACATATCCCCATAGAAAATGAGAAATAACACGGTCGCCGAAGTCTACTAAATAGATCAATATAAGGGGCGTGATCATGAAGAATTTTAGTCCAAGAGGATGGATGTTTGACTAAAATTCATGATCATGGTCGGTGTTTTGGAAAAATGTATCTTTGGAATGGTAGAGCAGCCGAATGATTGTGTGCTACTTTCTTATTTTTTAAAGAAATAAGGACATGTGACGACTCCGGTGACATTGCGCAGTGTGCATTTTTCAGGATCTGATGCGGTCTTGAGAACTTCTTGAAGATTGCTATTGCCCGGAAGGCCAAATTTTGTTAACATACCCATTTAACCTGAAATGAGCTTAATCCCAAAAAAAAAACATTTTGCCCAAAAACCTCTATTGAGCATTGCAGCAATTATCATACTAAAAAGAATTAATGAACCCCTGCACCCAGGATGGAGACAATAGGACAGACCAAACCTTCCATTTTTCGATGAAGCGGTCACTGAAGCCTGATCAACTGGATGGAATAACTGGAAACAGCGTGGCCTGGAAATTTGCCATGGGATCCAGAAATGCCATTCCCAACATTTAAAAGAATTTCGATATCGAGTGTCCAGTGAAGAACACCTGTTTCTAAAGCAAACAAAAACCGTTGACAACTGTCATGTGTCGAATAGTGAGACTTTTGCTGTCGTAGATTTTTCAGTCACCATAATAAACCTTCTCGCTGCAGAGTAGTTCTATGAATTAAGAAAATAATTCAGACGATTCTGCCGGAAAAGTCTAATAAAACATTGCATCGAGAAACGACTGGAGAAATTAAGATTGACTAGATCTATCTTATGTATAAGGGCGTTGCATAATTAGATACAATAAGGGGAATTACAAGAGAAATATTAATCAATAAATTTGCCAGTAAACTATATTTGAGAACTTACAACTTTATAGCTATATGTGTGAGACTAAAAGAAATTTCAAATCATTGACGAGAGGAAAGCAATGATTTTCGGAAGTGAATAATTGTTGACGAAACAAGTGCTGGCTTAAATTCTCATATTGTATAAGAAGTCACGTAATATTTTTTTAAATTTGCTGGTGGCTACTTAAACATTTCAGCAACCATGTAACAAATATTTTTAAATTCACTGACTTGCAATCTGAAAATAATTATGGCGGCAATTACTATTGAAATGACAAGGATCAAGACATCATCATGAGTAAGATGGCTTTTCATTTATAAAATAATAATTTTATCAATAAAACACTGCAGAATTGAGACAACTTAAGATTTGTATTAGAAATGTTAAATTAAAACAAAATTCGATATATTTGCAATCGCCACTGCAAGAATGTTAAAAGCAATTTATTCTTTGGAACCCCTCTTCCACACATATCGACCGGAACGTCACTTTCGCCAATTTCGTATTCGATACTGATCCTGAGTTTCTCTAGCGTTGTTGGCTTCTCAACTAACAATATCGCTTCGATAAAGCACTATCGAAGCTATTTCCCCTCCAGCAATATTATTTGTAGGAAGTCTTATGGAAAAACATTTGGCGCACTTTAAGGAAGCTATTTACTTATATAAGGCTTCTTGAAATACTTCTAATAATCCTTACAGAGAATATTTTGTTTGCTTCTCAAAAAGTCTTTCCGAAAATATTTGCAAGCCTTCTCGAAGTTGAAAAATAATTAATTTTTATTATTTTCTTTTTGTTTTTATATTTTGTTATGTCATTTACTTTTATTAATAACAATTTCAATATCTTATAATTAATAAAACCCAATTCGTTTATATAAAAACTCTTATCTTACTGCGGTTCTAACTTGCGATCTCTCGCACGGTAGTCCAACATGCTATTCAGTTTTACGGAAACATCTTAGCATATGGTACATGTACACACATTTCGGAAGCTTAAAAACAACCTTACTGAAGTTACGCCAGAAGTTATGCTTGTGAATTGCAATACCGAAATAATGCATAATGTCTCAAACAAGCTTCTACCAAGAAAATCGACTGCCAAAATGCTCAACCTCCGCGCACAAGTACTATATAAGGCCTATAGAAATAATTGATTGTGGAAATTAAATTTTTGTGCCTAATAGACGAATAATTGTTAGTTTGATTGTTGGCAATCCAATGACAAAACCAATGACTTAAAATAACAATTTCAAAATAAATAGAACGCAGCCCCGTTAAATGGCATGATCGAGGTGGCTATTTCTTGAAATTGCATAATCACACAATTACCTCTTCAATATATCACTGACGTCATTTCTATACAATTCTAGCCAAAAATAGTCTTCCATGATGACACGAAAGCCAACACCAAAACCGTAACATGGCGATAATTTTCATTGACGAAAATATACGGCCCTTTCATACCTCCTGCGGTCAATTTTTTTGTGGTTTCAATGGAGTTTTTTTTTTACTTTGAAGTTTGAAGCACATTTCCAAATATGAGCATCATCACTGGAGATGATTTTTGGGAGAAATTCATAATTTTCTTCTTCGATAGGTCAACAAATTTAGGTAAATTTTAAAACAATGGGTGGAAACGACTTTTTGACTTATTTTGAGCACTTATAACAGTGATATTTTTGGTACTACGACTGGAGAGTAATCTGACCGGCACAGGAACGTTATAAAGTAAATAAAGGGTCCGCCAAATTTTTTTGAAAATGCTTTAAAAAAAAACTACTGAACATTTTCTCAAATTTCTTTTTTTATTTGAAAGTACAATCCTTCCGGTTAATAATGGAAAATAATTTCATTCAAATGGCTGCCTCGGCTGGGCATGCAGTAGCCTATACGATTGGTCCAATTTTTAAGCACATTATCGATTGTGTGCAGCTGTATTTCACCAATGGCTTCACGAATACTGTCCTTAAAAGCGTCAATTGTCTCTGGCTTGTCGGCGTAACACTAATCTTTTACGGCACCCCACAAATAAGAGTCCAACGGTGTCAAATCGCAGCTTCGAGGTGGCCAAACGACATCAGCTCTGCGGCTGATAATGCGATTTTCAAAAACAGGGCGCAAAACATCGAGTGTAGCTTCGGCTGTGTGGCACGTAGCGCCGTCCTGTTGAAACCAAATGTTGCCAATATCCTCCTCTTCAATTTTTGTGAACAAAAATTCGTTCAACATGGCCCGATAACGATCGCCATTGACTGTAACGGCCACTCCTTGCTCATTTTCGAAGAAAAATGGCCCAATTATGCCTCTGGACCAAAATCCGCATCAAACAGTGACTCGTTTTGGGTTTATCGGCTTTTCAATGTATGAGTGCGGGTTTTCTGTGCCCCAAATGCGACAATTTTGCTTGTTTACATACCCGCCAAGATCAAAATGAGCTTCATCTGAAAAGATGATTTTTTTGGCAAAATCGGCATCATCTCTAAGTCGATCGCAGGCCCACTTAGCGAAGCGAAAACGCATTGGATGGTCAGTTGGCTTCAACTCCTGAACCAATTAGACTTTGTATGGCGTCATACCAAGGTCTTTATGCAAAATTCGTCTTAATGATGTCTCCGATATGTTCAATTGTTGTGAACGACGGTGAATTGATGTTGATGGCGCTTCACGCACACTTTCTGCCACAGCAGCAATATTCTCGGGTGTACGCACTGTTTTTGGCTTTTCACGCTTTGGTTTATCGATGAGGATGCCAGTTTCTTTCACTTTTTTCACAAGATAACGAACATACGGAGCTGACGGTGCTTCTCTTCTTCCAAAATCCGTACGCAATTTTCGCACACAGTCTGCAACATTACCATGATTTTCAAAGTAGTGTCGCAATATTTCCCAGCGTTGTTCAAGCGTAACCACAACCATATTCGTTTAGCGGAAGGATAAAACTAATTATCTGTCAAATCAGACATGAGCTAACAGTTACCATTCACGAAATAAGCACTAGTTGAAAAAAAAACGTTAGATGGCGGACCCGGTTTTTAAGTTTTCAATTTGAAAAAAAAAAATAAACTCACACTATCCATATTTAGTTTTGAGAAATATTTTTTTTTCATATGTCAAACATAGGTACGCGATTGTATGGTTCGTTTATTTTGTTCCGCAAGGAATACTTCGATTGTAAACTGAGTTCCGATCGGAACTGACTTTCGTTTCGGAAATTCTTTGAACGGATACCTCGATAGGGGTGATTATTAAAAATTAAAAGAAAATATTATGATTTTTCTTTATCAAGCCTAAAAAGAACGAATACAAATCAATTCGAAAAGCTTGTTGAGCTTATGGAAATGAACTCAGACTCAGACGAACTCACAATGGCCTTTATTTTTAACTTAACGGCTCCCTTGTTTCTCCAATCGACCATTTTTGGCAGATTGACATTAGTTGAACTAATGAAACTTACACCAGTGTCCTTGCATACATCGTTTACACCAACAGAGTGGCTGCGATTGTAGCCATTCATCAACCTGGCGAATTCGTGATGCAACAGATAGGAATATCTGTTGAAGCCTAGCTTCTACAAGACGAATGCGTATTTCTGATTATTTTTAGCAATCTTGTGCTTATTCTCCATTAAAATCTTCAGGCGGAATTTCTCGTCGGTATCACATTTTAATTTTTTGGCATGTGTGAGCTGAAATGTGTGGCATTCCGCTTTGATAATGTCGACAAACGAAACCCCACTTGTAACGGCAATCAAAATGAACAGAACAACAAAAAAACAGATTATCTGTAAAGTATGAAATTTCACTGAGCAGCACTAAGCGACACGAATTTCACCGCTCTAAAAGTGTATCTCATGGTGTTCCATATACACCTATTCGTTATTTCAACCAACAATCCAAGTGTACCATTCTTATAATTCAGTTTGGCAAATATCTACTGGCGAAACGATGGACATCTTCGTTTCTGCTATTAAACCATCAAACGTTTATCCTCAATGAAGCTATTACGCACTTCTACTGCCAATAGAATCGCCTCCGCCTCAATTATTTACACCATCAAGGCGAATCAATATTTGAGGTGTTTTATCCGCCGCGGTTCTTAACTTATTGCGGTCAATAAGCACGCGTTCACACATCACCCACTCTTCGGTAAATATAAATCATCCAAAAAACTCGCCTTAGCTTAAGCACACACTGCCCCGGCTCTTTAAACTTTCAAGTAGCAAAAATCTCGAAAACAAATAAAACACCAAGAGGAGGACAACCGACACAAACGGGCAGTGACCACAAAAAAATCAAAAAAAAAAAAAAAACAAAATGGTAGCACTGAACCAATTAAATATTTGCTTTTGGCGTTATGAATATCTCAGGTATCTCAGGCTCAACAGCAGCTGTCGAGCTACTACTCCAATCCGTGTAGCAGAAGTCATTTCCATACAAGTACCGGACCTGCCTTTGTTGACGTTTGAATTTGAATTTTATGAACTGAGTCAGGTTTTGTTTTTGCGTTGACGTTTTGTTGCGTATACGCACCTATGGCCTCGCATACTGATTACCCGAGCCAAGACACCATAATTCGTGGCAATGAGTTCATTAGTAGCATGTGTCCACCGGTGTGGACCAGAACTTCACCTACAATGTTGGGTGAATGCACGGCCCAGCTGGATGCGGTTTGTGGTGGAGTTGAGCGCAAATTGAGGCGCAAAAATAGTTTCGAGGGAGATCGTGTAGGCACGTAAGTACCCTGCCTCGGTGCACTCCTCCGGGATGGCAGCGCATGCATGATAATCATTATTTATCTGCCTCCTGCAATGATATGTCATGAATCGATTTGTAACGATTTTCACTCGATTCCGATCCGGTCGGTGGGGTTGGCAGTTGGCAATTAATAGGAACTTTAGATGGTTTGGATTTTTTGTTTAGTCTTTCGGTTCATAAGTGATCCTCCGGGAGGGTTTAGATACACGACCATGACGACGACGACGACGACGATGCTGATGACGATGAAGACGGTGACGACGAATCTGTGAGTAAGATCGAGAGAAGATGGATATGACCCGAACGCGCGCGTTATTAGAAAGCAGAGATGGCAAAACGTTACTTTTGCAGGCCTCACGTGTTGCACAGGGTCTTGCACACAGCACATGCCTGAAACTCGAAATAGATAGATATTTACAATGCGCAAGCATGCACATGTGAATTAAATCAAAATATTATTTGGCTAGATACGTTTTTGTGGTTTGTTTAGGTTTTTTTTTTTTTTTTTTGGGTTGCCTGTGAAACGAATGTTATGCAATCACGATTTGTGTGCAGATGCATGCTTGCTGGAGCATATGTGGGTTATGCTGACGAAGGCTATAAACCAGAGAAAAGGGGCATTATTTAGTGATTAGTTGATACAGAGTTGTATTTGTAAAGAGGGAATTGCTGCCGAGAAGGTTTTAAGGAAATATCCTTAGAGGGTGTTTGTTTTTTTATAAATGTTGGGATACTACTCAGCGTTTATTGAAAGGGTGAGGACAACATATTTTAAATCTTAAAAGCAATTTATTTCTTTAACATTAAATTTAATCCATGGTACACTGGGGACCATAATGTATGAAACTATCGTCCCGAAGATTTTATCGAATGTCAATTCGATTTTGACATTTGTAACGCAAACGGAATTATATCTTTTGTGAATACGTAATGGAACGCAATGTTTCTTAAGAGTTTGGAATAATCGCTACGATGTTTTGAAGATTCGTCTGTGATTCTGGCACAACGTGCATTTCATGTCCATTTTCTTGGTCGGCTCGGTTCTCATTGGTTGTTCATTCCAGCATTTAGTCGCACGAAACTGGAACAAAACGGCACTGAGTAAGCTCTTGGGACTACTGTAAATGGTGATAGCTTCAGAGCCCGGATCAATATGTTTTTCATTCCTCAATTGGAGGATATGAGACTTATATGGACATGTGGCCACAAAAGCCATTCTAAAGCAAGCAATTCCGCAAGTCCGATATCTTTATTTTGCGATTTGCCAACTTGAGGAATGATATCGTAACATTCTAATGATATGGTGACATCTTCCATCGACTTCTGTGTCTACTTACAAAAAAAAATTGAATTGGTTTAAATAAGTCAAAAACTGCTATCACTCAAAGATAACATCACTCAATAAGTATATAACCTTTTGAAAGAAATTCTGAAAGAGACATAAATCCCTGGGATCTGTTGATTAATTAAGCGGAAGTAGCCATCTTTCATGCAGGATTAGCAGCAATTCTGGCAGTGGCACTGAAAAGATGTTTTACAAATTTGTTCCCTTCTTCGTCTCTACATATTCGACAGAAGGCATCTGTGAAGACTCCTAACTTCTAGCCATGTTTTTAATGATGCGCAGGCCAGTTAGCACCCGGCTCTTTATGAAAAAAAGATTAGAGACTTTTTGAAGTCGACATTGGACCGCAGACTCTCAGTTATGGCGTGTCATAATGATGACTTTATCATTGTGTCACTGACACCGTCAATACAGCTCTTCCCTGCATTAATTGTAGGTAACACTTGTCAAAATGCAAACAAACATGTTTGGCGCAACAGGCTCGTTTATAATCAGGGCCAAACTTTTTTTCACAATCATTCATGAGTGCGTGTGTACTTCTTTCACGATGTCTTATGCCGAATCTAAACGGATGAGTTGAGATAGCTTTTCTTGACAACTGATACTACTCGGATGATTTGCCAGACCATCACGAGAGGAGGGCCAGTAAAAAATCATTTGTTGCACCGGCTGGGATTTAAATACAGGCCTTCTGTGCGGAAATTTATGGCACTAACTTTCACATCACTGAGCGAGGTATGAAGTTACACTTGTCCATCTGCTGGCAGTAGGTCGATGGAATTTTAGCTCAACCATAATTTATACCAAGCAGCACTAGGATTTCCATCGACTTTGTACTATGCGTTGTTCATGACCGTATGTGTATCATAGGTGAAAATTAGCTTGACGAGTAAGGAATTTACACCTGAAACTTCATAAGCTTCAACAAATATAATGCCCATAAGCTAACGGGTCCGCCATCTAACGTTTTTTTTTTTCAACTAGGGCTTATTTCGTGAATGGTAACACTTAGCTCATGTCTGATTTGACAGATAATTAGTTTTATCCTTCCGCTAAACGAATATGGTTGTGTATACGCTTGAACAATGCTGGGAAATATTGCGACATTACTTTGAAAATCATGGTAATGTGTCAGAATGTGTGCAAAAATTGCGTACGGATTTTGGAAGAAGAGAAGCACTTTATGTTCGTTATCTTGTGAAAAAAGTAAAAGAAACTGGCATCCTCATCGATAAACCAAAGCGTGAAAAGCCAAAAACAGTGAGTACACCCGAGAATATTAATGCTGTGGCAGAAAGTGTGCGTGAAGCGCCATTAACATCAATTCACCGTCGTCCCCAACAATTGAACATTTCGGAGACATCATTGAGACGAATTTTGCATAAAGACCTTGGTATGACGCCATACAAAGTCCCATTGGTTCAGGAGTTGAAGCCAACTGACCATCCAATGCGTTTTCGCTTCGC
Source organism: Rhingia campestris (assembly GCA_932526625.1). NCBI lineage: Eukaryota > Metazoa > Arthropoda > Insecta > Diptera > Syrphidae > Rhingia > Rhingia campestris. Next base: position 6,363,291 of record OW052183.1, read on the forward strand.
TAAGTGGGCCTGCGATCGACTTAGAGAAGATGCCGATTTTGCCAAAAAAATCATCTTTTCAGATGAAGCTCATTTTGATCTTGGCGGGTATGTAAACAAGCAAATTTGTCGCATTTGAGGCACAGAAAACCCGCTCGCATACATTGAAAAGCCGATACACCCAAAACGAGTCACTGTTTGGTGCGGATTTGTTCCAGAGGCGTTATTGGGCCATTTTTCTTGAGCAAGGAGTGGCCGTTACAGTCAATGGCGATCGTTATCGGGCCATGTTGAACTAATTTTTGTTCACAAAAATTGAAGAGGAGGATATTGGCAACATTTGGTTTCAACAGGATGGCGCTACGTGCCACACAGCCGAAGCTACACTCGATGTTTTGCGCCCTGTTTTTGAAGATCGCATTATCAGCCGCAGAGCTGATGTCGTTTGGCCACCTCGAAGCTGCGATTTGACACCGTTGGACTATTATTTGTGGGGTGCCGTAAAAGATAAGTATTACGCCGACAAGCCAGTGACAAATGACGCTTTAAAGGACAATATTCGTGAATCCATTGGTGAAATACAGCTGCACACAATCGATAATGTGCTTAAAAATTGGACCGATCGTGTAGGCTACTGCATGGCCAGCCGAGGCTGCCATTTGAATGAAATTATTTTCCATTATTAACCGGAAGGATTGTACTTTGAAATAAAAAAAGAAATTTGAGAAAATATTCAGTAGTTTTTTTTATAGCATTTTCAAAAAAAAAGTTATTTGGGTGACCTTTTATAAGTCACATTTCGTCAGGCCAGAATGATAATCATCCCTATGGAGGTATCCATTGGGAATATAATTTTCTCCGCTTTGTTCGAAATAAGAGAATTTTCTACCGAGGTATCCGTTTCGATTAGCATTTCGAACAGATCTTTCAACGAAATGTAACACAAATGATCGCTCATCGGCGATATGCGTTAAGTCGACAATTTTTGAAAGCTATGCGTTGAATTTCTTCCGATGTTGTCCGATGAAGAATTGCTGCAGAATTAAGGGAACGCTATTAAATCCTTTATACCCTATCTTACTCACATACATAAGTGGCGCTACAGTCCGGAACCTGGGCCTCACATGCCTCTCCAATCAGCCCGGTCCTTAGCTAACTGCCTCCAGTTGCGCACTCCAAGTTGGTTGAGGTCGGTTTCTACTTGTGCGCGCCACTTATGGCGAGGTCTCTCCTACTACGTCCGACTTCTGTCTGGGAATTGAAGACTCTGCGAGCCGGAGTATTGGTGTCGATTCGTTCTACATGTCCTAGCCATCTTAAACGTCCAATGCGAAGCTTTTTGACCAGGGGTTTGTCGCTGTACAGCTCGTATAGTTCGTGGTTGAATCTTTGTCTCCAACGCAAACGGGACCAAAGATTTTTCGAAGAATTTTGCTCTCGAATCGACCAAGGATTTCTTCATCCGCTTTTGATACGGTCCATACTTCAGCGCCGTAGAGCAGGACTGGGATGATCTGGGTCTTATATAGGATCCCATTAGTATTTCGAGTGAGGGCTTTACTACTAATTTGCCTTCTTAGCAGCGATTGTCAGGAGTAATTCTTCATTTGGTTTCTAACGAGATGTTGTTGTCGGAGTTAATAGCGGAGCCGAGGTAGACAAAGTCCAATTCGTCGATGTTGTGTGTCCTTTCGTGTTGGCAGCATATACTTAGTCTTACCCTCATTTACTGCTAAACCCATTTTTGACGCTTCAAACGTGGCTATGACATCACATTGAGTCCTACCTATGATGGCAATATCGTCGGCTATGATGGTAGTTGAACCAATTTTATAAGATTGTGCCTCTGGTGTTGGCTCGGGAGCTTTGCACAATCCTCTCAAGAATCAAATTTAAGAAGTCACATGACAGCGCATCGCCTTGCCTAAATCCTTTTTGGTATCGAATGTGTCGGTTTGGTCATTTCCGACCAGGATCTGCCGAAGTGTGAAAATTTGATTGATTGTGGACTTTCTTGGCCTAAAACCACACTGATAAGGCCCGATCAGGTTGTTGGTAAACGGTTTCAGGCGTTCACATATTACGGCAGATAGGATCTTGTAGGCGATGTTGAGCAGACTTATGCCTCTGTAGTTGGCGCAGTTCAGAGGGTCTCCTTTTTTGTGGATCGGGCAAACGATGCTGAGGTTCTATTCTTTAGGCATGCTTTCAACCGACCAGATTTGGCTTATGAGTTGGTGGATGTTACTTACCAAGTCATCTCGGCCAGATTTATAAAGCTCAGCGGGAAGGCCGTCATTTCCGGCGCCCTATTAAGCTTGAGTTTAGATATTGCTATCCTCACTTCACTTAGGTCGGGTGGTTGGCAGTTTTCGCTGTCGTTGCCAATATTTAATGGCTCGTTCTGCCTGACAGCGGAATGTTGTTCGCCATCGCCGTTTAACAGTCTGCAGAAGTGGTTATTCCATATCCTCAGCATCGACTGTGTCTCAACTACGATATTTCCTTGTTCATCTCGAAAGGATTCTGTTCGAGCTTTGTATCCTTGGCTTTGACGTTTTACACTTTGGTAAAACTTGCGAACATCGTTCCTATAGTGGCACTTCTTTATATCCTCGATCGCGCGCTTTTCTTGCTCTTTTTTCTTCTTTCTGAAAAGGCGATGTTCTTCCCTTCTTCTTTGCCTATAGAGCTCAATGGCAGCTCTCGTCTTCACCTGCAGCATAGCCTTGTAGGCCTCGTTCTTTGCTGCGAGCGTTTGTCGGCATTCCTCATCAAACCAGGGGTTTCTTGCAGGTGGTCGCGAGAAACCTAGCACATCAGTTGCGGCTGATCTAATGGCTTGTTGGCATCGTTGCCATTGTTCTTCGACATTAGATGATGGTAGTGTGTTGTGAGTCCAGAGGTTAAGGGATACGCGTTGCGCGAAGGTCTTGGCGGTTTCTGGCGATTGCAGTCTTTCGACATTAAATTTTTTCACAGTATTTCTGGTTTTTTGTTGGATATCCGTATCCTTACCTTGGCTACAACAAGGTAGTGTTCCGAGTCGATGTTAGCCCCTCGGAATGTTCGGACATCCAAAATACTGGATGCGTGCCTTCCGACAGGCTGCATGACTAAATATCTGCTTCTGGTGGATAACCAGATTCATTTAAAATAAGTCCATTTAATGTTTAACCATTTGCTTAACTTTTCTGCTTATAAATTCATCAACTAACTGACACAGATTTTCTGTGAAAGGTTCATCGTTCACCGTAGTTACCACTGCGCTTCAAGTCCCTTTCCTCCAATGACGATTAGGACCATCACCTAGTTTGAAATACAATACACAAACTGCAATTTCACGAAATTATCTTGTCCTACTACCACCAATCAGTAAAGACTGGTTTTTGATTCAAACTTCTCTTGAAACTCCGCCTGGTTCCAATAAGACGTTTTTCGAAAAAGGCCGCAATAGCTTTCGACTTGACTTCTTGATGATAACGAATCTCCAAATTAGTTCATTCACTTTCAAACACTTTCCTTAACTTTTGTGCTTGTAAATTCATCAGCTAACTGATTTTTAATTGCAACCAATCAAACAGTGTTATCCCGCCTGATCTAAGAGTCACTATTAAGTCAAAACCTCTAAATTCTTCAATTCAAATTTAATTGTTAACCTGTCATGTATCTCACGATATCCCCCTCTCAAATGTGCATACGCTTCACCATCACAATAAATTATAAACCCAACCGAAGAAGTAGAAATCACCATCATCTGCGATGATCACATCTGAATAATAAATCACAACTTGTTCCGTCGAAAATGTGCCGCAGCGGCCGTAGCTGCAGAGCTGCTACAATCACGAAAGATTGGTATTCCATTTCGTCTTCAGTCTTCCCATCATCAGCACACAGCGTAGACTCTTTAATGAATCTATTATCCATTCGAGACGAAGTACAAGTGTTGAATTCAAATGCGCATGCGATAGACCATGATAGACGACCCAAAAGAGGTCAAATGTTGCGTGCGAGCGGGCTCGCTCTGGGTCTGTGTTTGTCCACCTCTCGGGAGGCCAAAGTCATGGCATTGTCTTCGTTTGGATATTGATTTTATTGATGCGAAAGGTGCTTATTAATGGATATTGTAAGAGTTAATTGTTTGTTTTGTTAGCGGGAATTCTCAGGGCAGCGGGGGTTAGGACGTATCTATAGGGGGCGGACTTGTACTAAATTTATGCAATTGCCAGATGATGTTTTCCCCCGAAAATTCGGCCTATGAGTTACCAAATGAGGAAGCTATTTGTAAGCCCTTTGGGCAAAAAGATACCTAATTTGAGTATAATGGATTTGTATCTGTTGGGCGATTTCGCAACGGTCTTAATGGTGATTGCTTGCGAAGGCATCCATTAGCAATAAAAAATTTGTAAAGGATGATTGCCTCTAACGCTGTACAATAAAATTAATCAATTGCCACTCGAAAATGGTATAGTCCGACGAGACTGCATTGTACATGTATCTTTAGGATTGGATTTTAAGGCTTTTGGCAAAATGTAACATGGAAATTTTTGTCGCTGACCTCTCGTAAAACACCACCCACAAAATACCAAGACTCCACGTCCACATCGGCACATAAGCATCTTGGAAAAATTAAAAATTCTCTACCGTGTAACAGTAATTATATTTATTACATCACGTGTGGGTATAAAACCATTCCGTTGGTACCCATAGTTCTTGCTTCAGATTCGTCTTCAAGATTTGTTTGTTTGTTTCGTTTCGTGGGCGATAGAAGGAGCTCTTCAGCAGGCTCACTCATACAAAAAACTGATCGTAACCAGGAGTCGTCAACTGTTTCCCAAAGATGAGTTCTTCTACAAGTCTTCCTACTTGAATCCGGAGACGAGTGTTTGTCTATCTGTGCTACCTCTAACTGTGTATATATGCGCCTCTTGTATGAATACACGAAGATCTGTTAGGTTGGTTTGTTTTTTATGACGTAGATACTCATTGATGGATGATGGTCTAAATGCCTCGTGTGCTTCGTGAGTTGGTTTTTTTTTTCATTCTTTTCGGACTTCTTGAGGAGGAACTCTTCACAAGTGAGGATGGAGAATTTATTGAGGTTTGACGAGAGGTATACACGGCACGGCGAGTCCACATGAAAATTCCATCGCATATGGAACAGTGCGATCAAAGAAAACAACTAATAAAATCCGCAATGTATCTAACAGTATGACCTCTTCATCTTCGTGTATGTTTTCGACATTAATAACTGTAACATTTATGAGGGCATATTGTAGAAAGTATGCTTCTGCAAATTGTAGGTGTTTTAATGGGTTTTAGTGGATTTTTGAAATGACCTTAACTGGAAGGTGAGATATAACGTCTTGGTTGGGGCTTATGGAGTGCTAAAGATACAATGGTATCGTGTGGAGATAAATGATCCAATTTACAAAAAAAAATTGGAATCAATCTACAGTTTGTTTGTTTCTGCCTATAGATAGGAAATTTCCAAACATGGATATGGACTGGTGTTGGAGTTGCTTTGATAAATTTGATTTGCTATGTAACGGAAGTTGTGAAATATCTTGATTTAGTGCGTGGTATTGAGTTTCGCTTTAAGGAATATTTGCGAACGATTGTGAAAACGATTATTCAACGGAAGTAATTTAATAAAAAAAAATCGAATTTCGTCTTGACTAGCAATTATGCGAAAAATGTAAAAGCGAACAAAAGGCATTGTTGGGAATGTTACATGACCCTTAGGGCCACTTGGATCAACGTATTTATTCAACAAACCAGTGGTTAGCTGTTTGATTTGTTCGAAATCGGAGAGTTCTCAATTTCTATTCCGATTATCATTTCAGACAGATCTGCCAATAAAATTTTACGCACATGAACGCGCTGCGACACTGATGTGATAGGTTTCTCGCTGACACCAGCAGGAAACCCCTGGTTTGATGAGGATCGACGACAGATTCTCGCAGCCAAGAACGAGGCCTACAAGGCTAAGCTGCAGGTGAAGACGAGAGCTGCCATTTAGCTCTATAGGCAAAGAAGAAGGGAAGAACATCGGCTTTTCAGGAAGAAGAAAATAGAGCAAGAAAAGCGCGCGATCGAGGGTATAGAGAGGTGCCACTCCAGGAACGATGTTCGCAAGTTTTACCAAAGTGTAAAACGTCAAAGCCAAGGATACAAGGCTCGAATAGAATCCTGTCGAGATGAACAAGGAAATATCGTAGTAGAGATACAGTCGATGCTGAGGATATGCAAGAACCACTTCTAAAGACTGTTAAACCGCGATGACGAACAACATTCCGCTGTCAGACAGAACGAACCATTTAATATTGGCAACGATAGCGAAAACTGCCAACCACCCGACCTAAGTGAAGTGAGGATAGCAATATCTAAACTCATGCTTAATAGGGCGCCGGAAATGACGGCCTTCCCGCTGAGCTTTATAAGGCCAGCGGAGATGACTTGGTAAGTAACCTCCACCAACTCATAAGCCAAATCTGGTCGAATGAAAGTATGCCTGACGAATGGAATCTCAGCATCGTTTGCCTGATCCACAAAAAAAGGAGGAGGCATAAGTCTAATCAACATCGCCTACAAGATACTATCAGCCGTACTATGTGAGCCTGAAACCGTTTACCAACAACCTGATCAGCCCTTATCAATGTGGTCTTGGACCAGGAAAGTCCACAATCGATCAAATTTTCACACTTCGGCAGATCCTGGAAAAAACCCAAGAAGTCCAAATCGGTACCCACCACCTATTTATCGATTTCAAAGCCGCATACAGCACTACAGAGACGAACTATACAGAGCCATGTCTAGTTTTGGTGTACCGCCCAAACTCCGTTGTGTAGGATGACGATGGAGAATTCTCGCTGCACCATCAGGGTCGGAAACGACCTCACCAACACATTCGATACCAAAAAAGGATTTAGGCAAGGCGATGCGCTGTCATGTGACTTTTTCAATTTGATTCTTGAGAGGATTGTGCAAACCTCCCGAGCCATCACCAGAGGCACAATTTTCCAAAAATCGGTGCAACTACTAGCACACGCCGACGATATTGACATCATTGGTAGGACTCAACGTGATGTCATAGCCATCTTTGCTAGTATAGAGAAGGACGTGGCAAAAATGGGTTTAGCAGTAAATGAGGGTAAGACTAAGTATATGCTGTCAACACGAAAGAACATACAACATCGACGAATTGGACAGAACGTCACCATTGATAGATATAACTTTGAGGTAGTACGGGACTTTGTCTACCTCGGCTCCGCTATTAACTCTGACAACAACATCTCGTCAGAAATTAAACGAAGAATTACTCTTGCCAACCGCTGTTTCTTCGGGCTAAGAAGGCAATTTAGTAGTAAAGCCCTCACTCGAACTACTAAGGAGATCCTATATAAGACCCTGATCATCCCAGTCCTGCTCTACGGCGCTGAAGCATGGACCGTATCAAAAGCGGATGAAGAAATCCTTGGTAGATTCGAGAGGAAAATTCTTCGAAAAATCTTCGGTCCCGTTTGCGTTGACGGGCTATGGAGACGAAGATTCAACCAAGAACTATACGAGCTGTACAGCAACATACCCCTGGTCAAAAAACTCCGCGTTGGACGCTAAGAAGGCTAGGACATGTAGAACGAATGGACACCAATACTCCGGGTCGCAGAGTCTTCGATTCCCAACCAGACGTTGGATGCAGTAGAGGAAGACCTCGCCTTAAGTGGGGCGCACAAGTTAAAACCGACCTCAAGCAACTTGGAGTGCGCAACTGGAGGCAGTTAGCTAAGGAGCGGGCTAATTGGAGAGGCATGTTGGTTGAGGCCCAGGATCATCCCGGACTGTAGCGCCACATAAGCAAGTAAGTAACTAAGATTGATATCAATAGCCATAAGCTGCGATCAGACTCCTAGCATCCAATGTCCTTAAATCTTGGGCAGCGAAAGACCGATGCCAAGCTCTAAAGATTATTGTTTACCAGTAAAGTGCAACATTTCATCAGAAATCCAACGAAATCAATTATTCTTGCTGTTTCGTTGGGCTATGAAGGCAATTTAGTAATAAATCTCTCACTCGAAGTACTTAAGAAAGTCCTACTCTACAACGTCGAAATATCGATGAAGAAATCGCGTTTGCGGTGACGATAGGATAGCTATCATATGTAGAGCGAATAGGCATCAATACTCCAGCTAGCAGGGTCTTCGATTTACAGGAAGTGGTTGGACGCATTAGAGGAAGACCCGCCATAAGTGGCGCGCAAAAGTAGAAACCGGCCCTAAACATTTTGAACTATGATTTTCACTTTCCCTCATCTCGTGATGATCTAACAAATCATCCGAGTAGTATCAATTGTCAAAAAAATTTTATCTCAACTAAGTTGTTCGGAGCCGGCATAAAACAGGAGGTCCCGCCATCGTGCGAGAACTACATAAGCACACATGAGTGGTAGTGAAAAAGCTAGGCTCTGGGTACTAACATGCCTGTTGTGCCACCAATTTGTATTTGTTTTTAAGTTGTTTAGCTTAGCTTTAGCCTGGATACTCCTTCCGTAACATTCAAAACGATAATCGTTGACGATAGTGAAGGAAACTTTCTGGGTTCGTACCGTGTAATTTGTGTACATGTGCATACATACAATATAAAAGTTACAAGCTACGTACTAACGAAGTCTCCTACACTATCGTCAACGGTAATCGTTTTAAAAGTTACTGAATGAGTACCCCAGACTATAGCGATACTTAGGTAAGTAAGTTTGATGATAAAAATCAATTTTCGCTTCTTCGACTCCACTACAAAAATAAAAAAAAATCCTTGCATCGCAGATAAAATTCATAACCTGTTTCATTAAAAAAAATACATTTCATATTATTAAAATAATCCACACGACATTCTTAAGACGTTTCTAAGCCACAAGCTATTCCAGCAATGCCAGCTAATTAACAGAATCCAAATCCACCACAAGGCTCCTTGTGCCAAATGTGAGAACTGTGTACTTTCGTCCACACGAACAAGTCGGCGCAGTGATATCATTGTGGTCACTGTGTCACTTGGACAACCACTAACTGCCACCAATTAAAGCGTTATTACCAACCGGCAACATGAGCGACTGTTTGACAGCAAACAGAGTTGCTGCAGCCTTTTGTCGATTGCGTCAATTCTAGGCAAAGTATCCAATCACAATGTATATGCGTCATCTCTGGGTCTCGCGATGAATGGACGCACTGCGAAATCGTCATCGACCACAGCCCCAAGTGGAATACGCTTTTGCCACGGTGCGGCGCGGCGGCGGCGTGTCGGGGCAGCTCTACAGAAACGCATTTCAAATGAAGTGATTAGAAGCCGATATTGTTTAGTTGGAAGGAATGCCGTCAATTTCCTTATGCGCGTTGCGTGTATTGGTCTGCTTTTTTCTAGCAGCGGTAGTAGTACCACCATAGCCAACAGATCTTGCCATCAGATATATACCAGAGGACAAGAAGAGAAAAATGGAAATGGCCTGGTGTGGCTGGGTAGCCAAACCGCATACAAATCGTCAGTTGGACTTGGAATTATTTTGTGTGCTCTGGATTTTTTTTTTCTGTCGTCTTGGTCGTTTTTTTTTTTGGACATTGCATGGGTACATGGATTTGCTCTTCGATGGTGAGCAGCTCCATGGTGCATATGCCTGGTTTGTGATGACGCTGGCAGAGTGGTCTGTTTGATCGTGATTACTAAACGAGTGCAGACGCCTAAAATGGCTTAACTGCTTCGGTATTTCCTGAGCAGTCGTTGCATAATTTTATATAAATGTGAAACAGGGTGTTTGCTTTTTTTATGTATGTTTGAATATTCCAAGTTAATATGGAGTCGATTAAAATGTGTATCTGCATGTGTATTATTTAATATGAATTTGTGATTCGCTATATGACTTGAACATGGAGCTACTCATGCCTAGAAACGGGATAAGTATATCCTTGTCAAATATCGCTTAAAAATACGTGATCCCTGGAAACATTTAACATCAAAAATTAAAAAAAGGACATCGGTGCTGCAAATGATACTTTTTCCAATTTTTACCAAAAGTTACCAATGAAATCCAGCTTGCAGATTCAGTACCAGTCTGAAGCGATCGACCGCAGATTTTTCGAAGAATTTTTCTCTCGAATCGACCAAGGATTTCTTCAACCGCTTTTGATATGGTCCATGCTTCATTGCCGTAGAGCAGGACTGGGATATTCAGGGTCTTATATAGCATCTCCTTAATAGATCGAGTGAGGTGTTTCCTACTAAATTGCCTTCTTAGCCCGAAGAAACAGCGATTGGCAAGAGTAATTCTACGTTTGATTTCTGACGAGATGTTGTTGTCAGAGACAAAGTTCCGTACTACCTCAAAGTTATATCTATCAATGGTGACGTTCTGTCCAATTCGTCGATGTTGTATGTCCTTTCGTGTTGACAGCATATACTTAGTCTTACCGTCATTTACTGCTAAACCCATTTTTTGCAGCTTCCTTCTCTATACTAGCAAACGTGGCTATGACATCACGTTGAGTCCTACCAATGATGTCAATATCGTCGACGTATGCTAGCAGTTGATTTTTGGAAAATTGTGCCTCTGGTGTTGACTCGGGAGTTTTGCACAATCTTCTCCAGAATCAAATTGAAAAAGTCACATGACAGCGCATCGCCTTGCCTAAATCCTTTTTTAGTATCGAATGTGTCGGTGAGGTCGTTTCAGACCCTGATGGTGCAGCGAGAATTCTCCATTGTCATCCTACACAAACGGACGAGTTTGGACGGTATACCAAAACTAGACATGGCTCTGTATAGTTCGTCTCTATAAATGCTGTCGTATGCGGCTTTGAAATCGATAAATAGGTGGTGGGTATAGATTTGGATTTCTTGGGTTTTTTCCAGGATCTGCCGAAGTGTGAAAATTTGATCGATTGTGGACTTTCCTGGCCTAAAACCACACTAATAAGGGCAGATCAGGTTGTTGGTAAACGGTTTCAGGCGTTCAGATAGGCTCTTGTAGGCAATGTTGAGTAGACCTGGCACAGTTAGAGAGTCTTCTTTTTGTGTGGACACTTTCAAATACCTTATTTAAACCGATGAACAAGAAGGTGATTCTCAGTGTGTTAATATGCTTCACACATATAGATAGATAGTGGAGGTCTGAGGTTATGATTGTGTTTTCTAAATGTCCCTACATTAGGACTTGAACTTTTTTTTCAGCAAACAAATACCTCTCCAAGTTTTGCATTCACATCGATCTTCGGATCACCGATTTTAAGGAAGTTGCCGATCGTTTCATTCTTCCACTTGTCAATCAAAGCTATCAGCCTACCAAATCATTTAGAGTAAGTCAGCTGATATTATTGATGGCGCTTGTATGATTCGTCTAGCTGGAAAATCATCAAATTTTGGATGTGTGGTAGCTCTAACTATATCATCTCCAGAAGTTGCGATTCTTAAACCCAAATTGGGTATCTAAAATTAACATGATTGCACATTACTTGTTTCTAAATAAAAGAAATAAATATTAAGGCATTAAAGACACAATCTAAAATCTTTCTTTTCCATTAGGTATCCCCTCAAACTGTGTGTTCAGAGTATCATTTTTGACATAGACTTGCAAGGGTAGGGTAGGGTTCAGTTATAGCTATCATTGAAAAGCCGCATTTGAATTTTTCTTCTACTTCTTGCGGCTTTTTATACCCTATCCCATAGGGATATATTAGTTTTGACACATAGCTTGTAACATAGAGAAATAGTTTTGCTACATATACCTCAAAGTATATGCATCCACTCAGAATCGCTAGCTGAGTCGAATTAGCCCTGTCTGTCTGTCTGTCCGTCCGTCCGTCCGTCCGTCTGTCTGTACGTCACCGATTTTTGGGCGTTGAATTTTGAGCTAGGATAATGAAATTTGGTATATAGGATCCCTGTCCGAGTCACCAGAACAAGTGTAAACATTTTTAAAATCCACCCACTGCCACGCCCCCTTTTTAGAAAAACGTTTTTTTGTTTACCAAACCGTAAAGAATTTTAAAAAAGTGTTCGAGCAGCATTTTTAGAGAATCGAATTATCTATATTTCGTCAGTATAAAGTTTTTTGCCACGCCAACTTTTTGGGGGCGTTTAAAAAAAAAAACGTTTTTTAGTAAAATTTTTAAATTTTCGAAAAAAATGTTGATGCACAATCAATGGTAGTATTAATATGAACATTTCCTCAATAGACCATTTTAACCCACGCCCACTGTTTAGGGGCGTTTTCTTACAAAAACCATTTGTATTCCCTACCCCAAGGCATATGCAATAGAAAAACGTTGTTTTTGTCGAACCATACAAGAATTTGATAAACCTTCTGACCAATATGTTGTAACAACGTCATTTTAAATACTTTATGACCATAAAGACCACTTTTTGGGGATATTAATTTTAAGGATGGGATGGGATAGGGTATTAAACGATCCGCACAGCGGATTGTAGCCTTCTCATATGTTTTTAAATGCAATCATTGTCTAGTTGGTGTCAAAATGAAGCATATGAATTTTAAAGTGTTCGCAGGAAATCACTTTTTGTTTTTCAATGATCAAGATTTATTTTTCTGAAGTAATGTTTCTCAGTCCACCCAAATGAAACACAAATTTCCATTGACTCCTATAAGCAACTACCAAAGAAACATTTCAATTTCATCATGTTTTGTGTTCCAATGAAGACGTTCAATGATAGCTATAACTGGACATTTATTTAAAAACCGTAGTTATGGTTCTGAGACCGCTTTATCTGATTCTTATTCAAAATTAGTAACACTCTTGAGCTGTGAACACCTATCAGCTTCTTCTGCATTATATAAAGGGTCCGCCAAACAACTTTTTTTTTTGAAAATGCTATAAAAAAAAACTACTGAATATTTTCCCAAATTTCCTTTTTTATTTGAAAGTACCTACAATCCTTGTGGTAAATAATGGAAAATAATTTCATTCAAATGGCTGCCTCGGCTGGCCATGCAGTAGCCTACACGATCGGTCCAATTTTTAAGCACATTATCGATTGAGTGCAGCTGTATTTCACCAATGGCTTCACGAATATTGTCCTTTAAAGCGTCAATTGTCTCTGACTTGTCGGCGTAACACCTATTTTTTACGGCACCCCACAAATAATAGTCCAACGGTGTCAAATCGCAGCTCCGAGGTGGCCAAACGACATCAGCTCTGCGGCTGATAATGCGATCTGCAAAAACAGGGCGCAAAAGATCGAGTGTAGCTTCGGCTGTGTGGCACGTAGCGCCGTCCTATTGACACCAAATGTTGCCAATATCCTCCTCTTCAATTTTTGTGAACAAAAATTCGTTCAACATGGCCCGATAACGATCGCCATTGACTGTAACGGCCACTCCTTGCTCATTTTCGAAGAAAAATGGCCCAATTATGCCTCTGGACCAAAATCCGCACCAAACTGACTCGTGACTCGTTTTGGGTGTATCGGCTTTTCAATGTATGCGTGCGGGTTTTCTGTGCCCCAAATGCGACAATTTTGCTGGTTTACATACCCGCCAAGATCAAAATGAGCTTCATCTGAAAAGACAAAATCGGCATCTTCTCTAAGTCGATCGCAGGCCCACTTAGCGAAGTGAAAACGCATTGGATGGTCAGTTGGCTTCAACTCCTGAACCAATTGGACTTTGTATGGCGTCAAAATTCGGTCTTTATGCAAAATTCGTCTCAATGATATCTCCGAAATGGTCAATTGTTGAGAACGACGGTGAATTGATGTTGATGGCGCTTCACGCACACTTTCTGCCACAGCAGCAGTATTCTCGGGTGTACGCACTGTTTTTGGCTTTTCACGCTTTGGTTTATCGATGAGGATGCCAGTTTCTTTCACTTTTTTCACAAGATAACGAACATACGGAGCTGACGGTGCTTCTCTTCTTCCAAAATCCGTACGCAATTTTCGCACACATTCTGCAACATTACCATGATTTTCAAAGTAATGTCGCAATATTTCGCAGCGTTGTTCAAGCGTATACACAACCATATTCGTTCAGCGGAAGGATAAAACTAATTATGTGTCAAATCAGACATGCGCTAAGTGTTACCATTCACGAAATAATCACTAGTTGAGAAAAAAAACGTTAGATGGCGGACCCGTTTAATGATACTCCAATCATTATCAAGCCAAATACTACCCTGGACATCTGTCATCCTCATACAGTATTAATATCCATGATTCACTGCTAATGCTACTGGAAAAGCTTCAATTTAAGCCATAAAAGTATCTTTCTACCCCGCAACTCACATTTTTAGTGGGCATTTTATGATTCTTTGATCCAGGATACAACTCTTCCAATAGGAACAGAAGAAGAACTGGTAACGAGGTTTTATGGTCGATTGCAAATTGATATGCAACTAGGATTGTTATGGTCTTAATGTTCAGTATTTGAGTAGTTTTCGATTCTTTTTTCAATTTTCAAATTACGTATGAGTCCGTTACGTCATCATAGCCCACCCACTTTAATGCAACCCTTCTCATTGCCAGTGGCGTGGGGTTTACATTACCCGATTCCTATCGGCTTTCCTATTGAAATTCAAATTATGTATTTTGATAAAAAAAAACGCTTCACACTACATAACGTCACAGAAAAAGACCCTCTTTTATGTACTTTACTTTCTTTTTGCAACTTCTGTTTCCCTTCTCTAAAACATCGTCCCATCCAACACGGATATGAATTTCTAAATGAACCAATACATCACTTAAATTTTGATTAATATTTTCATTTACTACAGACGATAAAAATTAGTTCGCTAATTCATTTTTTAATGAAAAAGATACATATTAACCTCCGACAGTATCTTTTTATATCCCGTTTCCATTTTAATGGAATATCAGATAATAATCGATCCTATTCGACTTTCCCCCTAAATATAGGTTAGCCAGTAACTTCCAAACCAACACCCTGCCTAATCTATAATCATCCAAAGTAAAGAACACCATTCTTCCTTCGAAACAATGCAACCCTAATACCTATATGGACCCACTGCAGTCATGTAGAGGGTCAAGCGCGTGCGCGTACACCGCACACTAAATTATTACAAAATTTATTAACCCGCTTCCACATTGTATGGAAAGTCTTTTCACCTGATGGCTAGAATAGATAGAAGCCACACCATGATATTGTATTCTCGCTGCAGCCATGGCCGCCGGTCGGTAGTGGTGCCGCCACCGCACTGTAAAACAGGAGAAATTCATTTCTATCTGGTCTGTGGTCATCTTCGAAACACAGTTAACCTCTGAATTATCTGCTCAAATTGTCTACCGCGAGTGTTGACTTATCTACGTGAATATGTTTTGTTCTCCGCCTCGTAACAGCTTTAATAGATACATTGCATTGAACGGGCGGGCACTCGGGACAGGTAGGTCCCAGTTGAGCTGAGCTCAGCTTAACCATTGCTGCTGGCAGTTGATGGGTCCATAATGTCATGGTAAGGAGGCAATTTGTAATTTTTTTTTTATAATCGGTAATGAAACTTGACGTCGTGTCGTTGTCGTCGCCAGTCGTCATCGTTGGTGTGGTTGGAGCATGTGGGTTCCCAAACATGTAGAAAAAGAATTAAGAAATTCTTCTCCTCTTGGCTTGATAGCTTCAATTACTCAATTGCACATTTTTTCAGTCATAGATACTACCACCGTATTTAGATGTGGATTTTTTGTATGGTGTTGATATGGGTGGATTCGGTATTTTCCCAGTTAAGATGTTAAAATAGTAAAACAGAAGGATGTAGACGATAGCAGTCTCTGGGGGATTGCACTTGAAGAGAGTTGCCGTAGATGGTTTGGGGTTATTTGTAGCCAATGTATCTATCGATGTACAGTGTTTTGGTTGGATGTTTACATTTATGTAGGTTTCATCATTTATCTACAACAATACTATTATCGGGTTTTGGGATAGTAGATATGTATTGCAGAAAGCGTGATATCTCCAAGAGCACCCAACATAATTGCTTTTTCAATCTCATATCTAGATCTGTCTATAGATCCGCCAAGATGCCCACTTTTAAAATCGACCAATTTCAAGTCTTCATAGAGATACATGAGACACAGGTGAGATAATCATCTCAGGGAGGAAAATCATTGACATTTCGATAAACCAATCGGCACCACAAAGTTGTCCGCTTGGGAACTGATGGTTTTTGTTCGAAGCTCGATGGCACAGTTGCGCCAGTATGGCCAAATGAACCCTAAAGTGAATATCTTCACTGATTCATAGGAGTAGATTAATATTTAGCTGTTGCTATACCAATCGAGGTGAATGTCACAAGTTTGATATGTTCACTGTAGCCGTTAGCTAATACGATTGCCTACATTGTGTTGTCTTATCAGAGTTGTTGGAGTACGCCAACTAGAGTCTGTATGATGTCAACGACAACTGTCAGCGAGGCGTCATGGGACAATTGTTTGCTATGAGATTCGATATGCTTCAGTGAAGATAAAGCCTTATTGCCATCATACTTACCACACCGTACATCTGGTATCTGCTAAATTATGAAATCATTCCTCTGAGTGTGAAATTATATTCCGGTGACATACTGAAGCTGTGTCTACGACTTAATTTAGAAGGCTGTGGAGTACACAAATATCAGCCATTCAAGCATTAAAAGCTCGTCCTTCTTGAGTGGGAAAAGTTTACAAAAACAAAGACCTTCGATCAAAATGTTTACCATCGAAAATGATTGCACAAACTATCTATAGTTTTGTCTATCATTAGACCCATATTCATGTATGGTGTCATAGTCTGGTGGACGGCTTTAGAAACAGCCTCCAACCGTAACCTATTAGGTAAAGTTCAAAGATCAGCCTGCATATGCATTAGCGCAGCCCTTGATGCTATCCTACATCTAGATATCTACGGCAAACAGACCGCAGCTTGTACAGCTGTAAACTGAGAGCTCGTCACAATGGACACCAAATCAGGGTGAACACACAATGATTCTGAATCACCTTAACAGTACAGAAAACACCGACCATATCACTACCCAACTCAGTTTTGAGGACAACCATTCCCAGTCGCCTTGAATGGGAGTCGGAGTTGATCGAAACCAATAACTCGATTCACATATTCACGGATGGGTCTAAAACAGAATCTGGAGTGGGTGGAGGTGTTTTCTCCGCATATCCTTTCGCCTTCACGATCATTGTAGCGTTTTCCAGGCGGAAATCATGGAAATCAAAGAAGGTCCTGTCTAAAAAAAAATGAAAAAGGACTCCACGAAGAATATTAGCATCTTCAGCGAGAGTCCAGCTGCAATCAAATCCCTGGAAGCAATCTCGTTCAATTCGAAATCAGCCCACGAATGCCGACTGTCTCTTAACGATAGGGGGAAGCATTTTACCATTCACCTCTTTTGGGTGCCGGGCCACAGAGACATACCAGGGAATTACAAGGCAGATGAGCTTTCCAGACATTCTACCACCAGTGGATATGTTAGGTATGCCCCTTGTTAGATGTAAATTACGATCAAGCGATCAAGAAAACAAACCGCAGATGGATAAATGGCACAACGTGCCAAATATCCAAGCTACTCTGGCCTAGCTTTAACCAGAAGCGCTCCATCTGCTTAATAATGCTGAACAGATCATACATCAGCACAATATTCGGTGTAGGCCTACATCCAAAAAGACTAGGCCTTTTCAGCAATGACTTCTGTAGAAGCTGCCTGGACGAGGAAGAGAAAGAGAGTATTAGTCACCTTCTTTGCACTTGTCCGGCTCTCCCAGTAAAAAGGAAACTTCATCTGGGAGACTACTTCTTCGATAATCTAGGTAATCTGGTTAATATCAGTGTCAGAAACCTCCTATCCGCTACATAGTAAGCTCTGAATGGTTCAATTAGGCGTACGAATATAGGATAGTAGAAGGATCCACGTTGTACCACAACGGACCTTTATGGTCTAAGTGTGCACGCGTATCGCGTGCAGCAACATTAACCTAACCGAGCCTCCACAAACGGCTGAAGGACTGAAGGATATCAAATAATGAAACAAGACGAGGTAAAGGATACCCTACAGGCCCTTATTCGAACTATTGCCGGAGTTTGATTTATTCCAACTATCGGATTGGAAATGAAAAGGTCAGGATAATGCCGTAGTATCTTGTCCGTGGCATATTAAACAAATATAGTCTTCCGGTTTTGGTTAGTATTTTTGCGAACCTCACAATATCGAGAACAGTTCCTTCCAATCCCAAACCTTGTAGGCCATTCTGTTATTTTAAAAAAATTGGCTCAACTTCAAGTTCATCACTCCACTCTGTATCTGCATCTATGCATCATGAAATTTTCACTTTTATTTCATCTAAAACGTATCCGCTCCAAAAGGCCAAGTAAATCACTTTCGAGCAATTTATCCACACACGTCGCTTTTGTAAAAAAAAAATTGCCCACCAGCGAGCATCATCATCGAGATTCTGCGGTTTTCGTTGTTTAATTTGAAAAACGAGTCTGGTTTCGGCAATGGAGTTGCACAGCACAAATGCCTTCTGAAAGAGAAAATGGTGCGTACCGACCATAGAGGGAAAAACTTTCGTTTGAAGGAAAAACGAAAAACCATCCATTTGGACACAAGGGGAAGCACAAGATCAAAAGAAAATACTCAATCCTATGCACACACATGCATCTGGCGGGGTGTCCAGTTTTCCATTTTCTCTATTCTCCACAAAAAAAAACTCGAAATACGGCAATCATCTGGAAGATGATGGCATAAAATGATGATGATGACGACGGACAACGACAACAACGAAGATGATGATGATTGAGGTATTTAGGCGGTTTGAGATTAATAAATGCCCAGATACCGGGATTGAAGATGCGAAAGAATGCGCGACATTCCGAAGCGCGCCTTACCTTCGGACATACAGCGGTGCAACAGGTTGTAGGTTGTATGCAGCTTGCAGCAACTAGGCGCGGACGGACTCTTTTTGTTCCGCATATTTCTCGCGCGTGGATTTCGCTTTGGAAATGAAAACACACTCGGGCTGCGCGCAGATTGCTAAATCTCTGTTAACCACAAATTTTTCCTTGGAATAGGAAAGTTTTTCTCTGTTTGTCGAAGAAGAGGAAGCAGAAGAAGATTTCAAATGAGTACTGTCTTGGATGATGTAAGTGCTCGTACGGGTGGTCGGGCTGGTACACACATCTTCATACACGCGAAACAATTGGACATGAGCAATTAGCGTGAGTAGGTATGCGGGAATTCACCAAAAACGCATCATTATTGGAATTTAATAAGTGTTTCCCAATACGGCTTGATTAGACGGGCAAATTAGTCAGCGCGGCAAATGCGCATGGGCATGCCGATTATGTCCGGAAAAGGAGAAGCGAAGCGATCAGTTTTTGGACACGACAGCGACACAATTCCATAAGCGAGTGAGCAATAAAACGCTCAATTCGAGGAGAATGTAGTAGATGAGGCAGGTGATGGGACAGGGGTTGAACTTTTCCATTATTTAATGTCAACCCTTGATATCGAGGGAAAGTTCATATTTTTTGCATTAATTGAAAGCATTCCATTGTCAAGAATAAATTCGATCCATGTACACTGTACATTTAACCAACTACAGATCAAATCAAATCAAATCGTTATTTAAATTATAAAATGATAACATACTTCATTGTAAAATAACTTATCTCTAGTAACAGACCCCAACCCTAGATAGGATTAGGTCGCACGTTGGGGTAGTTTCAAGTGTCTCTCAAGTCCACACCCAGCGCACGGTCCAGCGTTACACATAGCTTTGTTAGGCATTGACAGAACACGGACTGCCTCCAATTCTCTAGGTCTGGATAGAAAGTTTTATTTCTTCACGAACACATTTTTACAACTACCCACTGGATACCTGCACTTTCCAGCGATTTTCTGGTGGATTTTGGGCAGCTTACTAAGGTAAGTTTAATAATGCGTTCATGCAAGAGGTCCTTAAAGACAGATCACTACAAAATGTAGCAGATAGCATTTTTCAAGTAAATTGTCTATCACCGCTGGAGTGCCACTGGTGCTTAAGGATAGTGATGCGATTACATGAGGACACAAGCGTTCTCACTCTAGCCTCTTACTATCAACTCCTACTCTCATCTAAACGCTGGTGACTGGTGGGTGCCTAGTACCTCGACTAGAGATGGGGTATTAAACCCCTGTGGAAGGTTGTTGGTGGCAGCAAACGAGAGAGGGGGGAAGAGTGTCCTCTCACTAAGGGACTCACTGTCAGGCGGCAGCGGAGGAATTCCCTAGATGGAGTCAACGGTGGCGCCTACAGCTCCAGTTTGATCGAACTGGTAGCATAATCCCTATATGAGCTGCTTCGACATATTTGAACATCAGGTCTATAGGGATTTCCAATACTGAGCCAGGGTGTTGGAAAAGAGTTGGTGGCGGAGCAGCCCTCAATGGGTCAACGGCAGCGCTCATACCCCAAAATGGGCTGCTGACATCGGTATTTTTCCGGCCCGCTGTCCTAGGGTCGAAACAAGGGCCTGGCCCTCCAGGTTGGGGGTTGTGCTTTGGGTTAACACCCATCCACGGAAAAGAGATTATGTTACGAAGCAACCAATAGCCCCGGAAAGGACTGATATTATTGTTGACGATCATGCTAAACGAAAAAAGGACAACGACGTTCGTATCTGCACCTGGAATGTGAGAACATTAAACAGGAGAGGTGCAGGCAAAAAACTAGCGGAAGCCCTAAACTGCTACAAAGCAGACATTACTGCCATCCAGGAAATACGATGGAATGGGCCGGGCAAAAAGAGGATGAAAAACTGTGACATCTACTATGGACCGTGTTATAGTGAGCAGAAACAGCGACTATTCGATGCGGATTTGTTCTAAGTGCCAGACTTAGGCAAGAAGTCTTATGTTTCCAAGACATTAGCGAACGCATTGTAACAATCCGCATCAAGGCCAATTCGCCAACATAAGCCTTATATATGCGCTCATGCTCCGACGGAGGAAAAGTATGATATAACTAAGGATTGCTTCTACGAGCTCCTCGACAAAACCTATGAGCGCCTACCAAAGTAGGATGTTAAAATCGTGCTGGGAGATTCTAACGCTAAGGTAGGAAGAGAAGACATCTTTAGCAGTAATGTCGGAAAATATAGCCTACACGACAACACATCTGGTAACGGACTTAAGCTAATTGACTTCGCTAAGGAACGAAATGCCACTATAGCCAGCACACGGTTTCCTCACCTCGATATCCACAAGGGGACATGGCGGTCTCCAGATCAACGAACAGTGAACCAAATTGATCCAATTGCGATAGACAAGAGGCACGCATCCAGTATTTTGGATGTCCGAACATTCCGAGGGGCTAACATCGACTCGGACCACTACCTTGTAGCAGCCAAGGTAAGAATGCGGATATCCACCACGCCACAACAATCCAGAAATACTGTGAAAAAATTTAATGTCGGAAGACTGCAATCGCAAGAGACCGCCAAGACCTTCGCACAACGCGTATCCCTTAACCTCTCGACACTCACCATACCACCAGCATCTAATGTCGAAGAACAAGGGCAACGATGCCAAGAAGCCATTAGATCAGCCGCAACTGATGTGCTAGGTTTCTCGCGGCCACCAGCAAGAAACCTCTGGTATGAGGAATGCCGACAGATGCTCGCAGCCAAGAACGAGGCCTACAAGGCTAAGCTGCAGGTGAAGACGAGAGCTGCCATTGAGCTCTATGGGCAAAGAGGAAGGGAGGAACACCGGCTTTTCAGAAAAAAGGAAAAAGAGCAAGAAAGGCGCGCGATCGAGGATATAGAGAGGTGCCACTCCAGGAACGATGTTCGCAAGTTTTACCAAAGTGTAAAATGTCAAAGCCAAGGATACAAGGCTCGAACAGAATCCTGTCGAGATGAACAAGGAAATATCGTAGTTGTAACACAGTCGATGCTGGGGATATGCAGACTGTTAAACGGCGATGACGAACAACATTCCGCTGTCAGGCAGAACGAACCATTTAATATTGGCAACTGCAGCGAGAACTGCCAACCAACCGTTCTCGCTGCAACCTAAGTGAAGTGAGGACCAACTCATAAGCCAAATCTGGTCGGTTGAAAGCATCCTTAAGAATGGAACCTCATCGTTTGCCCGATCCACAAAAAAGGATACCCTCTGAACTGCGCCAACTACAGAGGCATAAGTCTGCTCAACATCGCCTACAAGATCCTATCTGCCGTAATATGTGAACGCCTGAAACCATTTACCAACAACCTGATCGGCCCATATCAGTGTGGATTTAGGCCAGGAAAGTCCACAATCGATCAAATTTTCAAATTTCGGCAGATCCTGGAAAAAACCCAAGAAGCCCAAATCGATACCCACCACCTATTCATCGATTTCAAAGCCGCATACGACAGCATTTATAGAGACGAACTATACAGAGCCATGTCTAGATTTGGTATTCCGCCCAAAATCGTCCGTTTGTGTAGGATGACGATGGGGAATTCTCGCCGCTCCATCAAGGTCGGAAACCACCTCACCGACACATTCGATACCACAAAGAGGATTTAGGCAAGGCGATGCGCTATCATGTGACTTCCTTAATCTGATTCTTGAGAGGATTGTGCAAAACTCCCGAGCCAACACCAGAGGCACAATTTTCCAAAAATCGGTGCAACTACTAGCATACGCCGACGATATTGACATCATTGGTAGGACTCAACGTGATGTCATAGCCAGTATAGAGAAGGAAGCGGCAAAAATGGTTATAGCAGTAAATGAGGGTAAGACTAAGTATATGCTGTCAACACGAAAGGACACACAACATCGACGAATTGGACAGGACGTCACCATTGACAGATATAACTTTGAGGTAGTACGGGTCCTCGGCTCCGCTATTAACTCTGACAACAAGATCTCGTCAGAAACCAAACGAAGAATTACTCTTGCCAATCGCTGTTTCTTCGGGCTAAGAAGGCAATTCAGTAGTAAAGCCCTCACTCGAACTACTAAGGAGATCCTATATAAGACCCTGATCATCCCAGTCCTGCTCTACGGCGCTGAAGCATGGACCGTATCAAAAGCGGATGAAGAAATCCTTGGTCGATTCGAGAGAAAAATTATTCGGAAAATCTTGGGTCCCGTTTGCGTTGACGGGCTATAGAGACGAAGATTCAACCACGAACTATACGAGCTGTACAGCGACATACCCCTGGTCAAAAAACTCCGCATTGGACGTTTAAGATGGCTAGGACATGTAGAACGAATGGACACCAATACTCCGGCTCGCAGAGTCTTCGATTCCCAGCCAGACGTCGGACGCAGTAGGGGAAGACCTCACCTTAAGTGGCGCGCGCACAAGTAGAAACCGACCTCTACCAACTTGGAGTGCGCAACTGGAGGCAGTTAGCTAAGGACCGGGCTTATTGGAGAGGCATGCTGGTTGAGGCTCAGGTTCATTCCGGACTGTAGCGCCACTTAAGTAAGTAAGTAAGTATGCTGGAGTGCCACAAGGATCTATTCTCTCACCCACTCTATTTCTGCTGCATGTAGTTGATCGTTTAAGCGCAGTAAGCAGTTTGCTGATAACAGTACTGTTAGCGCTGTTGCTGCACACTAGCAAGATTTGAAAAAAAAATGTTTATAACCAGGTCCTTGAAAAGATTTTATTTTTTGAAAATAATTTGAATTCAACACGAAGAAAACGGAGTACACTCGCCGACCCAACACATAGGCATTGTTGCAAACGGAATATTGTGATACCACTTGGGGCTATCGCGGATACTCCTTTTCAGATACTTAATCGAATTTAATTTCATTACAAATCTGGTTAGGTCGGCAACACTGATATTGCTTAAATCGTGGCTATACCGGGCTTCTAGTCTTCATTGCTTTGGGAGAGACCTAGATACATGGAATAGATGTGAGGTGTTGTTCTTAATTTTGTTGGTGTGTTGTTGCAATAATAATTTACAATAACTTCTTGATTTCATCAAGGATGAAAGCCCCAGCAGTACCACTGAAAACGTTGGAGAAAGCGCCCTTGAAGAAGGCACTGGAACCTTCTTGTTTGTCTATTGTCGACCAGCAGTGGACTGTAGTCTTGTAAATAGCCACAGCGGCCTTGCGACCAGACTGCATCATCATACGACGACGAACTGTGTTGAATGTTTAGGAGACAATACCAGCAACAGTTGTAACAACTTGAGCAATAGCCCAGCTGGTGTAGATTGGCGTGTTCTTACGATCGGAAAGCATGCCACGTGCAGTATCGTAGAAGCCGAAGTGGTCAGCGCGGTAGATGATGATACCTGGCACAGGCACACCGAAACCAAGGTACAGACGAGCATTACCATCAGATTTGCTGATCTGAACGAGGTTGTTTCCGAGACCTGTGAATTCACGTTGACCTGCTTTGCCGGTATCAGCAGCCAAGCGAGTACGGGCGAAATCTAATGGGTAGACGAAGCACAGCGAAGTAGCTCCAGCGGTACCACCGGAAGCCAAGTTACCCATGAATTAACGCCAGAATTGGGTGTTCATGTCAACACCTCCCAAACGAATTGATTGTACTTATCCTTGAAGGCAAAGTTTTAAGCCTGGGTTGGGTAATAAAATAACGGATGACGTTAGCCATATTATCACGCCAGTATGAAGCAAATCCTTGTTCTTATGGAATGCGGACAAAGCAATCAACCATATCCTTGTTTTGTTTGTCGGGGTGATTTGCTTAGAAATGTGTTGCACTTGCAACAGCAATTCAATCCGTTCAATGAGTGCGAAGGCCGTTTTAAAGAATGCTGCGGAGAGACCTAAATCTGCAAAATCCTTTGCGAAGCTAACGGTATCAAAATCAACTTTACCCATATTGCTGTAAGTTGACGTCACAAATTCCAAAGATTTTAAAATTCCTTCTAAGGTTTGACAACACGATCGCGGTTCGTAAAGTGATGTTTCATGCACCTCCTCGTTTCTGGCAATACCCAGTCGAAACGATGGACTGTCTAAGAAGCTATCCCGTGATGATGTTGGTTTATTCGAAAGTGGTATCCCAACATGTATAACATCGTGCTGCTGGGTTTAGAGACCTGTGGTTGTCTTTTACCTCCATAGATTTGGAATGTTGGATAATAGCGATCTGATCGCACTTGGGTTTTTAATTTTTAGCCCAGCAGTTAGTCAGATAGAAGGAGCGGCTCATTTCCAGGTTTTTTGAGAATACTCCAGCGCCAACTGTTTCCTTTATTTCAGATCCGTATGTGAAGATGGTTATAGATTCACCTTATAGGACTTCTATTTATTTCAACGTCCAAGTCGGTTTCGGTAAGGAGTCTAGTGATTTGGAATTTTGGCATGTCCTACATTATTCGCTTTCATTGAAGGACATTTCTCTTTCGAGCAGAGTTTCTGCTTCATGTAGTTGTCAGTTAAAGCAGATCAAGTACGATTTGGGGCACAGTAGTTTCGGAATGCCAAGGTCTTCTTCTCCAGACAGGGCCACCATTTAGGTATGACAACAACCATTGCCCAGTCCATGATTTTTAGCTAAAGCGTGCATTTGGGACCTGCAGTTCTTTTCCACGTGTAAAGCGCGATTTGGGCCCTTCTAGAAGGTTCAGTTATATCAGCAATACACGAATGCTATCGTCAAAGATTATTTTAAGGTATTTGGCTTTCTTTGCTTAGAATATGCGGGACGATGTTCGATTTTTTTGGTGAATTAGCCTTGTTTTAGCTGGGTTCACAACCAGGCTACAGCTTGTCTACCAAACCATCTAATTTAAAGCGAATGAAATTACTTCTGATAATGTCTGAGGGTTTTTACCTGTCAAATGGACCGAAACGCCGGCCGTCTATGTCACATCCTTCATCCTTTATCTGAAGAAGTAAATCGTCTATGACTAGGTTCCTGAGGGGTTGAAATATCTCATATTTTCTAGCTGTGTTACTGCCTACACTAAAATAGACTAGTTGACCTTTTTTAGGTGTAGATATAGACAGGCAAAGGTTCACATTTGTAGGCCTCCCTTAAAAAAAAAGTTTAATGGGTTTGGTGTTGCCCTAACATTAGATTACCCCAGTGGAAACCTATCCTGTTACTCTGGAATTGTCCATAACTACATCCATCGGATACGTGTAATACTTCACTACGATTCCATAGCCTCAAATCATCTCAGCCCCATCACTAGTGACAACAATTGCAACGCAACACCGCGCCAACTAGTTTAACCTACAAAATGCAAATCGGGCACGCTAACTGAAAATCTAAACAACCTTACGTCTACGGCTCTACATATATGTGTGTGTATTCATGTGGCCGATAGTTTATGCTTGCAGATACATATAGTACAATGCAACGAGCCGATATTCAAAGCATTGTATCGATATCATATTTTAGCTATCTAAATAGGACTCGGGCTGACATTCACACTAAGGTCACCCACCACCAGAGTGTGTCGGTGGTGGTGGTGGTCACATTCATTGCGACACACGACGCGATGACTATATGCTGCTGCGGCACCAGGGGGAGCAGGAGCCGCTCTATAGTTATTTTAGCTGCCTCTGCGAAACAATATGCCGTGAGGTTGTTCGCTTGGCCCCTGTGTGTATTGTACAGCAAGCGAATTATCTGCACTTTGGCATCGAGAAACAGAATTTTTTTTTCTCCAAGTCTGTCGGAATGATATTTTATATGCGAGCTTTGTCTGGTTCGCACGGGTTAAAGGGGAGATATTCTCCTAGGCTATCGACTTGCGGCACCCATTTTCATGAGCGATTATTGTTCGATCGCTTCCTTGGGTGCTTTGAATTTGGAGACAAATCCAAGGTGTGCATGTGCATGTCTATTGAAATCAATAAAAACAAATTTTACACCTGACAGATACATGCGAGAGAGGATACACATGTTTGTTGCACGCGGACTACCGCTATAACTCTAGTGACACTTAAACTTGTAGTGTTAGATTTGTCGTTTAAGGTCTCTAGTGCAGGGAAGAAGCAGGACCAGGAAATATTTCAATAGTCTGAAGTCAAAGTCAAGCATTTGCCTTGAGAGAGGAAGGCGATATTGCTATCGGTGCCATATATAGGATAAAGGAAGGATTGAGTTGAAAAGTTCGCATTTTATCGATTCCAAATGAGATTCGATGCGTTTGTTGAAGAAGTGGCAGTAGAAATTGAAGTTATTTTCCTATTCGAGGTATACGATGAACTATAAAAGAGGTTATGGGGTTGTGATGTATAGTTGAAAGAAATTGTATCTTGTTGAGAGAATAGGAGGATTGGGGCATTTTTACCAAAGAAGAAAGCAAATAGATTCAGTTACATCGAAAGTGGATTCAAAAATCAAGATTTGTCGAAAATGTTGTTAAACAGTTATATCATAATGTGATTGTGCTTTGAAATTTGTGTTGCAGATAGATGAAAAATTATGCTGACAACAGGGAATGACGCGATACATATCTGAAGAACGTGAGGAACTTTTTCTACTGCTTTTAACGTGTGATTTTTAAAGAGTTAGGTTTTAAGGTTGGAAGCACTGGTTAGTAATGGCGTTCAAACGTCATCTGTCAAAGTGAAAAGTTTTTAGTATACTCTGCCATTTAATCATGGAAATACTTACAAACGACCAACGATTGCAAATTATTGAAATTTATTATCAAAATTCGTGTCATATTATGGTCGTCATAATCGACCTGGTGAATCAACAACCCAACTAACAATCATTCTTCTATAAGGTACAAATATTTAATTCCCACAAGCAATTATTTCTATATGCCTTATATAGTACTTGTGCGCGGAGGTTGAGCATTTTGGTAGTCGATTGTTTGGGTAGAAGCTTGTTTAAGACATTATGCAGGAAAATTCACAAGCATAACCGAAATTATGATGGCGTAACTTCTGTAAGGTTGTTTTTAAGCTTCCGGAGATGTACCATAAGTTAATATGTTTCGGTAGAACATCTACTTAAAGAAGTCTTATAGAAGTAAATAGCTTCCTATCAGTGCGCCAAATGTTTTCCCATAAGACTTCCTTTTCCATGTACTTTAACGAAAGGCAGACTACTGTAGGAAGCCTGTATGAAGCGTGGAGTGGACTTTTATTCGACGGGAAAGCCAACGTATTGGCCAACTGACAAAAATAAAATCCCTGACCTAGTCGACTTCTTTATCGCAAAAGGGATAACTGAAAATCTGACGGAAGTCGAAGAATGTTATGATCTATGCTCAGATCATTCAGCAGTCACTCTGAAAATGGACGGAAGTCTAGCAAGAAAAGTAGGACCTCCTAGGCTTACTAGTAAAAAAACCAACTGGGAACTTTTCAGAAAAGACCGCAAGGAAAATGTTGCTTTAAATGTGCCACTTAACACACCGCTCGAAATAGAAGACGAAATCGACAATCTCGTGGAAGCCATTCAGAGCGCAGCGTGCAAAAACCCTCCCTTCCGGAAGACAGCAACACGCAGCAACAATGAATTCAAATACTAGCCTAAAATCGAGGACCTCATACGAGAAAAAAGGAGAGCGCGCAAGAGATGGCAACATTCCCGCGCACCCACTGATAAAACTCATCTGAACTATCACTGTAACAAATTCAAGAATGAGCTACAGGATTTAAGAAATCGCGAGACTTCTACATACCTCGAGGGCTTGACTGCTGATAAGACTTCAAACTACTCACTATGGAAAGTCCATAAGGAAACCCAAAATACACTCGCCACCAATAAGAAAAGCTAACGGCGAATGGGCAAAAGGAGACAAAGAGAAAGCGGATTTATTTGCCGAGCATCTAGAAGAAACGTTCAAGCCGTTCGATGGAAGACCCCTGAGCGGAGAACTGAATGCTAATATGGCACCCGACAACTATAAAGTTAAAGCCGTATCCCTGTACGAGCTACGAATGACAATAAGAAAGTTAAAAAATAACAAAGCTCCAGGATATTCTTTAATCACCGGCGAAATCCTGAAGGAGCTACCGAAAAAAGCATTAGTTAAGTTGCTCTACATTATAAATGCTTCTCTGAGACTTTTATATGTTCCAAGGCAAAGGAAAGTCGCTGAAGTCATTATGGTCCCGAAACCGGGGAAAAGTCCAAATGATAAGAAATCATATAGACCCATTTCGCTCCTGCCGATCATATCTAAGGTTTTCGAGCAAATTATGCTAAAACGATTACAACCAGTAATTGAAGAAAGACGCTTGATCCCAGATCATCAATTCGGCTTCCGGGTCAAACATTCCACAATCGATCAGGTTTATCGAATAACTTATGAAATTGAAAATGCTCTAGAATGGAAAAAGATCTGCTCTGCCGCTTTTCTTGACGTATCACAAGCTTTCGACAAGGTATGGCACGAAGGTTTAAGGTATAAATTAAGGACAATCTTACCGACAAAATTATACAAACAACTGGAATCCTACCTTGAAACAGATTGTTTCGTATTAGACATGTGACTGAACACTCAGAATTCAAAGAAATCCACGCTGGTGTTCCGCAGGGAAGTGTTCTCGGACCAATCCTATTCTTGCTCTACACAAGAGATATACCATAAGAAGAAGGGACCATCGTAGCAACGTTCGCAGACGATACAGCTATCCTCGCAATGGATGACTCCGTGGAATCATCAACGGGCTCTGAACAAAGTATGTGAGTGGACAAAGACCTACCGAGGGGATTATTGCGGTCGGAGCGTCCAATGTTAATGTAGATCGTGCCATGTCAATTCGTCGCCGTTCTCAGCAATTGGGCATGTGTTACTCAACCACATGGAAAATTTTACGTGTCGATTTGGGTTTGAAGGTCTATAAAATTGAACTTGCGCAAGAATTGGAGCCGAATGACCTACCATAACGTCTAATTTTTGGTGAATGGGCCTTATCCGCTGTTTTATCGAAAAATTGTGTTCAGCGATGAGGCTCATTTCTAGCTCGACGGGTACGTAAATAGGCAAAACTGTCGTATCTGAAATGATGAACAGCTACATGTCATACAAGAATTACGGACGCATCCCGAAAAAACGAAAGTTTGGTGTGGGTTATAGGCTGGTGGCATCATCGGTCCATTTTTCTTCAAAGACGACCGTGGAAGAAACGTTACCGTCAACGGCGAACGATATCGAGCCATGATACGCGACTTTTTTTTGTCCCAGTTGGCTGAGTTGAACTTGGTTGACATGTGGTTTCATCAAGACGGTGCCACATGCCACACAGCTTGTGAAACAATGGAAATGTTGAAGGATGAATTTGGTGAGCAGGTTATCTCTTGAATAGCGCCGTGAGTTGATTATTTCTTGTGGGGTTATGTAAAGTCGTTCGTCTATGTGGACAAGCCGAACACGATTGAAGCCTTATAGGATAACGTAACACGCGTAATTCGTGGAATACAGGCCGAAATGCTCGAAAAAGTGACCCAAAATTGGACCTTCCAAATGGACCATTTGAAACGGAGCCACGCACAACATTTACATGAAGTTGTCTTTAAAAGGTAAATGGCAAAGGCCTATTTATCGATTACAATAAAAAGTTTGAACATTTGATGCAAATTTGAGTGTTTTATTCGATTTAAAAAAAAAAAAAAAAAAAACTACGCTTAAAAAATCACCCGTTAGGATAATTTCCTATCTGTCGTCTTAACGTAGCATGAATTTTGATAGACTTCATTCTTTAGGGCGCATTTACCACAATAAACCACAAGTCTTGCAAGTCTTGGAAGGCAACATGGAAGAAAATGTCACAAATTTCAATGTTTTGGATTCAAAATGCGGTATAACACAGGAGGCGGTCATTTGCCCAAGTGGTTCAGGAAAATAAATAGAAAACTATGTTAAAGGCAGTAAAAAGCTTTAAATTAAAGCAGGATATGATACCATTGTAGTAGCTGAGTTACCCATAATACCAAATGTTTTACCATGCTTCAAACCAATAATCAAAGGCTCCCTTCAACTTGTTTATCTACCTACGTTGAGTAAGGAAAAACTAGGATTCATGCCCTTCTATTGAAAAAGGTTTGATGTAGGTATCTAAACATGTATTATGAAAAACAGAACCTTATAACTTACGAATCACTGACAAATTTCTACAAATCTGTGCAAGCTTTTCCACTTGAGGCCATCTAACAGTGATCAAACTTTCAAACTATCAATATTCGAAAAAATGTCTCCATTCATAGTCCCATTTAACCACTTAACCTTCGATCTTTTAAGTCATTATCCCTTATAGATTGTCTTGAAAATCCTAGATCTGTTAAAATCAAAGTGAAAAAAGTTGGTAACCTAAAGTAGTTAGTTCGGACAGCAACCATGAAGTAAGAGTACTACACCTAACACCATTTTTTTCTCTCCTCGTGATGTGTATAAAACCCATTCATCCTTCGAAAATACTTTTAAAGTCATTATCCTAATAGATCGCCTTGAAAACCCTAGATCTGTTGAAATCAAAGTGAAAAAAAGTTGGTAACCTAAATTAGTTAGTTCGGACAACAACCATGAAGTAAGAGCACTACACCTAACACCATTTTTTCTCTCCTCGTGATGTGTATAAAACCCATTCATCCTTCGAAAATACTTTTAAAGTCATTATCCCTTATAGATCGTCTTGAAAATCCTAGATCTGTTGAAATCAAAGTGAAAAAAGTTGGTAACCTAAAGTAGTTAGTTCGGACAGCAACCATGAAGTAAGAGTACTACACCTAACACCATTTTTTTCTCTCCTCGTGATGTGAATAAAACTTAATAACCCTTCCAAAGTATTAACATGCTAAATATGCCCTAAAACCTAGCTTCTTCTTTTGGGTGTGAAGAAATATTTTTGGCACAACTAATGGGACATACAGCTTATCGCTAACAGATAATGGCGAATTGAAGTACGTTCTGATGACAGTTTTATACCTTTGGATCTTTTATCAGACATTTCTAAAACAGATTTGAACCAGGGACCGGACCCTTAAAAGTCACTTTAAGTGCGCGAAATTTATTTAAAACGCCATCAGGCCAGGGGTGTATAACGTGGATGATAAAGTCCACTTCTGTTGGGAGACTTTGGGTAGGATAGCCTCATCTGTATAAAGATTGTAACCAAACCTCAGATCATACACCCAACAACACGAGCACGACATGTGACTATAGAAGTCGAAGCTAAATATATAAAGACAGCAAGTTCAACAACCCTACGTTGCGTTGCCTCAAGTAGAACCTGGAAATTTTAAAAGACTTAAGAAGACTAGATAAGCTCCATCCCTATGAATTAAACCGTAATATGGAGCAAATATTCGATATGATAAAATAGGTTCCAACATGAGATCGTCTCGTTGGTACATCAAGGGTCTACCTAAAGTTCTTTTTTTTCACAGCAAAACCTGAAAAGAGCGATAGCCTGGAGGAGGTTCTTCAATTTACCATTTGGAATTAGAGTTCCAATCTAAGGCGCTTTCGCAATTCCATAAATTATACTTCAAACACAATTAAAAAGGCCTAGACTGTGTATGGCTAGTAATAATTTATTTTGCATGGTCATAACGCCCTGACCTTTCAACTGAAATAAAATATTTATTTCTTTAAACAAATTCACAAATTTAATTTTAAATTAAGTTCCGCACTTAAGCTTCAGCAAAGCAATTATGATATGTTTTACTTTTAAAATCTTTCATTTATCTAACCCTCATATGACTCCTTTACCCACTTAACCTTCACCGTAAAAACCTCTCCTAAAAAACACATAAAAGCCGCAAATAATCCCGCCGCCATTCCGATCCAAATGAACTGCAAATCCTCAACCTTCAACGGCACAAAGTTTGGCTTTCCAGTCCAATTCAAAAACTTTAGCTTTCCCGTCTGGATGAGCTCATTAAAAGATCGTCGCTGCCAAAATTCCAACAATCCCGATGAGTAAGTCTCTAGTATCAAAAAGTTCAAAATCTCCCGATAGATGGAGTTCTCATGAACGGGAAATGACATCGGCAAAGCTTTCGCTAAGCACATGTCCTCATTCTGTCGAAACAAAAGGTGTGTCGAAAGCTTTTGCTGCTCCTGTACAATTATCCACTTTATATTGTTAATGCTATATGCGTAGCTGGTGTTGAGCTGATCTCTAAAGCTCACGTACGTGGCAAAGTCATTCTCAAATATGAACATGTTGAGGTATTTCTTGCTGAACTCCGGCTTTATGTATTCCAAGAGGGCATACTCTTGCCTCAAAGCGTAGACTTTTATATCCGATGCCAAGAGATCGTCAAACGATTCGATTTTCTTCTCGCTTGGCGGGCTGTACATGTAGGTCTGGAGGTAAGCATCATACGAGGTGACTATCAAGATCCCAATCAAACAGATTATCAGGTATATGATCTTCATGGAGTACGGCGAATTGGGTAGCTCTAAAAAGCTCTGTCCAAGAGCACCTCGCAGGCAGCTGTCCTGAATAAAGTAATTGGCAAGAGATGTCTTTCGGCCCGATAAGTATACAGAGGACTCCAGAAGAGCTGACAAAATCACAATGAAACTAAGCGTTATGAGGAGAGTCTGCCATTGAAAGATGATGGTAAATATTTCGTAGGTCGGTATGGTAGGCTCAATGGGGAGCATCACACACCAGTCGAGAATCTCATAGGGATACGAGCTGCATTCTAGAGGGAATAGATACGTTGTAGCTGATGAGATGTCGACGGTTTTATTAATCACGAATTTGCCTAGTTTTTGAGCTGCCAGAACTTTGTTGATTTTCGGGGAACTCAAGTTGGCGTTGTGCTTCTTAGCCATGGCAGTGAAAATATGTCCTGCATAGCCTCCAATGATGGGCTTTCCATGTTTGTCCCTTGAAATTATCATTTTTGGCTCCGAGCCTCCGAAAATGACTGGCAATTCACGACCTTTGAGATCACGCATACGATCGGGGTAGTAACCATCAGAGGGTGGTCCACCCACCCATCGGTTTACCTCTATGCCAAACTTTGGCATGTTGGTGTAACCATAGTAGGTTGAGGTATCAGCAAAATCACTAAACACAGCCAAGACATTTATCATGGCGTTGTCCCAGCAAAGACTGAATAAGTACTGCAATACCAGGTCGTCTCTTGAAGGATTATTGATCAGAAAAATGGTTTTTGTAGACCTCATCCGATTTAGGCTGACAAAGAGCTGCTGGATGGTAGATTCATCTGAAATCGATTCAAGATACACAATTGCCAGAAGAATCGAGTTGAACTTTGACTTGATGAAGAGAGGAAGCTTGTCAGAAGCCAAAATGATTGGAATATCCAGTGCAACCGCGGTGTCCTTGATGAAAATGTCATCATACGTGGGGTTAGGGCTGATTAGCAGAAAAA
Source organism: Rhingia campestris (assembly GCA_932526625.1). Classification (NCBI taxonomy): domain Eukaryota; kingdom Metazoa; phylum Arthropoda; class Insecta; order Diptera; family Syrphidae; genus Rhingia; species Rhingia campestris. The sequence goes on from OW052183.1 coordinate 6,397,569, forward strand.
CACTTTGAAATTGCTCATAGTTGTGGATGTCCTTCAACAGCCTGATGAGTTGGAAATTCGACGTTGTGTTGCTGGACAAAATCCCAACTGCAACTGCAACAGGTATGAAGAGACTAAATGGACTGATTTTCTCCATCGCCGCGCAATACTCTTATGCGGTTCCGTTGTGATGTTACCGGCTTTTATATGGGTAGTTGTATTTTTTTCCCGGTCAAGGATAATGTGTAATTCCATTTGGGTTTCATTTATAATTTATCTAGCTGCTAAAGCATCGGCCTTGAGGAGTGGAATTCATGATAGAAAAATTCAAACATAACCACCAGGGAACTGTTGTGACACCTCGTATTGGCCTTCGGATTTCGATAAAGGATTTTAAGTAAATAGTTGACCCATATAAGTGTAATCTAATTACACGAAGGGAATAATTTTCGAGTTATGGCGTGTTTGGATGTCCTTCAACAGTTGGGCATGGTTATAAAATTATTAAAGCAAAGGAAGTGGATAAAGCGCTGTAGTCGAAAATAGTATTATCCTTTGTGGCGGATATTCTATCATCTGGTTATATGGAAACAGTTGCATTTGAAGGTCTTTTTATCTCAGACCGGAAATATAGAACAACAAGATACATTCCGTCAATCTTTCATATTCATTGGATATATTCTGGTATGTCTGGATATACCACATTGATCGGGATTTCTTGTGAAATGAAAATAAATTGTCAAGCCATCAGTCAACGTGAAATGACCGGTCACTTGGGTGACTATGAGAAGCCCACCCAAGTGCAGTAAAACGCAGATCACAGCTCAAACCAGCACAAACCAGCACAGCAGTAGGTAGATATCCAGCTTAACGAACACCTGTGGACCGATGACAGGCTCGGACAACCTGCATAAGATTCGGACGAACATTGTGAGTTATGACTGACTCCTTGGTTCATAAGGTGAGAACTTTTTTATTAAGAAGTCAAGTGAGCATTTATATGAACCGGAATAAAACCTTTTTTCTTACCTTGAGCTACGGTTTAATTAATATTCATAACCTTGCTCTTGAAATTAATGCAACAGCAGATTATGAAGACAACCTCCAAGGTACTCAAGGCATGGTATGGATGAAGGACAAATCTATGCCACTACTGACGAAGATTGGTTGCAAAAGACGCATTGGGTAAATCCGATGAAAACAGAGACTTACGTATCTCCAAGGATATTTTCCAAAATCTCCTTGAAAAAACGTATGAGCGACTGGTACCTTAAAAATACAAAAATCGTGCTAGGTGATCTCGGCGGCTAGGAAACTTTAAGCAGCACCATCGAAAATAAAACAGTCTGGGCGTCTACATGTCGGCTAGTGGACTTCGCTGCCATAGTAGCCAGTACAAGGTTTTCTCATCTAAACCAACATAGGTGGACCAGCTTCAATGCAGAAGGACTACAATCGCAATAGATCGCATAAACCCTTGCAGAACTCGTATCACCTAAAATCTAGGTTAACTTTGGCTGCCAGCAAAAAAATTAAAATTTGTGGCGCAACAGGATACTATCCATCCACAGGACCTCGCTTTTCTGAAAATCATTCATGAGATCGTGTGTACCTCTTGAACGAACTCATGTTGTATGCCGAATCTGAACGGCTATGCTGAGATAAGATTTTCTTGATAATTAGTAGGTTAGGTTAGGTTGTAGTGGCTACATGTGTGCGCATGCACACTTAGACCATAAAGGTCTGTTGTGGTTCCACGTGGATCTGTGGACTTTACTATGTTCGTTCTCCTAATTGAACAATTCTGAGCTAACAATGTAGTGTAGGAGGTTTCTGACATTAGCCAGCTCACCTAGATTATCGAAGAAGTACTCTCCCAGATGAAGCTTCATTTTTACTGAGGGAGCTGGACAAGAGCATAGAAGGTGAGTAATAGTTTCCTCCTCTTCTTCGTCCAAGTAGCTTCTACATAAGTCATTGCTGAAGAGGTAAAGTCTTTTTGCGTGTAGGCCAATGGGACAGTTCCTGTAAGGATACCGATTATGTTCAGGATTGTCAAGCAGATGGAGCGTTTCTGGTTAAATTTGACATGTTGTGCCGTTTATCCATTTGCGGTTAGCTTTCTCGATAGCATCCAGTGTGATCTGTAGTTTACATGTAGCGATGGACATACCTATCATATCTACTGGCGGTTGAATATCAATGTTTGTGCGCTGTCTGAAAGCTCATCTGCCTTGCAATTCCCTGGTATATCTCTTTGGCCCATTACCCAAAAGAGGTGAATTGTAAAATGCTCCGCCATCTCGTTAAGAGACACCCAACTAACAATTTCGCTTCGATAAAGCACTATCGAAGCTATTTCTCCTCCAGCAATATTACTTGTAGGAAGTCTTATGGAAAAACATTTGGCGCACTTTTAGGAAGCAACTTACTTCTATATGACTTCTTTACATACTTCTAAGAAGCCTTTAAGAAAAATCGTAGTTTGCTTATAAAAGGCCATTCGAACTCACGTTCGCTGGCACGGTAGTACAACACGCTACCCACTAGGCTGTACTCTCGAACATTAAAGACGAGTAAGTACAACGAAATTGTTGAATCGTGTTGACTCATTCTCCGGTAGGTTAAAATATTTACACCTTGTGCCGATCTTTTTTTTCTTAGCTTTTTTAAGCCTTCTTTCGTAAGCTCTATACGTGCTATGCTTCGGATTAACTTGTGCGAAGTTCTACCGAAACATCTTAACTTATGGTATATGTACACACATCTCCGGAAGCTTTAAAACAACCTTACAGAAGTTTCGCTATCACAATTTCGGTTATGGTTGTGAATTTTCCTGCATAATGTCTTAACCAAGCTTCTACCGAAAAAATCGACTGCCAAAATGCTCAACCTCCGTGCACAAGCACTATATAAGGCCTATAGAAATAATTGCTTGTGGAAATTACATTTTTGCGCCTTATAGCAGAGTAATTATTAGTTGGGCTGTGGGAATTCGTGGGCTGATTTCGAATTGAACGAATTGAATATGCTAACATGCTTCGTGGATATTACATTCCATTTCAGTCAGGACAAGGTTTCTTTGATTGCCATGATTTCTGCCTGGAAAACGCTACATTGATCGGGATGGTGAAAGGACATGCTTAGGTTATGCCTCTCGGAGAAAATACCTCCACCCACTTCAGATTCTGTTTTACACCCATCCGTGTAGATGTGAAATCGATAATTGATACTAATCGGCTTATTTGTCAGATCATCGAGAGAGGAGTGTCAGTAAAAAAAAAAACATATTAGGTGTCGCTACAGCTGGAAGTCTAGACCAGACCTCTGCGCGACAGTTCAACGAAGCAGTGCAAGTGTATCTACAAATTTTCAAAATCCGTCTACTTTCCGAAAAAAATAAATATTTGGCCAAACTCTTAGTTATTCGAAAAAACAAGAAGATATGAGCAATTTATTTAGATGATCAATTTTCTAAAAAAAACAATTGGTCACCATGGAAATTTGCAAAAATGTCCCAACAACATATTTTGAAAGCACTGCCCTCGAAATGTTGTGTAAAGAAAATGGTAGGTTAAGTCTATACTCAAGGATTATGTAGAGCATCCCATCATTTTGAGGATGTTAATTTTAGGGATTCAACTGGATAGAAAATTAACTTATAGACAATTCTTTACAAGTGGTGGTGAATGCCGTTTCATCAGATAGGTTCTCTATAAAGTACTGAGTGCCAAAGGACGAAATTCTCTGACCCATCTTATTTCTGCTGCAGTTAATGATCTTTTTCGGACAACCAACAAACGTATTTTTTTTTAGTTTTACAGATCATAGTACTCAATGGCGCTATTATTGCACTTCAGCATATGCGAATAAATTCGTTATGAACGAAGAAGAATAGACAATCTAGTACAATTCAACAGAAAGAAAACGGATTATACAGAATTTACAAGTGAGATCAGGTCTACAGTTCCACAAATCGAAATCAGCAGAATTCATGCATCTTCGAGGTATCGCTATTGGCTCAGATGTACATATCACGGCAACGACATGCAATCTCTATCCAAATACCAGCAATCTGAATGACTTTTATCGGGTTTTTCAATAAGAGCGCTACAAACGTTTTTTTTAAATAAAATAAAAACGGTTTTGGATATCAATGAAATTCTTTTTTCCTGTGAAAGTACGTTCGATGCCATTATGTATGGAACTCGATTTCTTTTGCATGACCACCACGGGCACGCTTGCAGAAGTCCAGACGCTGAACCCAATTTTCGACGGTTTTCAAGCATAAATCGGCCGATACTGCTGCAATTTCACGTTCGATATTTTTACGAAGTTTATCAATCGTCGCTGGCTTGTTGGCATAGACCATAGATTTGCCCCACAGGAAATCTGACGGCGTCAAATCGCACGACCGAGGCGGCCAAGCGACTGGACCATTTCGTGAGATAACACGATCTCCAAACTTGGTTTCCAATAAATTGATTATGACATTCGCTGTGTGGCTTGTGGCGCCGTCCTGTTGGAACCACATGTCCTCCAACTCCATATCATCCAATCGGGGCCAAAAATATTCGGTTATCATTGAACGGTAGCGATTCCCATTCACAGTAACGTGCCGGTCTTGATCATCACGGAAGAAGTACGACCCAATGTCGCCGCCGGCCCATAAAACACACCAAACCGTAATATTTTCGGGATGCAATGGTGACTCATGGAGAACGTGTGGATTGCGCCTGACCAATACCGCATATTTTGTTTATCGACGAAGGCATTCAGCCAGAAACGAGCCTCATCGCTGAAGACGATTTTCCGATGAAAATCCGAATCATTTTGGAGTTGTTGCTCAGCCCAATTCACAAACATGCGACGCTTCTGATGGTCAAGCGGTTTCAGTTCTTGCGTCAATTTAATCTTGTAAGGATGTAGGCCAAGATCTTTTCGGAAAATTCACGGAGATGCCCAACGCTCAAGCGTGTGAGAGACACATTTGGGCTTTCTTCAACTGAAGCCTCAGCGGCGGCAATATTCTCGACACTACGGGCACTTCTTTGTCTCACTGGCACGGGGACATTTTGTACTGTGCCTGTAGATTTAAAAATTTCCACTAGACGCTCAATTGTTGATCTGCTAGGACGATTACGACGACCATAAATTGGACGTAGCGCTCTTAACGTTGAGGCCACTGACTCCGAATTTCGGTAGTAAATTTTAATAATTTCGACTCGTTCTTGGCTCGCATATATTTCCATCATGAAATGGCAAACCTTACTGAAGAGGTATCTTATTGTATTCCATATTTTTGTGTTAAAAAATAAAATAAAGAACGTTACACTCTTCGACGCTATTATCACTGAACTTAAGCAACCAAAGCAGATGCTGTCTTGGATTCTTATTTCCAGTTTGGTGGGAGAACGCTCTTGGTCTTGTAGTACCTGGCGAGCCTGTGAATGCTTGACTCGACAAGAATGAGACGGAACTTGCCATCCTTAAAATGTCTAAAGAGCGGCAAGAAATATGGCGTTGTTTGCTGTCCCTGTCGCTCTACTTTTGTAGCGTCACTGTTGAAAAAACCTTTAGATGATGCTGTCCTTACTTCAAATCTCCAACCTATACTTTTAGCATATCTGTAACCTAGTTTACAGATGCACAGGAAATTAGAGAGATGATACCTAGACATGTTGTATTTTTACGACCGACATACATACATGTAATGCCAAAATCCATCTAACAACGAAACGAAGAAACGGAATACCAAAACTTTTTTATCGGATTCAACATTAAACAGGAGATCCCGCCATCGTGCAAGAAATACACAAACTAACATGCATTGTTGTGCAAAAAAGAATCTAGGACCTGAGTTTGTTGCGTCAAAAAATGTATTTTTAACCAGAAAATTGAGTTGAGTGTACCGCGCGAGAACTAAACGTAGCAATAGCAAGAAAAGGTCTTAAAAATGTGATTGTGGAATGTTGCAAACTCCTTACACATACTGGTTTTGTTTATTGTTAGTCAATGCCACTACTAAAACTCAATCAATCCGCCATTTTAGTGGATCTCTCATAACCCTCAATTTTTTCAAATTTAAAGCAGATAATCACCAAAGTTGCAGATACCACATTCCTCATCTGCACCAAATCCTTTTACGGGGAAAATCTCTCCCATCCATTCCAGCTTTCACCATCATCCGCACATCTCTCTCTCAATCACTCCCCTATGATATAATAATTCCATTTATTCAATTAGCATATCATCAACAATTTGACAGCATCTTCCACACTCTTCCAAATATGGAAAAACGCCATATCCATCAATCCTCAGCAACACCCAGAGCCTCTTCTCATGCCAAGGTCCAATGGTAATTTATTCAAAACCCATCTCAGCCAAAAAAAAAAAAAAAACCAACACCAGCAACCAACAAACTTCCATATCCAAACGCCCATTTAAATAACACAACGATCTCCTCTCACAGAAGTGTTTCAAAGTGCACACCCGGGGGCACTTCCATGATACCCACTTCAAAGTGTATGCATCCAAAGGAGCACGGTGCTGCTCGGCACACACACTCTCGACGAAGGTTGCGCGCTTTGACATTTCGCATTCCCTGAGCAGCTTGCTCGCGTCGTCTATCCGCCGCACCGGGGCTCTGTGTGTTTATGCAAAAAACAATGCACTTCAGCTAGAAACAATGATGAGGCTACTGCTGCTGGCTGCAGCTCTGCAACACAATTGATTCATGTCCCATGTATGGAGGTACGCCGGGGTACTATACTACCTAGCCCCACAACTAAATGCTGCAAATGTTTAACCATACTTGGTGTCATGTACTTATTTATTGGCATTAATTTTCCGTTGGCCCGTCTACTGATTGGCTGCTCGTCAAGTTCGAGCCTTCAAGATGCGCACGCTCATCTTTCCTGGGCACCAGATACGGCACACACTGTGTGTCTACAGCTAATAATAATAAGTAAACATTTGACATTGTTCGCTGGGCATATTGGCCGAGAAGATAGATTCCCATGGTGCAGCTAGATAGTGGAGACTCCATACCGGCAACTGGATACATACCTCATTCAAGAGTTACGCAGCCGCGATGTCATTGGCGATTGGGACGGGGGCCTCTCAAGAGTTATAGTCCTTGGCTTTGCATACAATTTGAATCGGTAATTAGGAATGTGTTTGTCTGTCTAGCTGGTGTCTTGTCGCGCTGTCTCTCTGGGAGAGAGAGAAGACGGCAAATTCCATGCTTGTCGATGATGCCTTATGGATGATGACTGCGCTGCAGAGATTTGTACGTCTTGTTTGGTTTTGCTGGTTTGCTGGTCTGCCACCATGCCGGCCGGCCGGCCGGCAGCCTGGACCCTGAGTGGGCTATAAAGTAAAGTAAAACAAATAACCATTGATATTTATGGGTAATTAAATTCGCAATGATTATGGTTAAATGTTGTGGTTGAGTGTATGCACGCAGTAGTAGTGAGGAAGATGGGCCTGCCACCAGCAGAAGCGCTAGATATACTTTTTTTCAGGTGGAAGAAATTGACCGGAAATTTTAATATTTATTGATGATGATAGTGCTGCTGCTATTGCAGGGGGTACTCTGCCGTTAAGGAATAATAAATTGGTTTTAATATTCAAATGCGTTATTGGAAAATTCAAGGAGTCCGCACTTAATCCGTTTTCACAGTTGTAGTAGCCTGGCTTTCTAGTTGAACATGGTTTATGCGGAGAAGAAAATTCCATCGAAATACCTGGCAAGTTCCAGCGGAATGGGACTTTATAAATTTTCAGGTTGGATATGATTAATAGCGAAAAATTTGTACATAAAGAATTTAATCATCAAATTAGAAAAAAAAATATTCAACAACATGTATTGGCATTGCTGTCTCCTAACAAAAAAGGACAACGACGTTCGTACCTGCACCTGGAATGTGAGAACATTAAACAGGAGAGGTGCAGGCGAACAACTTACGGAAGCCCTAAACTGCTATAATGCAGACATTACTGCCATCCAGGAAATACGATGGGATGGGCCAGGCAAAAAGAGGATGAAAAACATCTACTATGGACTGTGTTATGGTGAGCAGAAACGGCGAATATGCGGATTTGTTATAATTACCAGACATAGGCAAGAAGTCTTATGTTTCCAAGACATTAGCGAACGCTTTATAACAATCCGCATCAAGGCCAAATTCGCCAACATAAGCCTTATATGCGTTCATGCTCCGACGGAGGAAAAAGATGATATAAATAAGAATTGCTTCTACGAGATCCTTGACAAAACTATGAGCGACTTCCAAAAGTACGATGTTAAAATCGTGCTGGGAGATTTTAACGCAAAGGTAGGACTTCTCTTCCTACCTTCCTAGGTAGGACATCTCTTCCTACCTTTGCGTTAAAATCTCCCAGCACGATTTTAACATCGTACTTTGGTAGCAGTATCGTCGGAAAACATAGCCTACACGACAACACGTCTGGTAACGGACTTAGCCTAATTGACTTCCCTACGAAACGAAATGCCACTATAGCCAGCACACGGTTTCCTCACCTCGATATCCATAAGGGGACATGGATGTCTCCAGATCAACGAACAGTCAACCAAATTGATCACATCGCGATATACAAGAGGCACGCATCCAGTATTTTGGATGTCCTAACATTCCGAGGGGCTAACATCGATTCGGACCACTACCTTGTTGTAGCCAAGGTAAGGATGCGGATATCCACCACGCCACAACCAATAAGAAAGACTGCAATTGCAAGGTACCCCCAAGTCCTTCGCAGAACTCTTAAACTCTCGGTTAACACCATCCTACCAGCATCTAATGAGGAAGAACAATAGCAACGATGTCGACACGCCATTAGATTAGCTTCAACTGATGTGTTTCTCGCGGCCGCAAGCAAGAAACCCCTGGTTTGGTGAGGAATGCCGACAGATGCTCGCAGCCAAGAACGAGGCCTACAAGGCTAAGCTGCAGATGAAGACGAGAGCTGCCATTGAGCTCTATAGGCAAAGAAGAAGGGAAGAACATCGGCTTTTCAGCAAGAAGAAAAAAGCAAGAAAAGCGCGCGATCGAGGATATAGAGAGGTGCCACTCCAGGAACGATGTTCGCAAGTTTTACCAAAGTGTAAAACATCAAAGCCAAGGATACAAGGCTCTAACAGAATCCTGTCGAGATGAACAAGGAAATATCGTAGTTGAGACACAGTTGATGCTGAGGATATGGAAAAACCACTTCTGCAGACTGTTAAACGGCGATGCGAAAGCTGCCAACCAACCGACCTCAAACCGATGAAATTTTCGGCAGATCCTGAAAAAAACCCAAGAAGTTCAAATCAATACCTACCACCCCACGTCCGTTTGTGTAGGATGACGATGGAGAATTCTCCATCAAGGTCGTAAACTACCTCACCGACACATTCGATACCAAAAATGGATTTAGGCAAAGCGATGCGCTGTCATGTGACTTTTACAATTTGATTCTTGAGAGGATTGTGCAAAATTCCCGAGCCAACACCAGAGGCACAATTTTCCAAAAATCGGTACAACTACTAGAATACGCCGACGATATTGATGTCACTGGTAGGACTCAACGTCCCGTTTGCGTTGACGGGCTATGGAGACGAAGATTCAACCAAGAACTATACGAGCTGAACAGCGACATTCTCCTGGTCAAAAAAGTCCGCATTGGACGTTTAAGATGGCTAGGACATGTAGAACGAATGGACACCAATACTCCGGCTCGCAGAGTCTTCGATTCCCAGCCAGACGTCGGATGCAGTAGGGGAAGACCTCGCCTTAAGTGGCGCGCACAAGTAGAAACCGACCTCAACCAACTTGGAGTGCGCAACTGGAGGCAGTTAGCTAAGGACCGGGCTAATTGGAGAGGCATGTTGGTTGAGGCCCAGGTTCATTCCGGACTGTAGCGCCACTTAAGTGAGTAAGTAAGTAAGCATAATAGTTCCAACAAAACTGCATACCCAGTTTTTTCGAGAAAATCCATATAACGGATTTTGCCATTTAGGCCATATAAAAAAATTGTTAATTTCTCGCAAACTTCTAAGTCAAATTGAATGAAATTTAATATATATACTACTATTACAGCTTGAAATAATTCCACATAATTAGTTTTGGCCCAAATATCACTAAACGGAATTTTCAGTTTTGGCCGATAACGGAAAATCATTATTATTCACATTGACATCGATTCCTTGAAATTTCGGAATAAAAATTCGGATAAATACATTTCGACATTATTTATATCATTTAAGCATCAATAATCAAAATGCTTATGATTTGATCTAACGCCCAACGTGCTGTGAAAGAGAAAGTTGCGTACGACCCAGTCGTGCACCCACCACTCGTTTGAAGTGGGATTCGTGAACATTTTTTAGTGATAGAATGCATTCACATATCCATTGAGCAGTCCTAAATTGATTTGCACTGAATTTTTTTTTAAATGTTTACATAGTTAAATACACATTGGCTTGATTTAATACCAAAAAAGTATTTACTCACAAGGAACTACAAATCTCTGACATACATGCCCCCGGGCTAAGTAGGCAATCAAATTTTTTATTCATTTGTACCCAATTCGATAAACAAAATCAGAAAGAAAAAAAAATAATTTGTCTACGCAAACATGTTCCAATTCCAACTTAGTCAATAAATTCTTTTCTTTTAATTTATATCTCAAGGTAAAGATACCGACCTTCATATTCCCCATCAACCAAACTAAAGACTACAGAAATTGTTTTTTTTTCCGTACACCGACTACAATGTTTCTAAAATTAAAACCCCTGTTCAAAATTGCGGTTAATGCTAATGTGATTACGGTCACCGCTAATTAGGGGCAACAAGTCTAAAAAATAAATACATATTCCAAATCCAAGAGCTTGATCGCAACAAACCTCACAAAACCGCACCAAAACCCCATATCTATCTGCGTATATATGGAATCACTTACCCAACAACTTCAACATCTGCAACGAAAAAAAAGAGAAAAAAAAAACCAAAATGTTAATAAAAAGCAATAATAATCACTAATTTGCAATCAAAAAACAATTTCAAAGTAATTTCCACTTCGAAAATAGTTTAATGCCGCAAAAGTACAATCTTACACTAGACTACATACAAATCGCCACCAAATCTGAACAAATTAATTGCCCGACTTGGTCTTGAGCCGGACTCCACCCAACAGAGCTGCGCAGCCGCCGCCGCTGCTGTCGTCAATAAAATACATTAAAACCGCTTTATATGTTTTTTTTAATTTTTAAATATGAATTGAGACTGAAAAAGAGCATTCCAAATGGGACCGGTGCGTACCGAGCCGTGCGCGCAGACGTCATTACGCAATTAAAATTAAAGTAAGGCCCAAACCGCAAAAAAATGGCTTCCTCTCTGGAAATTCCTTCATATTTCCCTTTTATCGTTGAGATGGATTTTTTTTTATGGTCTCCCCCCAGAGCGATGTGTTGTGCGAACCAGAATTGGGAACTCCTAGTTTATAATGTAGCCCGTCTGTCCACGCACATGCTTCAGTGCGGACATTTAAGACAATTTTGGTGCATGTGCCTTGCGAACGGATTTGGAGCTCGTTAAAATGATCTTTATTTGGCATTTTGCGCCATCCGTATGTGTATGAGCGTGAGCGCATGAGGATTTGGTGAAAAAATGCGTGACAAAAAGTGAAACAACAACAAGAGTAAGGGGGGAAGAGAAATGCTCAGGAACCAGGCGGCGATGCGGTAATGATGGTAAAATAATCGTTGGATCGACACATCATGGCAATGCCCCACATGGGGCATGAGCATGACTCGCCGCCACCTCCCTTATTGTTGGCGGGGTGTACATACCTCTTAATGCAGTTACAGTGGAATCCAAGAGATAATTTTACGAAAATATCTTTAGGTTTTGGGATTTCTTTTTGTTTATCTGTCAACTGGTAGAACCGTCCGAAAACGGAAGGTGAGCATTCATTGACAGGCAGTCGAAGGCCAGAGTTATGTGCTGCCGAAAGCATAAACATGGGGAAACCCACTTTGTTGCGGATGAATATATATTGCAGGGTTAAGATTTATTTAAAATACCTCTTTGCACACACTAAAGCCATTGGGAACCACAACAAACAATGAAATCCTGACGATACTTTTGAGGTCGAAACGCTGAGGCTCACAGGTAGACCAGTGGAAATGTAGTATGCTGGGAGAGTTGTGATCTACTAATAGAGATTATTTCCCTACGGATAAAGCAGAGAGATACGAGATACCCAAGATATGTACATGGCTGCTACATTTTAGAAGGTTTTTGGTCTCACAAACATATTTCAAGGTTTGAAACGATCTTGTCATACCAAAGAGCTGCCCTCTAAAGACTATAAAACCACAAAGAACACCGACATGGTGGACGAAAGAGCTTCAAAGCATTAGAAGGGAAACCAGGAAAACCTATAACGCAGCAAGAAGCTCAAATTCGGAAATCGACTGGGATCTTTATAAGAATAATCAGTGCAAATTCAAAACTGCGGTCAACAGTGCTAAACGCACCTCCTGGCGTAACTTCTGTTGCAGTACTGAATCAGGCAGGCTTAGAAAAATAATCGCCAAAGAACCGGCTGTGCCAGGTTACCTCAAGATCCCCAATGGGAACTGGACACAGTCCACCCATGAATCTTTAACACATCTACTGGAAACCCACTTTCCAGGATGTGATTCATACTCCGGTAGAACTTGTAGCGGATACCTTGAAAATATTTTTTTTAAATTTTTTTTTTTGATAATTTTCAAATAAATCCTTACTCCGAAAATACTTCCTATAATTTCTCATAAAGAACGATGGCAATACCACCTTAGTTTATGTTCCACAAAACATAAACCTACCACATGTAAAAAGGAAACATAGCATATTATTACCACAACCATTTCACCAAACGGTTTAGCGTTGCGTATTTAACGCTCGCACGGTCAAAGCTTGACCTTTCTTTTCTTTCGACTGTGACAGTGGTCATTAGAAGTCGTGACGGACCGTTTCAGTAAAGTAACTTTTATTCAGTGGCAATGTGCTTTTTATAAAAAAAAGAAAATCTCTAAGTTTTGAGTCGGTATGTGTGATCGTTTGCCTTTTCTGCTAGTACTCAATTAAAAGTTACATTGCTTTTCTTTAGTGCAACGATCGTGGATATATTCTGTAACAGTTTTATTCGATTTTTCATCAAAATTGTGACCAATAAGTGATCATAAAACATCCTTAAAGGTATGTACTGGGATAATTAAAATTTTCAATTAACTAAAGTGATATCCATTTCGTATATATAGGCATATTTCGTGATTTTCGTAAGACGCGAGTGATTATCTTTGGCGAAAGCACGAGGCCACGCAGTGCGTTATTTAATCTGTAATTAGGCTGGTGCCATCAAGTGTGCTAAGAAATCACTCGTGCACATAAAAAGGAACATTTTAATCCTTTCATCAAATCCGATATTACCATTTTATACCACACGAAATTGCATGGAGCATGTGTTACATCATAAGTGAAATATAAAATCATACATAACCGCAAGTCTTATATCCACGAGTACATATATACATTCATGCATTCGTTCATATATACGATCATATCTATTCATCATCATCAAGACGAGCCATCGTGCCTAGCCTAATCAACTTTGAAAATAACCGTTCCAGACGATTCGACAAATCTACCCAGACGTCCAAAAACCTATCCCAGAAATTCCATATATTTTCCCCAGTTTAAGTAAACTAAAAACAAAAAAAAAACTAATTACATGTACAAAAAAAAAATAAGTATAACCTAATTAGAAAATGCAATGCATGTAGATAAGTACCTATGTATAAAGTAAATGTATAAAAAAAAGGTAAGAAAAAGCCAACAAAACATTTTACATAATATAAATTCTATTCCATAATTAATAATATAACATCCTAGAGTACATAACCCAGCAATCTACACCAGGCTTCATGTGCGCACATCACGTCTGCAGTCGATACAAAAATTCATAAGGACATTAAAACACATTAATTAAAACGATCAAATATAAAACAAAGTAAGTTTTTTTTTTGGCTTTTTGGTTTACATATATATATACAACATTTCATATTCCAATACATTTATAACAGAACATATGATTTTAATTCTACTTATCTAAACTTATCTAATCTAACTTATCTAAATTATATATATACATCCATTTGGAATTAAAATACCTAAAATTGAACTAAGTAAAGCTAAAAATACAATTTATAACTTACATATTTAAACAATCACTCACTCATGCACATGCATTCATTTAAATAATCATACACGCAATCATACATTATATACTAATACTATATTATCTAATTACTATTTGTTTAATATCTATTTACTTACTTAAACTTTATTATAAAACCCCATTTGAATACCTATTATACACCCCACCTAAGTTATTATATCTACTATACTACGTCGTAAGATCAGAATATTGGAAATAATTATTACAAACATGATTATTCCTAATAATAATTTGATCCTATTAAGCGAATCGATTATGAGTACCGAATTCAGCCTCTTTCGTTGATAATTGTGAAATTTCCCTTTTTTCATTCGATGGCAATAAATTGTTACCATTTTTTTTATAAAATAACACTCTCTTTTATTATGTGGTAAACATAACTTTGATTGGCAAAATGGGGTCATGAGAGTAAGCAGAAAGTGATGGTGAAAGAAGTGTGACCATTTGTGTAGAAATTGGTAAGGGACTATTGGTAACATACAGGTAGCAATAGTCAAGGTGACATTAATGAACTAGGTCATTGATGTTGGGAGGGTATGCCTAAGAAAACATAACATCGACGTTTTCCTTCTCTTCTTTTAAAATCACTCGTGAGGTGATATCAATCTCTTTTGACGGCAAGGTCAAGCAAAGTGCATGCAACATTTTTTTTAGGCACGTAACAATTTTTATTTGATTTAGGTGAATGTGTAGTAGAAAGATCCCACCCCTCCGACGAGCTGTCGCCGTGCAATGACAAGCGTGCCAATTCTGCTACTGGGTACAAAACACCTCGACCCACACCTTACAAACTCCAGACATAACCGTCTAAAATTGCAACCCCATAACAGCAGCAATGGAGGACATGGTTAGTGTAGAAAGAATCAATGGGGCAATTGAATCCTTCTCCCACTATAAATCCCCAGGGGTCGATGGTGTTATCCCGATCATGCTACAAAAATCGAAACACCTCGTAACAGTATTCCTACACAAATTGTTTGTTGGTAGTCTAAAATGCACATCCCTAGGTGCTGGCGGGAAGTAAAGGTAGTCTTTATCCCAAAAGCCGGCAAGCCCAGCCACACGACCGCGAAGGACTTTAGACCAATAAGTCTTACATCCTTACTTACTTAAGTGGCGCTAGAGCTGACTGCGCCCGACGTCTGGCTGGGAATCGAAGACTCTGCGAGCCGTTCTACATGTCCTAGCCATCTTAAACGTCCAATGCGGAGTTTTTTGACCAGGGGTATGTCGCTGTACAGCTCGTATAGTTCTTGGTGCAATCTTCGTCTCCATAGCCCGTCAACCCAAACGGGGCCGAAGATTTTTCGAAGAATTTTCCTCTCGAATCTACCAAGGATTTCTTCATCCGCTTTTGATACGGTCCATGCTTCAGCGCCGTAGAGCAGGACTGGGATGATCAGGGTCTTATATAGAATCTCCTTAGTAGTTCGAGTGAGGGCTTTACTACTAAATTGCCTTCTTAGCCCGAAGAAACAGCGGTTGGCGAGAGCCGAGGAAGACAAAGTCCCGTAATACCTCAAAGTTATATCTGTCAAAGGTGACGTTCTGTCCAATTCGTCGATGTTGTGTGTCCTTTCGTGTTGACAGCCTCATTTACTGCTAAACCCATTTTGCCGCTTCCTTCTTTATACTAGCAAACGTGGCTATGACATCACGTTGAGTCCTACCATTGATGTCAATATCGTCAGCGTATGCTAGTAGTTGCACCGACTTTTGGAAAATTGTGCCTCTGGTGTTGGCTTTGGAGTTTTGCACAATCCGCTCAAGAATCAGATTAAAGAAGTCACATGACAGCGCATCGCCTTGCCTAAATCCTTTTTTGGTATCGAATGTGTCGGTGAGGTCTTTTCCGACCCTGATGGAGCAGCGAGAATTCTCTATCGTCATCCTACACAAATGGACGAGTTTGGGCGGTATACCAAAACTAGACATGGCTCTGTACAGTTCGTCTCTATAAATGCTGTCATATGCGGCTTTGAAATCGATGAATAGGTGGTGGGTATCGATTTGGACTTCTTGAGTTTTTTCCAGGATCTGCCGAAGTTGTGAAAATTTGATCGATTGTGGACTTTCCTGGCCTAAAACCACACTGATAAGGGCCGATCAGGTTGTTGGTAAACGGTTTCAGGCGTTCACATATTACGGCAGATAGGATCTTGTAGGCGATGTTGAGGAAACTTATGCCTCTGTAGTTGGCACAGTTCAGAGGGTCTCCTTTTTTGTGGATCGGGCAAACGATGTTGAGGTTCCATTCTTCAGGCATATTTTCATCCGACCAGATTTGGCTTATGAATTGGTGGTTATAAAGCTCAGCGGGAAGGCCGTCATTTCCGGCAGCCTTATTAAGCTTGAGTTTAGATATTGCTATCCTCACTTCACTTATGTCGGGTGGTTGGCAGTTTTTGCTGTCGTTGCCAATATTAAATGGTTCGTTCTGCCTGACAGCGGATTGTTGTTCGTCATCGCCGTTTAACAGTCTGCAGAAGTGGTTCTTCCATATCCTCAGCATTGATTGTGTCTCAACTAAGATATTTCCTTGTTCATCTCGAAAGGATTCTGTTCGAGACTTGTAGCCTTGGCTTTGACGTTTTACACTTTGGTAAAACTTGCGAACATCGTTACTGGAGTGGCACCTATCTCTATCCTCGATCGCGCGCTTTTCTTGCTCTTTTTTCTTCTTTCTGAAAAGCCGATGTTCTTCCCTTCTTCTTTGCCTATAGAGCTCAATGGCAGCTCTCGCCTTCACCTGCAGCTTAGCCTTGTAGGCCTCGTTCTTGGCTGCGAGCTGTCGGCATTCCTCATCAAACCAGGGGTTCTTGCTGGTGGCCGAGAGAAACCTAGCACATCAGTTGCGCCTGATCAAATGGCTTGTTGGCATCATCGCCATTGTTCTTCGACATTAGATGCTGGTATTGTGTTGTGAATTGAGAGGTTAAGGGATACGCGTTGTGCGAAGGTCTTGGCGGTCTCTGGCGTTTGCAGTCTTTCGACATTAAATTTTTTCACAGTATTTCTGTTTTTTTTTGTGGCGTGGTCCGTTTCTGTCAAAATTATATCACTGTGTTGAAAGAGCAACATTCAACCATCTCAGGCATAATATATTCTTGCTTTTCTAGCTTTTTGTCATCATCTATGGTAGACTGCCTTCCAATAAATTATTATTAATGCGATTAGTCAGCTACTTTGATTTGTGCACCTAGCTAAACGAATCACGAAATTGTAGGGTGCTCCTGCAGGTGTTATAAAGGATGGGTCATCTTTGAGTTTCTGCTGTTCTACTAGCAGAGGCAGACATTCGAATGAAATATTCAATAGAAAGGCTTCTTATTTGCAATACTGTAACAATCATTAAAACAATAGAACTAAGGCACATAGTTCCTTGCTAAGATGGATTCAACAATGGCGTATAGAGTCCCAGTTAGGATGGACAAAGCTGCTTCGAAATATTCGTACAACACTTCATCCAAGAATCTCAAAGGGAAGTCAGTCTCTTTGAACAGAAATTGAGCGTATGAGGCGAAAGGCAATTGGCATCGCTCAGTCCCGTAGTTGATATTGATGATCCTGTGTTCTCTGAACCATGTACCAGTGTGGCTTCCGACCCGGCCGATCGACAATAGACGAAATATTCACACTTAGTCAAATCCAGGGAAATTCCAACTAATTTCAAGTCGAGACACACACATAGACTTCAAGGCCACGTATGATATCATCCAACACCTAGAGCTTTATAAAGCGAATTCAGGATACCATCAAAAATGGTACAGCAGTATCAACTAACACCAGACAATACTCGATCTCTAATTTAAAAAAAAACTGAACTTTTGCAAAAGGAGATACTCTATCATGCGATGTTTTCAATTGTTCTAAAACAGATAGTGCTTAGGGCAGAAGTTAATATAATTAATACAGCTACTGGGGTACGCAGACGACATCGATATCATTGATCGCACCCGTCGTGTTGTTGTAGAAATATTTATAGCAATCTTGTAGTTAAGGGAAGGCAAAGTATATGCTATCAAGAAACAAAGTGCTTTCGACGCACAGCCTTCGAAAAAATGTCACTGTCACACATAGCAACATTTTGAAGTAGTTAAGAAGTTCATCTACTTCGGAGTCAACTACAATCCCACGAATTACACCATTGGAGCATCGCTTTAGCAAAGCAAACAGTTTAACTTTAACCTGAAAGTCCAAATGTTTGCTCTACTGGACCCAAATCTTAATAGTCGTGTAAGTACATTTCTGTGTTTCAATTTATAAAACGAGTAAAAATTTGTCCGTATAGACAAAAGAGTTGAGCTAAAAACTGGAATTTTCCAAAACCATGAATTTTTCGATATTCTCTTTTTGACCAAATTGGGGCGATACATTTTATTTAATAACACCCCATTACATCCCAGGAAAGTCAAAGTACATTTTGTAGACCATGATCTACTAACATATGGGCCCTCTTCAAAAGCGTGTTGGTTTTATTTGATGAAATCATTTACCACAAAAAATCTGACATACTAAAGTCTCAGCATCTGTTTAATGCTCACTGTTTTGGTATTCAATACTGTATCCAGTCATGGATCTTAAAATTAACTTAAGCGGATTATTTTGCAAGTTAATAATTTCGTAATTCCCTCGACTACTCTCAAACTACCACCTCAACAAATATCCAACCATATCCATAATCCATCAGGAGGACATTTGCTGTGTCCACTTAACACAATTCAACTTCCTAACCGTAAATAATACGTTTTCAACAAAAAACAGTATTTTCAATTAAACTTACAAATTAATTTCCCCACGGAAGAATAACGAGACAGAACAAGTCAAACATCAACACTTTGCTGTGCGGCGGCGCGTAACATTTTATATAAAAAAAAATCATCCCATCCAAGCTCTAGCTAGTGCGCGCGCATCTTCTTTCAGCGACTGAATTAATGATGTGGGTACAATGTGACAACAATTCTACAAAAGCCAACCGAATACATATCGTTAACCTCCTGCTAAGTGTTGCAATTTTTCTTCCTCGAATTTTCCCCATCACTTGGGTCCTGTTCCGCCACGTCTATACGCAGCCCGTTCATTGCAAATTAATAATATTTCTGTTAACAGTGCTATAACTCCATGGCTGGCATGCGGTTAAGATGTCCAAACGCTGTTTTCCTTTTATTTCATCGACATCGTTGTTGTTGTTGTTTGCGGAATCCAAAAAAAGAAAGATTATCTACGTTTACAACGGAAAATTGTTGTTATTCCTCTGCGAACCGAACTGTGCGAGATGTGTGTGTGTGTTTGCATAGAAGAAAATAGGCAGCATGCAGAATAATTTATAGACTAGTCTCACCCTTAGACAATTTATCTGCTCACTTAGTCTGGTGGGGCAAATCGTTGGCATTGGCATACGGAACTTGCTGCAGGAATTGTATTTCCAAAGACAGTCTGGCGTTCTTTCGTGATGCTCCTATACATTGTGGCATCTCGAGCTGGAGATGCAGATTTTGTTGATAAATCTAAATTTGGACAAAAAAGTTGGAAAACCACAGTGTAACTGTTTAATTCAATGATTTATTGAATATTTAATCAGTGACACTGGCGGCGAAAGTAATCGTTTAATAAGGCATGTGGCGGCTGTCAACGACTTTCAGTGGGCTTTCCAAAATGAATTCTTAATTAAATTTTTTTTATATACAGCAAGGATGGTGAACCATGGAATGGCATTCAAGGAACCAATGATGTTTGGTTTGATAATGATCTTGAAAGGTTATTGAATGAGTAAAGCAGGGATATGATAATAAATATGTCCTGATAGTTGTGAGGATTAGAATTGTCAACACCGAATGTGTTTGCAGTACAATTACTTCCGAATGGCTATCTGTAATAATCCAGATCATGATAGAATAGCAGCAATGATGATTTAAAACGCTATTTTATTATACATTCCAGCTGCATTTTTTTTATATATATTTCGTTAAGAACAGTGTCTAAGGTAATTCCCAAAAGTAATCAGCCCTAGCGAGGTATCCGTCGGAGCGGACAATTTTCCACAACGCATACTTCGTCGGAGGTTCAAATTCCATTCGAGGTATGTGTTATCGGAAAAAAAAATACTACAACGGCTTAACTTCACTCCGATTCGTAAATAAACTCCGCAAAGAATTTATGTGGAGGAAATTGGAACACGAATCGCACTTAGCTGTCAAAAATTGCACGGAAAATGCACCTGAACGCACTTTAACGCAATTCGTCGGGATGCTTTACAAAATGTCGGAGAAATATTCCGAACAGACTTTCGGAAGAATACCTCGAAGCAAAAATCCTACAAATCGTACAAAATCGGAGAATATTCCGCTCTGACGGATACCTCGCTATGGATACCTCGCTAGGATTCCACCTCCTTGGGAATGTTTTACCAACGGAATGGAATCGGCGTTTGATTTTTGGTTTCTTTCGTCAAATACTCACTTAAATGGTGCAACAGTCCGGAATGAAGCTGGATCTCAAACAACATGCCTCTTCACATAGGGGATCAAAGATTTTCCGAAGATTTTTTTTCATCCGCTTCGATCCATGCTTTGGCGTGGTAGAGTAGGAATTTAGGAATTTCTCAGTTAGGTTCCTTTAAAACTGCCTCCAGTTGCTCATTTCAACATGGTAACGGTCGTTTCTTACTTGTGCTTGCCACTTTAGACGAGGTCTTCATCTACTGCCACCAACTTCTGACTTATAATCGAAACTCTGTCATCTTAAACGTCCAATGCAGAGTGTTTCGACCAGGTCAATGTCCCTGTGCAGTTCGTAAAGGTCTTCAAAGCTATTCAATCAAAATGGGAGCAATGATTTTACGAACAATTTTTCGCTAAAAACTGACAAAGATTGCTTCTTTCGCTTTTGATTCGGTCCTTGCTTCGGCCCCGAAGAGCAGGACTGGGATAATAAGGGTCTTATTTAGAATATCCATAGTAGTCCAATAGAGAGCTGTATTACTTTATCACGGTTGGCAAGTTGGCAAGTAATTCTTCGTTCGATAGCAGAGCCGAGGTAGATAAATACCCCTACCTTACAGGATACTGCCCCATAGGCATACATGCTAAAAGACTTGGCCTTTATAGCAACGACTTCTGCAGAAGCTGCATGGGCGAGGAGGAGGAGGAAAGTATCACTCATCTTCTTTGTTCATGTCCAGCGCTCTCCAACAAAAGAAGACTCCACCTGGGAGACTACTGCTTCGACAACCTAGGTAACCTGATTAACATTGACATCTGGAACCTCCGCCGTTTTATTTGTAGCTCGGGTTGGTTGGTAACCTAGTCTAACCGAGGGGTGTACCATTCGGAACGATCTCCGAAACGAAAGTCAGTTCTAACAGGAACTCAATTTGCTCTCCAGGTATCCGTTGCGGAACAAAATAAAAAAACATTCAGCAGCGATTCTTCGTCGGACAACTTAGAAAGAAATTCAACGCAAGCTGTCAAAAATTGTCGAATTAACGTATATCGCCGATGAGCGATCATGTGCGTTACATTTCATCGGAATTTATGTTCGAAATGCTAACCTAGAGACAAAATTTCCTTCCGAACGGATAACTCGATAGGGGGAAAGTCCCTTACTACCTAAAAATTGTATCTGTCAATTATTTTTCGTGTGTGCTTACGTGTTGAGAGCATATACTTGGGTTTACCTTCATTTACTGTTAAACCCATCTCTGCGCTCCTCTTTACTAGAAAACGAGGCTGTTATATCACATACATTCGGTCCAATGATGTTAATATCATCAGCGTATGCTAGTAGTTGCCCAGATTTATGGAAGACTGTGCCCCGGTGTTGGCTCGGGAGTTTTGCAAGTTGCCCTATATTGCAATCAATTTTAGTGACCGTTTCCTTGGTCAGGAGGTCGCCATGCACCATGGGCTAATACTTGCCCCGACTTATCTTTGGTAGGTTAGGTTGGTGGGTTGATGAGGCAGACGGTGTGTGTCTTTCATCATCGCACTCAGGTCAATATAGACCCATTGTGATGCCCGTTGGGCGTCCACTTGTGTGGTTGGTTCATTCATTGCCCCGTTACTGTCCATTGTTGTTAGCCTCTTTCCAGCCATCCAGATGTTGTTGCAAACCTGAAAAGATTAGGGAGAGGGATTTCGGATAGATCCGTAAGGTCATGGAAAAAGTATTTTCCTAAGGTTCTCCTTCTTAATTAGCTGAAGCCTGGACAGTGGCACAGAAAGTGGAGGGTATCCTCGTGTATTTCTTCATCGCCGCAGCCTCTACAGAGGTCATCATCTATGAGATGCATTTTCAGTTTGTGGCTTTTTAGTAAGTTGTGTCCAGTAAGAATCCCAACTAAAGTCGAGACAGATTTCCTGTTTCTTCGAAGTAGTTTATGGGTTCTGGCTTTGTCATACTGTGGGCACATTCTTTTGGAGGTTTCACAGGTGAGGAGGGAGTTCCACCTGTTTTTGGCAGTGATCAGTGTTTTCTGTCCCACCCGAGATTTGAGGTCACATAGTGGTGGTTTGACACACTGGTCTGCTTGGTCAATGCTGGAGGGAGATCCTTTTCTCGCCAGTTCGTCAGCAATTTCATTGCCGTGTATGCCTCTGTGTCCGGGGACCCAGCAGAGCTTAACATTATCTTGGACGCCAGGAACCTTTAGCCCTTCACTACAACGTTTCACAAGCCGAGATTTTATTTCGACAGCAGAGATAGTTTTATTGCAGCCTGACTGTCAATAAAGATGGTGATATCATCTGGTGGTATCGCCAGCATTAAGGTCGCTTTGGCAGACTCTGCTACTGCCAATATTTCGGCTTGAAAGACACTGCTGTGCTCAGGGAGACGAAAGGTGCTGTTTAGCTTTAGTGTTTCTGAAAACACTCCAGCTCCAACGCCTACATCCATTTTTGAACCATCAGTGTAGATGGATATGGTTTCGGTGCTCAATTCGTTCCTCTCCAACTCCTCTCTGCTTGGAAAGATACAGGAGAATGGTCTTTGAAAGTCATGGCAAGGCAGCATGTAGTCAGAGGATATAGCTGAGCTCAGATATCTGTGTAGAATTTGGCCATGTCCTCCTGAGTTCGATTTCCAGCAATTGAGCTGGCTGATTCTTAGAGCACTTTTGGCTGCAGATTCATGCATGTAAAGGTCTAGCGGTAGCAGGTTAAGGATGGTTTCCAGTCCCGCTGTTGGTGTGGTTCTCATTGCGCCAGTAGCGCCCACACATGCTATCCTTTGTCACATTTTTTCAGATGGGTGACTTTATTTGTGGATTGCCACCAGACAAGCCCCCCATATGTTAATAAGGGTCTTACATTGGCCGTGTACATCCATAGGATGATCTTGAGGTTCGGACCCCAGTTTTTTCCAAATATTCGGTTACACGTATAGAAAGCGACTGTGGCCTTTTTAGTCCGCTCGCGCACATTTGGGTTCCAGTTGAGTTTTCTATCAAGAATGACACCCAGATATTATGCACTATCGGCTAGTTTGATGGTAGTCCCATCGATAGCCGGTAGGTCGAATATTGGTATCTTCCTCTTATTCGTAAAGAGAACGAGTTCCGTTTTCTGGGGGTTGATGCCAAGCCCACATTGTTTTGTCCACTCGTTGAGAGTGTCAAAGATTTTCTTAAATAAATCCGCTAGTAAGGGGAATTTTAAGTTCTATTTTCGACACTTTCATATTTTATCAGAAGCAATATATCTTTAAAATTTAATTTAAATTTAATAACAGTGACTGTATACTATCACTGTTTGCATTGAATCAGCTCCAAGCTGGTTATTACTAAATACCCTCAAAACTCAATAACCATTCAATATATACGCGTTCAACTCCAACAAAAACAATCCCACCCAATTGGCACGCACAATCCCAGTTCGAAAAGATTTATTGACCCCACTAGCATGTCCCGCAAGATTGCTCCAATTTGTGTTAGCTACCACAGCTACTACACACCGTACGCTGACATCCACTATACGGATTCATATTAACCACCATCATACGATACGCATGTTCTCTCTCCGTCCATAGGGCGGATGCTAACTGGAATTGAATTGCCCTACAGCGCATATTCACTTTGATCATTTATCACCCGCAAGATACATTCCATACAGAGCGTGTACACAAAAGTAGCTAATTAAAAGATTGAAGAAAAATTGGACATCGCTTGCGGGTGAACACCTCGCTAAGTGTTACAAAAATAGCCACGAGATACATTTTGTTGTCTTTTCAAAATGAGGTGTCCCCATACCAGCAGCAGTTGAAACACTATCAAGCCAAATCTATATGATTACGATCTGATGTGGACACTGGTGTAAAGTTTAATCTTGATTGATCTGTTTCGAGATGGGGAACAAAATGGAAGGACGTATCTATATGGTCACCATAGGCGTACTTTATATTCAGAGAATCGAATTACAACATGTCATACGTTTTCCACAATGTGCTCAAGGGAATAATAATAATAATCATTGGCTTAGCCAAATGGGAGTGGTTCTTGTAATAAGGCGCTGGTGTTGGTACTGCTGACGCTGGTACTGGCAATAGAACGAGAGACCGACGATGGTAGGCTTTTGGTTGGGAATTATTTTCGAGCCGAGGGTAATGTGTATAGAGTCGATCAATTTGCTGTAGGATATCGCTGAACGATTTGTAATTATTAAACGCACAATAAAAAGCCCGTTGGTCATTTGAGTGACAGTATTTTTTTCTTACCAAGAAGCTGGATACGGTGTATCGGCGAAATCTATTGTAGTTGCGATGTATCTAAGAGTGCGTATGGACTAATTTGGTATACAAAATAACTGTGAAGACTAACCGATGTGGTAGTGAAATGAAAAGTGCGTATGTGGCATGAGAAAATTTGTTGTTTGTAATGTGCAGTGGCAAAGAACACATCAAATATGGTCATTATAAGTGATGCAATCACAGACAATATAGAGGGTGTTAAGTTTTTTCAATAGCGTTGTTTTACAAAGGAACTTAGCCTTGTTAAATGGGAAAAATAATTTAAAAAATCTTAGCTCAGTTAAAAATTGTTACAGAGTTCTTCGGCAACATTTTGTCCGTCATAATCGTCCAACTGAGCCCACTATTCATAAAACCATCAGCAAATTCCGAATCAATTTTAATTTTGTGGACATTCATCCAATAACCAGAGTGGGTAGAGCCCGTAATAATGAGAATTTTGCTGCAGTTGTAGAGAGTATCCGTGAAGACCGTGATCAATAAATTCTTTGCTGTTCTAAATTTTTGGGCATCTCTTATGAAACGTTGTGGAGTTTTTTGAAGCGTGATCTTGGCTTAAAAGCGTATTAAATATAGGAGGTTCGGAAGCCGATTAACTTTGGTTAAAGTTTTAATTTTGGTTTGTATGACTGGAGCAGCTTCAAATCCATTTTTTTATCGAGATAATTTTTTCAGCAATGAAGCTTATTTTAGTTTTAAAATTTCCATATTTGGAGCGATGAACAACCAGAGGCAATCCAACAGCTACCAATGCAATCCCAAAAATGCACTCTTTGATGCGGTTTATAAGCATTTGGCGTCATCTACGGACCGTATTTCTTTAAAAGTGATACTGCCAATGAAGATCGCTACAGAGCAATGATACATGAATTTTTGTTGCAGAGATTCAAGATATTGGTGTAGTTGACTGGTGTCAACCGGATGGCGCTACATGGCATATAGCAAACTAATATTGAGGGAAACTACTTACTTACTTCAGTGGCGCTACAGTCCGAGATGAACCTGGGCCTCAACCGAAATGCCTCTCCAATTAGCCCGGTCCTTAGCTAACTGCCCCAGTTGCGCACTCCAAGTTGGTTGAGGTCGGTTTCTACTTGTGCGCGCCACTTAAGGCGAGGTCTTCCCCTACTGCGTCCGACGTCTGGCTGGGAATCGAAGACTCTGCGAGCCGGAGTATTGGTGTCCATTCGTTCTACATGTCCTAGCCATCTTAAACGTCCGATGCGCAGTTTTTTGACTAGGGGTATGTCGCTGTAAAGCTCGTATAGTTCTTGGTTGAATCTTCGTCTCTATAGCCCGTCAACGCAAACGGGACCGAAGATTTTTCAAAGAATTTTCCGCTCGAATCGACCAAGGATTTCTTCATCCGCTTTTGTAACGGTCCATGCTTCAGCGTCGTAGAGCAGGACTGGGATGATCAGGGTCTTATATAGGATCTCCTTAGTAATTCGGGTGAGGGCTTTACTACTAAATTGCCTTCTTAGCCCGAAGAAACAGCGATTGGAAAGATTAATTCTTCGTTTGATTTCTGACGAGATGTTGTTGTCAGAGTTAATAGCGGAGCCGAGGTAGACAAAGTCCAATTCGTCGATGTTGTGTGTCCTTTTGTGTTGACAGTATAAACTTTGTCTTACCCTCATTTAACTTTATTTTTTCCGCTTCCTTCTCTATACTAGCAAACGTGGCTATGACATCACGTTGAGTCCTACCAATGATGTCAATATCGTCGGCCTCTGGAAAACTGTGCCTCTGGTGTCAGAGTTAATAGCGGAGTCGAGGTAGACAAAGTCCCGTACTATCTCAAAGTTATATCTGTCAATGGTGACGTTCTTTCCAATTCGTCGATGTTGTGTGTCCTTTCGTGTTGACAGCATATACTTAGTCTTACCCTCGTTCACAGCTAAACCCATTTTTGTCGCTTCCTTTTCTACACTAGCAAACGAGGCTATGACAACACGATGAGTCCTACCAATTATATCAATGTCGTCGGCGTATGCTAGTAGTTGCACCGATTTTTGGAAAATTGTTCCTCTGGAGTTGGCTCGGGAGTTTTGCACAACCCTCTCAAGAATAAAATTGAAAAAGTCACATGACAGCGCATCGCCTTGCCTAAATCCTTTTTTGGTATCGAATGTGTCGGTGAGGTCGTTTCCGACCGTCATCCTACACAAACGGACTAGTTTGGGCAGTATACCAAAACTAGACATGGCTCTGTATAGTTCGTCTCTATAAATGCTGTCGCATGCGGCTTTGAAATCGATAAATAGGTGGTGGGTATCGATTTGGACTTCTTGGGTTTTTTCCAGGATCTGCCGAAGTGTGAAACTTTGTGGACTTTCCTGGCCTTAAACCACACTGATAAGGGCCGATCAGGTTGTTGATAAACGGTTTCAGGCGTTCACATATTACGCAGATAGGATCTTGTAGGTGATGTTGAGGAGTCTTATGCCTCTGTAGTTGGCGCAGCTCAGAGGGTCTCCTTTTTTGTGAATCGGGCAAACGATACTGAAGATCCATTCTTCAGGCATACTTCCACCCGACCAGATTTGGCTTATGAGTTGGTGGATGTTACTTACCAAGTCATCTCCGCCAGCTTTATAAAGCTCAGCGGGAAGGCCGTCATTTCCGACGGCCTTATTAAGCTTGAGTTTAGATATAGCTATCCTCAATTCACTTAGGTCGGGTGTTGGCAGTTTTCGCTGTCGTTGCCAATATTAAATGGTTCATTCTGCCTGACAGCGGAATGTTGCTCGTCCTCGCCGTTTAACAGTCTGCAGAAGTGGTTCTTCCATATCCTCAGCATCAACTGTGTCTCAACTACGATATTTCCTTGCTCATCTCGACAGGATTCTGTCCGAGCCTTGTATCCTTGGCTTTGACTTTTTAAAAATTGGTAAAATTTGCGAACATCGTTCCTGGAGTGGCACCTCTCTATATCATCGATCGCGCGCTTTTCTTGCTCTTTTTTCTTCTTTCTGAAAAGCCGGTGTTCTTCGCTTCTTCTTTGGTATAGAGCTCAATGATAGGATAACGAACCGCTCACCGATCATTAGTTAATTTGAGACACCATAATAAAAGGAAAAACGACCCTTAAACTAGTGTGGGCATCAGTTCATGCTGTTATTTGGGGTAATGAGATAACAGATCAGTATGCAAAAGGTGTTCCCACTGACTCTTATCACAAAATACCAACTGGAGACAATACCCACATCCACCACTTTTTATACCCTATCCCATAGGGGTATATTAGTTTTGATACTTAGTTTGTAACATAGAGAAATAATTTTGCTACATATACCTCAAAGTATATGGATCGACTTAGAATCGCTAGCTGAGTCGACTAAGCCATGTCTGTCTGTCCGTCCGTCCGTCCGTCCGTCTGTACGTCACCGATTTTTAGGCCTTAAATTTTGAGATAGGATAATGAAATTTGGTGTATAGGATCCTCGTCTCTGCCTACAGAACAAGTGTAAAAATTTTTGAAATCCGCCCACTGCCACGCCCCCTTTTAAGAAAAACTCAGTTTTTGACCAAACCGTAAGGAATTTTAAAAAAGTTTCTGAACAACATATTTAGACAATATTAATATCTATATTTCGTCCATATAAAGTTTTTTGCCACGCCCACTTTTTGGGGGCGTTTTCAATAAAAACTGTTTTCGGTCAAATTTTAAATTTTTCGAAAAAAATGTTGATGCAGAATCATTAACATTATTAATATGAACATTTTGTCTATATACCATTTTAACCCACGCCCACTTTTTGGGGGCGTTTTTATATAAAAACCATTTTTATACACTACCCCATAACATATGCAGGAGAAAACCTTGTCTTATGTAGAACCGTTAAATTGTTTTGTAAGCAGTCTGAAGAATTTGTTGTCACTTTATCATTTTTTCTATTTTATCCACATCGTGTTTTTAGCCATGCCCTTTTTTTGGGGATTTTAGTTTTATGGATAGGATGGGATAGGGTATTCAACGATCCGCACAGCGGATTATAGCCTTCTCATATGTTTTTTTATAAATTCTGAATTGCCGAAGTAATAAGATGCGCGTCGACCTAAAAAATCGATTGTGCCTGCCGTCAGATGTCTGTTTAGGTTAGTACCGCTTCTACTTTCCTAATGTAGCTGATAATGCATTCAGCAGAGGATTTCCTTAGTTCTCCGGTGCTTAATATTTCCCTGAAGAAAGATTGCCTTCTTATACCGCAAAGAGCCGGGCATTCACATATGAAATGTTCGGCTGTTTAGTCTTCTGCTAGACATAGTCTGCTCTCCGGTGAGTCGACTAAATGCATTTTTTGTAGTTGATATCGCTGACCGTGGTGACCCGTGAGGTAGCCTACGAAGTTTTTGATATCGTGTCTGCGAATATTTAGTATCTTGTTGGCATCTGTTTTGAAAGGCTGAATATATCTTTTGGCCTGTCTTAGGCCTGGGATGTTCTCCCAGTATGAATTATATTTGTTTTGTTCCCATATCTATGGCTGATTTGGGGATTGGGTTCGGGTCCAATGAAAGGGTTCCCGAGCATTTTCTGGCTAGTTCATCAGCTTTTTCGTTACCTTCAATCCGTTTATGTCCGGGGACCCACCATAGTCTGGTGTTGTTCCTGGAACTGAGTGTTTGGAGGGAGTTGAAGCAGTGTAGTATACTGATTTGGAGTCAATGATGTGTGAGCTAAGGGCTTTTGTAACTGCTTGACTGTCCGTGAATATATGGATGTTTGCGCCTTTAATACCTTAGTTGTGTATTAGTTTTGCGCATTCTTTGATGGCATGGACCTCTGCTTGAAATACACTGAGGTTTTTTTTTCCCATAGATATTGAGGCGTTCCGATTTGGTCCATGTATGCCAGCTCCTACCCCTGAGTCCATTTTAGAACCATTCGTGTACCACTTTAGGCCGTTTAGGCAGTTTGGTGGGTTATTGCTAACCAATGCTTCTCTGGTTTTGATCTCCGTTGAGAATCTTTTGTTGAAGCTTAGTGTCATTGGCGGTCTTAAACCGCACCACCAATATAAAATGATGTCTTACAAAAAAATGCATACAGACTTGAAGCGATTCGTGGATATTAAAAAATCCACTTACTTTTAACGGGTGATTTTTTAAGAGTTAAGTTTATCAGGTTGGCAGCACTGATTGATAAAGGCGTCCAAACGTCTTTTGTCAAAGTAAAAAGTTTTCAGCATACTCTGCCATTTAATCATGGAAAGACTTACAAACAAGCAACGATTGCAAATTATTGAAATTTATTGTCAAAATTCGTGCTCTGTGAAAAATGTGCAAATCCGTTGTTTTATAGAAAAATTGTGTTCAGCGATGAGTATCATTTCTGGCTCAACGAAAACGTAAAAAGCAAAACTGATGAACAGCCACATGCCATACAAGAATTACCGATGCATCCCGAAAAAACCACAGTTTGGGATGGTTCATGGGCTGGTGGCATCATCGGTCCATTTTTCTTCAAAGACGACCGTGGATGAAACGTTACCGTCAACGGCGAATGATATCGAGCCATGATACGCGACTTTTTTCTGCCCCAGTTGGCTGAGTTGAACTTGGTTGACATGTGGTTTCATCGAGACGGCGCCACATGCCACACAGTGAAACAAGAGAAATGTTGAAGGATGAATTTGGAAAGCAGTTTATCTCTCAAAATGGCCCTGTGAGTTGGCCGCCAAGATCATGCGATTTAACGCCTCTTGATTATTTCTTGTGGGGTTATGTAAATTCGTTAGTCTATGTGGACAAGCCGAACACAATTCACAAGCCGAAATAATTCGTGGAATACAGGCCGAAATGCTCGAAAGAGTGACGCAAAATTGGACCTTCCGAATGAACCATTTGAAACGGAGCCACGGACAACATTTACATGAAGTTGTCTTTAAAACGTAAATGGCAAGGGCATATTTATGGATTACAATAAAAAATTTGAATATTTGATGCAAATTTGAGTGTTTTATTGGATTTTTAAAAAAAACTTCGCTTAAAAAATCACCCATTTCCAAATTTGTTTGCGCTTATTGAAAATTAAAAAGAAACATTTTGTGTACCCAATTTCAATGTCATAACGATCTTGTTGGGAGTGTGGTACTCTATAATATATTTAAGGTAACCAAACTCTGTGGGCTCAGTGGCATCGGTTGGTGCGATGAACTGCAGCGCAGAAGATCTGTGTCACATTCCCAGCCGTCGCAACACCTAAATAATTTGTCACTGGTCCTCCTTTCATGATGATCTGACAAATAATTCGGGTAGTGTCAATTGTCAATTCGGATTCGTCATAAAACATGAGGTTCCGCAATCGTGAAAGTTGTACACATGCACACATGAGTGGTTGTGAGAAAAAGCTAAGCAGTGGGTACTAACGAGCATGTTGCGCCAAAAATTTTAATTTTTTTTGTTTATCAAACGCTGAATAGAGAAAAATGGTCTGGTTCATGTTTGCGGATTTTTACGACATACACATATTAGGGTTTATGTTTGTCTTGCACCATTAATTTGCGTTGCTATTAAAAACAAATTCTGAATCTTGTTTCCAGACGGTATTCTAAATGCTCAGTTTTGACATCAACTCTTTTGTCTTAAGAAGAGGTTTGTCTTGGAAAATATATGAAATGCGTTCGAATGTTTATGAATACGTAACAGAACAATTCTTTAAATAAGATTTACATATTTACCAATATGTACCGTTATATATTCGAATATAAAAATCTACAAAAACATCATTCCTGATCTGAACAGCGCACATTTTATTTGACGTACACAATTTGTCATCAATCGGACTTTTAAAATGTTAAAGTCAACTAATGAAGTAGTAAACTTTATTAATAGGTGGTTAGCTAATTGCCCTTAAAATAAAAACAGCTACTAGTCTCTATTCCTAATAGTCCATCAATCTTTAACTGCTCACGATAAAATATTCATAAAACCCTCACTTTAAGTATTCTGACGACGAAAGCAGTATGAGCGGATATTTGGTGACTCCTAGATGGTTCCAAACTCTCATCCACTACGAATTCTCGGAAGACCACAAGGAGGCCTATGACATCGTCATAACTTCTTATCTCCTCGCAAGCGCTTAACCATAAAATGTGTTTAACACTGGTTCTACGTAAGTTCCGCTTACTCATCAGGATAATGAGTCAAACGGCGAAGATGATCCATGCAACCCGGTTTATTCTCTCTCTTTCTCTCTATGCAAATCGATAGCAGGAAAAACTTCTCCCCGATCATCAAAGTGATTGTTAGTCGCCGTTGGCCAAATCAAATCTGTTAACAAGTTTTTCTTCCCTATGCTATCCAGGTACGATGTGTGTATTCGTTGGAGATTTGTGCTCACCGGTGTGGTGCCTTCTTCCTGAGTCAGCAACATTTTCTGATATCGAATCTGATGGTAAATACGCGATGTATCCCATTTGTTGGTGCCGTTGTTGTAGATCTTTCCATTATTTACCAGCGAGATATTTTTTTTTTTTGTTATGCCTTAGCCTGGTCAACGCGTCCGTCGCTTGTCTTCTGTCGTCTGCGGAGTGTGTGTATCGGTTTTTGTTTTTCTGTTGAAACAAATTTATTTGCACCACCGGACACATGGACCGACGGACTGTAGAACGTACGTGTTTGACTTGTGTGTGCACATTGTGTCCATCTCTAATGTAATAAGTGAAAACAAGAAGAGATGCCGCCACTGGTGTGCGCTGCTGCCGCCACTGCTGCTGATGATGATGATGTGATGCAGCAGCCTCCGCACCGCCGCCGTAATATTGCAGAATCTCTCTCGGATATCGCGTTACATACCGGTCTATGGTTTTCCACTTTTCAGTAATTTATTAGATGGCAGTTGCCGTTGTTGCACGCACAGGAAAAAAAAGTATCAAAACGCATATACTCGTACCATCCGAGACAACTTTGTTTATGTGGTTTATGTCCTGCATTTGATAGAGAGCGCGCAGTGTGCTGCGTCAACAGTCTCCTAAGTCATGCAGAGATTGCTTCATTTTAATTACAATTACCAATGCGTTCGCGGAATGATGGTGCATTTTTATTAGTGATTTATTAAAGATTTTATGCGCGTACAAATGGCGCTACTACTTCTCTTGTCCTGTCCGGTTGGAGCGAATTTCTTGTCCATCGTTTTGGCTGCGGTACCCATGATAAGCTATTGACAGGTGATGTTAGATTCGCTGATGCGGCGCGTAAATCGTATGCGTGAACCCCTGTGGATGTGACTACGGTGATGGTGCTGATGCGTGTTTGTTGCCATGGGGTTTGAGTTTTTTTGACAAGCCGACGACGAGTTGTAATAGAACACCTGATGGCGATTCAACGTCAGTGAGTGGCGTTTGATTGAGAGACTAGTTTTTTTTTTTGCATTTTTATTTTATTTGTCTGTACTATGGGCTAAGTGAAATACTAATTTGGAAGAACGCAAGAAAGTCGTTGCATGTATAATTTTGATCGTTTCGTTGAAAATGTCGACTGTAGATGGGTTAAATGGTGGGTTTCACATAAATGAATGAATTGACGATGGAGTGGTTTCATTCAGTTATGTAACGTTTTTGCAATCGTTTTTTTTTTTCATGGGTATAGAATTTAGATTGAGGTGCAGTAGTTCAGTGATAAGTGAGTGAGTTCAAAACCCGATAAAAAACAAAATTGATCGTACAAGAGTATAAAATTGCCATGAGAATCTTTTAAACTTAAATTGCGTGCTAAATTGTAGGCTGCATATTTTAATCTTTAATATAAAGTATTCCAGGTGATTATATTACACTTTCTATTATCGTGCTTGATTGTGTAATGTTTGAGTGACCGATACATAAAGCAGATCCATAGTGATCTTTGATCTTCCAAATATCGTTTCTTAGATGACTTAATAAGGGAGTTAGTGAGATGGGTCTAAAGGGTGCTAAATGCTGCATCGCAATGACAAAAAATTTCGCAGCCACATGTGAGTATAGGTACTAATAGTGTTTTTGCTAAAAGCAAACGAGTTATCAGAGAAGTATAATGTTGGGAGCACCATAGCATACGGCGTATACCATAAACCTTACCGAGGGCGGCATTTATGTGCATATTCCAGGTCAGAATGTTATTGAAAAGCATTCCAACAATTGCCTTTGAAACATAGGCTATAGGTGAAATATTTAAGTATAAAATGGAGAAGTATTCATAGTTTATGGCTTTTTTGCTAATGACAAGGCATTTCGATTTCGATGGATTTAAAAAAAGACCATAAAATGCTGACCAGCGGGAGGTTTTCTCTAGATCTTTGTTGATTGTAAGAACACAATCTCCGAAACGTCCAAGTGGACAACTTTTGTAGAGGGGCACATCATCTGCATACATTTGGATAGAGGATCTTGTAATCCTATTTGGCAGTTCATTTATATATAAGGAAAAAAGAAGAGGTCTTAAAATCGAGCCCTGAGGGACTCCTCTTGTAGTTGGAAGAAAGTTTGAAATTGTGTTGCCAACAAAGACTGCTTGTTTTCTATCCCGAAGATAAGATGACAACAAACGAACTGCCGAAGATTACTTACGTACTTAAGTGGCGCTACAGTCCGGGATGAACCTGGGCCTCAACCAACATGCCTCTCCAATTAGCCCGGTCCTTAGCTAACTGCCTCTAGTTGCGCACTCCAAGTTGGTTGATGTCGGTTTCTACTTGTGCGCACCACTTAAGGCGAGGTCTTCCTCTACTGCGTCCGACGTCTGGCTGGGAATCGAAGACTCTGCGAGATGGAGTATTGGTGTCCATTCGTTCTACATGTCCTAGCCATCTTTAACGTCCAATGCGGAGTTTTTTGACTAGGGGTATGTCGCTGCACAGCTCGTATAGTTATTGGTTGAATCTATGTCTCCATAGCCAGTCAACGCAAACGCGACCGAAGATCTTTCCAAGAATTTTTCTCTCGAATCGACCAAGGATTTCTTCATCCGCTTTTGATACGGTCCATGCTTCCGCGCCATAGAGCAGGACTGGGATGATCAGGGTCTTATATAGGATCTCCTTAGTAGTTCGAGTGAGGGCTTTACTACTAAATTGCCTTCTTAGCCCGAAGAAACAGCGGTTGGCAAGAGTAATTCTTCGTTTAATTTCTGACGAGATGTTGTTGTTAGAATTAATAGCGGAGCCGATTCGTCGATGTTGTGTGTCCTTTCGTGTTGACAGCATATACTTAGTCTTACCCTCATTCACTGCTAAACCCACGTTGAGTCCTACGAATGATGTCAATATCGTCGACGTATGCCTCTGGTGTTGGCTCGGGAGTTTTGCACAATCCTCTAAAGAATCAAATTGAAGAAGTCACATGACAGCTCATCCTTTTTTGGTATCGAATATGTCGGTGAGGTCGTTTCCGACCCTGATGGTGCAGCGAGAATTCTCCATCGTCATCCTACACAAACGGACGAGTTTGGGCGGTATACCAAAACAAGACATGGCTCTGTATAATTCGACTCAATAAATGCTGTCGTATGCGTCTTTGAAATCGATACATAGGTGGTGGGTATCGATTTGGACTTCTTGGGTTTTTTTCCAGGATCTGCCGAAGTGTGAAAATGTGATCGATTGTGGACTTTCCTGGCCTAAAACCACACTGATAAGGGCAGATCAGGTTGTTGGTAAACGGTTTCAAGCGTTCACACATTACGGCAGATAGGATCTTGTAAGCGATGTTGAGTAGACTTATGCCTCTGTAGTTGGCGCAGTTCAGAGGGCCTCCTTTTTTGTGGATCGGGCAAACGATGCTGAGGTTCCATTCTTCAGGCATGCTTTCAACCGACCAGATTTGGCTTATGAGTCGGTGGATGTTGCTAACCAAGTCATCTCTGCCAGCTTTATAAAGCTCAGCGGGAAGGCCGTCATTTCCGGCGGCCTTATTAAGCTTGAGTTTAGATATAGCTACCCTCACTTAACTTAGGTCGGGTGGTTGGCGGTTTTCGCTGTCGTTGCCAATATTGAATGGATCGTTCTGCCTGACAGCGGAATTTTGTTCGTCATCGCCGTTTAACAGTCTGCAGAAGTGGTTCTTCCATATCCTCAGCATCGACTGTGTCTCAACTACGATATTTCCTTGTTCATCTCGACAGGATTCTTTTCGAGTCTTGTGTCCTTGGCTTTGACGTTTTACACTTTGGTAAAACTTGCGAACATCGTTCCTGGAGTGGCACCTCTATATATCCTCGATCGCGCGCTTTCCTTGCTCTTTTTTCTTCTTTCTAAAAAGCCGATGTTCTTCCCTTTTTCTTTGCCTATAGAGCTCAATGGCAGCTCTCGTCTTCACCTGCAGCTTAGCCTTGTAGGCCTCGTTCTTGGCTGCGAGCATCTGTCGGCATTCCTCATCAAACCAGGGGTTTCTTGCTGGTGGCCGCGAGAAACCTAGCACATCAGTTGCGGCTGATCTAATGGCTTGTTGGCATCGTTGCCATTGTTCTTCGACATTAGATGCTGGTGGTATGTTGTGAGTCGAGAGGTTAAGGGATACGCGTTGCGCGAAGGTCTTCGCGGTCTCTGGCGATTGCAGTCTTTCGACATTAAATTTTTTCACAGTATTTCTGTTTTTTTCTGGCGTGGTGGATATCCGCATTCTTACCTTGGCTACAACAAGGTAGTGGTCCGAGTCGATGTTAGCCCCTCGGAATGTTCGGACATCCAACATAACATATTGCCTTCAAAAAAACTTCAATAAGGTGAAAGCTTTTTCGGTTCGTTGGAATTACCATTTAATCAAGATTCATTGCCTCTTACCTATACCTATCCATCCAAAATTGGACGTTATTTTTTCCCGGGGTTTTTAGTTTTGACATGAACTCTTTTGTCTTAAAAAATAATTTGGTACACAAAATTACAAATGTAAAAGAATATCTAAAAATGAAAATTCTGAAGTAATTTGCATGAAATAAAACATATCTATCTTTAGGAAATTGATGCTTATTAGTATTGCGGCAGTTGTGTTCAAATGCCGCGCAGCAGAACTGAGTTCAATTTCTAGCCTCTCGACCTCAATTAATTTTTTAACCGGTTGTCCTCTCTCTAAGAAATGTCAATTTTTCCCTCAATTTTTATTCAAGCAACGTACACGTTACTGCTTTTAATAACAAAGCTGGACTCTTGGATTTAACTGCAATATTGTTCCTTACATACTCAAATCTTCTTTATAAGTGCATGCTGCAATACATTATGTTTGCAAGCCTATTTCCTAATATTTTTTTAATATGCCTCTACAACCTCAAGTTAATCATCAGTTACCTCTGGCACATTTCAAGACATCACCACTTTTGCGATTATCTTTATTTGATAACCCAACGACGCAAATACACGTCTTCACATTTATTTACCAATCCATCATAACTACCCCCGTAACAAAGTTCAAACAGCTCATCCCATATGTCTTCATTAGA
Source organism: Rhingia campestris (assembly GCA_932526625.1). Lineage (NCBI taxonomy): Eukaryota > Metazoa > Arthropoda > Insecta > Diptera > Syrphidae > Rhingia > Rhingia campestris. The sequence continues at coordinate 6,434,991 of OW052183.1, forward strand.
GCCCTTTTAAAGTAATACCACATTCACGCAACGAGTCCCATTTCAATGGGCCCCTTTCCACATAACCCCAGGGCATTTACTCATCCTATCCAATTTTCTGTCAGTCATTATAAAGTCATAAACTTAATTGCACTCCAGCTAGATGTTTTACGATCTTAACAAATGTTCACGCACTTCCCTCAAAAAAAAAAAACACACGAGAGAAATATTTTTCCTATTTCCCCAAAGAGCGTAACTATTATATCATGGTAGACCCCCAATGAGGATCCCATAAGTGCCGTCCATAAATAGGTTGTCGTAAAAAGTATATTTTCATTGCATGCCAAAGTATAAATATCTTTTTTTCCATAGCACCGCACACGCTACACCATAATGATAGTCTAGCGCCGATTTTTCATTCATTCGGAGGCGGAAGAAATCGTTTTACGATCTAAGTACAAAAAAAAAAAACCAACAAAACACCATGACGATGGTGTGCAGCATTAAGCACACACCACTCGGGTAGATTAAGGCGTCATCAGCGACCATCGCCAAAGTCATTATCATTAATATTATTGTCGTCTGCAAGGTGTCAGAGGTTGGCATTTGTTTCTTGTAGATAGACATTACCAAAAGGCTGTCGTGGTATCCTCCTAACTAAATGCTAACAACGACCTCAGGAGTCAGTGTTGTTAGCTGTGTTTCAAACACAAATGCACATCAATAGACGTTTGTTTTTTTTTTTCGTTGAAGAGCGCGTTTGTCACACGCACACCCCACCTTAACGCTAGAGGAATTCTGCTGCTTTTTTGACACTTGGAAAAGTGAAGATGACACTGTTGTCATCAATCATAATTTTTATGTCTGTGAAAGAGGTTAACAATGTTAGGCGATGGCTGTGTGTCAAGTAGCATTCCAGCGGACACTCATCGGACACACAATAAACTTGAGAATGTCGCTTGAAGGAGGACGATGTCGGACTTTGACGTTAAAAGTTATCATCGTGATCTGTTGAATTCGAATATAGTTGTCGCTGTGATCGGTTGTTAGAGGCGACATTTTGAAGTTGAGATTGAAAGATGGCAGCAGGAAATTATGTTATTTATCTACGTTGCTGTTGGTGGATTGTGAGAAAGTAATTTATCGAGTTTGTTTGACAGGCTATTGGGCTTCCTGATTGAAATAAATTACTTTGAACGTTTAGGCAAGGGGTACATAAAAGGGGTGAAAGACTCGAAAAGATAAGCATTGGCAGTGTTCTGAGGGTATATTAAATATTTTGACTGACAGTTTTATACTTGTTTTGAGATTTTTCAACACGAATTTAGGTCTGCTACAATATTATTCTATTGAACAAGGGTTCCTGTCTCCCGTGGCACCTGAATATAGCCACGAGGGTAACTTCCATATGAACTCTTTACCAATCAAGTCGTGCGAAAGTAGATATCATGATAACAGACTATTTTCTTACCGAAATTAAAGCCCATGATCTGGAATTTTGGTTCCAACAAAATGGGTCTAGACCACACAGTCTGTGAAACCATGGCTCTTTTGAAAAAAAATAATTCAGTGAACAATTTATTTAACACTTTGGATCGATAAATTTGATGTCTGTGAACAGTGAACAATTTATTTAACACTTTGGACCGATAAATTTGATGTCTGGATCATGTGATGCCATAACTCTGTTTGGGTCTATGAAAGTTCCAAATGCTGCATGGGTAAGCCAACTATGATTGCAGAATTGGAAGTCAATAAATGTGACATTGGCCAAATAGCATATAAAATGCTCGAATCGAAGATTGCAACTTCGGAATAAACTATGCTAGTCGCAGTTAAATCCTGATAAAACAGCTTTTTTGAAAGTACAAGGTGGCTGATGAAAGCCGCTACCAAAAAAAAATTTAATAACTTTTTTTCTATTTAATGAATCTGGTTAATTTTGTTTTTATTTTGCAGATTGATTTTTAAATTTTACAAAAATGGGACACTGAAACAAGAATTTGGATTGTCCGCCGCTATCAAGCACTGGAGTCCATAGTTTCGATTAAACGAGAGTATAGGCGCACGTTTGGCGGCAATCCTCCGAGCAGATAGACCATAATGAAACTTGTTAACAATTTTGCCGAGCATGGGACAGTCAAACGAAGACCTTACCATCGAAACCCTTCAATTCGGAAGGAGGAAACAATCGCTGCTATAGCTGCTGCCAGACAAAATAATCCAAGGTTTCGACAAGAAGCTTATCTGCTCAAATGTATAAGCAGATGTCATTGCAGTCCATTACGAACAATGTTTTGGGATTATTCCCATATAAAATTTAAATGGCCAATAAACTGAATGCAGCAGACTTGCCAATTCGCTTGGAATTTTGCAAGAATATGCTTCAAATGGTGGAAGAGGACGGTAACATGTTGAACTGTATTTTTATGTCCGACGAGGCCCATTTCCATTTAAACGGCAACAAAAACAAACAAAGTTGTCGAATATGTAATGCTTCCAACCCACAAATACTCCACTTCGTGTGACAGCGTGGCGTGCATCATCACGCAGCATTGTTGGGCCCTACTTCTTCGTCACACCGTTTCGGTTACTGGAGACCGTAACTTGATCATGTTGAGAGAGTTTTTCTATCCAGAATTACGCCAAATAAGGATTTCTTTCAACTCTGTGTGGTTTCAGCAAGATGGTGCAGCTCCTCACGTAGCCTGGCCTATTATGACAGAATTGCGATGAAAATTCCCCTTTAAGCTGATATCCAGAAACTCTACATTCCGTTGGCCCCCAGGTAGCCTGACGTTACAGTACCTGACTTTTTCTTGTGCGGTTATTGCAACCAGGAAGTCTAAAAAGCAAAACCAACAAATTCGAATGAACTAAAGCAATCCATTCGAGAAACAATTGCAGCTCTTTCAGTCTCAAATCTCCAAGCAGTAATGAACAATTTTTTGGTATCATGCCGCGCATGCATCAACGACCAGGGGGGTATTTAAATTCCATTATTTTTAAAACTAATCAAGTTTTATTTAATAAAATTGAATGAGCTTTAACATGTATAAAAGAAAAATGAATTCCAAGTTATTTAAGTTTCTTAATGTAGCAATATTCATCAGCCACCCTGTTCCTCTAAATGATTCACCTATTTCATTTTTTTTATTTGAAGAAAAATAGAGCCAAATAATTTGATTTCTGTCCCACCGCAAGTGTTGATTAACATTTGGGATATTTTGTGCCATTTTCCTAGTTTTCCGCGAATGAAGATTCGACGCAATTATTAAAATCAACAGACGAATTGTTCTTCAAAAACATCGTGACGATTATTCTGCGTTCTTTATCAGTATACCGTTCTATTCCTTTTTCACACAAGATCCAATTCTGTTTGCTTCACAAATGTCAAAGCCGAATTGACATCCATCGTCTATTTTAAAATCTGTGGCACTTATTCATAGGGCCATACCCCATAAAATATACCAAACAAAAGAGTTGATATGCAAACTGATGATATGAATTTTACAAACAATTTTATTGGCCTTTATTATAATTAATTTTCATAAAACTGTAAATATAAATACATTTTATTTAAAGATCGTGTTGCAAAGATACACCAAGTGTAAACAAACAGTCTAAGTAAAATATGGTCGTAAAAAAACCGTAAACCGTATTCGAAATATAAAACAACGCGATGGCGTTTTAAAAAAACAACGTTTTGGCGAATTGTTGTCTGTAAAATATAGCCACAGTGTTACTTTGTTTTACTATCAAAGCTAAATAGATTTTAAACGCTGCACCAAAATATTTGCAGGCCAAGTTTTTTTTTTTTTTGATTTGAAGTTAATGGTACTTATATTTTATGCAACAACTAATTCCGTTGTGTAACCCTATGGTAGAGCTGTTTAGATAATATTATTCGCAAATAAGTCATCCAATGTTAAACATCCTGCCATATACCCATACATAACACAAATTTTCTTCATTTCCTTACCAACACGTCTTTCCCGTTCTTCCTAAATATTATTTCTTTCACTCAATTTAAGAACCACATCAGTCAAAATGGTTACCAGCCTAGTACCACAATTATCTAACTCCAGTAGATGATTTAAAAATAGAAAATTCCTTTGTTTGCATGTAGCTACAAGTATGCCTACAATAACTCTTCAACCAACATTTTATTATCTAACCGCTGCTTTAGTCCAACTAATCTTACTCGAAGGCAGAAATAACATCAACACTTTACGCAAAGTGGCAACAAATATTAGAATGATACCCGTAATCGCAATCAACTGAGGATTATGAGATTCTTCTTCGTAGAATCTCACAGTTTGCCTAGGATTAATAGATCCCAAGTGGAAAAAAAGGAAACCTGCTATAGGTTAGATTATCCATGGCCAACGAGTTTCCCAGGTATAGAGAAGAATCTTCTTCAGCCTCTTCATAGAAAATAGAAAAAAGACTTTACGGATACAAATCGTATCTGGTTTCTTATCGGACAAGGTAATTCGATATCCTGTTTACAGTAGCCGAGGCTAAGTGATTACAATGTACCTAGCAGAAATCAGCGAAAAAAAGTGAAGAAAGTGATGATGGAGAGATTCACTCGAACTCGACCCGATCTCGTATAGAGCAATAATGTTTCGTTATGTTCCCATGCCGGCTATACGGGTCTATAAAAGAAAATCGGTAAAAACATCTCGTTTATGTGTATTTCCGTGCAAACAATGAGCGAATACATAAAATTATACTTTTTACGATTCGAAGTCAGCATGATTAGAGAGATGGAGAAATGGCTCGTAAATGGCTAATATGGGGTTTACGATCTTTAGCGTGCTGTTTACGATCATTTTGTACCATCGTGATCAGAGATATTTATGGAATTCAGGTATTCATGGTTATATGTAGGAGGGTCTATAAATTCTTTCTAATGAACAATTTCAATCCATTTATAATAATATCTTCTTTATATTAGATAAACTGAACGATGAGTTTTAGGAAAACATCCTTCTTCATTTATGGAGTAATATTCAGTGTTGAGACGGACTATATTTCATTGCAGCGACCCAACAAAATAGTGCTCGAAATGAAATAAAACTAAGGAAAGGAATGCACACATAGGCAATGCAACCATCAGTGTGAGCCTTGGTTGTTTTTATAAACAAAGCCGACCTCCAAGTGAAATGCAAATCGGAGGGTTGACTGCCCTCAACAAAAGAATCAAAACATGAGAAGACAAATAATTCTCGAAATAATTATTCCAAACACCTTTTTAATCAACATACCCAATCACCCTCTTTTTGATTTAATTTTCAAAATAAGGCTTAAAGGGGGCCTCATCAAATGAGTAGGACAACATCATCTTTTGTTCAAAATATTTTTAAAAAAGCATGTTCACAAAAAAGTGGTAAAGTTTCAAAATTTTGTTTAGCCGAAATTTAGGAAAGAGCTGCTTCGACATATTTGAACACATGGTCTATAGGTATTTCCAATACTGAGCCAGGGTATTGGAAAAGAGTTGGTGGCGGAGGAGCCCTCAATGGGTCAACGACAGCGCTCATACCCCAAAATGGGCTACTGACATCGGTATTTTTTCCGGCCCGCAAGGGCCTGGCCCTCCAGGTTGGGGGTTGTGCTTTGGGTTAACTACCCATCCACGGAAAAGAGATTTTGTTGCGAAGCAACCAATAGCCTCGGAAAGGACTGATTTTATTGTTGACGACCATGCTAAACGAAAAAAGGACAACGACGTTCATATCTGCACCTGGAATGTGAGAAGATTAAACAGGAGAGGTGCAGGCGAATAACTAGCGGAAGCCCTAAACTGCTGCAAAGCAGACATTACTGCCATCCAGGAAATACGATGGGATGGGCCGGGCAAAATGAGGATGAAAAACTGTGACATCTACTATGGACAGTGTTATAGTGAGCAGAGACAGCGACTATTTGGATGCGGATTTGTTATAAGTGCCAGAATTAGGCAAGACGTCTTATGTTTTAAAGACATTAGCGAACGCATTGTAACAATCCGCATCAAGGCCAAATTCGCCAACATAAGCCTTATATGCGCTCATGCTCCGACGGAGGAAAAGGATGATATAACTAAGGATTGCTTCTACGAGCTCCTCGACAAAACCTATGAGCGACTACCAAAGTACGATGATAAAATCGTGCTGGGAGATTTTAACGCAAAGGTAGGAAAAGAAGACATCTTTAGCAGTACTGTCGGAAATTATAGCCTACACGACAACAAGTCTAGTAACGGACTTAGGCTAATTGACTTCTCTACGGAACGAAATGCCACTATAGCCAGCACACGGTTTCGTCACCTCGATATCCATAAGGGGACATTGAGGTCAACAGATTAACGAACAGTGAACCAAATTGATCCCATTGCGATAGACAAGTGGCACGCATCCAGTATTTTGGATGTCCAAACATTCCGAGGGGCTAACATCGACTCGGACCACCACCTTGTTCTAGCCAAGGTAAGGATGTGGATATCCACCACGCCACAAAAAAAAACAGAAATACTGTGAAAAAATTTAATGTCGAATGACTGCCATCGCAAGAGACCGCCAAACCTTCGCGCAACGTGTATCCCTTAACCTCTCGACTCACAACATACCACCAGCATCTAATGTCAAGAACAATGGCAATGATGCCAAGAAGCCATTAGATCAGCCGCAACTAAAACTGATGTGCTAGGTTTCTCTCGGCCACCAGCAAGAAACCCCTGGTTCGATGAGGAATATCGACAGATGCTCGCAGCCAAGCTGCAGGTGAATACGAGAGCTGCCATTGAGCTCTATAGGCAAAGAAGAAGGGAAGACCATCGGCTTTTCAGAAAGAATAAAAAAGAGCAAGAAAAGCGCGCGATCGAGGATATAGATAGGTGCCACTCCAGGAACGATGTTCGCACGTTTCACCAAAGCGTAAAACGTCAAAGCCAAGTATACAAGGCTCGAACAGAATCCTGTCGAGATGAACAATGAAATATCGTAGTTGAGACACAGTCGATGCTGAGGATATGGAAGAACCACTTCTGCAGACGCTTTATCGGCGATGACGAACAACATTCCGCTGTCAGGCAGAACGAACCATTTAATATTGGCAACGACAGCGAAAACTGCCAACCACCCGACCTAAGTGAAGTGAGGATAGCTATATCTAAACTCAAGTGGCGCTACAATCTAGGATGAACCTGGGCCTCAACCAATATGCCTCTTTAATTAGCCCGGTCCTTAGCTAACTGCCTCCAGTTGCGCACTCCAAGTTGGTTGAGTTCGTTTTCTACTTGTGCGCTCCACTTAAGACGGGGTCTTCCTCTACTTTGTCCGACGTGATTTTGGGAATCTAAGACTCTGCGAGCTGGAGTATTGGTGTCCATTCGTTCTACATGTCCTAGTCATCTTTAACGTCCAATGAGGAGTTTTTAGACCAGGGGTATGTCGCTGTATAGCTCGTATAGTTCGTGGTTGAAGCTTCGTTTCCATAGCCCGTCAACGCAAACGGGACCGAAGATTTTTCGAAGAATTTTTCTCTCGAATCGACCAAGGATTTCTTCATCCGCTTTTGATACGGTCCATGGGTCTTATATAAGATTTCTAAGTAGTTCCAGTGAGGGTTTTACTACTAAATTGCCTTCTTAGCCCGAAGAAACAGCGGTTGGCAAGAGTAATTTTTCGTTTGATTTCCGACGAGATGTTGTTGTCAGAGTTAAAAGCAGAGCCGTGGTAGACAAAGTCCCGTACTACCCCAATGTTATATCTGTTAATGGTGACGTTTTACCCAATTCGTCGATGTTGTGTGTCCATTAGTGTTGACCGCATAAACTTAGTCTTACCCTCATTTACTGCTAAACTCATTTTTACCGCTTTCTTCTCTGTACTAGCAAACGAGGCTATGACATCACAAGTTTTTCACAATCCTCTCAAGAATCAAATTCAAGAAGTCACTTGACAGCGCATCGCCTTGCCTAAATCCTTTTTTGCTATCGAATGTCGGTGAGGTCGTTTCCGACCCTGATAGAGCAGCGAGAATTCGCCATCGTCATCCTACACAAACGGACGAGTTTGGACGGTATACCAAAACTAGACATGGCTCTGTATAGTTCGTCTCTATAAATGCTGTCGTATGCGGCTTTGAAATCGATAAATAGGTGGTGGGTATCGATTTGTACTTCTTGAGTTTTTTCCAGGATCTGCCGAAGTGTGAAAATTTTATCGATTGTGGACTTTCCTGGCCACAAACCACACTGATAAGGGCCGATCAAGTTGTTGGTAAACGGTTTCAAGCGTTCACATATTACGGCAGATAGGATCTTGTAGGCGATGTTGAGCAGACTTATGCCTCTGTAGTTGGCGCAGTTCAGAGGGTCTCCTTTTTGTTGGCATTGGCAACACGGTACTATTAAATGGCGAAAATTCAAATTTTACATGAATTATGGGACACCCGTTAGAGCCGTGATTTTTTCTATTTGTTTGACAGAAACTATTTAATGTTCCTTAGAGTTTGTCGAAACTGAAAGTTGGATTGAGGAAGTTGTTGCACATAGAAGTTGTTGGACATAGCTCAACAAAGACTTTCTTTACAAAACCTAGATTAAAGCTCAATACCCAAAAGTTACAAATGGGCATACGGTCAAAAAGACTAGTATGCACTCTTACACGATGGCGGGTTCGATAAAAAAAAAATTGACGGGCGGATTAGTGTATACATCTTCTACGATTTCAGAAACTACAATTTTGTGACGTATAAAACTTAGGTTGAAATAAGCCTTTAATGGTTATCGAGACTACTTTAATGAATTGATAATATTTGGTATCAAAAAACAGTGAATCAAACTGAGAACTATTGTGCAACATCTATGTGCACTAATATCGGTACTTAGGCCTATTTTTAATGTCTTCGATTTGTTTTTGCTGCCCGAATGACAGAGCCAACACTCATACTCTAAGCCCACGTCTAATTGTACTGTCACTTAAAACCCATGATTCTGCGAAACGTCAAATCGATCAGATAAGCGAATTGGATCAAAACGTAAAGCATAAGCGGGCTTAACACCGACCCACGGATTTTGCTTACGTTTAGATACATTTACATGGTTTATAAGGAATTTGTCAAAATAGAACGTATGTGACAAAAATGTCATAACTGTATCCATTTGGTAAATCCATCAAGATTCTGTCCACCTCAGACTTGTAGAAAGAAATACCACGACTCTAAATCAACCACTTGACCAAATTTAGAACAAATCAACAAGTCATTGCTTTGCATTGATTTATCACTTCTCTCTTACCAGCTGTCATTACTAAAGTGACACACTCCGGTAACCTATAAATCATCTTGCATAAGCGCCCATCAACTGCGAGCATAGATGCCAGTCTCTCCTATCTAGGTAATCACTTTTGCTCCATCATCCAGTCGTCAACTTCATCCTTACCCACCAGCCTAACCTGTTCGTCAACCCATTTGACTCAATCACAGGATTTTAATCTTCGTCTCCGTCGCTATTGATAATTATGCATTCGAAATCCCCCATGTAATCGTCACGTAATCGTCACCCAAAGCAAATCCGCGCGAACTAGCGAATCGGCAAGTGAGCTCACGGCGCGGCGCGCGCGTGAGAATTAAACCCGTGACATAACCTGCATTTGCACACCGACCGCCTCGCCGGGCGCATGCACATTTGTCTACACAGTTGTACGGTTAGACTACAAAAGCTCAAACTCGATCACCTTTCAAGTCATCAATTTAGTGCGGGTACAGGAGAACCCAACCGCTGGCAGGCCAAGCGGTGGTTTCGAATTAGCAATCTCTCAATTCTCGAAACGGATCTCTGGCCAAGCTGTATGGGGCAAACCTCTGCCACCGCTTCTCGTGCCAGCCCCAGTGACACATTTTGTCCAATCCCATTTGCATATTATTATTATTATTAGCAATAGAAATAATGGTTCCAGCACCTGGTGGCGAAGGGTGTTCCAGTGTACCAGTGTATGATGGCCGGCGCGGTCATGTCGAACGCCATACAGCCGATTGCCTTTAATTAGTGTTCCCACCGTCATTGTTGTCGTCAATTCGAACTGAATGGTGATTTAACAAATATCCCATGGATACATGAATACACGTTGCTGCGAGTGCACTCAGTATAAGTAGTTCGAGCGTTAGGTCGATGGGTAGGTACACTACAATAGACTTAGTGTCGCGTCGAAAAATTCGACAGACAGATGACGATCAGCGATCGATTCGAGTCAAATGACAGCAGCAACAGCCAATGAACGTGTTTTCTAATTTTTTTTCCAAGTTTTCACTGCAACGACAATGACGACGACAGTGAGGACGGTTGTATTTGTACACTTGAAGTCCTCCTTCTGGCCACAAATCACGTGGCTTGAGGTGGAACAGTGTGGTTGCCGGTACCGGGAGATCGTAATTAAAATTGACTTAAAGTGCTAGACAGTGTCACTCCCAGTTTGGCGTTGAGTTGGGAGTCCAATTGGAGGTTGGCGGCAGCGACGAACGACGACAGCGATGCCAGTGGTGGAGGTTGGAGGTGGCTGCCTTGCAGAAAATGTACGACATGAAGTCGAAATGTTGCACGTAGATCAATATGGTTGTATGTGTCTGTGTGTTTGGGAACGTATCTTTTTTTTCTACCTATATGACTTTTTGTAAACTTTTAATTACATCGAAGCTACTGGGTGTGGTGGCTGGTTGGAGATTTCAGTTGGATTGCTTTCTGTGATTTTGGACACCAGCACACGGAACATATTTTTCATGCGACTAATTTCAAATCGGAGACCAAGCAATGGGTGTATTGGTTGAGTCATATCTCAATGGTATTCCTACATTGTTGAGTGATTTTTCTGGGGGATAAAATAATTGGCTGCACTCGAGCTGTCGCAATGCGATTGAAAGTGTTTTTCAAATTTGACTGTCAGTCAGAAGCTGGATTAATGTGTTATTTTCCACATAACTGGGTTGTTGGAAACACTTGTCTAATTGGATTTGCAACAAGGTATGGACAATGTATTGGCAACTGGGGTTGAATAGTGTGTTAGGCAACGGATAGTGACGAAGTTAGAATGAAATGAAAAACCTATTTCATGAATATTCACTGTTTGATGTAAATGAACACTTAAAGCCGGTTTATGGGAAGTATGATTGGATTGGATGAACTCAAGTACATGAAAAGGTTCCGAATACAGAGATACATAAAAAGGTAAACATTTTCCACTAATAATTATCACAATTAAGCAGTCAACGTCCCGAATTTCAGTCGAAATTTTGTTCTTAAGGTTTTGTATTCATGGCAAAGACTTACGTTTTTATGAAGTTTTTCGGAGATAAATTGCTTAACATTGGTGACCACTGACCAATCAACTTATCCTCGAAGTAAAATAATGCTATCTCCGTGTTGATGTTCCATTTTTGAGTCTTCCATGCCTAGTAACGCTGCTCGAATCTTATGCCAAATGACATTCCATTTTGCATATGAACATCCCAAAAAGGGAGCGTTTTAAATTTTTTTTGCTACGTCGTGTAAATAAAGAGTAAATGTCAAATTTTCTATAACTCAGGCGAATAAATCTGGCTGACTTTGGGTTATGTTGAGTTTTCGACCCGCTGGTTTGTGGCTTTGTTCGCATAGACCTGCGACTTTAGAAAACCCCACAAGAAAAGGTCTAACGGGGTCAAATCGCACGATCTCGGTGGTCAGTTCACAACATCCGCTCGTGCGGAATTTCCAATGTGGGGTGAGTTTTGTGTCATTTAGCGCCGCGGCGCACCGTCCTTTTGAAACCACATTTCGTTGGTGTCCATATTATCCCATTCAGGCCAAAAGAAGTTGGTAGTCAACGGCGAGCGCTTTAGGTCGATGACTACCAACTTCTTGTGGTTTCAACAGGACGGCTTAACCAAAACTCCTTAAAGAAATACTAACCGATGACGTCGCCAGCCCAAAATCCAAACGAAACAGTGATTTTTCAGGATGCATTGGACACTCGGATCTCCTGCAGATTGGTATCGTCCCAAATTCTACAATTTTGTTTGTTGACGTACCCATTCATCCAGAAATGTGCTTTATCGCTGAAGATGAATTGTCATTTCGAGTCCAAATAGCGAACACACGTCGTTGTCTATATGGCTCAAGTCACGTCGCATAATGAGCTGGAGTCTGCGAAAGGCTGAATTCTTGTAAGCGATGCGAAATTTTGCTGCACACTCGCCGGTGCTTAAGGATAGTGGTGCGATTATATGAGGACACAAGCGTTCTCACTCTAGTCTCTCACTATCAACTCCTACTCTCACCTCCACGCTGGTGACTGGTGGGTGCCTAGTACCTCGACTGGAGATGGGGTATTGAACCCCTGTGGAAGGTCGTTGGTGGCAGCAAACGAGAGAGGGGGGAGGAGTGCCCTCTCACTAAGGAACTCACTCTCAGGCGGCAGCGGAGGAATTCCCTAGATGGAGTCAACGGTGGCGCCTACAGCTCCAGTTTAATCGAACTGGTAGTGAAATCCCTATATGAGCTGCTTCGACATATTTGAACACCAGGTCTATAGGGATTTCCAATACTGAGCCAGGGTGTTGGAAAAGAGTTGGTGTTGGAGGAGCCCTCAATGGATCAACGGCAGCGCTCATACCCCAAAAATGGGCTACTGACATCGGTATTTTTTCCGGCCCGCTGTCCTAGGGTCAAAACAAGGGCCTGGCCCTCCAGGTTGGGGGTTGTGCTTTGGGTTAACTACCCATCCACGGAAAAAAAAAATATTGTTACGAAGCGCCCATGCTCCGACGGAGGAGAAGGATGATATAACTAAGGATTGCTTCTACGAGCTCCTCGACAAAACCTATGAGCGACTACCAAACCACGAACTATACGAGCTGAACAGCGACATACCCCTAGTCAAAAAAAAACTCCGCATTGGACGTTTAAGATGGCTAGGACATGTAGAAAGAATGGACACCAATACTCCGGCTCGCAGAGTCATCGATTCCCAGCCAGACGTCGGACGCAGTAGAGGAAGACCTCGCCTTAAGTGGCGTGCACAAGAAGAAACCGACCTCAACCAACTTGGAGTGCGCAACTGGAGGCAGTTAGCTAAGGACCGCGATAATTGGAGAGGCATGTTGGTTGAGGCCCAGGTTCATCCCGGACTGTAGCGCCACTTAAGTAAGTAAGTAAGTACTCTCATGGATAGCAGCAATATTTTTGGCAGATCTTGCGTTTCGTCGACTTACTTGTGTTGTTTTATCATTTACTGAACCAGTAGAAACAAATTTCTCTTATATGACACGAATAATCCTCTCGACAGCACTATCATAGCGAGCTTAAAAGATCGAAGTGCGCAAAACGTTGCCCGAACAGAACACCCATTTTGATAAAACAATTTTATCATTTGCGCGTGTTGTTGAACGCTTTGTCCGTCTATGGTGATTTTGCAAGACAGTCTAAATAAATAACAACCAATTTGATAGATGTAGCTTCAACAATATGGCCGCTATCAACTGTCAAAGTTCGAAAGTCCTTATTGGAAGCACCTTTGTATGCAGCTGCCTTTTCAGGGCGACAATTCTGGTTCTTGTAAACTCATCGCTGCTCGAATCCATCTATAGATAATTGCTAGATATTATTCGGAGAATTGTTTAGGTTTAGAAAATGTCCTTATTGAGTTGTGGCTATGTAATCATTTTAAAATTCCATCGTTTTCCTCACTTTGACATTGTATTTCAAAAAAGCCTTTCTAATCGTGGAATTATGTCATAAAAGCTATGAGACTAAAATTAAATAACAAAAATAAATATATGGACATGTGGTCTAAAATCATATTATGTAACATGTCGGGACTCTTAGTAAAAATGTCTCAAGCTATAGGTTGTGAATATTGCTAACTCTACTCAAAGAAGAGTCAATGTTGACATCAATAAGCTTAACCTCAATTTATGCTACGAGTATTGGGAAGATGTTTTTGATCGTAGCGATCCATCTACAGCTTATGCAATCTACATTTACTCTCCGAAAAATCATATTTTATCCGGTTCCTCTTTCTTGCCCGTCAAAAGATCGGTTAAAAGACTTAAGACTTGGATCACTAGATCATTACTAAATTAAGTCACGGTGAAAAAACAAACTCAGAATAAAGTCAAATAAGTATCCATTTACCCAAAATCTAAAACAAAGGTATAAGAAGCTCGGTGTCGAACTAAAAAAAAGAGATTCCTATTTGCCGATATAACTATTACAGTGCTCAATTCAACTCTGCACATGGTAATTTAAAAAAAGAATGGCGTATAGTTAAAAGTTTGATGAATAAATCCACTGCTCATAAAAACCTCCCGTCTTAAGTGTTGATAACACTGTAGTGTCTGAAAAACTCGCTATTGCTGATGCTTTCAACATTTATTTTACAAATATTGCCTGCAGTCTTCAACTGAGTCCTTTCCAATCGACTTGTTGTACTTGTGACTCCATTTGTCTATTTGCTGAGGCTTTACAAAGTAATAGTTTTGTTATTGACCCAATTACTCCTCTTGAAATATTAGAAGTCATTGGTATTTCAAGTTGTGTGCTCAAAAAAATTGCATGTTTAATAGTTGAAGTTTTGGCAAATGTTTATAACCGTTGTGTGTGAAGGTGTCTTTCCCGACGATCTGAAATGTGCAGATGTCTTGCCATTATTCAAAAAAGGTTCTGCTGCGGAATATAGTAACTATAGGCCCATCTCAATCCTTTCAGTTTTTAGTAAAATTTTCGAAAAACTTATGAAATCAAGAATAATGAGTGTTTTTTTTAAATAAAACTAAGTTTTTCAATCCTGCTCAATTTGGTTTTTTAAAAGGCAAATCGACAGAAGATGCTCTCTTACAATTCTGTTCCCAAATAATGTCACAACTTGATGCGAAAAAATGCACAGCTGGCTTATTTATTGATATTACCAAAGCATTTGACATGGTTAACCATAATATCTTGTTAAACAAACTGGAAAAAGCTGGTTTTCGTAGTTTTATTCTCCGCTGGTTTAGGTCATATCTCGAAAATAGGTCGCAAAAAGTGAAGATAGATGATACAAGAAGTGATATTAGGTTCTTAAATTTGGGTGTTCCACAAGGGTCTGTGTTAGGTCCAATTATGTTTTTGGTATATATAAATTCACTATTTGATCTTAATTTCAAGGGCTCAATGACTGCTTTTACTGATGACATTGGTTTTACGTATGGCTCTAACAGTCCGTTAGACTTAATTTCTGAAGTAAATTGGGATCTTAACTTACTGAGAATCTGGTTGTCAAATGTTTGGCCATGGCGAAAAAAACTGTCATATAAGAATGTATTGTGTATATTGTGCTGGATCTCACAAAACAGCTGATTGTACCAACACAACTTCACTGAAATGTGCCAATTGCAATGGCAATCATAAAGCTTCTGATCCAGCTTGTGTCAGCCGAACAAAGTTTCTCGAGTTGAGAGAAAAATTCTCCAATAGACACTCTCGCCCACATTCAGCGGATCAACGAACAATTAGGTCTTTTCGCTCACAGCCTCCAAACACACAATTAAATCGTGAAAGAGAATCGATCTCAATCAATTCTATGTCTGATTTTCCTCCGCTGCCCCGGAGTCAGAACAACAAAGCAGAGCTATCGTCTGGCGTGATACACCAGTCAGCGAAATCTTGGGAAAAAGCTTTCGAGGGAAATTCTACTACTGAACACAACAGTATGTCCAGCAATATCAATAACACTTTATTCACCACGGAGGAATTAAATGATTTAGTTTAATTTATTCTACCGGGTGGTAGAATAAATAATAACAAAAAAATAGGGCTCGCGAATGATTTTAGAAAACTATTCAGTACAAATGGAGATTTTATTATTGGTGGAGATTTCAATTGTAGAAATAGAAACTGGGGTTGCAGTAGGGCTAACGCCTGGGGAACTGTTTTGTCAAATCTTTGTAATGATTTCCCACTCACCATTTCATATCCCTCAACCCCAACTTACGTACCTGATAGTTCTCGTAAACGTCCATCTGTGATTGATATTTTTATAAGTAATGTTTCTAGTCAGTTATCTCAACCAATATCTGTGTGTTCTCTTAGTTCGGACCATAATCCAGTGTTATGTACATTTAATTGTTCCAGAGAATGTAAGACTGAATATATATCAGATCTTAAAAACGCAAATTGGGCACTTTATCGGAAAAAAATAACCTTAAATTTAAGAAACTTTCCTACAAACCTTGAATCTGTACTTTCAAAGAACGATGTTGATGTTGCAGTGGAATATTTTTCCCGTAACATCCTTCATTCGTTTGATGAATCCGTACCTAAAGTACAAAAAACCAAACGGTTTCCCAAATTGCCAAATCATATCTTAGATTTGATAAAAATTAGAAATTCAACCAGAAGAAATTGGCAAAGATATCGGCACCCCGCCCATAAGGATGAATTGAAGCATTTAAATAAACAAATTTCAATGCTTATTAACCATGAACGTAACATTACTTGGAATAAAAAACTTAAGAACCTAGAAAAAAATGCAAAGCCCTTTTGGAATATTGCTAAAATTATCAAAAACAAAAATAGACAGATTCCACCTTTGCAAAATGACATTTATAGTGATGTTGACAAAGCAAATGAGCTTGCTTCCAATTTTGCTAAAAATCACTTAGTGTCAGAGAATCTAAGCGACCCTATCACAATCGACATGGTTAATAACCAAATAAATAGCTTTAATATGTCACATATTGATACTCCACAAAGCGCCTTCGTCTCTGACGACGACGTTGAATTTCACTTAAGTATTCTCAAAGCAAGAAAAACACCTGCGTTTGATAAAATAAGCAACCTTTATTTAAAAGAATTACCCAAGGCTGGCATCGTTTTTATAAAATTTATTATTAATGGTTGCTTGAAAATAAATTATTTCCCAGATTCTTGGAAACTTGCAAAAGTTATCCCAATCAACAAACCTGGCAAACCTCCCAATAAAGTCGAAAGTTACAGGCCTATTAGTCTGCTTAGCAGTCTAAGCAAACTATTAGAAAAAGTTATTAAGGAAAAGTTAGTGCTGTTTATTTCGGATCATAACATTTTTCCAAATGAACAATTTGGTTTCCGAAACTCTCACAGCACTACCCACCAGGCCTTAAGATTAGTCAAACATGTTAAAGAACAACGCTCTCAAAAAAAATCCACAGGCATGGTTATGCTTGATATAGAAAAAGCTTTTGACTCTATGTGGCATAACGGTCTGGTTTTCAAAATGATTGGTTTCAATTTCCCGTACTTTTTGTGTAAAATAATCCAAAGTTTCCTAAGTAATCGTTCTTTTAGTGTGTCTGTTAATAATGTTCAGTCTGAAATAAAATACTTTAACACTGGGGTTCCACAAGGCTCTGTTCTTGGACCTATATTGTACAATGTATTTACATCTGATATTCCTTATCCACCTCTTTGTGGTATTGCTATTTACGCGGATGACACTGTTGTATTTACATCGCATGAATATCCTCTCATTATCGAGAGGAATATTTCCAGTGCGCTAGAAATACTTTTAAGCTATTTTACTAAGTGGAAAATAAAGTTAAATAATGAAAAATTACAAGCTATCTTTTTCACACGAAAAAGGAAATGTGTCAATTGAATGGAACTCTTCCGTAAAATACTTAGGAATTCATCTCGATTCAAAGCTATTGTTTAATCAACATGTGTGCGAAACGCTGAAAAAAATAAATATAAGTACAAAACTTTTATATCCATTTATAAACAGGAATCAACTGAAAACAAATTGATAATACATAAAGTCATATTTCAAGCAATAATTCTGTATGGATGCCAGGTTTGGGGTGATTGCGCCAAGTGCCATATTGCGGAGCTACAGATAGCACAAAATAAACTTTTAAAAATGATGCTAAATCTTCCATGGTATTTCTCTACAAGAGTTTTACATAAAAGAGCGAATGTTGAATTGATTTCTGAAAGAATAAACACTCTTATGGCAAAATTTAAGGCCCGATGTGGTCACTCTGATAACACTTTAGTAAAAAATCTTTTTTCCTAGTCGTAATTCTTGAAATATCTCTAAGCTCTTTCAATCTAGTTATATGTATAAGAAATTACTTGTATATTTATTTGTTATTTGCTTATTTATTTATTTATTTATTTATTTATTTATTTATTTATTTATTTATTTATTTATTTATTTATTTATTTATTTATTTATTTATTTATTTATTTATTTATTTATTTATTTATTTATTTGTTATATATTTATTTATTACATATTTATTTGTTTATTTTTTTTGTTAATTTATTTATTTGTTATATATTTATTTATATAATTATTTATTTATTTACTTATCTATTTATTTATTTTTTATCTATTAATTTTTATTGATTTATTTATTAATATATTTATTTTTTTTTATTATTTATTTTACATATTTATTAATTTATTTATTTATTCATTAATTTTTTTTTTTGCTGTTCAAATGAGGTTTTTTCTTAAATTTTTTTTCCTCAAATTATGTTTATTTAATTTATTTTCTTTACCACAAATATTAAACAATTTCAGTAGAAAGATGCGATTAGGTATCAAATCTCTGTATAAGGTAATGTGCGGTAACTCAGACCATGTAAACTTACAAAATTATCTGAATAAAAATATCTATCTATCTATCTATCTACTGATGACATTGGTTTCACGTATGGCTCTAACAGTCCGTTAGACTTAATTTCTGAAGTAAATTGGGATCTTAACTTACTGAGAATCTGGTTTGCTGAACATAAATTAGTTATTAGTTCCAAAACTTAGATAGTGTTCTTTAGCTTATCTTTCGCTAATAATTTTAAAACAAATGTTTACTTTCTCGACCCTGAGTGTCGTCGTTTTAAATTGTCCACTTGCCTTTGTTCGTCTGGTCTATCCTCTCCCTCTTTCTGTTCCAATCTAACATGAAGTGACAAATGCTTCCTTATTGAGAGTGTAGAGGAATTTAAATACTTGGGGCTTACCCTTGACTCTAGGATGAGTTTTGCTAATCATGCAGTTATTTTGAAAAAGTATCTCCGTTGCACACTACGACATTTTTTTAATTTGCGTAATGTATGCTCAACCAAGCTTTTAGTGCAAATTTATTATGGCACTCCAAATTACAGTATGGTGCTACTGCTTGTTTGGGGGGTGCTTCTCGTATAAAAATGCAACCACTGTTGATTTTGCAGAAAGATGTCACCAGAAAAATAAGCCGGAAATCTAGAATAAATTCAAGCTTCCCTTTGTTCTGTGCCAGGAAATTTCTCCCTGTTCGTCATTTGTATCGTTATAAAGTTCTAAAAACATTCTTTATGAAGTCTGGAAATCTTAATTTTCGTATGTTTTCCAATTATACTCCTCGTGGAAACCTTTCAAACATTTTATCTGTACCTTATTTCCGTACCACTGCGTATCGTATTTTTGTTTCTATTTTGTCTTATCGGTTATTTAATTTACTTCCATAGTCAGTCAGAACTACAACATTAACTGGAACGTTCTTAAGAAGTGTAAAAATATGAATTTTTAGTTTCGATTACAATGCGTTAGAATCTCGCATTTCTCATGTTTTGGTTTAAAATTTTACTTCTCTGCTTTTCTATAACAGTTTTTAATAATTTACTTGTAGAACGAATTAAAAGTTTATAGTTTGATTCTTGTTTTATTGAAGTTTATTTTTTTAATTTTTAAAGGGTCACCCCACCCAATATTTTTAATTTATTATATTTGCCTACTTAAGTGGCAATCAAACCTATTTTTATTTTTATTAATAATGAATGTCAAAAACCTTCTTTCAATTTTTCTATTAAACTTGTTTTATCTGATATTAATGTATTATATGATTATATTAATGAATTTTATAAGAAATAAAAAATATCTATCTATCTGCAATGTGGCGTTAAAGCAACTGTTACGGAATAATGCTATTTTAACGTTTTGCTACGAAAATTATTAGATTTTGGTTTGAATAATATTGGTTAATACGTATTATCACCAAAATGGTGCATATTCACATACATATATCAAATATTCGGTTTGATTTACTGAAATAAAAAAAAATGCTGGTACCGATTGGCAACCCAATTTAATAGCTTTCGACTTTATTTGTGGGATTATCCAAAGATCAAGGTTTATCCCAACAAACCAGAAACACCTGAGCAAATAAAATCTATCTTGGCAAAAATAATGAATAACCGTTTGAAATGTGTAAAAATATTACGACCAATTTTATAAAAATATCCCATATTTTTTATGAGGCTAATCCTCAACAGTCAATAAAATTTTTATTAGCACTTAACCATATTTTTCAGAAAATTATCAAATTATACAAAGTAATAAACCTTTTCGGCGAAAAATCCAGTATAATCAGATATATACTTCAAATTGTATCTTTAGAATATCCAT
Source organism: Rhingia campestris (assembly GCA_932526625.1). Classification (NCBI taxonomy): domain Eukaryota; kingdom Metazoa; phylum Arthropoda; class Insecta; order Diptera; family Syrphidae; genus Rhingia; species Rhingia campestris. The sequence continues at coordinate 6,455,402 of OW052183.1, forward strand.
TAAGACTAAAAATAAATTATATTTCAAAAGGATTATTTAAAAAAAAATATTCAAATATCTATAATTCTAAATGATAATTAAATTTATATGGTTCTACCTGAAATATTGAACTTTTGTTCTTGCTATTTTAAGATGTTCTTAAAATATGAAACTGCGCGAAAAATAATATAAACATGGCAATAATATTTAAATTAAACAAAAATAGAAAAAAAAAATATTTTATGAATGCTAGTTCGCAAAATACAAAGATTATCATGCATATAATATAAAGGTCACTTCGTGACTTAAAACAAAATATTTTTTATTAAATCATTAATTATTAACAAAATAAATTTACATGTTTAGTACCGTAGCAAATAGCGTGCCAAGATGTCTTATACTGTTATTTTGTATCAGCCGAATTTCGTATTACCAATTACCATAGAATTTAACATAATTTATTTAAATTGAATCTTAAGAATTGCATTTTAGATTTTTATTAATAATAGTAGACCTCTCGTTGAAAACGTAAAGTATAATTGAATTTTATTATCTATTCTGGTAAAAATATAAAAAAAATATAAAACGGGATCCAAGTAGAGATACTTTTTTCAATAGCCTTTTTTGACAGATCACGTGTGAGTCGTGTCATGCTGTCATGTTATTTTTGTTTAGTATTGTTTGGCATTTCATAATGGAAAGACTTACGCGTGAACAACGTTTACAAATTGTTCAACTTTATTATGAAAATTCACGTTCTGTGAGGAATGTGTTTCGTGCACTTCGCTCAACTTATGGTCAACATAATCGGCCTACTGAGCGTACTATTCGCAACACCATCACCCATTTTGAGACCCAGCATTCATTGTTGGATAATATTCGACCGAATAGACCACGTCCAGCACGCTGTGAAGAAAATATAGCGGCCGTAGCTGAGAGTGTGTAAATTATGCCGGTGCGAACGTAACCGTAAATGGCGACCGTTATCGTGCCATGATAACCGACTATTTGATGCCTGAAATTGAAGCTCGTGACCTCGGCGACATTTGGTTTCAGCAAGACGGCGCCACTTCCCACACATCGCATCAATCAATGGACTTATTGAGAGAACATTTCGGTGAGCACATAATTTCACGTTTTGGGCTGGTCGATTGGCCACCAAGATCGTGTGATATCACACCGTTAGACTTTTTCCTGTGGGGATATGTAAAGTCAAAAGCTTATGCCGACAAACCCGCTTCGATTCAGGCCTTGGAGGAAAACATCACGCGTGTCATTCGCCAGTTACCAATCGAAATGCTCGAACGAGTGATGGAAAATTGGACTCAACGGATGGTCCTTTTGCGACGTAGCAACGGCCAACATTTGATAGACATAATCTTCAAAAAATAAATGCCAAAGAATGTTCTTTCAAATGATAATAAACATTCTCCATTAAATTTGAATTTTCTGTGTTTTTTTCTTTAAAAAAGTAGGGAACCTCGAAATGGATCACCCTTTATATAGGTAGGTAGTCTATAAAATAGAGTTCACATATTTTTGGTACCTGTTCGTACGATCAACTGAAAACAAAGATTATAAGAGTTAAAAAAAAATTGCTGATAAACATCACTGTATCTGTGCTTAACCAAAATGATAAGTCATCCAGCTAAAAAAGAGGTCATAGTGGGCTACGAGAATGAAGTGAAACTTCATGCATCGACGATTTTTAAATAACAGAAGTCCTTCCTTATCAAAATAACTGTTGACTTTCTAGCTTAATTTTTTTTACTTTAATTAATTTTCCATATTTTGAAATTCAAATTTGTGAAATTTGTGGTATGAAAACTCGTGATTGTAAATTATTTAAATGTCTTCAGAAAATTGCATCTATTGTTGTGCCTGATGTGGTTGTTGAATCTTTGGGACTATTGTTCATTTTTAAATGCAATTTATTATCTAAAAAGTTAAGAAGTAGCTGAAATTCTTTCGAGGCAGAATTGCCATTGAAATCACAGCTTAAAATCATTGACATAGTGTGCAAATCTTCTCCTAGTGCTGCTGTACACTCTGGTGTGTTGGATTCAAAACGTCAAAATATGTTAAGCTCATTGAATTCCGACCTTGACAGTATTATCAAACGGGTTAAATCCAACAGAGTGGAATTCAATGCTTCCAAATAACAATGCTGTCTTCTAGCCATGAATGGCACATATGTACGTCGAAGAAACCGAAAAGCTTTCAATGATAGGTATGCGTGTTAGTAACGACTTACGTTGGAATGACCACATATTCAAAGTCGCTAAAAACGCAGCGAAATGTCTAGGTTTCCTTAATCGATGTAAGAAATATTTCACCCCCTCTGATCTGGCCACAATATATAAAGCGTTTATACGGCCTAAACTTGAATTCAACGCCCACGTCTGGTCAGGTGCACCAAAATCAACATTGCACCTAGATAGGATTCAAACGCGTGCGAAAAAACATATAGGAGACATACGAATAGCGAACTCCTTAGTTTCGCTCGAACATCGTCGAAATATCTCCTGCCTTCCCTTGTTTTATGGCTTTTTTAACAACTAATTTCAAATTAAATAGCCAGCTGCATTTCCCCCATTCAACAATTCAGCCACAATTTCTTTTTGAATGCAAATCAGTTTACCCTCAAGCCTATCTTCTGACGAAAGCTTTAATACAGAGATTCATACATAAACCGAATAACACGAATGTGGAATGCTCTACCAAACTCTGTTTTTCCTTTCCATTATAACTAACAGAATTTAAAACCAATGTGCATCGGTATCCAAGAACGAGGCCTACAAGGCTAAGCTGCAGTTGAAGACGAGAGCCGTCATTGAGCTGTATAGGCAAAGAAGAAGGGAAGAACATCGGTTTTTCAGAAAGAAGAAAAAAGAGCAAGAAAAGCGCGCGATCGAGGATATAGAGAGATGCCACTCCAGGAACGATGTTCGCAAGTTTTACCAAAGTGTAAAACGTCAAAGCCAAGGATACAAGGCTCGAACAGAATCCTGTCGAGATGAACATGGAAATATCGTAGTTGAGACACAGTCGATGCTGAGGATATGGAAGAACCACTTCTGCAGACTGTTAAACGGCGGTGACGAACAACATTCCGCTGTCAGGCAGAACGAACCATTTAATATTGGCAACGGCAGCGAAAACTTCCAACCACCCGACCTAAGTGAAGTGAGCATAGCAATATCTAAACTCAAGTTTAATAAGGCCGCCGGAAATGACAGCCTTTCCGCTGAGCTTTATAAAGTTGGCGGAGATGACTTGGTAAGTAACATCCACGATTCCATAAGCCAAATCTGGTCGGATGAAAGAATGCCTGAAGAATGGAACCTCAGCATCGTTTGCCTGATCCACAAAACAAGGAGACCCTCTGAACTGCGCCAACTACAGAGGCATAAGTCTACTCAACATCGCCTACAAGATCCTATCTGCCGTAATATGTGAACGCCTGAAACCATTTACCAACAACCTGATTGGCCCTTATCAGTGTGGTTTTAGGCCAGGAAAGTCCACAATCGATCAAATTTTCACACTATGGCAGATCCTGGAAAAAACCCAAGAAGTCCAAATCGATACCCACCACCTATTTATCGATTTCAAAGCCGCATACGACGAACTATACAGAGCCATGTCTAGTTTTGGTTTACCGCTCAAACTCGTCCGTTTGTGTAGGATGACGAAGGCGGTTTCTAGCTGCTCCATCAAGGTCGGAAACGACCTCACCGACACATTCGATACCAAAAAAGTATTTCGGCAAGGCGATGCGCTATCATATGACTTCCTCAATCTCATTCTTGAGAGGATTGTGCAAAACTCTTGAGCCAACACCAGAGGCACAATTTTCCAAAAATCGGTGCAACTACTAGTATACGCCGAAGATTGATGTTAATATCTTGGTAGGACTCAATGTCATGTCATAGCCACGTTTGATATTATAGAGAAGGAAGCGGTAAAAATGGGTTTAGCAGTAAATGAAGGTAAGACTAAGTATATGGTGTCAACACGAAATGACACACAACATCGACGATTTGGACAGAACGTCACCATTGACAGATATAAATTTGGGGTAGTACGGGACTTTGTCTACCTCGGCTCCGCTATTAACTCTGAAAACAATATCTCGCCAGAAAGCAAACGAAGAAATACTCTTGCCAATCGCTGTTTCTACGGCGTAAGCCCACAATTTGGAAATATTCATTTTAAGCATGGGATGGGATGGGGTATTAAACGATCCGCACAGGGGATTATAGCCTTCTCATATGTTTTTTCCATAGTTGACTGAGTTGAACTTGGTTGACATGTGGTTTCATCAAGACGCTGCCACATGGCACACAGCTCGTGAAACAATGGATATGTTGAAGGATAAAAACTCTGTGAGTTGGCCGCCAAGATCATGCGATTTAACGCCTCTTGATTAATTCTTGTAGGGTTATGTAAAGTCGTTAGTATATATAGATAAGCCGAACACGATTGAGGTATTACAGGATAACATAACACGCGTAATTCGTGGAATACTGGCCGAAATGCATGAAAAAGTGACGCAAAATTGGACCTTCCGAATGGACCATTTGAAACGGAGCCGCGGGCAACATTTACATGAAGTTGTCTTTAAAACGTAAATGGAAAAGGCCTATTTTTCGATTACAATAAAATTTTTGAATATTTGATGCAAATTTCAGTGTTTTATCTGGAACCTAGTGGTAAACGAGCTTTTACTTATCCTGGAAGCAGAGGGATGCCACGTGATTGCCTACGCGGATGACGTCGATATCGCTGTCTCAGGGAAACACTTAAATATACCCAAGGAGACTGAATGGGCGGTCAGCTGTGGACTAGGTGTCAACCCACATCAGACTGAACTGGTCCTTTTCAAAAGGAAATAAAAAATTCCGCACATTGACCCCCCGTCACTAAACGGAACCAAACTAGTCTTCTCAGACAAAGCAAAATATCTGGGACTTATTATGGACAGGAAGCTTAACTGGAAGCTAAACATAACAGAAAGAGTAAAGAAAGCGACGGTAGCACTTTATTCCTGCAAGAAAGCCATAGGCTTGAAATGGGGAATGAAACCTCGTATCACGCATTAGCTCTATATATCGGTTATAGGCCCGATACTTCTTTATGGAGTAGTAGTATGGTGGACAGCACTAGAAATAGCTTTAAACAGCAAAAAACTAGCCAAAGTGTAGAGAACTGCGTGTCTGTGCATTGGTGGAACACTCCGTCAGACACCCTCAGCGGCATTAGACATTCTTTTTCACATACTACCCCTAGATATTTTCGGCAAACAAATGGCAGCTAACTCAGCCATACGTCTTAAAGCCATCCAACAGTGGTTAAATACTAAAAATGGCCACTCAAAAATTCTAAGCGAATATGCAAATGTTCCTGAAAACACCGATTACACCCTCACCAGATTAAACTTTGATGAGAGTTTCCGGGTCACAATCCCAGACAGAACGTCATGGGAGAGCAACGAACCTGTGCTAAACGACTCGATCCACTTTTATACCGATGGCTGCAAAACAAATGACGGAGTGGGTGCTGGTGTCTTCTCCGACAGGCTAAATCTCAGCCTATCTTTCCGTCTTCCTGATCATTTCAGCGTGTTCCAGGCGGAACTCATGGAGATCAAACAAGCCTTATCCTGGTTGAAAGAGAAGGATATTAGCAAGAATATTAGCATTTTCTCGGACAGCCAAGCGCCAATCAAATCCCTGAAATCAGTCTCAACAAATTCAAAGACAACCCTAGATTGCCGATCATCTCTGCAGGAGATGTCAAAGCATTTTAACATGCACATATGCTGGGTACCTGGGCATAGTGACATTCCAGGGAACTGTAAGGCTGATGAACTCGCCAGAAATGGAACCAAATTACCAATTGTACCAGACACGGGTACACTAGGTATTCCTATCGCTACATGCAAAAGCTTATTAGCGCAACGTGCTAAGAGCAAAACAAACCTCAGATGGAGTCTTGGGACGAAGTGTCAAACAACCAAACAAATTTGGCCAAAGCTAGATTTGAGAAGAACAAAGGGACTGATTTCGCTCGCGCATATTTGCGATACCATAGGCGTCATCACGGGATACTGCTTAATAGGAAGGCACGCAGAAAGGCTAGGCCTTTTTTCAAACGACTTATGTAGGAGCTGCATGGACGAGGAGGAGGAGGAAACAATACTTCATCTCCTTTGTAACTGCCCGGCCCTATCAAAGAAAAGGAAGCTACATCTCGGAGCTTACTATTTTAAAAATCTCAGTGATTTGACAAAAACGAAATTGAAAAGCCTCCTCCGCTTCAAAAGCTCAAAATGGTTTTCCCTCGGATAGTTAGGAGATTGGACAAGATCCATGTGGTATCACAACGGACCAAAGTGGTCTAAGTGTGCTGGCAGCCACTCTAACCTAACCTAACCTAACCTAGGTATGATAACTCTGTTTTATATTTAAAACAATTGAAACAGTTAAATTCTGGCTCTAAAATACTTTAAATTGGTATAAACAATATGCTTACTCTCGACACTTTCTTTCGATTATCTGCCAAAATACCAACAAGACAAATCTAGAGTCGATAATAATCGATTGACACTCACCATAGGGGTTATAACCTCAAGGGTGGTAAATATTTAAGGGCATATACCTTTTTTTTTATTTTGCATAAATTTCCTATTTCCCAGTTGCCCTTAAATTAACAATGCCTACATCCAATCATAATTTTCTCCTCTAAACCTTCTAGCAGGTACTGACAAATGTGAGTAAAAAAAAACAAACTCCTTCCCCATTGTCGCCTATGCTCTATACAAACCTATAACCGTCACCTCTTTCCACCATTGAACCTCATCCTGAATGTTATTCCCTCATCAAGTTGGTTCCTCCTTTGTTTACTTGCCAGCCACGCAATGAACTATTGACAAATAACCATGACACCCACCCATGTTAACACTCCGAAGTACCATCATCATTTTCCATGGATCCCTTTATGGGTGCTTAGAAGTTTATTCAAAATTCTAACGGAACACCACCATAGCCCAGAGGCAAGTGTAGCCCAATTTTTCTTCTTCTTCCACATGATTTCCTCCAACACATGGCAATTCCAAGCAGCAGCACCATCACGATGGTAAACTGTTACTATTCTGTTGAGCGCTTGCGCTGCACCCACTCACCTGAAGAGAGACAACCAAGTCGTGATTTGCACGAAAAGGGATCGCGAAACAAAAGTCATCATACCCGAGTCTCATAATATCAGCAGCCACAGTGTGCTCCAACAGTGTCTCTATCTGTTATATGGGTCCATTTCCTGATGCTGACTGTCTGTTCACTGCTAGCCCACTCTATGAGTATGCTTACACCTGTTTGGAGATGTGATTCCAGCACAAAGCACAACAAAAACACACCTGAATCTCCTCCATGCAATAGATGGATTTCTCTTCCGTTTGTTGGTAATTAGTAGAGCGCGCGACGCGACACAACACCACCACCACTATCATTGCATTGTCGTCACCATTGTGTGTTTCTGCTTTTCTTAAAGTCCCAGACAATTGAAACAGACGTGCGCTTGGTTGACAAAAAGATACAACCCAAACACCAACAGATACAAAATATAAAAAAAACGCGCTAATGCACTGCACTGCTAGCTACTGTGGTGCACTGACTGGCGTTGACTTTCTTTCTATCGGGTGAAATCTATGCTCGAGCATTCATGTGAAAAGCGCCCAACTGTGTGTTAGAGCTCTTTCGGGCTACAGTGGCAGCCTAGACCAACTCTACAAAAAAAAAAGAAAAAGACTTCTGGGTTTTGCACACACTATGTGGCTATCGAATGAGTACGTATTCTTCCTCTAATGGACCGTATCGTGATGGTTATGGTTGTTGCGCACGTCGGTTCATTGGAAATTTAAAGTGCACAACACAAGAGTTGTAAAAACTCACACCTGATACTGACAAGACACGGTCAGAGGTCAGGTGGCAGCCTGGCTGCCAGTCTGCGCAGTGTAGTGGTGGGTGTTATCAGAAACACGTCATGTGTGGTGTACCACGCCGAAGATTTAGCCATAAATTTGTAATCTAGATGAATTTGTCAAAAAGTGCTTGTCTAACGACGACTTCGACTTAGGTGGGATGTCGTGCTGGGATACATGTAGATTCGCTATTGCTTAGTTGTTATAGGAGGGTGCTTTAAGGAAGGAGGTGCTACGAGCATGTGCTTCCAAGATTAAGCCTCGCCGTGAGAAGAGCATATTTTCGTGTCATGCTATCATCATGTTGATTGTACATTACTCGAGTTTGGTGAAGAAGTGCAATCAGCAGCTAACGTTTTATTTAGGTTTTAGGCAGACAACCCATATAGCATCTGAACAGAGCCATTGAAGGTAGCTTTCGTTAGATGAACAAGTTGAGTAATTCAGATGCAATACCCTCTGTGTTCTGGTAAAAAATGGGAGGAATTCGGTGAAGCTAAATAATTATTCTCATCTTCAAGTTTAGGAGAGACGATCTAGCCAATGGCTAGTCATCTGAAGGAAATAAATTTTTACTGTCAACTTGAGGAAATATGATTCCACAACCCGCAATGAATGCTGCAGCACAACGCATTGAAACTCATATCACGTTACTTGAGTTTGAAAGTTGCCTAAGTAAATTACAAGGGAAAACACCAGGGCGGGACAGGATATCCTACCCTATGATCAACAACCTTCCAGTTCCAGTCAAACAACGGCTAATAACATTGTACAATAATGTCTTCAGGAAAGGTGTTATACCACAAAGCTGGAAAATTGCTACCATACGCCCCATCTCATTGCTACCCTGTCTAGCAAAAGTTCTTGAAAAAATAATTTCAAACAGGATTTTATGGCTTACAGAATTCAAGAAGATGCTAAGTCTCAATCATGTCGCCTTTAGGCCAAGAAGAGGATGTATAGATGCCCTACTTCACATTGACTATGTTATCACAAACGCCCTCTCAGCCCGTCACCATATCACAATGCTGGCCTTAGATTTAATAAATTAATAAATTAAGGGAATGGGGAGTCGGTCCAAATATTTTTGGATATTTCAAATCATTCCTAACCAACAGAAAATGCTTCATAAAAATTCGAAATATGTTTTCAAAACTGATGCCACTCGAAAACGGTATTCCGCAAGGATCACCTCTTTCGGTCATCTGTTTTTTAATAGCTTTTAACCAACTTAGTGAAATTATATCTAAATATAAAGATCTTGATCACTGTATCTATGCAGATGATGCATATATATTATGTAAATACAATGACCTAGATAAAACGAAATCTTTATTTTCTCTCGTCCTCAACGAAATTTATGAATGGTCCTATACCTCTGGATCCAAACTTTCTTTGGAAAAATGTAAATTAATCCACATCTGCAGGAAAAAAAATTGTTCAAACATAGAATTAGTGATTAATAATACTAAAGTAGAAACAGTAACTAACCTGAATGTTTTAGGACTAATAATAAATAATAGATATAATTGGAAACCTCACTGTATAAACCTTAAGAAATCATTAGCAGCAAGGCTCAATATCATTAAGTATTTATCATCAAGAAAAAGTAATGTTCATGTTAATACACTCTGTAATATCTCAAGGTTGTTAGTTTTAAGTTAATTGGATAACGCTTTGGCCATCTACGGTTCCTGCGCAAAATCAACCAATAATATATTAGCACCTTCATATCACCAAGCAGCAAGGAGAAACATAGGCGCTTTCCCAACCACACGGATCAAAAATTTACTCGCTGAGGCCGGGCTCCCGTCATTAGAAGAGCATTACCTCGAAATCATCGCAAGTCTCAATGTCAAGCTTTACTTCCAAACAGGATCGGTAATAGATAAAGATGCTAATAAAGCTTTTGCCCACACACGAGTCAGAAGGATTCCTTCCGCAATTCATATCATTCCAAAAAAATAGCCAAATACACCCCGTCTCAACCACCATGGGCCATCCATATATATTCAGTGGTCCTCCAATTACAAAAGTTTCGCAAGGACATTACCTGTAATGCAACGTATCAATCACGATTCCTCGAAATCTCAACGGACTTAAAAGGTAAAGGCTGGAACTTCATATGCACAGATGGCTCGAAAACAATTACAAACACAGCTATAATTACGCAAGGAGTCCTACCAAATATCGCATCCATTTACACAACTGAAGCACTGGCTATACTGGAAGCAGCAAAGAGAAGCTCTCAAATACCCGGTAAATGGGTCATCTGCTCTGATAGTCTGTCTGTACTGAAAGGCATCATTAATCCTCATAATGACACATATATCATAGCCAAAATTAGGGATATCTTAAATAAATCAAGACTAAAGATAAAACTGATGTGGACACCAGGTCACGTTGGAATTAAAGGCAACGAGTTCGCAGATGCTGCAGCAAACTCCGTGCTTCAGGCTCCAACCTTCACCTGCTACACCTTCTCACGTCTAGATTTAAAGAAACACATACACCAAGTATGTCACAACAAACAGCTACTGCAATGGGAACATTATGCTCACCACTATAAAACAGTCAACCCAAACAGAGTCCAGCCGAAGTTCCCAACAGATATCCCCATAACTAACTTAAAGAAGTTTATCCGACTCCGCCTTGGTCACACTGCATACACCCATCAGCACCTGCTCAAAAAGGAATCCCCACCAACCTGCCCCACGATTCGAGACTATATCTGAGTTCTTCATTCAAAAAGTAATGTACATCTACTAAATCCGTTCGATACTGCTCGGAGTAATAAAAGTCCAACTTTAGAAAATGATAAGGCTGATCAGTACATACCAGTACTATCCTCAATAAATTTAGCTAAGATTCCATCCAAATTATAAGAATCACAACGTAAAAACAGTTGAGAAGGCTACAATCCACTGTGGGAATCGTTTCAAACCATATTTCTTACTTGGTAGGGTTTATATGCGAAAGATATAATAGACAGATATTGAGGATGTCTTTGTTAATAAAAAAAAACACATTTTGAAGGCTGTCGTATACCTTTATTGAAAATTAAAGTTCAGTTTATGTTCCTTATCTAAGAAACACAACATCGTTCTTATGACCATAATGACTGCGATTACAGGTCAACATGTTGGATGAAATTTTAAAACGGATTCTGAACTCATTGCCGACTTAGCATGTCGGCTTTGGACTATTTTACTCGAAAACAGATTGGTTTCTGTAACGTGAGGAATGGATGAATTTGGAGCACTTATCCCCGTTGGCTGATACTCTCCCTAAACTTAAACCCTTAAGCGATACTTCTCGCTAACCAAAAATGTGTTACTTAACGGCTTAAGTTGAACTTAAGCATTTAGGAAGATTATCAGCAAAAGGTCCTTAAGGAATATGACTGGACTAGTATATCTAGCTGTCCTGCCTCCTCTATCTCAACAATGTTGTTGTCTCCTGACACCCAGATAATTTGGACTTTGTTGTGGTTAAATATTATTATTATCCTATTACCCTACAAGGCGAAGCTGCAGGTGAAGACGAGAGCTGCCATTGAGCAATATAGGCAAAGAAGAAGGGAAGAGCATCGGCTTTTCAGAAAGAAGAAAAAAGAGCAAGAAAAGCGCGCGATCGAGGATATAGAGAGGTGCCACTCCAGGAACGATGCTCGCAAGTTTAACCAAAGTTGAAAACGTCAAAGCCAAGGATACAAGACTCGAACAGAATCCTGTCGAGATGAACAAGGAAATATCGTAGTTGAGACAATGACGGATGATGAGGATATGTTAGAACCACTTCTGCAGACTGTTAAACGGCGATGACGAACAACATTCCACAGTCAAGCAGAACGAAGCATTTAATATTGGCAACGAGAGCGAAAACTGCCAACCACCCGACCTAAGTGAAGTGAGGATAGCAATATCTAAACTCAGGCTTAATAAGGTCGCCGGAAATGACAGCCTTCCCGCTGAGCTTTATAAAGCTGTCGGAGACGACTTGGTAAGTAACATCCACCAACTCATAGGCCAAATATGGTCGGACGGAAGTATGCCTGAAGAATGGAACCTCAGCATTGTTTGCCCGATCCACAAAAAATCTACAGAGGCATAAGTCTCCTCAATATCGCCTACAAAATCCTATCTGCCGTAATATGTGAACGCCAGAAACCGTTTACCAACAACCTGATCGGCCCTTATCAGTGTGGGCTTAGACAAGGAATGTCCACAACCGATCAAATTTTCACACTTCGGCAGATCCTGGAAAAAGCCCAAGAAGTCCAAATCGTTACCCACCACCTATTTATCGATTTCAAAGCCGCATACGACAGCATTTATAGAGACGAACTATACAGAGCCATGTCTAGTTTTGGTATACCGCCCAAACTCGTCCTTTTGTGTAGGATGACGATGGAGAATTCTCGCTGCACCATCAGGGTAGTAAACGACCTCACCGACACAAAAAAGGATTTAGGCAAGTTGAGGCAACTTGATTCTTGAGAGGATTGTGCAAAACTCCCGAGCCAACACCAGAGGCACAATTCTCCAAAAATCGGTGCAATACTAGCATACGCTGACGATATTGACATCATTGGTAGGACTCAACGTGATGTCATAGCCATGTTTGCTAGTATAGAGAAGGAAGCTGCAAAAATGGGTTTAGCAGTAAATGAGGGTAAGACTAAGTATATGCTGTCAACATGAAAGTACACACAACATCGACGAATTGTACAGAACGTCAACATTGACAGATATAACATTGGGGTAGTACGGGACTCTGTCTACCTCGGTTCCGCTATTAAATCTAACAACAACATCTCGTCAGAAATCAAACGAAGAATTACTCTTGCTAATCTAGTCAAAAAACTCCGCATTGGACGTTTAAGATGGCTAGGACATGTAGAACGAATGGACACCAATACTCCGCCTCGCAGAGTCTTCGATTCCCAGCCAGACGTCGGACGCAGTAGAGGAAGACCTTGCCTTAAGTGGCGCGCACAAGTAGAAACCGACCTCAACCAACTTGGAGTGCGCAACTGGAGGCAGTAAGCTAAGGAGGGCTAATTGGGGAGGCATGTTGGTTGAGGCCCAGGTTCATCCCGGACTGTAGCACCACTTAAGTAAGTAAGTAGATCATTACATACCATTACTTACTAACTTACTTACTTACTAACTTATCGGGCTCCTGACCCGTGAAGAGTCTCTGCCTTAGACACTGCAGCCTTCCATCCTCTACGATCCCTGCCTCGCTGCTTCTAGTTGTCTAGACCAAGCTCTCTGGCATCCGCGATGGCTTGATCTTTGAAACGGAGGTTCGGTCTTCCTTGCCTTCTCGAACCTGGGGGCTGGGATTCGAAGATCCTCTTAGCTGGATCATTTTTTTTCATTCGCTCGATGTGGCCGAGCCAATGCAATGTGGTCGACGTGTTTTGGCTTTTTGGACTACATCAACATCTCATAGAGTTAGCGGTTGTATCTTCTCCTCCATTCACCCTCCTCGTGCACAGGACCAAAAATCCACCGAAGTATTTTTTTTTCGAAGGAGTATCAGTATCAGCTCTCCCTTCTTGCTTATCGTCCAGCAGTCGGCACCAAATACTATCGGCACCAAATATCATCGCACTAACCATTGCGCAACTGAGCATTATTGACAGACCTTTTATATGAATACGCATTAGACCTCAAAAAGACCATAAACCAAGTGGCAGATTCGCTGTTTGAATTTTTGAACCCCTCCGTCTGGATCTTTGGATCTCTTAGCTTACTTGATGGTTGGGTATTGTAGAACGAGTGGATACACGGAACGGCGTTAATTTTGCACATTGTCCAGCAAACTGTGTAACTGTGACTACACATCAATTGTAACCTTTTTTTTAAATCCCAGTGGCAACAATCGGCTACTGGTCTCGTCTAACCGGATTTGACTTGCGAAAAGTAGCAACAAAAATGCCCGCCCAGAACGACTAGAATGGAATATCCGGCTTGTTATCCTAATGTCATGGGCCCTCTAGTTCGGAGGTTGTGCTTTGTGTTAACTACTCAAATCACGGAAAAACCTGTGGCAACGAAAAAGCCTTACACCTGAGAAAGGAATGATTTCACTGTCGACGACGGTAACAGGTGCAGCACATGCAACAACGCCAGTGTTGGCTTTTTTTTATTGAAAAACGCGAAAGCAAGTAACTCCCAGAAAGATAACGTGAATAAGGATACATTGTCGAGCACTTTAAAACGTCTGAATTGCGTTCACTTTTTTGTGTATCAGACATACAAGCCATGATATATTTGTCTTATTTAATTAACCATAGAAAAACAACTCCACCGTAACAAACGCTATTTAAGCAACTGCAACTAAACAAAACTCCACCCAATTCCCGACCGAAATCCAATTCAGCCAGCCAATGTTTATGTCTTATCAACAGACATTCTCGCTGCATTTGGTTTGGAAACACTTCAAATCTCCGATCATTACTCTACTAACTGACTCAACAATAGCCCAATCTATTTTGCTGTCCATTAGCCTCAACTAACAAACTTGCAGCCGAATCTAAACAGATTCATCAGGCTTAGTCGCAGCGATTAGATCGGCTTATTTCCACCGCTGGCATCAACACTTCAACAATTTGTCTAGATGGCAAACAACCCCAACCCAAATATCAGCCCTAGATTTCAGCAATCCGCCAATAAGCCAGTGCTGTCAAATCACGGAATCTTATCTCGCAGACGTTGGCAAAATGTTTGACCGCGCCCTCGCTAGGCTTCTGCTGTACTGCTGCTGGTGCTGCTGCCACAGCTGCTCCATAACATTTTCATCAGATAACGTCGGGCGTTAAATCACGATTTCGCTGAATATGTTGTGGACAAGATTGGTGAGCGGCGCGCGCGCGCGCGTGCACAAACCTATGGTCAAACCGCAACGCTCAACATTACTGTCTTCATTGTGCAATTAATCATGCGCTTTTGCGCGCTCTGCTGCTGCCTTGTGATCACTTAAAAAAAAATACCGACAACGACGACGACGCGCCCTCCAGCACTTGAAGTTGAAGCTGTGCACGGCAAACACACTCACTCACCACATCATCGATCTTCCGCAGTGCGGTTTCGAAATAACGCTCTTCAAGAGCCTTCTCGGGCATTGGAAGCCCTAAATTCAATTCAAGAGATGACATCCGTGAGTGCTGGGCGACATAACGCTACACTAGCGCCCACGCCCTCGTCAATCACTCTCAGCTAGAGCCATTCGCCGGCGTGTATTCCCAATGCGGAGCAATCCGTCGAGAGTTGTAATTACATTTGTAAGTCGGCTGACCAGCAATTAAGAGGTCCGCTTCCTAGCCGACTGCTGGGATGTGAAAAAGAAACGAAACCTGCTACAAGAGGTTGACTACCGCTGCTGGGCCAGAGCATTTCGCGCACACCACCTGCGGGCTGGAGCCAACGCCCGCATAGGACCTATGGTGGGGAGGGAGCTCCGCGGTGGTGGTCAGCGGTGGCAACATTATAGTGGAACACTAATTCAATGCTGGAAATGACACGACAAACGAACAACGACCCAAGAAATATGGTACACCAGTTGGTGAGTTATATGCCGTGGCAATTGTAGTGCGCAGATAAATTCTCATAAAGGTGGCGTATCTGGGGCTCGCAGACCTGGGATGTGGAAGATATTTTTGCTTAGAGCGGGAGAGTGAGAGAATCTAAGGAATGCCCGGCGGGGTTTGCCGGGCCGGGGGGGCTTTGTTGGTTTTGTGTTGTCGCACATGGCCCGAGGAGGTCCTGTGGTGATTTATTCGTGCTGATATCAATCGATTGTGATTACAAGGTATTTTGAGGGAGTGGGCTTGCAAGAGAGACCAGAGTGCAGGACTAAATGGCTCGAATGAAGTTATCTAAATGATGTCTACATTGTATGTCTGTGGGATGATGGGATGATAGGTGCTGTAGTGTGCGCTGGACCTGGACAATTAGGTTAAGAGGATGGTGATGTGGTGTTTGATATGGTGTGGGCAATAAAGTGGGCGGATTTGGATGGATCAGTTAACTGACAAAGCATCGCCAACTGTTAAGGCGTAATGTTGTTTGTCGAGTAGATACGAGTATCTGCGATGTAATTAGTCATAGACATGTCCTGAATAAACAGACAGACAGGATGGCAGATATGATGGTTGCCGATGAGATAATGAAGAATTTTTCTCGTTCTCGTGTCGCAATGATTTGACAGAAATGTCGTGTATCTTTGGAATGCACACACAACATGATAGAGGAGGAACTAGTTTTTATGACACGGGGAAGGAAATGACTTAAATAAATGAAGGATGTTACGGGAAATGGGAAATCTACTTGAAGAATGCTGTTTTTGATGAAGATATGTGCGTTAGGAAGTGGATATATTTTTCACAGATTACAAACAAAAGTACGGTTAGTTAAAAGCGGATGTTTGGGTTTGATTACGTTTTGCAGGATTTTTTTTTAAATATAAAACTACAAATTGACAGTCGTTTATATAAAGTAGCTGTGATTGAGCCTTAAAAGTCGAGGATCATGCCTGATAAAATATTGCTGTCATTGTGTTATGTCATATTTTATACTCGCTTCACGATTCAAAGCGCATTGAAATTTTTAAAAAATCGGGTGGACGATTAATTAGCATGGTTTTAAGCTAAGATTTAGAGAATTATAGAGAAGAGACAGATTCAGTTGCTGATCAAGCAGTTCCGCGGTCTCAGCACTTCAAATAAACGGCGATCGATCGAAAATATTACTTCGGTGGTACAGAGTTTGGTAAGAAACAAAACATTTTTATTTACCGTTCATAAGGTCATACAAGGTGGGCCAAAGGAGATAACCATATTGAAAGATGCTCATCTGCTCATATTTTTGCAAATGGCATCCAATGTCAAATCTGTTTTGACATTTGTGGACAAGACAGATGTGAAATACAAGTGAACAACACATGGAGCGATACACTCCCCAAGAACGCGGAATAATCGTGTCTATTTTTTTACGTAACAATTCGTCTGTAGTCTTGGCGCAGCGCGAATTCCGTCGCCGACTCCCCGGCCGTCCGCCACCGACGACTGCGCAAACACTGCGCCGTTTGGCCACCAACATTGAAGAGTATGGGACCACACGATCTCTTCAACTGTATAAGGTATTCAAGGTCAGGATATAAACTTGCGGTAACTTCAAATGACTCGACATACATAAACCCAACATAATTCCATTCACATCGGCAACATCTCGAATACATCCGACATCTATGCTATATAACATGCGATTTTCGATAGTATTCCTACCTTAAGAGCGCATGCCCAGACTTACTTACTTACTTACTTAAGTGGCGCTACAGTCCGGGATGAACCTGGGCCTCAACCAACATGACTCTCCAATTAGCTCGGTCCGTAGCGCCTCCAGTTGCGCACTCCAAGTTGGTTGAGGTCGGTTTCTACTTGTGGGCGCCACTTAGGGCGAGGTCTTCCCCTACTGCATCCGACGTCTGCCTTAGAATCGAAGACTCTGCGAGTCGGAGTATTGGTGTCCATTCGTTCTACAAGTCCTAGCCATCTTAAACGTCCAATACGGAGTTTTTTGATTAGGGGTATGTCGCTGTACAGCTCGTATAGTACGTTGTTGAATCTTCTTCTCCATAGCCCGTCAACCCAAACGGGACCGAAGATTTTTCGAAGAATTTAAGAAGTCACATGACAGCATATCACCTTGCCTAAATCCTTTTTTGGTATCGAATGTGTCGGTGAGGTCGTTTCTGACCCTGATAGAGCAGCGAGAATTCTCCATCTCCATCGTCATCTTATAGAAACGGACGATTTTGGGCGGTATTCCAAAACTAGACATGGCTGTATGTATAGTTCGTCTCTATAAATACTGTCGTATGCGGCTTTGAAATCGATAAATAGGTGGTGGGTATCGATTTGGACTTCTTGAGTTTTCTCCAGAATCTGCCGAAGTGTGAAAATTTGATCGATTGTGTACTTTCCTGCCCTAAAACCACACTGATAAGGGCCGATCAGGTTGTTGGTAAACGGTTTCAGGCGTTCACATATTACGGCTGATAGTATCTTGTAGGCGATGTTGAGCAGACGTATGCCTTTGTAGTTGGCGCAGTTCAGAGGGTCTCCGTTTTTGTGGATCGGGCAAACGATGCTGAGGTTCCATTCTTCAGGCATTCTTTCATCCGACCAGATTTGGCTTATGAGTTGGTGGATGTTGCTTACCAAGTCGTCTCTGACAGCTTTATAACGCTCAGCGGGAAGGCTGTCATTTCCGGCGGCCTTATTAAGCTTGAGTTTAGATATTGCTATCCTCACTTCACTAAGATCGGGTGGTTGGCAGTTTTCGCTGTCGTTGCCAATATTGAATGGTTCGTTCTGCCTGACAGCGGAATGTTGTTCGTCATCGCCGTTTAACAGTCTGCAGAAGTGGTTCTTCCATATCCTCAGCATCGACTGTGTCTCAACTATGATATTTCCTTGTTCATCTCGACAGGATTCGGTTTGATCCTTGTATCCTTGTTCCGTTACCAGATGTGTTTTCGTGTAGGCTATATTTTCCGACAATTGTGCTAAAGATGTCTTCTCTTCTTACCTTTACGTTAAAATCTCCCAGCACGGTTCTAACATTGTTCTTCGGTAGTCGCCCATAGGTTTTATCATCTTTTTCCTCCGTCGGAGCATGAGCGCATATAAGGCTTATGTTGGCAAATTTGGCTTTAATGCAGATTGTTACAATGTGTTCGCAAATGTCTTGGAAAAATAAGACTTCTTGTCGGAGTCTGGCACTTATAACAAATCCACATCCGTCATAGTAGTTGTCACAATTTTTCATCCTCTTTTTGCCCGGCCCATCCCATTGTATTTAAGGTGTTAAAAAAGTTTGTAGTTCATTAGCAAAATATCCCGATAAGAAATTGTTAAATTGAAACCTCACCTAACAGTTTAATCCAACTAATTTGTTTGTGCCCCTCCTACATATCTTATGTTGCTTCAATTGCATAATTTCGATCAGGACATCAAATTAAGTATGCTGCCTGTCATCCGGCAAAGAGAAAACATGTCCAGTTAACACAAATCGTAGTAAAATCCTATTTAGAGATCGTGCACCAACGGAATGCTAATGAATGCCTCGTCTACATCAGGTCTTCGGCAAATAGACCGCGCTCCAGAGTGTCATAGATTTTAATTTTATGTCTGAATTTCTGTCACAGACATGCAAAAAAAATAAGAAGAAGAAGAAGAAGAAAAGAAAACGTTTGCCTTGGACATCAAAGCGTTGATTATCGTGCCATAATGGGATGTGTTAGCGGCATGTACCACATTATGATTGCCCAGTATCTTCCAATATAAAAAGTGGACACGATCTTATGAGGGGATATTGCACTAGTTGTCGATGCGCGTTGTCTTGGGCGGAATACAAATGATGGGGTATGGTCGTGTCGTTGTAGTTGGAGTTGTCTACTTCTTGCAGCCTTGGCAGATCATTAAATGGGTGAGAGTTTTAGAGCTACCACAACCGAATAGGGGCATGCATTAGGAAATACAAAAAAAAATAAGCATTGAGTTGTAAATTGGTAACGTCTGCAAAAAAAAAATGGCGTTCGACTGGAAGAGCTATTGCAACAATTTGCACAATTATTGTCACATTGTTGGTATTCTAAGAATTTCGGTTTCGGGAAGGCGATTTTGGCGAACACATATCATGGCCATTGATTTCCTCTTAAATCATGTGGATTTTAAAAATGCAGAACTTTGTAAAGAAACCATCATTTTCAATAAGTTTAAATTTTGTATATCCGCATTTTAGCAGCCAATCACGTTTTGGTTTCAACTAGAAAGCCCAAAAGACGATGAATAATCTTTTAGAAATTTTATTAAGGCGAATGATTTCAAAAGATTAAGACATTGATTGGCCAACTTCAACTTCAGGCCTAATAGCTGTAGACTTCTTTCTGCGAGGCTATTTGAAAGGAAAAGCTTAGAAACGTAATCCCAGTCTCGATGATTCGCTGAATAGCTTAGATATATGTATTTGTTAGAACAAGACGGTACATTACCCACCGCTCTGCGAGTTGTTATATTTAATTTATTCTTCCAGTATTTTTTTAGTTGGGTTGAATGCATCCAACACATATCACTTAGCTATTATAGTTGACGAACAACTTTTCGACATTAATCGGCGGTGTAACAATTTTACAGACATTTTTGGTTTGGTTGATTTAAATGGTATGCATCTAAAAAAACTTACTCAAGTCCCGAATCATCATATTATCGCTACGATCGCTTGTTCCGTGAACCGGAAGCTCGGTGTAACTTGTCGTCTCGAACCTGAAAGCTGTGACTCGAAGATTGCTTTGGCTGGAACATCATTGTATTCGCTTGATGTGACCGGGTCAATTTAGTCGACACGTGTTTTTACCTTTTGTACTACATCTACATGTTTGTATAGCTCACAAAATTATGCACACATTTTGTCTCATCCTCATCCTGCAAGACCAAAGCAAATACAAAACTTCGTCGATAGCGTCTGCGTATCTCAGTAGCTCGACAGAATTTTAAGAGGTTGTACCTCTGTGCTCTACGTAATATCAGTTAAAATACCGAATTATAGAAATCGTATGAAAGCTCATCTGCTTAACCTGCAAAAAGTGTAAGTAAAACGAAAGATCCAAAAAAAGCAGGCCATCTGAACTGCGCCAACTACAGAGGCATAAGTCTTCTCAACATCGCCTACAAGATCCTATCTGCCGTAATATGTGAACACCTGAAACTTTTTACCAACAACCTGATCGGCCTTACCAGTGTGGTTTTAGGCCAGGAAAGTCCATAATCGATTAAATTTTCACACTTCGGCAGATCCTAAAAAAAAACCAAGAAGGCCAAATCGATACCCACCTCCTATTTATCGATTTCAAAGCCGCATTCGACAGCATTTATAGAGACGAACTATACAGAGCCATGTCTAGTTTTGGTATACCGTCCAAACTCGTCCGTTTGTGTAGGATGACTATGGAGAATTCTCGCTGCACCATCAGGGTAGTAAACGACCTCACCGACACACTCGATACCAAAAAATTATTTAGGCAAGGCGATGCACTGTCATGTGACTTTTTCAACTTGATTCTTGAGAGGATTGTGCAAAGCTCCCGAGCCAACACTTGAGGCACAATTTTCCAAAAATCGGTGCAACTACTAGCATACGACGACGATATTGACATCATTGGTAGGACTCAACGTGATGTCATAGCCACGTTTGCTAGTATAGAGAAGGAAGCGGCAAAAATGGGTTAAGCAGTAAATGAGGGTAAGACAAAGTATATGCTGTCAACACGAAAGGACACACAACATCGACGAATTGGACAGAACGTCACCATTGACAGATATAACTTTGAGGTAGTACGGGACTTTGTCTACCTCGGCTCTGCTATTAACTCTGACAACAACATCTCGTCAGAAATTAAACGAAGAATTACTCTTGCCAACCGCTGTTTCTTCGGGCTAAGAAGGCAATTTAGTAGTAAAGCCCACACTTGAACTACTAAGAAGATCCTATATAAGACCCTGATCATCCCAGTCCTGCTCTACAGCGCTGCAGCATGGACTGTATCAAAAGCGGATGAAGAAATCCTTGGTCGATTCGAGAGAAAAATTCTTCGAAAAATCTTCGGTCCCGTTTGCGTTGACGGGCTATGGTGACGAAGATTCAACCACGAACTATACGAGCTGTACAGCGACATGCGCCTGGTCAAAAAACTCCGTATTGGACGTTTTAGATGGCTAGGCATGTAGAACGAATGGACACCAATACTCCATTTCGCAGAGTCTTCGATTCCCAGCCAGACGTCGGACGCAGTGGATGAAGACCTCGCCTTAAGTGGTGCGCCCAAGTAGAAACCGACCTCAACCAACTTGGAGTGCGCAACTGGAGGCAGTTACCTAATTACAGGGCTAATTGGAGAGACATGTTGGTTGAGGCCCAGGTTCATCCCGGACTGTAGCGCCACTTTAGTAAGTAAGATGTTGCCTGAAAGGACTTAAAAAAAGAGACTGCCGCATTGAGTTGATTGGAGTGAGAGACATATCAAATCTCGCACAGACAGTTTAAGTCAGTAACATAGTATAAATTAAATTGTTTTTATTGCATTAAACCGTTTTCGAGAATTTTAAAAACAATTCTGGATATTAATCAAAGAACCTCGTATATCAAATTTGTATCACCAGACCTATTTTTTCCGATTTCTTCATCATCGTTAGTTTCTGCGCCTGAATTGCGTACCATGCAGGATCTTTCTACGGATAGTAACCTGACAAATGTTTGAAGTTCGTGATGGAAAAATTGCTTGATACGATTTATCTTAGATGAAGTAACTAACAATCCTTGATACGATTTATGTTAGTTGATGTAACTTACAATACCCCAAACGAAGTGTTCCAAATGCTACACCAAGAGATGATCGAAAATGTCTTCCCTGACCATATCTTCTATACAGACGGTTCGCATAATGAACACAACTCGTCTTATGCAGTAGTTAAATGGGAACAAGATTCACAAACTTCTACCGTCTGGCAAGGACTGTTCCCTTAAAAAAGCAGGGAGCTACATTGCAGAATTAGGAGCAATTAATAAAGCGATATCTATTGCAAAATCTTACCTGGGATAAAGTGTTTCTCAACAGATAACCTAGAAATCTTTAAAGGTCTTAAAAACGAAAGCAAGCGCTGCCCAGCACTAGAACAACTAAGACGCACATTGACAAGAAACATAATGTTAGCATGGGTACCGGGGCATACTGGAATCAAAGGTAATGAAATTGCGGATGGTGCAGCCAAAGTTGCTATTAAGTACCCACTAATTATCGAATCCCCAAACCTCTGCCAATTGACCAGATATTTATGCAGCAGCAGGAGAGGGAGCTTAAAGACCTATGGAATAATTGCCATACATTCCTTCGCACTCACAATCCTCAAATTCGTCGCATTCCATATAATAGACTGTTTCGAAGAGAATATTGTATGAGGATACTCCGAATTAGATTTGGAAAAACAATTTTTACCACCAGACATCTATATAATAATGAACTCGCAGAAGTGTGTGAACCTTGTCAAGATTTGTAGAATTTGTAGAATGTCCTCTTTCACGCCGGATCGATCCGTCGCTCGAGAGCACAAGCCGATTGTAATACATTCAAAAGAATAAAAATTGCTTTAGATGCCCACAATAAATTTAATGAAATCTATTTTTTTCTTTACAATTATATATATTAAATTTGATTTTAAACTTAAATATTAATTAATTTGTACTTTCATTGAATCAATTTTTTTTTCTTTATATCAATCTTTTAAGTTTAAAAAAAACGGCATCGCTTATGGCTTTGTTGCCCGGATGCCTTATCGAAATAATTTGTAAATATATTTGTTAATTATTTGAATAAATAAATAAATAACGATCTATATCGAAGAGTGGTGTTTTTAGTTTGTAAGAATCTGACACTACTATGACACTTCTGTCATAGTCACTATGAAATATTTTCAATTACCTTCAGGGAAAAAAATGAAAAAAAGTGGGTGGATCTAGAAAGTTTGTACATTTCTTCTGTAACCATGGACAAAAAACCAATATACTAAATTTAATTATCTTAACACGAAATTTAAGGCTTGCAAATCGAAGACGTACACTCAGACAGATTCGGTAAAAACAAACAAACAAAAAATCGTTCGGATCGAAAGAGAAATACGTAATTTTGTAAAGAACCTTTATTTTCAAATAATTGAGCATTTAATATATTAATAGAGTCCAAAATATATTCATTACTTTCCGGCAACTTTTTGAAGTCCCTTTGCTTACGCTTCTGACAAAAAATTTGTATGCAGATGTATTTTGAAGGAGCTCACGAATTTTGGTTCAAATTCTATGAGAAATCATTAAGTTAATGAGTGCTGAGATCGATCTTAAATTGAAAGTTCGACTTGAGAGGGGGTCGTTTTTATATATGAGAAGGCTACAATCCGCCGTGCGGATCGTTGAATACCCTATCCCATCCCATCCTTAAAATTAATATCTCCAAAAAGTGGGCTTTATCATTTTTAGGCAAAACCTGAGCATGCAGCATTCTTCTTCACGTCTACAGCATCGTACGTTCGAAATATAATCAAAATCGTTTTCGAGAAAATCGTGTTTAAAGAAAAGCGTTATATGAAAGTGGAAGTGGGTTGCTATGTCCTATGAGTCAAATTCCAAAAACCTATTTGAACGACGCCCAGCAACACACATACCCGAAATTTAAGTCAAATTGACCGAGTAGTTTGACCTCTAGTATCAATGACAGATTCCACACTCCCGACGGTAGACATACATTTAAAAAAAAAAATGTTTTGGGCTCGGGATCCAAAACATACGAATTTGTAAAAAAAAACTCGTCTTCGAATTTTTGTGCCATCACCAGTAGGGGAATAAGGAAAAATATAAACAGGAGAGTTTTTACATAACAATGCCGATAAGTGAAGAAGAGAGAACATGTCGTTAAAACGTGATCGAAATGCATACCTACGTAGGTATATCGTGCATCAATCACCAACTGACAAAAGTTATTACCAAAAGTATGAAACCCCCCTTTTTCATATAAAACCACCCGTAAAAAGCATATCCTTTAACCTCACTTCCCATTCAAGTGTCATTACCATTCCCATTCCGTATAAATATCCACTTTATCAACCCCCACAATTCTACAATCTGTTCTACTGCATCGGTTTTCAAGGCACTGCCCTTTGTCACCATTAATGCCCTCAAAAAAAAAAAAATATTACACTGCGCGTGCACATTTCTCCACTTTTCCCATCTTTTGTTCGCTTCGATGGAATAGTCCTCGAACATTATGCATATGGTGCCATCCAGTTTCGACATTCCTTCCTCCAGAACCGAACCATAAATCCACAGAAATAAAATGCAGTAGCCCGCGGGCTACTGTGCTCAACACAATGCATCCATGGATTGCACATTCAAATTTGTTTACGGCCCACTCGCGACCGGTCGTCGGTCAGCACCGTCACAGTCGTGTGTTGTATCTCAAACAGAACTCTTGTTTTCATTGTCTTCGGTGAGATGGTCCGAAAAAAATAAATAACCAACACAGCACATTCCCTTTGGAGAGAAATTTCTCGCTCGTGCCAAGATCGCTCTAGCGCCCAGAGATCTGATTCCGCCAATTTGGGGGCGGCAAGTGATAGGAGGCTTTCCTTGGAGGCCGTTGTGGTTTTTATTGTTTCTTTCGTCGGCGATCTTTATCGCTGACATACCACTAAAGTCGAAAAGACAATAAAGTAATAGATCCGCTGCACGCACACTAAGATTTTCGCCGCTTGCGGCTGGCCATATTATCCGGACAATTGAGTTAGGGTTGGCCTTGATATTTTTTTTATGTTTTTTTTTTTTTTTTGCTGTGATATTTCGGTCTTGTGTTTGAGGTCTCATTGTGGGGCATTTTGGTCGTTATTATGTTATGGCCGGCTGTTATTACTGTTATTATTGTGGTTTGTATGTTACGATGGCGGCTGTGTCGTACTCAACAGAAAAAAAAAAACAAAATCGGAACAAAGGAATGAAATTGCGCGAATGTCAGAAATTACAGCTATTTGGATGGGATATTAACCGGCGAGTAGTAGGATATGCGGTTTATATGATGGTGCACTGGTACTGCTTTGTTTGATATGGCTTTTGGATAGATTTCAAAAGCATGTCCGTATTGGAGGTAATTTTTTTACAGGCCGCACCTTTGGTGGATTGATTGGATGCTGATGAGTGAAATCATGATTGAGATATTGAATATCAGCTGTTTTTGAGCGGAAAAGATATATGATTTCAATTGGATGTTTGTCTGTCATAGACAGACGTTAAGAATGCCTACAACGATAGAGTAACTAACAAACTTCTGGCGCTCACGGACATGTTGGTCAATGGCAAATGCAATCAGTAATAATTGTTGGAACTCTTCATTCCCTCCTTGAATTAGACCTATTGATCGCTAGCTACAACACAAAAAGGAAAGACCGACTTATTCACTAATGATTTAAGGAAATTCAACATTGAATTCGGAAAAAGCGGTGCCACCAACGATAGAACACGTACCCTCAAGGAAGATTGAAGTAAAATTGACTTCGAAAAATAAGACGTATACGGAACAGATTGGACTGCAAAACAAAAAGAAACTGGATCTGACGGAATACCACCTATTGTACTTAAAAAATGCATACTCGAACTTGCATCCGGTCTTTGCAGATTACTTTCAAAAGAAGAGCGACAGGGACAGCAAACGACGCCATATTTCTTGCCGCTCTTTTGACATTTCTTTCAGTAAGGTTTGCCATTTTATGATGGAAAGATATACGAGCCAAGAACGAGTGGAAATTATTCAAATTTACTACCGAAATTCGGAGTCAGTTAAGAGCGCTAAGTCCAATTTATGGTCGTCATAATCGTCCTAGATCACCAATTAAGCGTCTAGTGGAAAATTTTAAATCCACATGCACAGTACAAAATGTTCCAGTGCCAGTGAGACAAAGAAGTGCCCGTAGTGTCGAGAATATTGCTGCCGCTGAGGCTTCAGTTGAAGAAAGCCCAAATGAGTCTCTCACACGTCGTTCTCAAGCGTTGGGCATCTCTGTGACGTCGTTGTGGCGAAATTTGCGAAAAGATCTTGGCCTACATCCTACAATATTAAATTGACGCAAGAACTGAAGCCGCTTGACCACCAGAACCGTTGCATGTTCGTGAATTGGGCTGAGCAACAACTCCAAAATGATTCGGATTTTCATCGAAAAATCATCTTCAGCGATGAGGCTCATTTCTGGCTGAATGGCTTCGTCAATAAACAAAATATGCGGTATTGCCAGGCAGCAATCCACACCTACTCCATGAGTCATCATTGCATCCCGAAAAAAATACGTTTTGGTGTGGTTTATGGGCCGGCGGCGTCATTTCGCCGTACTTCTTCCGTGGTGATCAAGACCGGCACGTTACTGTGAATGGGAATCGCTACCGTTCAATGATAACCGAATATTTTTGGCCCCAATTGGATGATATGGACTGGGAGGACATGTGGTTCCAACAGGACAGCGCCACAAGCCACACAGCGAGTGTCACAATGAATTTATTGATAACCAAGTTTGGAGAACGCGTTATCTCACGAAATGGTCCAGTCGCTTGGCCGCCTCGGTCGTGCGATTTGACGCCGTTAGACTATTTCCTGTGGGGCTACGTCAAGTCTATGGTCTATGCCAACAAGCCAGCGACGATTGATGAACTTCATACGAATATCGAACGTGAAATTGCAGCAGTATCGGCCGATTTATGCTTGAAAACCGTCAAAAATTGGGTTCAGCGTCTGGACTTCTGCAAGCGTGCCCGTGGTGGCCATGCAAAAGAAATCGAGTTCCATACATAATGGCATCGAACGTACCGTTTTTATTTTATTTAAAAAAAACTTATATCATATGAACAACAGTTCTTGGAATCCAACCGATTCCCAATAAAAGAAAAAAGAAACTGCATTCCTGAAAACTATAGACCCATTGCTTTACTATCCATGCTTTCAAAGGGAATGGAAAAAAATGAAAACCGAGATTGTCGACTAACCAGAAAGAAATGGTTTAGTAAGCGATTGGAAATATAGGTTTAACCGGTTTTACTGGAGACCTGTTAACCTGATAAGGCACTGGGCAAAAACCCCATAAATTCTTACTGCCTTCGCAAAGACAACCATGGAATCCGACCAAAGCTCCATACGAATTGTCTGCCACTGAGATCCATGATGACAAGGCAAAAGAGTTGATAAGGGGAAAAAATTGAATCCCAGACCTCACCTTGGCTGAAAGCCATCATAGACACAAAACGAAAACCAGATAAAACCACCGAAACTCGAGCTCATAGCGACAAAAAAGGACCCCGTAGATTAATAAGGAGGAGCAACTCAAAGAAATCCAGTAAAACGCTACTCCGAGGAAAACGTCAAGAATATCAGGAAGACGTCCAAGAGCTCTTCCGAGGAAGTGGCGTAGACAAAGAGAATTATAAAGCTGAAATTTCCAAAATTTGGAAAAGAAAGCGGAAGTGACAACAATGTGCCACCACACAACAGTCGAGGTACGCAACATGAATGAAGCTACCACAAAAGAAGAAATCTGTCGCAACATAGCACAGCAACTCTCAGCTGAAGTGAGGAGCCTAAAAGACACCATCAAATCCATAAATTTAGGGGCATTTTGGTTGAGACCCATTCCATCCAAGAGTGTTCCACATCTAAGTCGATTGCTATCGACGTATGTCCGATTGGAGTATTATTTTTAATGAAAACTACTTTTAAGATTTGCGCTAAGCTAATTGTTTCTTGGTGGATCAGTTATAATCAGCCCTATCGAGGTATCCGTCGAAGCGGACAGTTTTCCGCAACGCATACTTCGTCCGAGGTTCAAATTCCATTCGAGGTATGTGTTATCGAAAAACAAATACTACACAGACGCGACGGCTTCACTTCACTACTATTCGTAAATAAATTCCGCGAATTTGTTTAGGAGGAAATCGAAAAAAATCCACTTAGCTGTCAAAAATTGAACGAAAAATGTTCCTAAACGCACTTCAACGCAATTCGCCGGGATGCGTTATAAAATGTCGAAGAAAAATTTTTGAACAGCTTTTCGGAAGAATACCTCGAAGCAAAAATCCTTCGAATCGTACAAAATCGGAGAATTTTCCGCTCCGACGGATACCTCGATAGGGCGGAATATTCTGGGATTTTTTTATCACGAACGAGTTGAGGTTAGGTTTGATAAGCTGTTATTTCTTAATTGAATCGCCATGATTGTGTAGGCCTATAGCGATACCTATTGATTCGAGAAAGGAAGAATTAGAGACTATAACATAAAATGGTGGTCCATAAGTGAGGTAGTTTTGATGTTTTCTATTTGAAAACTATATTCTATCCATCCCGATCTTTTGCAGACGCAGACGCTAGTCAAAATGTTGTCTCCGACTGTGGCGTTAGTTCGATTTTTGATAGTGTTTCTGCATTTCCTACTAAATTATCCGTATCAGTAAAATTAATTGTATTACAGTGCTTACCCAAAAGGTTTCGTACTCTTAAAAAAATCTTAAAATATAAGGGTTAGGTCGGGAGTTTTCAACCTCACCTTGTATACATTTTATTACATATTATCGCATATGTCATTGGGAACCTTGATGGGGTAGTTTGGGCTGGACATACATCGTATAGTTAGCCCCCATAGACGCAAACGTAAAATAGATTAAAATTTAGTGCATCGTTCGGACATCTCGAGGTTTTTTTTAAGGATCAGTTATGGACTATTCTAGACTCAAATCACCAGGCGATCTTTGGGACACTCTTTCTTGAAATAGATGCTCTAATAATATCGAATTACTGCTGCTTCTTGATTTTGGCCATCGATAGTTAATGTGCTTGCAAGTGCTTGTAAGTATTATCCCTTGAAGACATTCTTTTCGATTTACAATGATTCGTTATGATTTTTTTAAGCTACAGCTTATATATCATATAGGACCTTGTTTGCATTTGAGTCATTGCTGGCATGCTAGTTCCCTCTTAGCTCGTCGGTGGGTGTGGGACTTGACTCTTGGTCTATACACAACAAAACTCATGCCAGTCTTCTCGTCTAGCTGTTGTGACGATTGCGAGAAAATTACTCAAAACCCTCCCTACCTTGGTTACCATACTCGCCTAGATAACCCCTTTCCTTGCCACTTCTCACCTCATCTGTTTTGCCGTGTCTGTCATCCTTTCAGGTTGTAAAAAGCCATATGTCGTTGCAGCGTCTAGCATAAGATTTTAATACACTCAATGTCACATCTTGAAGGCCACTTACTGCAGATGTACCAACCATTTTGTGATCTTTCGGGGTGATCCACATTTTGTGCAGCTGATGATCCATTGCATTTCTAGAGTGCAATTTTTATTTAATACCCTATCCCACAAGGCAATCTAAGTTTAGATACATATTTTGTCGATATAAATATGTCAGTACATTCGTTCGTTCCTGAATGTATCATCGAGTTTCAAGCTTTTCATTTCAATCTGTATGAACCAATTTGGTATATAACAACTTTTTGCTATCATTAACAATTTAGGAACC
The DNA here is from genome assembly GCA_932526625.1 of Rhingia campestris. Classification (NCBI taxonomy): domain Eukaryota; kingdom Metazoa; phylum Arthropoda; class Insecta; order Diptera; family Syrphidae; genus Rhingia; species Rhingia campestris. The sequence continues at coordinate 6,485,524 of OW052183.1, forward strand.
ATGAAGAAATTAAAGTAAAATGCATCAAAATATTATTTAGATAACCGCTTCAAGTGCCACTCCAGGAACGATGTTCGCAAGTTTTACCAAAGTGTAAAACGCCAAAGACAAGGATAAAAAGCTCGAACAGAATCCTGTCGAGATGAACAAGGAACTATCGTATTTGAGTCACAGTCGATGCTGAGGATATGGAAGAACCACTTCTGCAGACTGTTAAACGGCGATGACGAACAACATTCCGCTGTCAGGCAGAACGAACCATTTAATATTGGCATCGACAGCGAAAATTGCCAACCACCCGACCTAAGTGAAGTGAGGATAGCAATTTCTAAACTCAAGCTTAATAAGGCCGCCGGAAATGACGGCCTTCCCGCTGAGCTTTATAAAGCTGGCGGAGATGACTTGGCAAGTAACATCCACCAACTCATAAGCCAAATCTGGTCGGTTGAAAGCATGCCTGAAGAATGGAACCTCAGCATCGTTTGCCCGATCCACAAAAAAGGCCCTCTGAACAGCGCCAAATACAGAGGCATAAGTCTCCTCAACATCGCCTACAAGATACTATCAGCCGTAATATGTGAACATCTGAAACCGTTTACCAACAACCTGATTGGCCCTTATAAGTGGTTTTAGGCCAGGAAAGTCCACAACCGATCAAATTTTCACACTTCGGCAGATCCTGGAAAAAAACCCAAGAAGTCCAAATCGATACCCACCACCTATTTATCGATTTCAAAGCCGCATTCGACAGCATTTATAGAGACGAACTATACAGAGCCATGTCTAGTTTTGGTATACCGTCCAAACTCGTCCGTTTGTGTAGGATGACGATGGAGAATTCTCACTGCAACATCAGGGTCGGAAACTACCTCACCGACACATTCGATACCAAAAAAAGGATTTAGGCAAGGCGATGCGCTATCATGTGACTTCCTTAATCTGATTCTTGAGAGGATTGTGCAAAACTCCCGAGCCAACACCAGAGGCACAATTCTCCAAAAATCGGTGCAACTACTAGCATACGCCGACGATATTGACATCATTGGTAGGACTCAACGTGATGTCATAGCCAAGTTTGCTAGTATAGAGAAGGAAGCGGCAAAAATGGGTTTAGCAGTAAATGATGGTAAGACTAAGTATATGCTGTCAACACGAAAGGACACACAACATCGACGAATTGGACAGAACGTCACCATTGACAGATATAACTTTGAGGTAGTACGGGACTTTGTCTACCTCGGCTCCGCTTTAACTCTGACAACAACATCTCGTCAGAAATCAAACGAAGAATTACACTTGCCAACCGCTGTTTCTTCGGGCTATGAAGGCAATTTAGTAGTAAAGCCCGCACTTGAACTACTAAGGAGATCCTATATAAGACACTGATCATCCCAGTCCTGTTCCATGGCGCTGAAGCATGGACCGTATCAAAAGCGGATGAAGAAATCCTTGGTCGATTCGAGAGGAAAATTCTTCGAAAAATCTTCGGTCCCGTTTGCGTTGACGGGCTATGGAGACAAAGATTCAACCTCGAACTATACTAGCTGTACAGCGAGATACCCCCGGTCAAAAAACTCCGCATTGGACGTTTAAGATGGCTACGACATGTAGAACGAATGGACACCAATACTCCGGTTCGCAGAGTCTTCGATTCCCAGCCAGACGTCGGAAGCAGTAGAGGAAGACCTCGCCTTAAGCGCCTTAACCTCTACCAACTTGAAGTGCGCAACTGGAGGCATTTACCTAAGGACCGGGCTAATTGGAGAGGCATGTTGGTTGAGGCCCAGGTTCATCCCGGACTGTAGCGCCACTCTAGTAATTAAGTAATGGGATAGCTTGCATACAATTTATCGTCCATAGATCGGTTGAGCCGCGCCCACTTTCGTGGAGCGTTGTCTTTAGAAACCAATTGTTTGGGAGAACTTGAATGTAGTTATATTCAAACACAATGATATCCCTTTAATTGTATCATTGCAATGTAATTATAAATATACAAGGTGGCGCAAAAGTTGTCACCCGTCGCAAAAGCTGTCACCCGATGTTTTTTGGTTGCAAATATTTGAATTCTTCCGCAAAAAAAGTAGAAAAATTAATTCCACGATTCATGACTATGCGCCACCTATAATAATTGTTTCGATTTTTTTGCAAAACACTTAAAAAAATGACGGCCAAGAATCATCGGGTGATAACTTTTGCGACGGGTGACAACTTTTGCGCCACCTGTTATGTGCGCCCACTCCAAAGGGTGGTTTATAAATATTAAAGAAGGGATAGGGTAGGATAGGATAAGGTACAGTAGGGTATTAGATGATTTTTATATAATTCACACTTTAATGCTACAATTCTAGTTTGATGCAAAATTGTAACCCCAGATATTCTCCACCAGCTAAAATTGGTAAAGTGAAGCCTTTCAAGGCCACCATAGTTAATTCTGAAATTAATATGTCGTTGCAAAGAAGATTTTTTTTCAATTAACATTATTCCATTCATCTTCTATATATGTTCAGATTTGTTAATAAGTCTTCCTTAAGGGTCGTTGAAAATTTACCATATGCAAGTCCTATGCCTATGACAGTATAAAAAGGAAAAATACACCAGCAGATGACTTAGTGGATGTAAAACGCATAACATACCTGTGGCAATTCCTCGAGTGTATCAGCAACCTGTAAGTATAAACAAAAAACAAAAATTAAATTATTTTACAAAAAAGTGCAAGTATTGTTAAAAAAATGTTTCTCTACAAGGTGGCGCAGAAGTAATCCTCCTATCAGAAAATGCTATAAATTTTGCGATTGGCCCCTAATGTCAGTTCTGTTTTGACATTTCTGTAGTAAACACATGCGAAATACACGTTAATAAACAATGTTACGCTACACTGCTCCAGAACGCGGAATATTGGTGACTATTTATTTGAGCAATAATCGGTCGGTGACTTTGGCACAACGTGAATATCGTCGCAGATTTCCTAGCCGTCCAACGCCTACTGGTGAAACACTGCGACGTTTTGCCGCTCGCCTCGCAGAGACTGGCACAACACGAGATGCTACCAGGCGTGGCAGACCCTGGAGTAGCCGTTCTGGAGAGAATATTGCTGCTGTAGCCGAAGATGTCATGGAAGCGCCGTCGACATCGACCAGACGACGTGCCACGCAAATGGGTATCAGTCGACGGTGTTTACAGCGAATTTTGGTACTAGATTTGAAGATGTTTCCGTACAAAGTCCAGACGGTGCATCAGCTGTTAGCTGCTGACCGCCAATCGCGTCTAACATACGCTCAAGCCATCATTAATCACCACCAAGAGGAAGATGATTTTTAATCAAAAATAATCATGAGTGATGAGGCCCATTTCCATCTTAGCGGGTACGTAAATAAGCAAAATTTACCCTTCTGGGGCACTAAAAATCCGCGTGTAACCCACGAAGAGCCATTACACCCGCTCAAAGTCACTGTATGGCTCGCTGGAGGAGTCATCGGACCTTTTTTCTTAGAAGACGTCGCGGGCCAAACGGTTACTGTGAATGGTGAGCGCTACAGAGCAATGATCAACGAATTCTTTTTGCCGCAACTTGATGAATTGGGATTGGAAAACATGTGGTTCCAACAGGACGGTGCAACGGCACACACTGCACGTGCCACAACCGATATGCTGAAGGATGCATTTCCCGGGCGCCTTATCTCCCGTTTTGGCGATTTGCACTGGCCAGCAAGATCGCCTGATTTGACCTCTCCAGACTTCTTTTTGTGGGGCTTTTTGAAGTCGCGGGTTTATGTCAACAAGCCTCAGACTCTTGCAGCTCTTAAAGACAATATCCGTCAAGAATGTGAGGACCTATCGCCGGAAGTTTTGGCCAAAGTGATGGAAAATGCCATAAAAAGGGCTCAAATGACAATCAACTGTGGCGGCACCCATTTACATGACATCATATTCTCGACTTGATGTAAATTAAAAAATTAAAAGACCAAATAAAAATAATCCACAAGAAGAATCAAAGTTTTTTATTTTTTTTTTTAAATTACAGCCAAAAAACATCGGAAGGTTATTTTTGCGCCACCTTGTATAACCAATACCGCTATAGAGCTTTCTCTAGCCCAGATATTTGATATTATCCATTAAATTTCTCTGCCCAAAGAAAAAAAAAAACTCAACGGAAGTCATTGTGAACTCTTGAAATTCTAGAACTAAACCCAGTTGCAACATAAAACTGAATAAAATTTCCCCATCTTCTGTCCCTCCATTGCTACAGTTCTCTGTTCTTGTATTGTTAAACTCCTGAATGAAAAGAAAATAAAAACCTCGCAATAGATACGTAGATACTGGTATTTAAATAAAAGCGAAAATAATGATGATGTAAACAAATGCCCAAATGCCGCAATATTGTCCGTCTTTATTCAAAAGCAGAAAAAAAATTGCACCAACAAATATGAAAAGAAAAAAAAAATAATAATTTCATTTAATAACTACTAAAGGAAAAAAAAATTCCAAGATATAATTAGAGCGGAAATTCTGACGTCGCAATATGCATTCAGTACTTGTACCGCCACCGCAAAACGCCACCGCCACCAGCACCACTACTACCACCTAAGGTATGAATTTCTCCGCGTTTGTATTTTTTTTTTTTGCATTTCCACCTGCTAGCTAGATAGATACCACCACACCGTATTCGTATACAG